>NW_024121543.1:16008577-16686920 GCF_016745375.1 Pimephales promelas | reverse complement strand
TTTCTTGACTTCTAAATATCTACTTTTATTTATTTATTTTTAAATACTTAATTAATTTCAAAATATACTGCGTGTGACTTCCCTCATTTGTAAGTGAGTGAGTAAAAACATTGGGCAAAAAAAAAAAAAAAAAAAAGAGTCACACAAATACACAAGAAAGATTTGTTTACTTTTATTCAAAAACTTACTGTCTCCAGACAGATACAAATCAGAAACATTACAGTGGATAACAGAGGACAGGGAAACGGTTATGTATGAGTTTATATCTCTGAACAGGGAAAAGTGATAATAATATGTTTAAAAGGTTAACAGAAAAAAAATCACTAGAAAATTAAGCTTTACGTTTAAATGCATGTATATTTACACAATCTATTCAGCAGTTCAATGAATGTAGTGGTGAGGAACAGAAGACAGTTTAAGCCGAAGGGCATTTACTTTCATAAATCCAAAATCTGTCTGCACACCTTTTAAATAATTACACTCATGCCATTTCAGAAATGCACCGATCCTTTTCTGATACGAAAGGAATCCAATGTACCTCACATAAAAGTTTCAACATGGAAGATTTATGTTTGACAACCACCTTCTTTTCCTTTTTTAAAACAAGGACATTTTAAGGCCAAGGCATGGAATGATTAAAAAGTATACCCCAGACAATATGCACATGTCTGCAATACAAGTTCATGTATTAATGTATTAGTTAAGCTGTGTAGAGCTGCCAAACGCAATGCTGTAACATTTAGGATCTCATAGGACGTTATTGTTGCATTTTCAAATATTTCATGTGGGGAAAAACAAAATCAGAGCTGAATAAAATAGTTCTGTCCATGAATTGCAACCAAACTAATTTACAATTAGGAAAAAAGGTGAAACCTAAAAAAACATCTTAAGACTGAACAAAATAAAATAAAATAAATTCACACACACAAAGGAGGAAAAAATAAAATCTCAAACCTTTACTTGCTGCATGGCTACACACTTTCATGTTTCGACCTGTTCTTATACATTTCAAAACCTTTTAACTCTAAGTTGGAATTTTAAAAATAAAAAAAGCACAATTATAAAATCAGCACCAATTTATATATTTATATATAACTTTTATTTAAATGTAGATGTCTACATAGCTCTAATCAGGGAGAAGAATATCTCCACCAGACATACTACACTAAGTTCAGTTTTATTAGAGACAACACAATGGCACTACTGGAGAGATTTCCTCTTCCTTGCTTGATTTTAGAGGGACATGCGAGCAGATCTGATCTTTGGATAAGCCTTGCGACTCTGCGGAAGAATTACAGTCCTTTCTGAGCATCTTCACAGACTGACTGCGATTCTAATTGCCTGATTTACTAGAGCAGTTGGCACATAAAAACAGTTATGTCGGGGCAAAGAGAGCAACAGGCCCACTGGTGTATGCATGTTGAATACCACCTCAACCATTCACTGATCATGTCACTGAAATTGCCCCAAACTTCACGCATGCACCAAAGGCCGTAATAAATCAGCTCAAGTGTGTTTTTGATTTAGGGTTTGGGTTATGTCATGATTTTTGAAGGTGGAATAAAAGGAAACTAAATTCTAGATATAAAGACCTGGAGGTTTTTCCTCCATTTCACATATTAGATAAGAAGAATAAAATATATCAATACTCACTATGATGAGCAAAAAACCTGCTTATAAATTACTACTTTACACCAGATTACTCACTATTACAAAAGGCTATACATAACAAAGTTGTCTTTAAGTTAAAAAAGATGCATTCACCCCTGGCTTCAAGAAATACCACAACTTTAAGAGATCTCACATACGTTTCTTTAAACATGATGACGTTCAACTGTGAAATATTTATATATATATTTATTTATTTATATATATATTTATATCTCATATACTCATGTATGGCTAAGGACAGTCCGAGATTCCATGCCGTTCAGTATCTATCTACTACGGTCACGGTTTTGCAGGATCATGGAAAGCCCACACAATGATTGCAAAGACTTTGAATTGCTCCTTTATCCTTTCTGTGTTTTAGTAAGTGTCAATGGTACAAGCTGATTTGGATGCCAATCACACCATTGAATTTAATTCTCTTTAGAGAATCAATGCGAATTCACACAAAATGTCTCTTCTCTTCACACTCCTCCAATTATAATCTTAAAACATGGGCACTCCCAGGACCTACAAGAGAAAATGTTTAAATTCAGTTCAGTGTTTAGAGTTACCAAACAAACGTTTCATTCAATCACCAGTCCAGATGGGTCTGATTAGTTTTTATAATAGCGAGATGCTCTCCCCCTCTGTCTTTTTTGCACAAGGGCAATTCAAACTATCTGAAATCACTCCTGCTAGTGCCATCTAGTGGTAATCTCTCTTTCACGTCCTTAGTGTCGGAGTGAACGAGTCCCCCATTACCGCTGAAAAGCATCATAACCAGGAAATGAGTGCTTCTTACAGACTCATCCATGATGGAGGCGGGGTCGAAAAAGTCGGGCTTCAGTTCCGATCGCTCTCGTCGATTCTTCGACGGGGGCTGCAAGATACGAAAGAGCAGACAATAAGGATAAGAAGTGCAAAAAGAAGTGGCATTATAGTTATTTAATGTGTATTAAATGTATGACATACTGTACATATAAACAAGTTCAAAAGTTTGGGCTCAGTAGCATTTTTTTTTTTTTGAACGAAATTAATACTTTTTTCAGCCAAGATGCATTAAATTGACCACAAGTGACATTAAAAGACATTTATAATCAATCTCTTACAAATGATTTATAATTCAAATAAATGCTGTTCTTTTGGAAAAAAAAGATTAAGAATTGTGACTAAAAAGAAACATTTAGCAGCACGACTGTTTTCGATAATTATAAGAATTGTTTCTTGAGCACCTGATTAGCATATTAGAATGATTCAAGGTTTTTTTTTTTTCAAAACCTTTAAGACCAAGTAAAGAAAATTGGTAGCACTACGATAAGGGTACATGAATTATCATGATTTCGTGAATAAATTCATGCATGAATTATGCATTCATTTATGCATCGATCATATATCTCATGAATCATAAGGAACTAACACGGGTTCAACTTTTTTTCATTCATGACTTAATGGATGAACAAAACATTAATTAAAACACAACTTTAGTTGAGGGGCCACACAGAGGATGAAGTCATTGACAGATATGCTTGGTTAATGATGCTACTGTATTGGACAGACACCATAATAGACCAATCACAGCTCATAGCACACAAATTCTGTTAATCAAATACAGTAGTCATCATTAACTAAGCATTATCTATCAATGACTTCATCATGTATGTGGCCCCTTAACTAAAGTGCTGACTTGGTCCTTTGAAACACTGAAGAACAATGTGCCATTAATGGTGGCATAACTTTGAACAAAGAAAACAATGATCATGCGTAATAAATCATAATTCATGATAATGTACTCATCTTAGTTAATGTTTTAATTAAGGTGTTGTTCATCCATGAAGTCATGAATGAAAAACGTTGAACCCGAGTTAGTTCCTGATGATTTATGAGATATTAATGCAATTCATGCATGAATTTATACATGAATTCATGATAACCTGAATTCATGTACCTTTACTGTGTACCCTTACCTTAATTCATGTACCCTTACAGTTAAGTGTTACAAGAAAACTTTAGGAATAAATACATTTAAGGCGTATTACTTTAAATAGTAATACTATTTCACAATATTACTGCTGTGACTGGGCAAGATACTTCTTTCAGATGCATTAAAAAAAAAATCTATCGACACCAAACCTCATTTACTACGTAATAATTTAGACAAAAAAAAAAAACTAGTCCAAGAGACCAAAATCATAAATACAATTGGATTTTAGCTTAAGCGTATTACCAGATCAATGTCCATGGTGTCAAAGTCCATGCCTTCATTGAGATCCTCAATCCGGCCTTCTGATGACATCATCACATCTTCCACAATGGGTTCCTCATCATCCTCCATCAGGCCAGTTCCTCGACGACTGCAAGCATTTGCAAACCAACAACACAATGTTTTTGTGAGCATTTAAATGGCATTTGACAGCTGGACTTTTTGAGAGTGATTTATCTTACATGGCGTGCTGAAGGTTGCTCCTTAATTTGGCGTAGTTCATAGCTCTCTCCTGCTGCTGTCTGGCCACCTCCTCTTGCTGCTGTCTCTGTGCTAGCATCCAGGTGACTTGTGTGCTGTAAAACAGTATCATCACACCTTCACTATATCCATTCAATCCCAAACTAGACACTATGCAGCACACACGTTTCATGACTGAAAATAGCTGTACTGAGTGTCATGAGATACCCATGATGCCATGTCATGATGCTCTTACTTGTAGTCCATGGGTGATTGGTGGTGTTGTGGCTGAGGGGTCTGAGGGTGTGTGTGCTGCTGTTGCTGATCGGGGGTCATGGAGTACACCCCCATGTAGCTCTCCTCAGGACGCAAGCGTTTGGGTTCTCTCATGACGGTGGAGGTGAGGTGGGGTGACGGCATCATGACGGGCATCTGCATGCTCTGCTCACGGTTCATCCACACCTCACTGCTGCTGCTGCTGCTGCTTTCCTCTGCACACAGACAGCAATTCAATTTAATTGTACAGTGCTTTTCACAATACACCATTTCAAAGCATCTTTAGAGAAAATGAGTCCACATTACAATCTAAAGTGATCTGTTATGAGAGGTTAGTGTCCAAGTTGTGTATTTCAGAAATGTACATATCCAAAAATCAGAGTTACATAAAAACGTAATAATGAATACTTGTTTGTTAACAATTGATTATGACATTTAAATGGGTGGTGATGGCGCAGTGGATAAGACACATGCATTTGGTGTGATACACGGGTTTGAACCAACTGTGAGACACCAATGCGTCCCTGAGCAAGACACTCAACCCCTAGATGCTCCAGAGGTGTGCGACCTCTGACATATATAGCACTTGTAAGTCGCTTTGGATAAAAGCGTCAGCTAAATGTAAATAAAATGTAGCATTTGTGAATGTTGATTCAGAGTGTGTGTCATCAGAAGTCTTCGCAGCAGGACAATCATTAAAGTTGTGATGAAACACAAGGTGTTTTCTTCCGTATCGTTACATATATCAGTGTGTAATGGATTATAGAAAAAGAAAAGAATTAGGCTGGGGACTAATGATGCATTCAAGTCAGATGAACATAAGCTTGCAGGGGTGGGTTAATTTGGATTAAATGATTGGTTGTCCTGCATACGATTATTAAATCACATTAAATACATTATTTGTCTGATTTCTTGAATTCAAACTGTTTTACCTTCCGGTAATTTCCTCTTGCCGGTGGCAGGCTTAGCTTTTTTACTCCTGACGGAGGAGCCTCGGCTACTGATGCCACTGACCACAGACATAGTGTCATCGTCACCCCCTGCCTGCAGTGAGTTTCTGTAAGAGATGAGGGGCAGCCAGCAGTCTTCTCTCTGCAGGGCCATCTGAAATGTCATGAAGCGCTCCAAATACATGTGCCTTTTGCGGAAAAGAGAGAGAGAGGGCCAACATTAGCTTCAACAGCAAAAAAAAAAGTCCAGTTATGCACCTACACATATGCTGAGGTCGGTCAATAAATGGTTGCTTACACAGTCCGCTTGTCCTGACGCATGAGTTTGGATGAGAACTCGCTGAGAATGTCCAGAAAAGCCAGGTTGAGGGGAGGATGTCCCTCACCCTGAGGATTGGACTCTTTGAAGGCAAACTCAATACCGTCCCTTTAGACAGAGAGCAACATAAAAATGCGATGTAACTCCACACAAAAACTTCTTCTCACCCAAGAGGAACTGAATTGAATCTTACTTGTGTAACATGGCGATAGCCTCTCTAGTCTTGACCTGATCTAGACCAAAAGTCAGAGAGAAGCGCCTAGCAAGCTCTTTAATGCCACAGAAAGATGAGGATGAACGGTCGAAGCTGGGTCCCAGTTCTGACAGCATCTCATTGAAGAGCTGCACAAAGCAGAAGGAAAAAGACGTGAACAACCGGCAAACAAAATCCAGTTTTATGAAAGATACAAAACATTGCCACTGACCTGCTGTAAGCTCAGAATGAGCGTCTTTGCACATTGGATTTTGTCAATCTGTCTCGTCTTGCTCATGGTTTCCTTGATGATGTCACCATAGTCATTATAATACTAAACAGGAAAAAAAAATGTTTTAGTGAGCGTCAAAGTTGAACGAACTGAAAATACATATTTAACAAACAAAAAGACTCACCCTCATGTATTGCTTAAAAATATCCGCACCCGTGTTTATCTCAACTACATTGTAGATAATGAGTTTGCAGTATGCGGCCAGCAGGTTCCGCCTCTTGTGCAAAGCTTCGATTTTTCCAGCTTCATCATCCTGCTGCCCATCTGAGCAAAAATAAAGACAGACTTTCAAATAATGCTCATGAATGAGACTATGAGCAGCTTCAAATACAGGGAACACCGCTGCCCTCTAGTGGTCACTTTAAAACCTGACAACAAAAAAGGAAAGCAAGTTGATGTGTCCAAACAACTTTCATTTAAACTAGTCATTCTACTTCAGCTAAAGCTCAGTGCACAGCAGGATTAAGTGTTGCTAGAGTCTCTAATCTTTAAATCAATTAAACGCTGCTAAAGCCAATTTCCTTTGTGTTGTCTTAGTGTTAAGCATTTAACATTAAACAGCCAGGGGCGCTCAATCCATTCAGCGAAGCCTGTTAGCTCTAACTGAAAGTCGTTACGCTATTAGCAGTGATAGACCTGTGCTGTTGCTGTCATCATCCTGGTCTATGAAGACATGGTCCAGGATGAAATTGAGAAGATCTGACTGCAGGGACATCTCAGACGTGTATACTAGGGGCTCTAGAGCTTCTCTCCCCCCAGAGATGATCTGATGGCTGAAGATCAGCAGCAGGTCACAGAGGATGGTGAAGGTCTGAGAGAGAACATACAGTCAGGTACAGCCTGGTTGTGGCATGAGGGATAATGCTTCTAGTGACCTTTCATACAGACCTGCTCTTTGACGGCAGTGTTGACGCTGGTTAGGTAACGCTGGCACATTAGACAAAATGCCCTCATCTGCTTCCTCAGAGTCAACATGTCCTCCTACAGAGAACAAATGCATTGTTGACTTCCAACAAACCACAGTACACAAGCGGGAAGAATGAATGCATACACATCATATGAACAGGAGCTACCTTTTTGGAAGTGCCCTCAGAGACCTTGGCTAAGCTCCAAAGAATGACGTAATGTGTGCACTGCAGTGCGTGAATGACAATCTGAGAAGTCCAGAGAGACAATAATGAGACAAAAGCAAAGTTTCAACTGAATTTAAGGTGGTATTTCTTTTTTTTCCCTGCCATGTCAACTGTCTGGTTACCAAAATTCTTTTAAATATCTTATTTTGTGATCAACAGAAGAAAGAAACTAAAACAGGTTTGGAACAACTTGAAGGCGAGTAAATGATGACACAAGTTTTGGGTCAACTACCCCTTTAAGTTTAGCCCAGTCAGGCACAAGTTATTCATTCACCCTATATGCAGCCTTAAAATGAATACCTGCTCAGGCATGTCTCCATTTTCAATACCAGTGTTCAGTAACTTGTAGTTGCTGGTGAAGAGGTCCCATTTTGAGAGATCATGAGCACTATAACATACATAAAGTTGAAAGGGGATTAGAAAAGTAAATAAATGACAGCATTTTCCCATTGAGCAGAGGTTTTCAAACCTGTCCTGCAGCACCCCCAGCACTGCACATTTTGTATGTCTCCCTTATCTGGCACTTCAGGTCTTGCAGTTTTGCTTATGAATTAGGTGAGGGTTTGCTCCAGGACAGGTTTGAAAATCCCTGCCATAAGTGATAATCTGATAAAGAGAAAAGCTATATGATGATACAGGAAAGCCTTACTTATGGAAAGCTGTGATCCTCTTCAGTGTGGACAGAACTTGGTAGGCATCATCTTCATCTGGGTCTTCACCCTGTGAACGAAACAAGCTGCTCATGAGACGGACTGCAACTTTCTTAGCTTCTGCATTTAAAGGAAAATAGTTTGGACGGAAACCTAGGGATGTGTAAATTATACGTTTCCATAAACTGACTAGTTCATTGCTCTGTCTTAAGGAAGCCCTGAAGGCTATTTTATGTCACATCCACCAAACTCTGACCAGCTACATTTCTTAAGCCCCTTTCACACAGAGATTCCAGAAAATACACGGATAATGTGACCCAGCATTTGTCCCGGAATTGTTTGATTTCGGTTCATTCACACTGCCAGTGATTTGCCAGGATCTGTGAGTGCGTTCACACACAACCCGTAAAAATCCCGGGAAGACACATGACGCCAGGATGAGACGTATAACGGACGTGTCTAAAACATGTAAACGCGCATACCGTACACGCGCTGGTGAACGATCTCAGCTTCAGTACGGATAGTGAGGAGCTCCTGGTCTCTGCTTCGCTCCAGTTTGCAGGTATTTGTTCGTCCTTTCTTTGTTGATGACGAACACAAACTATCTTCTAAGAGCAACAGAGTCGTGCGATGGCACGAGCTTCATCACTATGACACACCCTTTACGGCACTGGTCCTGGCTTTTGTTCACACAGCGCACGTTCCGGGACTAATTCCGGCAATGTTACTAGGTCCCCAACCCGGAATCAATCCCAGGTCGTGTTTGCGTTCACACAGAAGGCGTTCTGGCAATTTGCCGGCAATTTCCCGGGATCAACTCGCTGTGTGAAAGGGGCTTTAGGGTTGAGTGAGCTCCAAAAAATAGGTAAAAATTCCAGCTGAATATAGATATTTTTATAAATTGAATTTGAAATATTTTAACATTGTGTATTCAGTACACACACACATACAACACAGTGAAAATGTAAAAGTTGCTGAAAGTATTCTTAGCCTGTAACTCAATCAATGGTGAGTAAAATCTAACAATTAAATAGATTTTACTAACTATTACTCAGACATTGAGATGCAACACATATTACACCACTTTAGAGCACGAATGCTAAAAATATTAACAATTAGTGCAAAAAAAAAATCTAAAACTAGTGGACCTCACTAATTAAATTGTCATGATGGAAATGGAGGCCAGACCATCCCCAAAGAGACCTCCAGAAAAACAGGCAACACAGTGTTGCAGTAGAAGCAGAGCACAAATACTCTTTCCACACTTTTGTTCCTTTGAAAACATCAAAGTGCTCCTGAATCTCCACCCTGAGCCGCCCGCTGTCCTCACCTCCTGCAGGAAGTCCTCCAGAAGCTTGTTAAACTTGTCCACTTGCTCATCCAATAGCTGACTACGGGCGATATCCACCCGGTTAAAGATGGTGAACTCCTCATTGCACAGGGAGTGGTAGGTTTTGGAGCAAGCCTCAAGCACATCTGTGTCCGTGTGCTTCTCTACAATCTCTCTGATTTGTCTTAACAATGAATCCAAATGCTGTGAGGGAAAAAAAAAACAGCTTTCATTCAAATTCTACAACAATCAGTGTGCATTTATTGTTTGAACGACATGCGGTTCAGACCTTTTCCAAACGCCCTGTGGTATAGATTTCCAGATCAAAAAACTGGGCCAGCTGCAGCAGATTTGTCACTTTCTCTGCATCTACGGAGTACTGCGAGAAAGAAAAAAAAAAATCTAAATATGTTGAGCAGTTGAACGTCTTTAAATACCATTTCGTGTTGCCTTTGACTTTTAATGGACTTTAACCTTTGCAAGTAATGCTGGCAGTGCTATAGCGAAGAGCTCCGTCATTCTCGTCCGGTCATCAAGCTGAGTCTTCTTCTCCTTCGCAGTCAGAACCTGAAATCAGACCAAGTGAGAATTGAGAACAGCGTGTAACAGGTAACGTGTTAAAGCAGGGATCTGTCTTCAAGGGCTGGTGGATGTGTGTGGCAATAGGTCTTACCCTCTTGCCTGTGCCTCTGCCCACAGGCGGATGGCACTCTGAAGCCTGACGGATGGTGCACAGCATGATCTCTATCAGAGCTGTCTCCTGTCTGTCCGACAGAGCTGGAAAACACACCAAGGTAATTAATCTCCCACTCCCTTTGGAGCAAAGTAAAAAGTTCTGCTGGTGTGTCACCGAGTCAGACCTTCCTCTCCAGGCAGTGGCTCATCCAGCAGCAGACTGATCATGCATTCCCAGTCCTTCAGGATCTCTGCTGAACAGTCCCACATACTGTCCACTAGGTAGGCTGCATGCTCGTGAAGCTAAGGATCAGAACATAACATGCTATAAAATCTCAGTTTATGTGTGCAATTAGAATATTACATAGTGCTGCCATACTAGACTCATAGACTCATAAAAAAAAAAGACTATCATGCTTCATTACTGAATTGTATTTAATTGTAATATGATGTATAAAGAGCGTGTTTGAGAAACTCATTTAGAATAAAATCATAATTTTTGCAATTCTGTCTGGTGAGATTAGTCGCACAGAAATAGCACCCTTTATCAGAACTAGTCACATCATTTACAATGATGTTGTTGATGTTACCTCACCTCACTCTCCAGGAAGAAAAAGACAGCGGTTTTGATGAGGTTGGCATTTATGCTCTGTCTGCCTCGTCTCTTGGGCATGCTGTCATCTTCAGGGTCTCGATGACTGAACAGTCTGCAAACAAAATTGAAAATGTTCTAGGGCTGTACTTAACCAAAAAAAAAAAAAAAATCTTGGTCAACTGAAGTCCTGAAATTTGAATACAAATCGACTAAAAATGACATTAAAAAATAAATAAATAAATAATTAGCAGTGCCCAGTACTTGGTAGCCTTGTTGTCCGCCCAAATGAATGATAAATAAACATAAAAAACTAGTAGGCTATTTGTAGTATTTTAAATCGTTTTTGACCTAATTATTTTGCACTGAAATGAGTCTGACACACAAGTCTGACGGCTCTGACGCCGTTGCATGCACCTGCGCAATATCAAAGCCTATGATTTCCGAAAATAGTATTATTTGTCAACTAGTGATATCATCATAAGAACTGTTGACGAATATGCCACATAATTTAGACAATTCTAGTTATCATATGTTATACTAATAAGTTATAACGGTTAGACACTATTATTTCAGCCGTTCTATGCATGTCCTCGCACTGAGCGATGCTGAACATGAGCTCAGCTTTGCGGCTGAGACACGAATAGACTATTAAAGCTTAAAGCTTTTACTCTTTATAAAGAGAAAAGGCACGTCCAATTTAATTAAAAAAAGATATTTATTGAACAAACCAAGAGCAGTGCATAACTGATATGCCAATTCTGATATGTTCATATAGCCTAACGTTACAAAAAAAAGACAGGGCAAATAATGGGTGTTCTGAAGACAGACTGTTACCTATGAAATAGGGGTACACTGAAAACACCCCCATTAGCAGTTAGGGCTTTCCGACTGATGAAATGAGCGCGGCAAAACTGATGAAATGAATGCGGCAAAATATTGACCAATCAGAATTTTGGTCGAACCAGAACGTATCGATCTATTAATAGTCTAATTGACTGGGACAGTACAGCCCTAAAATCTTCACCTCAATATAATATTGTCTAACCACCACTTCAAGTCATTCATTCTTGTCTTTTCTCTAGATATAGTTTTGTCGTATGACATTCAGCAGGTAAAAGACTAGGTTTACTACATGTACAACTTCATGAAATATAAAGAACCATGAATAAAACTCACTTTTTAAAGAGGAACTCTCCTGCTGCCACGGCAACGGGGCGGTGGGCTGAATACACAAGGTGGTACACACTCTCACAGTCTTCTGCAGTCAGAACCTCATCGCTGCTACTGCAATACCAAACAACAACAGCGTATGAGCACAGCTAATTCTGCCAACAGTTTCAGGAGATCAGTCAAATGTTGGTTTAATAACCACTCATTTTTTTCCCCCTAAAATATAATTTATTCCTGTGATGGCAAAGCTCATCACTGAAGTATCATGTGACAGTGACACTGAAGAACATTTTAATATGCTGATCTCCTTTTTAATCAATGTTGAAAAAAGTTGTGCCGTTTAATTTTTGATGCATTTTTTTTAGGATTCATTGATGAATAGAAAGTTCAAAACAGATAGAAATAGAAGTAGAAATCTTTTGTAATGTTACAAAAAATAAAAGACTTAAGTATTAATATCTTTCAAATTCAGTTCCTAATTCAAATCACCAACTTAAATCAAAAGAAACTCAGCTACCCATCTTATTTTTCAGGTAAGAGTGGCCGTGGACAGTTGTAAATTTTAATGTGTCTGGCTTCCGATGTCATTCGCTTCCATTTATTTTTAACGGTACAAAACAGCTTGATATGCTGCTTGATATTGCAAACAGGTATTTCTTATCATATTACTTTAATGTAGTGTCTTAATTATAAATACGCTGGTTTGAAGCGCAAACAGTTTTACAGTTCTCTACACCAGGGGTTCTCAAACATTTTGGTGCCAGGGACCCCTTTCAGGGGGAAAAAAATTCCAAGGACCCCCCTCATATTTATAACAGTTATTGAGCACAAAGTTAATGTGTGAGCGGCAAATGAAATATTTTTGCACAAAATGAATGGTCTCCACCCAGGGTACTATGCAGGAATTTCTAAATAGCCTACTGCGGTAACGAAAGTGATCTTGCTAGGAATCACTTAGTTAGGATCCCTCACTTAGGAATTTTTGATGTTCTTGATCTACACATGTGCATTTTAAGGTGTTTTAAGGCCCCACAATTGGATAACTATAGATTTAGTAGAAGCATGTCAGTCAGTGGCATACTTTTTTTTTTTTTTTTGTCAAGATGTCACGAAACACAATCACATATTCCAATCAGGAATGGCCTTAAAAGAGAAATGTTTCAATAATTAGGCCTATTCTGCACACAAATAAAGCCCATAAGCCTATAAATACAATGATAATGGCATTATGTTTAATAGGTGCGTGCGTTGTTAATTTGAGCTACTGTAATTAGCTAAAAAAAACATACAGTATATGTTAAATATATGAATCCATAATGTTAATCTCATGGGCACAGTATGTTTATTGACCTGCTTTTTCCTTGGTTAAAGTTGAGCTTGATTAATACTTTGCAAACTGATTGTTTCAGTCGTTTTTTAAAACTTTTATCTAAAACAGCTGTTTAGTTTATGTTAATTAAGGCCTACATCTTATCTCGCACTTTATGACCGTTGACTGAAACGTCGTGCGGGGAACTTTGAGTTCACTCCGACTCAAACATTTTGACATTGACGAGCTATCGTTGTTAGTCTGCTGAAGCACCTCAGACGAGAAGGTCAGTATCATCGCGATGTGCATCCTTGCAACCTCAGTTGTGGGTACGGCCCTGTCACTATGCACTTTTATTTTGATAATGATCAGACTTCTAATGTCAAATCTACAGTAGCAGTGCTAGAACTGACTATTGTGCGCGCACGCGAGACGCCGGCGCGCAATTACATGGGAATTTTTCCTCAGCAGTGGAAACAGGAATACTCTTATTTATGGTCATAGATAAGACAAGAGTGCATCATCCGAAACGGTAAAGTGTCCATTTTTTATTTGTGTATAGGCTACATTATAAATGACTACAAAATGTCATGCCTTTTAAAAATACAGAAAAGAACCGGATGCGGGTTCATGCCGTCTCTCTGTCTCCTTTCTGGCGCACGTCCCGCAAAATCGACAGCAGCGAATCTACTTGACGCAAAGACATAGATTATCTATCTATAGAAAACTTTAAGTGTCTGCTTTGTATTGTTTTATGTTAAATGCTTTATATAAGTTACTTAGGAATAAACAGCATGTTTTCAGATGATAAAGAAAACATGACTCATAGCATGGAAAAAAACGTTAGGTTGTAAATTATTTCGCGGACCCCCTGGCTTTAGCTCGCGGACCACCAGGGGTCCGCGGACCCCACTTTGAGAACCACTGCTCTACACCGACATATTCTTCTCGTTACTTATAGCCACCAATACATCGGATGTCTCACACATTCACAAAAAAACACCTTACTTCAGTGTTGAAAAATAAGGTGGACAGTAGAAAGTGTAGTCAGGGTTTTCTACGTACTGTAACACCAGCGTGAGCAGTTTTATAGCTTGCACTGCCACATCATACTCCTTGTCCAGTGTCATAGATACGATGCGGTCCTGATGAAGACAAACAGATAACCCCCGTCATGCTGACTTCAAACACTCAGCAGTGAAAAAAAGCACATCGTTTTATTTTTAAATATTGAAAAGACACATAAAAATGATTCGTTTAAAATCTCAATTTCAGAGAGGAGTATTTTGCTTTCTGTGTTTGCTCTAGTTTGGATGAAGCTTCCCCAGATGGTTCTCTCACCTTGAAGCGGCTGGTGAAGAGCTCCAGTTTGGCGTTGAGCTCGCGGTTATAGTACAGCCCCTGCAGAGCTGTGAGACACTTCAGACGCACCTCACCTTGCTGAGAGAGAGAGAGAGAGAGAGAGAGAGAGATATACAATTTTGTTCCAACTCTAGGAATGTGTCGTGACTAACTCCATCTGACAGGGATTAAAAGAAAAGGCAGAGAAAAATGATTGAATTCCCACCTTGTCGTGCATGGTCCAGCCCACATACTTAAGATAGCTGTCGTTAAGAAATGCATCACTGTACATTTTCATCCACACGCCGATCTCCTCGATGCAGATTGCCCGGATCTCAGCTATTGCATCACTGAGGAGGAATAACAGAAGCACTTAAGCCCACAGACACCCACAGGAACATATCAGAGAATTACTGAGTTGTAATTGATGGTAAGAGTTTGTGCTAGAAGAAAATCAACGCTTATGAATGTGCATACCGATATCGGTGAACAAAGACTCCCTTGAAAATGGCATTCATCATGTTTTCAATTTCATCTTGATTTTCTTGTAACTGTAAAGAAAAAAAAAAGCTCATTATTCAACCGTTGCTGCAGGCAGTAACCTGCATTACTAGTCAAAGGTCTGTGTGTACGTATGTGAAATTAATAGTATTTTAATATTTGAGCTTCTCTAACATCACAGTCCGTTCTCAGCTCCCTCTTGGATTTTCTTTTTATCACAGTCTCTGCAATTTGGAATAACGCTGAAACACAGGGCCTCAAGGTGGAATTAAAATATTTACAAATAAGACAAAACAACTAAACGTGAATTTCATATTTTAATTAAAGGACAAGTTCGGTATTTTTCACTAAAATCCCTGTTTTAAGACTGTTTCTGATGATATAGAACGGTTAAGATTAAGGTTAAGCAATTTGGCCCGAGAATTTTCGGTTTCTGTGGTTGCACATCTCCCCCTGCCCCTCCACAATGGTTGCATAGGTGCACTGTTTTGTGTGTGTCCATGTGGTTTAACACAATACTATCAAGACATCAATAAAACCTCACACTCACAAACGCAGATGGCATAACAGCAGGGGCTGTTATTACATAACCCAGTTAATTTACAGCACCAGTTAAACACAGCTTTAATACTCATGGCCATTCAGGAGAGTTGCAGTTAACCTGACAGCCCACAATAACAGTTCTCATTAGAATAGTATCCTTTTTTATTACATTATCCATGTTTACTCAGCTTTAATGTAGAGGGAAAGAGTATGGATGAAATGTGCTGAGTATTTGGTTGGTCGTGTGTTTTTGAGGCTGTTGGCCAACAGAGGCGTAGGTGTTGGGAAGGAAAGCAGCAAACACTGCAGTGACCTGGCAGCCTCACCCAAAGGGAAGTGAGTCTCCACAGGGAAGAGTGCTCTACTGTGTCTCAGAAGGCTTCATTTACTCACTCTGGCACTTTCACTTTCAGCTTATATGGTCGCTCTAAGGCAATGACAACATGCTGAATTTATTTAGACGAGTGCAGCATCCCTGTCCCGGCTCTGGAGGACACTCACCTCCTTGCGTTTCTGAAGCAGAAGTTCTAGCCTGTCATTGGCCCTCTTGCCAATCATCTTGTTCCTCTCTGCTTCGTATTGACGCTGAGTGTTGTCCATGTTAATGCTGAGGTTCAGTGCTACATTCACAAGGGCCGTCATCAGCTTCATAGCTATGGGGAAAAGAAAAACAAAACAAAAAACATAGCATCTTGATACTAATTTGAACCAATCATAACAAAAGGTTCAGATTTATAAAGTAGCAGAGATACTGACCTGCCAGTGTGCTGGTGTGTCTGAAAGCGCGGACTTGAGAGTCTGAGAGGCCAGTAAGCAGCGAGATGACCGTGTCCATCATGTATTCATCATAGATAATGCTGTACTGACACTGCCGAACCAATACACCGATAAACTCGCAGAAACTAGATTTGAACTTCTTCCACTGTGGCCCAGCCATTGTGAGCGGGTAATCGCCGCTGTCCTGCAATAACATCAACTCTCAATGGTTAGTGTGGGCACAAAATAATTCATAAAAGACAGTATGTAATGGGTAAGGAAACAAGTTTTTGATAAGAGTCATGTTCAGGGTTGGAGACTAAATTTACCTCATCGAACTCTTCTGTCATCTTTCTAATGATCTCAGAGTTTTGCATGTTGCGGAACATCTCACCAGTGACAACGCCTGCGAAACAGTTTAAATTTATATGAGCTTAAATTTAAACTTGGCTCAGGTCAGGACTGAAAGTTGTACTAAGTTTTAATGAGGAAAAATGCAGAAAAAAAGTACTGCTAAAAGAAAAGTTCACTATTAATTTCTTATTTAGCATAATGTCCACACTTCTTTTTTCCACATAATGAAACTCAAGGCTGTTCAGACACCAAAACCCAGTTTCACAGAAAGAGCGTAGGCCCCGTCCACACTACTGCGTTTTCGTTTAAAAACTGAGACCTTTTGCTACGTTTGCGCCTCCCGTCCAGACTAAAACGGGAAAAACGAAGACCTAAAACGGAGAAGTTTAGAAACGCTGCAGCTCCGTTTTGCGTTTTGAATCTCCAGAGGGTGTTTTAGTGTGGACGAGACAAAACGTAGGACTTCAGAAACGTTGATGCAGGGGCTGACGCTTGGCTCCATGATTGGGTGTTATCAGTCATGACGTATCCTTCCCTGATTCGTCACTCACTGTTTACACAGGCACGCGCATGCCCAGTGTTGGTGAACGGTCACGTGATCCGCGTTTTCAGTCGTTTTAATGTGGACGGAGATCATTTCTAATACGCAGATAAAACGCTGGTGTGGACGGAGATCGTATTCGTTTTAATTCTCCGTTTTTTAACGAAAATGCAGTAGTGTGGACGGGGCCTTAGAAGCCAGGATTAGGCCTTAGTTCAATTAGGACATGCAAGTAACTTTTATAAATATGCCTTAGAAATAAATCATTACTACACACTGTTTATCCACGCTTTTTGCCACTGTCTACACTCTTATTTGTGTTTATAATCAATAATTATTTATTTGTTTTTAACATTACTGATGTGCATCTTGAAAAAACACTGGCACTGACATATTTAAAATTTCTCTGTGCAAGTTGCTTTGCATTTTATTCTGGGACTGGGCTTAAGCCTTGTCTGTGAACCCGGCGGCAAGTCTATGCTAACTATATTCACATCCATTCCAAGCGAATGCTGCAGTTTTGTTGTCTGCTGCTTGAAATGATTCTGATAGGATGTCAATCATTTTATTGTTTACTAAAAAATCATTCTAATATCATTCCTCTTTGTCATGGTTATAGATGTGGAGTGGACTTACATTTTCATAGAATTAGAACAGTTATTAAAACCGTATAGTTGTGGTTAATGTTATAGATATATGGCCTTTATAACTGCCCATAACAGTCAAACACAATTTTCATGGAAATTACATTTTTTTTTATGACAAAGGCTTAATTTGTTGTCTTTCCCTCATACAAGTCTTAATCATGCGGTTTAATACAGATTGGAATACCGTAATAGAACAAATTTTATGATTGTTTATGTCCTTTTTGGAGCTTAGCCCCTGTCCCTATTCACTTTCATTATATGGAAGAGAGCAGCGTGGACATTCTGTTCCATGACTGAACCTTCATTTCCATTTAACTATGACGATTCTGCTGTCACACAACATTTATCATCTCCGAGCTCAAACCAGATCACATGAGAAATGACATTCAAACCTTTGCAGCCAGAGCACTGGATGAAGAAATTGATCAAGTCCAAAAGTGCAACGTCTCTGTCATGCTTATAGGACTCAATCCAGTCATCAACGACCGACTGCAAAAAAGAAGAGCAGAAATCCCACAAAGGTCAAAATCTGCTCGATTACACAGTGGTACATCTGTCTGCATATTCTCCTGCCAACACTCAAATCCCTCCAGAAGCTACAAACCCACATGAGGGAATTTAAGATGTGAATGCCAGAGCGTGACAGAGGGCAGTGTGAAATCCAGTAATATGCTTACTGACCTGCATGGCACTCTTCCCCTGCCTGACCACTTCAAAAAGCATGACATTTTCCATGCCGTTTTCCTGGTGGTGACCGTTCATGCGTCCAGCTCCTTTCCCCGCTCCTTTCCCCTTCTCTCCAGGGCCCTTCTTTCCTTTTTTCGCCTGAAGCAGAGTGACATTACAGGTCAACAGTAAAGAACTGGATCAAACTTTTCACAGCGGCTGGAGGCCTGGATGACATCCACAGCAAATACAGTCCCTAAATTGCATATATGTCCGAATTGTTTGTGATGAATTTTATACATTTGAATAATTTGACTGATGAATTACAAACAGCTAGTTCTTGTATAAATAGCGTAAAAAAGTGCTTAATTCAATTATTACAGCTGCAGTCCGCAGTTTTTCCTCTTTGCCGCCATCTCTGTTCGAAATCTGCAATTGCAGTCATTCGCGGAATTACTTGCACGTGCTACAAGGGCATTAGAATTTTTTAATATACAGTTGAAATATAATACTACTGTGTCACGAAATGTAGTTTTAAGAGTTTTTCAGGCGAGATTGAAATGATAATTTGACTGAGATCCATTCTAAGCAATCACCGGACGCTTGACGCTCGCGCACCCCGGCTGGAGCAGCCTTTCCTTGGCTAGTCGTTCTGATGTTTGCCGCTGACTCTGACGTTTCTGTAGTGGTTAAACATGAGATATTTTTCTTGTATAGACCAAACAGGTGATCTTTGGTCTCGTGAATCTATAATTCGTTCCCTGGCCAATAGTTTTGGCAGAAGACTAAGTGAAGTTTCATATATTTGAGTGCTGAATTTGTATATTTGACTGAATTGTTTGCTTATGTTATTAAGCTTTACTGTTGAGCTTTTTGTACCTTTTACTTATACTTTTATAATGGCTATTATTGATAAAACTGAAATCTAACAAAAAGAGGTAGGGTTGAGTTTTGTCATTTATTTTATTAAAAGATTATCTGTAATATTGTTTATTGCAACATTTGTACCAATGCACATATTGCCTGGAATGTGTTTAATATTTTTAAATTTAAACAAAAAGAGAGAGGGTTGTGTTTTATATTTAGTTTTGTTATAAATAAAAAAATATACACACATTTTAAAAATAAATAAAAAAGTTTAAGTTTTATAAGCACAAATGCTCGCCTTGCTCTTGCTCTGTTCCGTTCGTGACTCTCACGTTCAAACTCGTTCATCAAAATGAAAAAAATCTTTTTTCGAGTCATGACTCGAAGGGTCCTAGATAAGACCCTTATTCATTGTCTGGTGTCCTTGTAAAATCTTGTAAAGATTCTTGATAATCAAAAATGTCAGGGTCCACATACCTTGCCTTTCCCGATGATGATATTCCTTCCATCAGGATCATCGAAATCAGTGTCTGATGAGAATCGGGTGTCAGTGTCCCTGTTCACACAAACAGATCAATGTCATCATAGTGAGGGAGAATATGTCAGCGTATGCATACACATAGCATGTATTCATAAACTCGTGTGTTTGTGTACTCACTGAGCGAAATGAAACTCGGTGTGTAATTCCGGTGCGGCTATCATTTCTTTAACATCTTCTGGTCCACTTCAACTTGTCAAGGGCTTTGTCTTTATACACACAGGGCAACAGTGGGTACTCTTGTCTCATAAACCTAAAACAAACAAAATGAGAAAAAACAAGCATTAGTAGTGGTAATAATATGTTTTGAATGCCATGTCAGCATTTGAAGCTGCAAAAAAGAGTTGCAAAACCATACACATACCAAAAAAAGGCGAGGGGGGAGACAACAGGAGATATTATACAAGGTGGTTTACATTATCTGATGATAAAATTCTAAAATCTTTTCTAGTAAAATTTGAGAAAAACATTAGCAAGGTCTTATGTCCTTATGCGTTTAGACTAAACAAGCACACCTACATCTGTAGTCTATTAATCCTAGCTCAATATTATAAAATTGAATTCATGTTTTTAATTGATGGTTTATATTTATATATATGTGTCAGTGGCCAGTGCGTCGTGTCTCAGTTTTCTCATGTTCTCAACCCACAGGAGCCACATTTGTTAATTAATTCCAATCATTTGTAAATAGGATGCCTGTGCATTGCTCATTCACAATTAGCATAAACCCCACCCAACAACAACATAAATGATGTGTCCAAAGATGCTGTGGACTTTTCTGGACTTCCTTCTCTGGTTTGGCTCCAGTATTTTGCTTAAACGCAAAAGAGACGAATTGGCCATATGCCAAACAAAATATTAAATTAAAGTGTTTCCACCAAATTGCCAGGCGCTCTTCTGAAAACACCCAGCTGGGGGCGCTTCAGACTGCAGCATTAATTTTCCAGAATTCCAGCTGAAATTATTTTGTTGTTATGATATGGAATATCTGCGAAAGTAATGTGTCACCAGTATCTGCTTTTGCAGACAGTTTGGTTTATCAGCAATTACTGAACATAAAAACACAACCAACAATATTAACTTCCCCACTGTTGTTAAGGCATTGTAAAATTAGGATAAGACGATTGGTTGTGTGGTATTTGTCCCGCCCCACCTCCACTGTGATTTGACAGCTAAGTAAAAAGTGAAGTAACGAGAGCTGCGTTTTCCCAAGTGGGGTAACCCACCAGCCGGAAACTGAAGTCTGCCTAGGGGCCAATAACTTTACATCTGAGGCGTTTAAAGACGCCATGTGTCCATTATTTATTTCTAAAGAAACACAAAAATGCATAAAATGCTCCATTACCTTGTATCTTACATTATGGCTCCATAGTAGCAGTTTTTGTAAAATAGGCTAACATAACACGCGACTCTCTGTCGCACAGTAGATAAATTACCGTATAGATAGGAGGAGAAGCTCACGGACAATCGGAGGGACGTGGAGGCATAAAGTCAAGGGAGAAGGACATAGAATGTCATAAAGTTGCCCCTGCTGCTAACTCATGGACAGCTCATACTCAAGGATCTCCGGCTCTGCAAGATTTGGAAGGGAATGATTCAGATTTCTCTTGGCACAGCTACTAGTTCGACTTACAACTGTCAGACAGGTTGCTCACGTCACATCTATGTCGTCAAGCTCAGTGTGACCCTGCGCAATGCTCTTGGCAATCAGGAAGTGAGTGCTTCTAATTGACTTCACTATTCTCCGTTGAAGTCTATGGGGTCGCTGCTGTGTCCATTTATTTTACTGCATATGGTTTTACCCATTATTGAACATTTTTCAACTCTTCAGAGCTGGAGTTGAAGCAACTTCCTCAAGCCCCTCCACTGCAGACAGACAGCAAGCCAAAATTACATTTAAGCTCAATAGTAAAAGATTACTTATACAGGCAAACTAACTTGAAGCATTATCAAAAATTAAGTCATCAGTTTGCCTAAAAGAACAGGCAAAATGTTCAGATGCATCATTTAAACATGGAACGAAGTATCAGAATTAAATGTTTTTCGTACCAACTAACAAATTGTGTTCACATTCATGTATCCAGCCATTTACGAGTGGCATTACAAACGATTTACACAAAAATTAGTTCTGCTCGTTTCATGAATAAGGTCCATTGTTTTCATGATCAGTAAATCTTGCTGTCACTTCTGAGTATTCGTGCTCATCCTTATTATCCAGAAACTGTAACTAACAATCATCACAAAAGTTTCAGTGCAGCAGTATATGTGGATTACTAAGATTAAAATGGCTCCAAAAACACTCATAACAATTACAGTTTGGTCCATTTACAATGTGTACATCTTCAGTATGTCGCTACAGTTATAGGCAGAATAAATGCAGTTGTAGCCACAAGGGGGTAGTGCAGCATCATATGTGAATCCTGAGCTGATCGCTCAGACAGACTCTCAGTCAGTGTGAAGAACCCGACTGAGCGAAAGCTGCAGGACAGGCCGCTGTGCGCCTCTTTAACAAGAAATATAACATTGTAATAATAATCATAGAAATATATAAAGCAGCATATGTTCCCTTTTCAACATCATAACTTTCATAAGTTTGTAATTTTTAAAATCATGCTTTCACTAAAAGCTATACGTTTCCCACATAAAGGATTCAGACCAGCACATGACAGAGAAACCTTTTCTGACAATGGTTTTACAGTGAAAAACTTTAATTCTTCCATTTACTCTCCCTTATGTCATTTCAACAAACCTGTATGGCTTACTTCATTCTGTGGAAAATAAGAGGAGATTCTTCCAAGTATTTTTCTCTCGAGTGTTTTTTTTGTTCATTCAACGGAAGTCAATGGACTCAAACTGCTTGGTAACTGACATACTTTAAAATGTCTTTTGTTACACAAAACAGTCACACTGTTTTAAAACGACATTGCTAAAACCAGTTAGTTATCACATAAAATAAGAAGCTCTTAAACATCTGCAGCAGAGAAAAATCAGAGCAATGTGACATTATCGGCCCATGAGGGCATCACAGCTCTGTAGTGAAACATGCTTGTAAAAACCACCTGTTCTTACACAACACACTGTAATAAGCCATAAACAAGAAAGACCAATTAGCCATTTCTTGAGGTCTTTTAAGGATGTTTCCTACTGAAACAGGACGTTGGGCCGAGACATAATGAACAGCAAAATTGTAAATAGAGATGTTCCAGGTATCGGATAAGTACTCGTGTTGGCCGATACCCTTAATGCAGCTATCGGGAAGGGAAAAGGGTATCAACCGATACAGAGTACTGATTCGATACCTGGGTGTGTACAGTATCTGTACCCCTGCAATTGACCTATGGCTAAGCCACGCCCCCAAACGCGATGAGCCAATCACAGTGCACATAGCTAACCCAATACACTCGGACATCCTTTGCTTCCACGTCTATTGGAATGCATTGTAGTTAGTCACTTTTCTTTCGTTTTTATATGTTTTTCTTGTCATTTTAAGTTTAAAATGGTCAAGCTGTGTGCATGGGGTACATGCAACTCCGACACTAGGTATCCCGAGAGGCTGGGCGACGGTGTGGATTTTTTTACTCTTTCCCAAGCCACATCTCAACCGGGATAAGTGTCTGCTCTGGATTAAGTAATGCGATTAAGCAGTAGACCACAACACCAACACAACACAAACAAGGATGTCTACATCTGATCTAAGTTAAGTGAACAACGTATTTGAACGTTATCTTTAACATCTCTAATGTAACGTTAGCCTAACATTAGAAAACGTTAGCGTTAACTTTTAGCTGCGTTGTACATGTCACTTAGCTTCATTAACGTATCTGTAAATAACCGAGATAACAAATGTTAACAATGTTGTGCTGAATGATTCATGTAAATACTGTAGCACCAAACGGTGATGGCAACGATACGGGTTTATCACGTTTACACTGTGACCTGTAAATTTTTGCCTGGAGCTAAAGCTTTTCATCGACCTTCTCAACAATAAAATTATTAATATAACCCTCCAATGCATAGTTAAGGCACTTTAGGTGACCTCAAGATGATATATAATCTTTCTGTCTCCGAAAATCATCAGTATAATGTCTCCTATGTGACAGCTGTCATAGTCCGCCTGTCTCCGAATGTTGACTGTTTGTCCGAGTGAGTGGAGGGGGTGTGGCTTAGCCATAGGTCAACTTATAGCCCTGTATGAATTATTTTATGATGTCCTTCAGACTGATCCCTTAATAAAACATGAACAAATAGATGAAGTGAACTAGAGTATTTTTATTATCTGAGTCTGTTTATTTTAATCTATTTATTTTTCTTCAGTGAAAAAGAACTTAAAATGCAGCCACACATCTAATACTAAACTGAAAAAGGTATTTTAGATTTACAAATACAACTGTATATAAAAGTGCAAAAAATAAATCTAGGAATCAAAAAAAATATATATGAAAAAGATAAGAAAATAACCTCTTTATAACTTCAAGTCCTGAAACAATTTTGTTAAATACACGGCATTTCAGTTGACCATAAACTCGATAATTTTGTCGTATGTATTTATCGCTCGTTGGCTGTCTTTTGAAAACATTTCTCTTCGTTTGAATGAAGCTTCCAGAGATCGCTGATTCTGGCGCGGCTCTTCCTTCTCTGCCCTTGCCATCGTCTTCTGCGGGGTGACGCGTATTCAAATGCTTTATTAAGTGTTGAAGCTGCTAATCTTGTGCTAACCGTATGTAAATATGAAATTGCAGTATGACATATGAGACATGTCGCTGTTTTACTGGCTGGTTGGTCCAGTCTTAAATACTGTCAAACAGCAGACATACTACTAGCGCGCGCTTTCTTCTTCGCTGCTTTAAACAATGGTTGCTTGTGGCAACAGCACGACTTCATGTGTTGCCACAAGCAGCGAAGAAGAATTGATCTCCGATTTGCAGCATTAAGCAAAGCTAACGTGCATAACTAGTTATTATTTAAGAAAATGGTATCGGATCGGTACATGGGTAGAAGTACTGGCTGATACCAATGCCAGATTTTTCATTGGTATCGACGGCATTTCCGATACTAGTATCGGATCAACTCTAATTGTAAATAGCTAACAGCCTTTGGTTTACTTTACAGCCAAGAACAAGATTTGCTATTGATAGTCAAAGGCAGATGGTATTAGAGAAAGGGTCATGAGATCATTTCAATGAACAGAAATCATCAGCACAGAATGAGCTCCCGTTTCCCACTCACTCCTGTTCATCCGCCACAGCTCAAACAAAGTTACTGTACTTTATTAACTTCCAGGGCAACTAAACCTTTATACAGCTTAAATATATTTGCTTCTTAAGCTGGGATAGGAGACATCCCACACATTCCAACTTTAAATTGAACCTTTAAGAAAGCATAAAATGAACAGTCAATAGAAAGGAGCACATGAACATTTTATGATTTATTAAATGAACCATTTGCCTTGGGGTATGATGTGTTAGGGTCAGCTTATAGTTACATTAAGTTTTACCTCCAACTGAAGTAAATACTAATAGAGAGCCTAACTCCCACCCCTTCGGTCGGCCACCATGGGATTTAATTTCGGAAAAATATTATATGGTAGTCAATGGCGAGAGACAACAAATATTTTGATCTTGTGCCCTAAATTACACATATGACATTTGTCAATTTAAAAGATACATTTTAAACTCAAGAAAGTCACATATTGATGTAAAACTGTTGAGGTGTAAGACTGTGAAAATATGTAATTACAAATACTACAAACCCCAAAGGTGCACATTTTCACTCAATGAATGAAGCTAACTTTACTAAAGCTATAACGTCATTTTTTCTAGTCTTGTGTTATAATCGTAACATTACACATGCCTAAGTGTTTTGTACCAGACTGCAGTGCACACATACGAGCAACGGATCTTGCTCGTTGTTTTGCTTCCAAGGAGATGTAGTTTACGGAGCGATTTTCATATAAACCTAAATGTTACTCTTCTGTTTAATGACAATCCGCGACTTTCTTGACTTTCAGAATTATCTTTTAAATTGACAAACATCATATGTGTAATTAAGGGCAAAGTTCAGACGGAATAAAAAGACAAGTTATCTCTCGCCATTGACTACCATACATATTTTTTCCGAAATAAGGTTCCATGAGCCGAATGCGGAGGGGCGGGACTTAGGCTCTATGAATTTTTCTAAATAGAGTGCAACAGTTCCCGCCCAATTTTTCAGTAGCATTGTTTCTGGATAATAGGGATGTTAATTTACCCAATCTCTAATAATTGATGTTTAAATTAACAATCGATTAATCGGTAGCCTTAACCTCTTAAATCCAAAGTTATAATGTTACTTGCTTAACTAACACAAAATAGGTGTCGTTTTAAAGCTTAGAAGCTTGGCTTTACAGCGAATATGGAAACAGCGAATATAATCACTTAATGCTTTTAAAATATCTGAACTATTAGAAGTGCTCTATTTTCATAGTGTGAAAAAAATAACTGCTTTACATGAAAATGTGATCTGTAAATGAATTCATAGTACATTATAATAGCGGTGGGAAAAAATATCGATAGGGAAATATATCATTGTCCTTCTCCGTGCAATGCGAGAATTGATACACTGGCGACAAATTTCCATATTTTAATTAATAAAATAAGCAGTTCTAAAATAGATTCCCCTGCTCCCGCAGCGTTGCAACTTCATGGCTCCTTAAGTGGTGCTCAACACATGAATGAGGGAAACGCAAACTTAAGTTAACTAGCCTAAGAGAAAGAGGTTTTTAACAGGATTGCTGACAGTAGTGCAAGTAAATTAACAGATGCTCAAACCACGTTTAAGTCCAAAGTCTGGAAGCACTTCGGCTTTTACACCATTTATGGGGACAAACAATGTAAATAGAGCGTTTGAAAGCAGATGTCTATCAGCAGATCCCTAATATATCCACCGATAGACACCTGCTTTCAAACGACCTCGTGTGTACCTGTGTAAGCGCTCGGTGAAGCAGAAATCATTGCCAATCACAGACATATATGTTGAACGCATGAGCATGGCCAATCAGAGGCGTTTAAGAATCCGTAAACACAGATGTTCCCAGGTTTAAATAAAAGAGGTTGGTACATTTTAAAATGTACCAGGTTTATAAAAAACAAGCTGATGGGCCTAAATCTTTCAGTTTAAGCTTTAAGTGAAGTTTAAGCTTCTCTTAAAGCTTTAATGTAATGTTTAATGCATATTAAACATTTATGTTGCGCTTATACAATTCAAATGTTACATTTAATTTACAGAGAGATTGTTTAGCAGTTTGAACTCAGCCTTTTCACAGCCATTTTTTTTTCAGTTAAGCTAGCTGAGACGTGACTAGCAATATATAAATTATCGGAGAATTGCTGTATTGTGATATTATCATATTGTGAGAATGTATCATGTATCGTATCGTAGTGATTCCCACCCCTAGTTTATTACAAATAGACTTGAGTCATGTATTATTCAAAGTTCTCAACAAACAAAATATAAGCATATTTTTTTCAGTTAGAGACCAAACTATACAAAGAATTTGATTGAAAAGCACCACCGACACATGTACACATTATACACATGATGCTTTTACACACCTCTTCAGTTTGTAACTTTGCAAAACATTAGTAAACCAACAAGAATCAGCCGATTTCCACATGCTTGCCCCGGATAGGTGACGGTCAGTCTCACGTCTTTCCGTTTGCAAACTGATTCATTTTGTTGCCAGCGGCAGAGGCAATTATGTCAACTGAATGTTCTTACTCTCATCTCCCCGCGCGAAGTGACACACACCCACGTCCTCTCACTTGCTCCGGTTCAATAGTGCTTATTGCAAATAATTTTACTAATTCCCACAAGTTACACACCCACAAGAAAAATGTGAACCACTGATCTATATAAGTGGCGCACACATAAAGCCTCCTCTCAAATAGCTTGTGATTTGCAAATACCAAAATGAGTGGCTTACTGGCATTATAAATCATATACAAAAACGTAATTCAAAATGCATGCCTTGGCGAGAATTAAGTTAAAACACTCAGTTTTGAAAAGTAAATAGTTGAGAAAGATAATGCAAGTTGTTTAACAATATATTGGATTCGTGCATAAACTCTTAAAGTGACAGCAGCCTAATATTCCTGTCATGTTAATAAAAGAAAATCTCTCTCTGCGTTTGACTGAATAACTTTTGAAACTTTAATTGTAAGCCTTAATCTATATTTATTTATTTTTTTATAACGAAGAATATCCAGTGTTATTTTATATATGATTACTAATTTCTGTAGGTTTTTTTTTTTACCGGAATACCAACCTACTGTTAAACCCACCATAAAAACTTAAAGCCGTATTTATTTCATCTCTCTCTTTATTTTATTGTATGCATGTGTGCTGTTGTTTGCTATTTGTTTATTTGTTATTTTATTACTGAATTTTTACCTGTTTTTTTTTTAATGAAAATAAAAGTAGACGTTTATTTACGCTGTCAATTATATTCTTTACCATCACTCATTACCATCACACAATTACCATCACTCATCAACCAGGATGTTATTGTTTATTCTATGCATTTTGTTTACACAAGTAATTCAGCAAAATGCTTGCTTTAAGCTTTTTTTTTGGGGCCCTTGGTTGTGTTTAGAAAAAAAACCTACCTAATCAATTGCATGGCTTGAAGACATGAATATATATAATTTTTAATTATGATTTTTGTTTTTGGAGTGTTTAGCTTTTATATTCTCTGATCGGTGGATTTTCTGAACATCATCATTGATAATGTAGTTTTATTTACCCCAAAACACGTTGCTAAACAAGAGTATTTTAAGTTGAAATAACGCAGTCTAAAACCTTCAACAAGCAAATACCATTTATTAACAACCTCGTAGCTCACAGTATTGTTGTCTTTAAAGGGGACATATCATGCAAAATCCACTTTTTTAGCCCTTAAATGCATTTTGTTGTATATTTGGAGTGTTTATAAGTACAGAATAGATTAAATTATTCTCTTCAGGTGCTTCGTTTATATCTTTATATTCTGTTTGTCTTATTTTTCAACCTGTTCAGATTTTTCTGTTGTCTATGACGTTTTTTGTGCAAGTGCGTCACCGTATTTGCAGCGGAACTGCCAAATAAAGACATTGACTACCGGTCCAAAACTTCCAGCAATCCGCCATTCTCGCTCCGATTTTGTAGTCCGAGCTCAATGATGCAGAAGTTACGAGAGGGCAAGTCAAAATGTTCGGTTTTTGGATGTACGTTAGTGACCTGAAGCACTTCAAGGATTCCCACTTCAACAACCTCTGCCAGTATAAAGAAGGGTTTGCAGTACCAGGTTTGCAGTTAGCAGTACCCTTGTCTTACTTTTTTTTTGTTTTGAAGTAACGTTACACGTCTGCAGTATTATTGTTCTTGAGTTTCATCAATGGTCATTTAGCTGCGTTGTTTTCTGATGCTTTTCTAAACGCATCATATTGTCAATACAGATTTTTTTGTGTGGTAAGATTAGACCGTAGTCATTTATCTTGTCAGTGTGCTTGTTTTAACAAGAGAAATAGTCGACTTTCACTAATAACACAAAACAGTTAACTCACATTGTTCTGCAGGTTCGTCGTAGTCTTTATCAACTCGCTCGCTCTGGCTCGAATATGTATGGCTTGAAGGACAAGTCTTCTGTTGTTGACATTTTATTAAAGTGTGAATAAAAATGTTCTTTGAAGGTATCGTACATAATCGTATATCTCTAATCAAACTACAACAATAATGGCCGAATGTGAGGAGTTGAACCGACCGTGAACTCATTGACCTGGAGAGCGGGCGGAGTATGACGCATCTCCTTTTTATTTAAAGGGGACGCATTGAAACGGGTCGCTCAAAGATGCACATCAGAAAAGGGGCCTGTGGAGCTATAATAATGAGGAATTCAGACCCAAGCATTGCAGTTATGTTTTACATAGACCACAACGGTATTATTTAGATGTAAAAATGAATGATTTAAAAGCATGATATGTACCCTTTAAAGGTTTATAGGTTATTAAAACATATATTTAATGGAAAAACTGAATTGAGTTTTTATTTCCCGGAACCCAACTATTGCACTCTATACTATTACTGTTTTTGTTTGTTTGTTTGTTTCATCTAAATATTCTGAATATAAAATCCTTTCTTGGTTCCTTTAAGAAATGACATGAATAATATTTAAAATATTACAGGATGATTTGTTTCACATCTGGTAGCAGATATCCTAAAATATAGTTAGGAGTATAGTTCTATAATAATATAGTTACACCTATCATTTCTCCTTGCTCAGCATGTCAGATTACAGTTAAACAAAATTTCATACCACAAGTTAAGAAAAGTATTGCGTTAGAGATATTGCTGAGTACTTAACGGCATCTCTTCTGTGAAGAGCAGTTGTCACACAACAAAAGTCTTTTCATAAAAGATTCAGCAGGTTTGGCCTTAACTAGAGGCATTAAATTCTTCAGACAACAGTGTTAAAAGAAAAGAAAAGGGACATGAGGAAATGACCAGTACACCAAAACAATAGCAAAGCTAAGTATCAAGAATTACATTGCCATGAAAGTGATTCATCTGAGCTGAGCGCTAAAGTTTTGCCCGCGGGCTCAGAATGAAAACAAGAAGGCGTGGCTCGCCGAGTCTGTCATATCGCGCTGCTTGCTGATTGGCTATCCAGATTCCATCGTTTCCAGGAAACATCTCTGTGAGCCTAGAAGAGCTCATTCTACCTCTGTGCCCATATAAGGAAATAACACGTCCGCCCTCCTTTTCACAGCATCCAATCAGAGGTCGACAGTAACATTTGTGGACGTAAACATGAACATGGAGAGAAGGAACCCGGTCACCGCTGTAAAAATGACGCATTTCCCGACACTGCCCATTATTTCAAACGGATCATTTTGTTTGTTTAATGTATGTTCAACTAATATTCTGAAAGTACAGCAAGTATACTATAAACATTACACGGCCGCAGAAACACTTTGATTTCGGCCGTATTTGTGCATAATAAAGAGGGGTTACTTTTAGTACTCCAATGTGTAAGAATTATATAAGCTTTAAATAGCACAATAACCGTACATTATCACAGAAAAGTGGCCAATAAGACGTTCCCCTCTGTACCAAATGCAGGGCAAAGCGTGTGCCTGCCGAGGACGTGAGATAACTGTTATGTAATACCCTGCAAGTAACAAAATAAGCAGCATATATACGCGTACGGTGCAGCGACGCAATAAAGCTCAACGTTATTTACAATGATCGTCGAAAAGGCGGGAATACAAAGGAGATAGCACATCATCAACAATGCTTTTGAAGGAAAAGTGGCGCCAAACGACGTTTCCATCCACAGCCATTGTGCTTATACACACACACGGATGACAGTGACAGCTCAGCCCAAAACTAATACTGCACCATTATTTCATGCCATGCTTTCCGGTTCCTGGTCGCTACCAATATGTGGACGGATCAGCAGCGTATATAATATCTCAAATAAACAACTGTAAAGTTGGGCTCAATGTAGTACAAAAATGTAGTCTAGACATGCCCCCCGCCTTTCTTTTTAGCATACCGAGCATAGATCAACTAAAACAACTGGCTTTCATACAAGACACCAAGCCAATTTAGGAAAACATCCTTAAAATCAAACATCCGAACGTATATAGCAAAAAACCGCACAAACCCTGCACGCAAACAACAATGCATATGTTTTTGTCAGTTTTTCTATTCATCTTAACGCATGTTGCTTATAGTGTGATAGCCATTTTACCAAGTGACAGATGAATTTGCGCCAAAATACCGTAAAGTTTGATTGGACACACGGCCTCTGACGTCAACAACAAAAGATATGGGAAGTGTCTTTCCCATTTTTAAAAGTTGAACTAATTTATTTTGTTGTCGGACATAAGCGCTATTAGATTATTTTGCTTCATAGCCTACCACCCCATCAAAACAGAAGAAAGAACAGTTTTTGGTCACGACCCACTGGTTTACAAAAGTGAGATATATAATATGATCTAACTAATGTCTGGAGCTAGTATGTGAAGTTGAGTGCTGACTGCTGAGATCAGGCGGACGCTCGCAAACTCCTCCTCAATGTACTTCTTACCACCATATACTTAATTACTCGCTGAGTTTTACGCACAACGCCACAATTTTCAACGTTAAATGACGAGCTTGTTAGCCCAAATGCAGCCTACAGTCGAGAAATCGAACAATAATATCACGGAACGACTAAAAACACGAGCAGAAAGGGGGAAATCTCCATCTTGAAGTCGATCCAGCACAGCTGTTTTCGGGATTCTCCATTTTGGCTCCGCTCGTGTCCAGTCATTATGTACGCGCATCTACCACACGCGAACATAAAACGCGTAAAAATTGACAGTGAGTGCTTTTAATATTGACAACGTGGTGAAATTAGCATAATAGCTGCGACATCAGCTTTTTTTCATCTCGGAAAGAGGGGGGAAAACATCGCGTCCTCGTCCTCCATCTTGCCTCTCAATTTGTGTTCCTGACTGTGCAGGGTAAGGTTAGCCCGCTAGCTAACTGTTTACCAATGAAAGGGCACACTCTATGTAACATATATTCATTCGTGGAGCCAAGTACGCTAGTTTAAATTCCCAAGCAGCCGTGCGAGGTGTTTTTTATTAATTAAATACGGCGACGGAAGCACAGCGGCTCGTTTCGGATCCTGTCCCTCGCTTATCAGGCTAGCGCGGCTAACACATCATCCAAATAACCCTAAAGCCACTAATTTCTATAAATCTCTCCGCCATTTTAGCACTTACCCGATCCTCAGGGTCGATTCCGGGTTGTTTATAAGGACTTCTTGAAGAGCTAGATGGACTCCAGTGTCTTTAAAGTGCGTGTTCGCGGCTATTTCATGGATGTAGTTTGAAAGTGGCGGTCAGAGGCGGTTTTGGACACGCTCTTACCCCGCTTGCTCCGTTCGGTTTGTTGTTCCGATCACTCAGAGAGACACTGCTGGTATAGAGCTGCCACCTGGTGCTCAATGGAGAGATTGCAGTGAGCTCGAGTCCCTTTAGTGGTCGAGGCCCTTAGGTGCAAATCCTCAGTACAGTAGACGCTAGTGTCAGAAATTAAAGGGACAGTTCATCCAAAAACGAAAATTCTGTCATCTTTTACTCACCTTCCTCATGTTATTCTAAACCTGTATAAATTTCTTTATTCTGTTGAACATAAACATATTTTAGAGACTGTTGGTAAGCAGACAGCACCTCCATTTTTTTCCTACTATGGAAGTCAGTCAGTCGGTGCCGTCAAACTTTTTTATTGTCATAGGACAATATTTACCAACTAGAATTGATTTTCATTGGAATTTTAAAATTACACTTTGTCCTATTCATATATTTATATTTCTGTAGGTTTGTCAAAAACATAATTATAGGAATAAAATTAACTAATTAAATAAAACAAACCTGACAGCTACAGACCATTAGTGTTTAGAAGCACTTAACCTATTTAATATATAGCAGCATAAATGTATCAAAATAATTATATTAATTGTCAAGTACACTGAAATGATGATCCCTATGGAAATTACATTTTGATATCTAATCAAGTAAATTGAGTTCTACTGCTGTGAGCATAAAAGCTTTTAGCCACACATTTCCAGTTTATCAATTTTAAGTGACAGATGAAACAGAAAAAAAGTTATGTTGTGAATTTTTCTTTATTATCATTTCCAAGCATAATAAAATTATTATTAAAAGAATTATGATCACAGAAAGGTATCAGAAGAAAAAACAAGTTTGGACTGGTAAAGTTTAATCAACCTTGAACGTGATTAAAATTCTAAAGCAATCATTATTTAATAATAAATAAAAGAGCAAAGATAGGCTACATTATTTCTTATCACATGATTATGCCAAATTAATAACCGGAAATAAATAGTTGATTAAAAAGTAGTCTACATAAAGGCACTATGATCTGAGTTTGTGTATTTGAGGGAAGCAGCTATACGGGGACACATAATAAAGATGTCTTTCCCTGCAATATATTACAATATATTATATGTTAAATAATGTAGTGTCCCTGCCTCGATCAAAAGAAAACATGAAATGTGCAGCGTGTTCTTTTAAGGTCTTAATGAAAAAATAAAACAATATTTTACTAGAGTTTAGTACATCTACAGATATATACACACACACACACACAGCTTAAATCAAATTTTACATCTATGTGCATTTTTAGGAATGATTATATTCTGCCACTGTTTCAATTGGAGTGCTGGTTTCTTTGTTTTTTAAGCATTGTAGGTCTTGATCTTCTGCATGATGGTGGCACAGCAGATGGGACACTTGTCCAGGGATTCTGAACATTTTTGACAAGTGACCAGGTGTCCACAGGGAATAAAGACTATGCTAATGTCACTGTCCATGCAGACTTTACATAGTTTCTCCCTCTGGAGTTTCTCAAGTTTCATCATGGGGTCCTCTGCAGAAAATATGTAAGAAACAAACAACATGTTAAAACAACAGTAATAGAGTGGAGGAATAAAAAATAAATCATTAATAATAACAACAACAACTAATGGTTCTCTGCTTATGTTATTATTTTTAAGACTAGGATTAAACAATTTGTGTCGACTCGTATACACAGGTTAAAGACTGTTATGCAAGAACCTGAAGCCCATATCTCACTACTTGTCCCTTGCATACAAAACAAAGCACTTGCCAACTTTCTTAGGCACGTCACTGGCGCTCTCCTGTGCATGGATGTCTTGAATAAGAGCCTCCACTGAAGCATAGCCCTCATTGTTCTGACGTAACTTCTGGAGAACGCTCTCCACTTTGATGGGGTCAAAACCCATATCTACAGCCTTCTGTGCAATCTCTGACTGCAGGACTTTCTGTGCTGCTGCAGACAAAGTGCAAATCAAATACACGTCTGGTGAAGACAGCATGTTCCCAAGCAGTTATAAAAACAGAGGTTATTCATTGGGTTTGTACGTAAATTGAGCTCAAAACCTTGCCCTTACCTTGCTCGTGACTCGAAAAGCCATTCTGACTTGACCTCTGTAAGTCCAAATAATAAATATGTAAGGCTACATGGTTACATTTAATTTGGTAACACTTTATTTTACAGCGTTCGTTTCATATTTACTATAGTAAGTACATGTAGTTAATTAATATTACTCTGTTCTTAAATGTACTATGTAATGTAATAATGACACCTCATAATACAGTGTAACCTTTTTTTATAGTTTGTGTACTTACAATGTACTTAGTTACCCAAGGAAGCACTTATAATACTAGGTAACTACATGGGTTAAGGTTAGATTCAGGGTTAGTAGCTAGTTATAACCGAGTTATTGTAATTGATATAATGAGTACACGTGGAACAGGACTGTAAAATAAAATGCAAACTATTTACAGCAGGATCAAAGGGTATTTTCAAAGAACAATCAATAGGAATTCTATCAATTCAACTGAAGTACAAGTGGTTGTGTAAAAGATAGGAAATTACTCACTGAATGGACTCCATTCGGATATCTCAGTTGTATATTGCTGACATATTCTCCTCCTTTTTCTGCCCGAAGGAAACTGCAGCTGGGGGTCGATTATAATAATTTTACATTTAGAAAACACATTCTTCAATGTTTACCTGACATGATCTTTATCTAAAATACACAGATAAATATTACATATTTTTTCAAATGTGTTTTTAGATTTAAATATCAGAAAAGATGGCAACATTTACAATAAGGTCATATTAGTTAAAGCATTAATGCATTAACGAACATTTAAAAAAAAAGATCAATACATAAATGTAACAAATATATTGTTAGCGCACATTAAAGGGTTAGTTCACCCAAAAATGAAAATTCTGTCAGGATTTACTCACCCTCATGTTGTTCCAACCCCGTAAGATCTTCGGAACACAAATTAAGATATTTTTGATGAAATCTGAGAGCTGGATCACTCCTGCATACTAGTCCATAGGCTTCTTGAGGGATTGAAACTTGCCGGCCTCGAAAAGTTATTAAAGACATTGTTAAAATAGTCCAAGTGACTACAGTGGCTCAATCTTAACTTTATCAAACAATGAGAACACTTTTTGTGTGGAAAAAAAAAAAAAAACTTTATTTCAACTGTAAGCTTCTGTTATTGTACGTCAAACACATCACACACATGACCAGCGTCGGCCAATAGTGAGTCTATGTGTGACGTAGCTCTACGCCATCACACTGCATTAACTGACTAGAGGCCCATAGAGAATGAAGTGAATAGTTGAAATAAAGTAGTTATTTTTGTTTGTTTTTTGCACAAAAAAAGTATTCTCGTCGCTTGATAAAGTTAAGATCGAGCCACTGTAGTCATTTGGACTATTTTAACGATGTCTTTAATAACATTTCGAGGCTGGCAAGTTTCTATCCCTCAAGAAGCCTACGCACTAGTATGCAGGAGTGATCCAGCTCTCAGATTTCATCAAAAATATCTTAATTTGTGTTCCGAAGATGAACGAAGGTCTTACGGGGTTGGAACAACATGAGGGTGAGTAAATACTGTTAGAATTTTCATTTTTGGGTGAACTAACCCGTAAACAAATGGAACCCAATAAACATTCAGACAATATTAGAGATTATAATTTTGTGGTTTTGCTTGTTATTAAAGGGTTAGCACACCTAAAAATGAAAATTAAGTCATTAATTACTCACCCCCAACCCTGTAAGACCTTCGTTCATCTTCGGAACACAAATTAAGATATTTTTGAGAGGTGGATCACTCCTACCCTAAGGGATTGAAACTTAACGGCCCTTGATGGCTCCTTTTCTTCCTTCTGAGTTCAAGAGATTTCCACAACGAATGCGCGTGAATTGCACAAGAAGTTGTAGAATATGAACGCAATTCTCGCGCATGCGTTGTGGAAATCTCTTGAACTCTCGTCTCAGGCCGAGAAGGAAGAAAAGGAGTAGTCGAATAAAGTCGTTATTTTTTTTTTTTTTTTTTCCCGCACAAAAAGTATTCTCATCACTTGATAAACTTATAGTTGAGCCACTGTAGTCACATGGAATATTTAAACATTTTCTTCAACGACTTTCTGGGCCGTCAAGTTTCAATCCTTTAGGAGCATATGTAGCAGTGATCCACCTCTCAAATTTAATCAAAAATATCTTCATTTGTGTCCCGAAGACGAACGAAGGTCTTACGGGGTTAGTACAGCATGGGGTGATTATTTAATGACTTAATTTTCATTTTTTGGGCAAACTAACCCTTTAAATACACTTATGCATTAGCCATCATATAATGCACACTAAAAGTTAATTTAAACAATTTCATAATACTGTTAAAATGTAAAGCTAATCTCAAAAACAATATCCATTTTCATACTGCACATTATAATGTTGTGACACCTAAAATTCCATTTAAATGATTGATTGAATATTTTAATGGTTTTCCATTACCAAAAATCAATCAAATATATTTTTAAAAAGTATAGAATTATTATATGCATTCGGCCATATGACAATTTTCAGTCAATTTTTTAAAATTGGTGCATTCCAACTTTTCTGGTTGCTCTTGGAGCTTGACAGAACCAATTATTAATATCAACTTTAATTTTATGCAAAAGAGCAACCAAGACATTAAGTTAAATACCTCTTTTTGCATTTTTGCAAACGTACCTCAGAGTCTCAAAATATGAAAAAGTAATTCACCCTGGATAGTGCTTGGCATGCTCCTCCCAAGGGTCTTCCTCAGGTATCCAGTCCTTCACTCCTCCTCCACATCTAAAGCAGATCACACGGTCTTGCACTCCTATATCACAAAACAGGACAGTTTGTTCATTGGGTTCAAATAGAGGTCTGCAGAGATGACACATTTTTGTAGCCATTTCGCACTTCCATTGTTGCAAAGTAAATGGGTTAATTGAAAAGGTTTTTGGTTAAACGCCTGAAATAAGGTCTATTTAACACAAGCTCAAGAAGGGAGCCAGGGTGATACTATTGATTTTGGCCTTCAAAAATACATCATCCCTCCAGCACTCCATTCTCCAAGTATATCAAACAGACTATATAAGAGATTGAATTAATAAATGAACTGAATATGCATTTCTACATGGAGAAACTTAACACTAAGTTACCTGTGCTGTAGAAACCAGCTCTGGCCAGCCTCTCAGGATCTATGGGGTGTTGTCTGCCTCTGAAGCTTTCAAGACGCCCCTCATAAGTCTCCATGGAGGCCATGCGGCCATTCAGCCTGGGTCGAGGTGTTGTCAGTGGCACATTGCCCGCATCATGTCCCAAGATGAAGAAGCAGTTTGGGTAGTGCTTTGCATGTTCATCCCAAGCATCGTCACCTTGCTCCCATCCTTCCAGAATCCCCCCACAACAGAAGCACTGCACTTTGTCATTTGTCCCATAGTAATACATCCCTGCACCCGCCAGGTCTTCGGGCTGAACCGGAGCGTCTGCAGGCCAGTCACTGAAAGTGTACAGCCGAGCTTCCTCACTCTTCATGTGCGGCGCAGTGGGATAAATGGTCTGATCCACCACCCCTCCCGTGCGGAGGAGGAAATCTCTGGCTTCGGCCACTTCGTCGTAAGCAGGGCTGTGGACGAGGTTGGAGCTTCTCAAGCCGTGAGCACAGCTAAGGAACTTGCAGCCGGGAGATGCTTGCTGATGTCTCTTCAATGGGGTATCCCCTCTGTTCCAGTCCTCCACCGTCGCATGGCAGCTAAAACAGCACACCTTGTCTGCCTCGCCTGTGAAATAAAAGCCTGCACGGGCCAGACGCTCCGCTGAAATTTCTTCAAAATGAGGGAAATGCTGGAAGGAATTCAGACGATGATCAATGGAGGACCATCCAACTTCACCATCAGCTACATAGTCCCCATCTTCACTCGAGTGTGCCATAGTAGCAGTAACAAAAGATCTGTCAAAATAAAAATAAAAAATGAATAAAAAAAATATATATATATATATATACACTTAGCAGTCAACAGTTTAGAATAATAGAGTTGTTTAATGTTTTTGAAAGAAGTTTTTTATTCTCAGCAAGGCTACATTTATTTGATAAAATATATAGTAAAACCAGTACAATTGTAAATATTATGAAAAATTATTTGATGAATAGAAAGTTCAATTAACAGCATTTATTTGAAATGTTTTGGGGTTTTTTTACATTATAATTGCTTAAATTTATCAATTTAATGAGTTTTTGTTGAATAAAACAACTTTTGAATTGTAGTGTAGCCTGGTTTGCACAAAAATATTAAGTTTATATAAGCAGCGCAACTGTTTTTCAACATTGAAAATAATATTTCTTGAGCAGCAAATCATCATATTATAATGATTTCTGAAGGATCATGAGACACTGAAGACTGGAGTTATCCTAATAAATAAATGGTTTGTTTTTACATATTTAATCAGATAATTGGAGCCTTAGTGAGACTTCATCCAAAAACATAAAAAAGTTGAATTATTCCAAACCAGTAGTGTGTAAGTATATCATGAGCACAAGAAGGTAGAAGAAAAAAAAAGAACGGTAAAGTATTGAACACTGCTAAATAAATATGTGTTTGCTCAGGTCAATAAGGCAAGTTTGAGCAAAAAGTGTTTCAGGAACACTTATCTGTTGCCATTTTGCCAAAGAGAAAGAGGTCATGTGTCATTTCCATGACAACTGTACATATCAAACTGAGTCACTGGAACAGTGTGAACATGGTGGGCTAAGCAGAACATTCCTTAGCTTGTATGAAACCGCCTGCATGTTGCATCTACCGGTACATTGTTTGTGCATGATTCATATCCACTAGTTCACTGACTAAACCTCAACGGATGTCTACGGATGACCTATTGGAGTACTAGGAATGCAAAAAGTAAGCTAAAGTTATTTTTTTTTTAAATAATTCAAATTCATAACCATTGGGAGTTATACAGAGATAATGTCACTTTAAGAGCCAGAGGCGTTGTCAGTCACATGTGCACCGCGCCTCTAGCATGTGTAGGGAAACAGAACACTTCTCACTTCTTCCTCAACCCACACTACACTGACTGGCATGGACATTACGTGCTCAAGATCATTACATCATTTGTACATTATGATTCAAACATCTTATGTAAGGGGAATGCCGTATCTAATCACCCCTTGGCATGTGTATGACAATTAGCAACATTATCACACCTTCCTTCCTATGCATCATAACATACATCCTACAGTCAAAAGACTTCAATGGCTAAAATTACACTTAAAAAGAATTGAAATAACATCTGTATATCTAATGTAAAAGATAAGAAGTTATGCACTGTAATACACTATAGTATAACAAAATATTGATACAAATGCAATCGCCATAATGAAATTATAGAGAACACAATTCACACAGCTCAACCTGTCCAGTTAATTTCACACACACACAGACACTTTTATAATTAGACCTTTATAATGTATAACATAACTCTCGCTCTCTCGCTCACACACACACCTGTGAGTGACCACCATATTAGACATATAGACGTATATAATGTAGGCTATAACACACACACTTATATACATATATATGGTCACTCAAAACTATGTGGCATTATATTGACTCCATACACTCATACCATTCCAAAAGCCAGCAAGACCACCATTAACTGGTATGACCAGTACCTGGTCCAAGATAGTCTACCAACTTGCACCAGCAAATGAGCAGCAACAAACTGTTCCCAAAACACAACAACCGTCTTAAACCTCAACACAATCACCCTATAAAACGAGACCCCATAACATCAAATATATGCATGCCATGCGTTGTACTATACATCATGGCACACCATGAGACAGGTTACACGGTTTCGGTTTGACAGTTCGTGATTCTCGGTAAATTTTGTCTTTAATTTGTCTCTTTTAGCGATCAACAGCAGCATCCCGATCAAGGTAGACTAGACAAAACATTCAAAAGGAGGGCGGATCACAGAGGGAGAGAGAGAGAGAGCACAGTGGGACTTTGACCTTAAAATGACAATCAGGCTGTTGAGATAAAGTACAATAAACTAGCGTTAGCATTAGCTAGCATTCTGTTGTACCATACACCTCGGCGTCTGCTTACCTTCGCTCTGGAAACACGTTATTCAGGGGACATCAACTTCTGTACTTTAAAAACTGCAAGCTGCACTCCGTTCTGCCCTTAGACGAAGCAGTTAAAATATTAGGAAAAGGATACGCAGCAGAGGGTGGAATTTGTCAATGGTGACCACACGAAGATCTATCTCATGAATATTAATTTGGTAATATGACGTTCGTATAGCTTATTGGCTGTAAAGGGTAGCTTGACGTCAAATGATTAAGTTAATATTTATGAGCAAGACTTAACGAAAGTAGACAGTGACAAAGATCAGAAATTTGGAAATTTAGAGGTTATCTTTTTTGATTTCGCTCTCTACACCAACTTCCTGGGACTTTTGCATCGTGTTACGAGAAAACCAACCACGACGTTTTTCCTTTGCCCGTAAACCTAACTATTGACTAAAATATACAAGATGACAGATTGTTTATAAAATAAATAAAATAAAAAATATCTTTAAAAAATAATAATTGCGACTTTTTATTCGTAATTGCGCGTTTATATCTCGTTTATATCTTTATATCGCAATTCAGAGTTATAGAGAAATTGAAGAGTTCAGATGCAAAAGCCTCTAAATGCCATTTGAAATTTTCTTCTAAAATGACCATTTTTATCAAGCTTATATATCCAAGTTCAGTAATTTCACTTACATGACAATTAATAGGTAATCTTCATTGCCATTTAAGTGAAATTACTGAACTTAAATATACAAGCTTGATAAAAATGATCATTTTAAAGAAAATTTCAAATGGCACTTAGAGGCTTTTGCATCTGAACTCTTCAATTGTTTTTATTGTAGGGAAAATCTGAATTGTAGTAAAAATGACCATACACCATATATTAGCTACTTTATGCATGGCACAATATTCATTAAAATCTGAAATAAAGGCTACAGGCTAGCTATGAGACCACATTTTTGTCGTGTCTTTCACATAGTTTTGTGGAATCCGTTCTGTTTCAGTTATGTAACTGTAAATTTGCACTCAACAACCTATACATTCCCACATTCAAAAACGTTAATATTATCTTGATTATTATCTCTTTACCAGTGCAACCTGTAAGGCTACTGTTAGAAAACCAAGAGATATGAATAATCCTCTAATAATCTTCATTCTCTGCTGCCCCTGAACAGCTGCCCTTCATGTAGCGATAAGCAGAACTCCACAAACAGACAGTGTATAAAAAGTCTTTAAAATGTAAAGACAGTAGCCTACGTGACATACATCTTATAAACAAACAAATGAGGAAACATGAAGCAAAAAGAATTAGGGTTTTTTTAATGTTTTTTTCTTGAAAAACAGAATTTCTTGAATAGTTTATTATCTGTGTTACATCTGTGAAGTGTCTTCACACAAGTCAAGTGTGAGAAGAAGCATTTCTATGGAAGAAATATGAATGACATTCTTGAATTCCGTTACAGCCAGTGAAAATTGTTTATCAATGAAACTAGTGAGTGTGACGGACATAGAGATGGAATATAGATTGAAGGGTGGGAATCAGTTTTTGTATGTTGGTATGAGGATATGTTCCCACGGTGAGCTGTGCATGCCAACACTTTCAGAAAAAAAAAAAAAAAAAAACAGCAACATTTTAGGTTTTCTGGGAATGAACTTAAATTTACAGTACAAAATTATATATTTCATTAAATGATATGTTAATATTCCATAAAGTAACAAAACCTATTTATGTATGGATAATACAGGTGGTAAAAGAGACACAATGAATTAGAGTTCATCACAAGTAGCTTTTTCACAAGCTAATGTCAATTAGGTTCCCAAACTCAACTACAATACATCACCATGGTAAAACACATGACACTAAAATTAATGTACATAATAACAACAATTATTTAAACAAAATACCATCAAATGGAAAATGTCACGCAGGTGGGGATATCAGTTTACATTTTTTTTTTTTTTACATAAGAATATGTAGATTTAAAAGAATTCTGTAGCCTATTATTGTGCAAAATGTCCCAACAGATCTATTAGGTCATAATGTTTTTCACAAAACACAATATATACATATATATATATATATATATATATATATATATAAATGACCCCATAATAATGTTGTATATGAATCAAAATGGCCATCCCCTAAAATGTAAGAAGAGCAGTGGATTGATAGAAATCTTTTTAATACTGACATATTGCAATGGGGAATTATGCCAAACACAAGGTTCCTGTCTGTGTAAGACATCTTTACCACTACCCTATTTACCCAGTCAAGCTGACAAGTTGGTGGTTGTAGCGCTGCACGTCATGCATTCATAAAATCCATGTGTGGTCAGTTCCTTTTAGTAACTTATAATGTTTAACAGCAGCTAATGTGGTAAGAGGAAGTCTGTCTGAATGCATCTCTATATTGAAGTCCAATGAAGATGAAAATGAAAAGTGAATATTTATTATATAAAACAAGCACAAATAATACCGGACGCTGAACTGAGTGACTACATTACACTTGGTGAATGAACTCAATGACAATGAACTTTAAAATGAGCCAGGCCCGTTTGTTATAGGCCAACTGTTGCTGTTGAATTTTCCTGTATAATAAATTAAATGAATGAATGAATGAATGAATGAATGAATGACAAACATGTGACAACTAATTCATCTATAGCCATGGTAACAAATGATGAGTGGAAAAGGGAACTGAACTGAAGAGAAACAAACTTAAACTCCCTGAAAATTAAACTTAAAGGGATACTCCATTTTTAGTTTCTTGATTATTACGCAGGAATGAGAGTATAATTCCTATCAGCCTAGAAAATCGCAACTTTACATTTTCCGTCTGTCTTAGTGCACGATGTAACTACAGAAGTGTCAAGTTTTAAATAGGAAAAATAACAAAACACTTTGGTCATTTTTTTATGAGAAATGCTAATGGTCTTGTGCACTTCAATGATGTATGCTAAGCTATGCTAAAAGTGGTACAGCCAGAACCGGAGATCGGCTGAATAGATTCAAAAAGGGTAAAACTTAACACTTTGGGGGAGTTGTAAAATGAGCGTATTTCCAAAAAAGTGGAGTATCCCTTTAAGGTAAAGATGGCACTTAAAGATGTCATCCTCCTGGAGTTTAACAAAATATATATAAGAATGAATCATGAACTTGTACACTCAATGTCAAGAAGGGTCAGAACAGTAGTCATGAAGTACTTATATACTACTATATACATATTTTAACACATTTGTATGGAAGAAATGTGACTGAAACTGACATTCTTGAGTTCCATTGTAGCTGCATTGTCTCTGTTGTTCTTACTGTCTCTGTTTTGTTTTTTCTCTCTCTCCTTAGGGTTGGTCCTGAAGGTAACGAGGTGCTGTTGACGCTTAGACCAAAGAAGAGATCCAGACTAAATTTCCCAGAATTCCTCTGGAGGCATAGCTCTCTCTGTCACTTTGATTGCTCTAGATTGTTGTGCTCTTAGAAGAAATGGTACTATTTAGAACCAGAAATGGTTCCATCTCCCGCTTCATATGGAACTCCAAAATGGTTCTATGTAGAACCATTTTTTTTTGTGGTAAAGGGTTCTATTGGCCAAGTCTGGAGCAGGGTTCTACATAGAACCCAGGGGAACCCTTTTTTAAGAGTGTATAGAACCTTTTAGGGGTTCCAAATACGTATTGCTGATAGAACCTTTTCTTCTAAGAGTGTGTGTGTTAGGCCTGTGATTTTTGTGATCTCGCTGGTGGTGTTTAACAGAGTGCCGTTAGTTGCTTTTGCTACAGTTTGATCTTTTGATAACATCAGCGGTCCCTATTGGTCCTATCTGTATCACATCTTCATTATTTAAAAAGCTGTAGGGAGTTTTGCTCCCATTTATTTTGTAGGCCAAAAGGCCTCCACATTTTCTCCTGTTTATTGGTTAGGAGGTATGGGTATGTCATTGAATGTTTTGTTTCTTTTATTTTAATTCAGGGAAGTTCGTTTTCTTGTGGGGAAGTTAGTTTATGATTGTTTATTGTTTTAAGCATTAGCTCACCCCATATTTTTTTTTAGCCCAGATAACAAGAATAAAATGGGTGAATCATTTGTTTGTCATTTATGTTCCACCATGACCTAAACCAGAGGCCGTAACACTACCAGAGAAAGTTGTGTATCAATGAAACTAGTGATAGTCACATATGTGACATACAGTAATTCAGATGGAATGTAAAGAATTGACAGTTGGATTCTTAACCAGTTCTTGTATTTGTTGGTATGGGAGATATGTTCCAACGGTCAGCTGTGGTTTCAACACTTTAGAGAGAAAAAAAAAAAGTTTTATGGGACTGAACTTAAATTTACAGGACAAAATTATATATTCCATCAAATTATATAATGTTAACATTCAATAAAGTAATAAAACCATTTTGAACTAACAATCAAGGAACCGCTGGATTTTTACTATTGCTCATTTTTAGAACATGTTTTTGTAATACATAACCTGTGTCACATAAAACCTCACATAAACTTGCACTGTCTGGTTTTCAATCTGGTTTTAGGAAACAACATCGTACAACTACGGCAGCTTTAAAAGCACAAAATGGCTTCATAGAATCTGTGGACAAAAGCAAACACTCTATTCACACACCTGGTGACCTCTAGTCATTTGTAATAATTGCGGATGTCTGTGATCCTAATCCCGTGCGAAACGGCCATATTACTTTACAAATTACAGACATGAGCCCTATTTGCACGGGATTAGTATTACCTGGTGACCTATAGTAATCTGTAATAATTGCCGAGTTTGTCTGTGGCAAATCGGCCATGTCTGTATTTGTACAGTAAAAAATCCCCCCCGCAAATTACGTCTAAAAAATGCTGGGTTGTTTTAACCCAATTTTGGACAAACCCAGCCATTGGGTTAAAAATGTAATTAAAAATTGTAACCCAGTGGCTGGGTTTGTCCATATTTTACCCACAATTGGTAACAACTCAGCATTTTTTAGAGTGACATTCGCCGAACAACGAGGTCCTGTGATAATATTAGTCCCATGCGAATTGGCATCTCTGTGTTTTGGCCGGATCATATATCATTTTTTAAAGGTTTTTGTTTCATGTGCGCCTTTTTATCCATCTTTCGTGAAGAATGGAGGCTGGTTTAGAGTGTTTTGATAGTATTGTTGGTGCTGGGTCATATATCGTGGGTCATATATCACAACTAGGTGATTATATAATTAACAAGGTGATTATATATTGCTCTAAATTCATTAGTTTGCAAGCTTAAGCTCAAATTATTTTTTAAATATTTTAATGAAATTAAATATTTGATTCATTGTTTTGTCAACTGTGTTACAGACAAAAGTGGTGTCATAGAAGACATGAAGGACTACACATATGATAAAAACAATTGCTCAAAAGTTCTTGAGTATATTCACCAGGGGTTTTGAGGTTGCCTGTCTGATTTAAAATATGAATTTTAAACTGAATAACATAATTCAACATAATTCTCCATTACACTGAATTTAGAGTTATTAAATGTCTTTATCTAATACTGTTCATTCAAGATATGTCCTTTTTATCATTTGTATTACATTTTAGCCTACATTTAAAGATTTATGACACAAAAATCACCTTGAACATGTTACCTTGAACATTACCTTGATCAACTTGTTTTTTTTTTATTTTATTTTTTATTTTCTCTACATTTTTGTGGATATAGTATCTAAAGTAAGTACACAAGACTATGTGGTAACACTTTAGAATACGGTTCCTTCGTTAATGAATAACTACACAAGAACCAATATTAACACAATATAATTAATCTAGTAATATTAATAACTAACAAGAAACTCTGATTAACAAACTAGTAAGTAATAGCACACAGATGAAAGTGGTAGTTCACTATTAACTAATCAATAACTACTATTTTTTGAATGCTTCCAGGGAACTACTGAAAAAGTTTATTAACAATCTAGTAACTACTATTAACTAAAATATACTCTCAATAATGAATTAGTAAGTAATAGCTCACAGATGAAAGTGGTACTTCATATTTCTATGGGAATTACTAATTATTTGGATCTGTATTCTTAAGTGAAGATAATGGGAACTAACTAGTAACGACTCAAGTGTTACGACATACAAGTATACTAAAGTTCATCAAAAATCTCAAATGCTTGAATGACTTTTGTGTTTGGTTGCACAAATCATGAATAGATCATGTAGTAACACTTGAGTCATATTTTGTGGAATACATCTTCATGTAACTTTTGATTCATTTAATTTATCCTTGCTGAATAAATATATTATTGTCTTTAAAAAAAGTTTTGAATGGTAGTGTACAAATCAAGATGAACATGTCCATGTAATCATTTGTGTGCCCTTTTACAGTTTTTCTCAGTTGCTGTGGTGCATTTCTCACATCACTATTTACAATTGTTGCATGCAACAGTTAGTTCAACATACACAACATTTATTCATTTGTACACATCATAGTAGCAGTTCCTCAATCCTTACAACAAATTGCAAATGCTTTTGGACATGCATCAATTGCTTTCATACAACTCGCTTCTGTTTTATAACATTATCATTTGCTGTCATGTCATTTAAAATTAACTATACTTGTGAATGCTGAATAGTCATTCTATAAAAAACCAATAGTCCTGATTTCATTGTTTGAGTCATCACATACAAAAATGAACTAGTTGTCAAAATCTGTCAAACACATTTTGCACCAGTCTGGGAAGAGTGAATCTACAATAGGCAAGCAGCTTGGTGTGAAAAATATCAGCTGTGGGAGCAATTGTAAGAAAATGGAAGACATACAAGACCACTGATAATCTCCCTCGATCTGGGGCAACACGCAAGATCTCATCCCGGGGTCAAAATGATCATGAGAACGATGATCAAAAATTCCAGAACTACCCGATGAATGACCTGCAGAGAGCTGGGACCAAAGTAACAAGGCTGCCATAAGTAACACACTACACCGAGAGGGACTCTAATCCTGCAGTGCCAGGCGTGTCCCCCTGCTTAAGCCAGTACATGTCCAGGCCCGTCTAAAGTTTGCCAGAGAGCATAATATGGATGATCCAGAAGAGGATTGGGAGAATATCATGTGGTCAGATGAAACCAAAATAGAACTTTTTGGTAAAAACTCAACTCGTCGTGTTTGGAGGAAGAAGAATGCAGAGTTGCATCCCAAGAACACCGAAACATCACTTCTCTAGTGGAGATCAGCATGGAGCAATGAGCCAAAATACCAGCTGGTGAAGACTTACAGGAAACGTTTGACCTTTGTCATTGCCAACAAAGGTTATGTTACAAAGTATTGAGTTGAACTTTTGTTATTGACCAAATAGTCATTTTCGACCATAATTTACAAATAAATTCTTTCAAAATCCTACAATGTGATTTTCTGGATTTTTTTTTTTTTTTTAATTTTGTCTCTCATAGTTAGTGTATCTACAATGAAAATTACAAACCTCTCTCATCATGAAGTTTTATTAACCAAGTTCGGGAGGAGCACGTTCAGATAATTAACACGAATGGACAGCAATCAATGATAAGAGGGTACATATAGACTCAGCAGTCTTACCTCAATCCATTGACAGTTTGCAGCATCCCTCCTCCACACTCCTAGTTCTCCACACTCCTCTTTCTAAAAATCACTAACATACGGGGGGAGTACTCTGGGTTCAGACAGAATTCCGAGCTCGGGGCTCTCCCTCCGGACAGCACGCCAAATACGCATTGAATCTTACTCACTCAAAATTATATGCAAGTGTGAACTCGTGAAATTCTAAGTAGGAGAACTTGCACAAACAGTGGCTGACAAAATACTTTTTGGCCCCACTGATAAGATTTTTTTGCATTGGAAAATATTTACAGAGTAAAGCGTCATAATGAACACACGACAAAGCCATTTATTTGACTATCTTTTTCATAAACAATGGTGTCAGGACTTTTCATCTTGACACGGACACTTTCATTGGAATCCATTTTGACCAAGTGACACGCTTTTGCAGGTTATCAATAGGTTTTGCAGTTTGTACTAATTGTTTTGAGAATTGCACCATGACATCATGACTGATCTCATGAAGTAGCGCGTGTATGACACGGCAATTCGTATTTCCATTTTTGGCGTGCTATCAACACACATAATCGCTTTTCAGCGCGTTTATGAACGCCGTTGACTTAACGTTACTACTACTGTATATATAAATATATGACTTACCTCAATCCCGTCCCTAAACCTAACCGTCACTGGGGTTAATGGCATTTATGACCATCCTAGGAAAAACAAAGGTCGCTCCCCAGATGTAGATCTACATTTTGCTTCGTTTCGCTCGGACATTTGACGGCGTGTACAGACACGCGGAATCACTCGGACGTTAATGGCGTAGACATACACGCATACACACGGATAGCTCAAAATGCGTCGAGATAATACGCCACTTGACTCGAAATTGGAAATGTAAATAGTGATGAGAAATGCACCAAAGCGACTGAGACAAACTGTAATACAATACCCAGATATGACTGCACCAATCACCTGTATTCAATTACAATTTATTTCCCATATAAAAAAAATAAATGAGCATCGAGATGGAAGAACACATTATGGTCACGTGACATTCGCACATGGACACAAAACTAGAAATCACTAATCAATGAAAATATCAACTTTAGGTTTAACAGAAATAAAGCATTCATGGCTGAACTAGATAAAAAATAAATCAGAATGTTATGTGTAAGCCTGAAACACATGTACCAAATAAAATGTATGAAAATTGACTGACAAAACAAGTCATGAGCTTTTTAACTACCATAAAGAGAATGCTGATCATAATGTTGTTCTTCAGCAGACATCTTTAAAAGCATTTTTTCTACTGTGTTTCTTTTAAATACCCTTACAAACAAGTATTCATCATACTTGAACAGCAGCTTAAAGGACAAGTTTGGTATTTTAGTGTAGGCTTTAAGTGTAAAATACTGAATTTGTCCTTTAATTAAAAGCTGCGTGGCTCTGTTTCCACTCGGGATCCTTCAGCCCTCTACTATCCGTTTTAACATAGATCCCAAGCCACCTTTAGCCACTTGTAGAGGCGTCATCTTTTCCTTGTTCTCAATGTAGATGCTGGCACCATGTTCAACAAGGAGTTTAGCAGCCTCTGCTCGGCCCTCATCACATGCAAGATGACTGAAAAAAAACAAAAAAACAATGACAATAGTTCATATAAAACAGGTCTTAGGAGGTCTCTATACATAATTATAAGCAATAGATGAATAATAACACTAGGGGTTCTGCACTACTTACAGTGGCGTGTTTCCTTCTGAGTCTTGAATGTTGGTAGAAGCGCTCTCTTTCAAAAGAAGCTGAATGAGTCGGTAGTTGCCCTTAGAAGACGCTCTGTGCAGAGGTGTGGATTGCAGTTTATCTGTTGCATTAGGATCTGCACCATTTTCCAGCAGAATCTGGGCTATCTGTTAAAAAGTAATATTGTTAATTTAACATTTAACAATCTTCAGAAAGCTTTTATAAAATAACCTAATATAACTTTGAGACAAAAAAAGAGTTGGCAATATATTAATATGAAATGAATTTAAAATTAATATGAATTTTTTTTCACAATTTTCAGAAAAATGTTATGTAGTCATTTACTGTAACTCTTTCATTAAAAAAGAGCTGGCAATATATTAATAAAAAATAATTTTAATATAAAATGTTTAAGGATTTTCAGAAAACAAATCATGTAATAGTAATAACTTTGATAAAAAAATTGGAAATAAATTAAAAAGTACAATATAATATTAATAAATATTTAACAATTTTCAGAAAGATTTTATGTAATAATTTAATATAACATTCAAAAGAGCTGGCAAAATACTAATATAAAAAATACATATAAGATAGTAATATAAAACATTTAACAATATCCAGAAAAAAATGAAATTATTGAATAAAATAAACAGAGTTGGCAATATATTAACAAAAGATAATAATATTAAAATGTTTAACAATTTTCAGAACAATTATGTGTAATAAATGAATAGAACTTAAAAAATAGCTGGCAATTTACTTACATAAAATAAATAGAAGATAATGCAATTTAAATGTTTTTACAATTTTCAGAAAAACAAATGTGAAATATTTTAATATATAACTGATAAAAAAATGACCAGGCAATATTAATATAAAACAAAAGATCAAAATTAATTAATTCACAATGTTAAGAAAAAGTAATCATTTAATAGAACTAAATTTAATATAATGCATGTGGATGCATCTATGCATACCAGTGCCAAAGACAAAATTCTGCTCTGTGACAAAGTTAAACTAAGTTAAAGCTAAAGCATAAACTAAACTCTGAAAAAAAAAAAAAAAAAAATCTGGCAATATTCATATAAATATAAAAAATAAATATGAGATCAAATTAATAATATAGAAGTTTAACAATTTTAAGAAATAGCTTATTTAATAACTGAACCCTCTGATGAAGATAAAGAGCTGCTCTTTTACAAACGTCAAATCTACCTCAAATCGATCTTTAGATGCAGCGTAGTGCAGTGGCGTACAACCATTCTGGTTCACAGAGTTCAACTGAGCTCCTTTGGATATTAAGGATCTGACTATTTTTTCTCTCCCAGCAGAAGCTGCTATATGAAGAGGTGTCCAACATGCCTGGAATGATATAACATGGTAAAGATCTCCACCAAGAGGATATGCAGTGAATGACAAAGTATCTATTATCAAGACATTTAACTACATAATATTGATGTCATGAATTAACTGCACTTATAAATGCATTGAGCAGTAATAATAATAATGAGGGGTTTAAAACCAATAACATTCACTGACACAGTATATAAGGCTTTTGGAATGTCCCATTATGAAACAATGCTGACTCACATCATCTTCGATATTCACGTCAACTCCAAGCTCCAGCAGAAACTGCACGATATCCGCATGTCCAGCTGAACAAGCCCAGTGCAGAGCAGTCCTGTTGTCCTGTATGAAGCAGCAACACAGCATATTATTACTTAAATATCTTAGACTCAATGGAAAAACTTCAATATAGCATCATGCTAACCACTGTGCAACAGCACCAACACTTTCTCACTTACCTGGTCTGTTTTCGTCGCTAGTGCGCTGTCAGATAAAACAAAACCTTTAAGTTCTTCAAACTTTCCAGTGTACGCTAAATTACAGATTTCAACATTAGATACGCTTCCCTCCATCTCATCTCAGACTTTGGGGAGCACCAGTGTGACAATTGACTTACTGGTCCCGCCCAAAACATACAAGCTGCAATGTCATTGGATAAAACAACTTACTTAGGTGCCGCAGAATGGTGCCTGATTAAAACAAATAAACAAAAGCCGAGTTGCTCAGTCGTTTGTTGGTTACATAATAGCTGTATGATTTTCTTTAGCCAATATAGCCATGTTCTTTATATTTAGGACTTTGCAGGGATGTAGATGACTTTTTTTTTTTTTTAAGATATATGTTGTTGATTATCCTGAAAATACTGTACATTTGTTTAGGCTTTGCGTTTTGCATGTTGGTGTAAAATGTAAAAATGTAAAATGTAAAACTATGAAATCCCCACAGGCTTACTGCTGTGGGAAAATGTAACGTTATAATGTGAACCTTTTTTTTTTTTTTTACTAATTTACATGCATAGACAATTTGCCATGTTGAGGAAAACTATTGTAGTGAAATGAATAATACGAAATAAACATATTCTACCTTTATGCATTTTTCACCCTTTCGTCGTCTTGTGTATATTTTATTCCCCGTGGAGTTTTCTATTGATTGGAAGAACCTATGGGAAGAACTATGGTGGGAACTTAGAATGACGGTGTAGTTTTCCAGCGGAACATTCATTGTGAACACAAACACATTTGAGCACATTTTTTTCTCTCCGATGTTGGATTTGTTTTTCGAAAAAAGTAAGATAACATAATTCTGATAGTTTGCACGGAATATATCTTTCGACGTGGGCATAAACTACGATTTCACTTTATTTTCTGACTTACCGTAAATTTACACCGTTGCTTTGTATTCACTTGGCTTGATACGTTAACTGTTACATGCCTTTTAAATCGCACTAGTGCTAGCCATTTTATGTTTTATCATTTGTTCGGATTTCAAACACCTTAAGTCGACTGAACATCGCAAAGATCGGTGTAGTGTAACGTTACGTTTTGTACCATGGCTGTTGCGCCAACGGTGGTAAGTTCATTGATATCATCCATTAGTTAAAGGGGATAATTCAAAATGAAAAAAAAAAAAAACTTTTATACTAAACAAAATATATCTTGAAGAATGTTGTGGGGCCACACTGAGCTTCTTTAATATCCAGGGAGATAAAGAATTGAATTGTATTCGATTTCAAAATGTTCAAGTTGTTTGGTTACAACATTCTTCAAAATATCTTCTTTTATGTTCCACATAACAATGAAATCCATACAATTTTGTAATAACTTGAGGGTTACTATATGACCACACACACACATACATACACACACACACATATATATATATATATATATACACACACACACACATATATATATACACACACACACACACACACACATATATATATATATATATATATATATATGAATCTTTTAATGAACCATCCCTTCAATCAGAAATCTTAAGTAACGATACGTATAACATAACTTTGTACTCACCATCACCAATTCAGTTCATATTGATCAGGATTTCAGGGTTCAAGTTGATCAGTCATGCAGATACTCGGAGGAATTCATCAACATCTATTATGACTGTATGGATAAGAAAAGAAGGGTATGCTCAAGTTTAACTTCACTTCATGTATGCTGATTTAATATGTTAATTAACTGCATTTGAAGCCTTCATCATGATAATGAATGATTGCTTTCAGACTCTGACGAGGCTGTATCTGGACAAAGCAACACTGGTGTGGAATGGCAATGCTGTCACTGGACAAGATGCTCTCGCCGAGTTCTTCGAGTCTCTTCCCTCCAGCGAGTTTACAGTGCACACCCTCGACTGCCAGCCTGTGCATGGTATGCAAAATAAGACTACATTTGTTATGCTTTTTCATATTTTAAATTTAATTTTATATTTAGAAAATATACACGTGAATTAAATGTTTATAATCATTCAATCTAATACTATTTTTTTTAACAGAACAAGCAACTCAGGGCCAAACTACTTTGTTAGTGGTTACAGCTGGTTCAGTGAAGTTTGAAGGAAACAAACAGAGATACTTCAACCAGAATTTCTTATTAACGGCCCAAGCCTCTCCAAACAGTGACCAGCCAGTATGGAAGATTGCAAGTGATTGTTTTCGCTTTCAAGACTGGGCAAATTGAATTGTTGTCTCAATTTTTTTGTATAGCTCTTGTTTTTTTCTCTTTTTTTTTGTAAATTTGTTGTAATTGAAGTATGTACTGTAAATAAAAAGACAGTTGACGTGTTTCTAAAATGGAATACCACACAATGAGTAGAAAACAATTTTACTTGTCCCCAGTGAATATTACATACAGTGACAAATAATAAATAAGCATCATAAAACATTCTACAAGCAAATTTACAATTTCTCAATGCAAATACTTGACTGCTGTATAGTTTTGCTTATGGTGGTGATAGGAACCATGAAGGCCGTGGAGGAAAGATCATTTCAGAAGGGTAGTAGTAACTGCTGGACTTTTTTTTGATTAATGGCTATTAATTTAACAATGGCTAAAACTCCCTGACAAAAAGAACAGTGCAAATGACAAAATGATTATAATTAAAATACACCTCCTTGAATAAAACAAGCAAAGATGTGACCGATTACAATACCAGTACAAATCATACTTTCAAAATAAAACAAAAATAAATTAACAAGGGTGAAAATGAAATGTACAATTTGAACCAAATAAATTAATATACAGAACACAATATTATTGGCAAGATTCATATTCTGGCGCATAATTTAAAAACTTTATGCATTAAGTATTGACAAGTGGTTTAATGACATTACCAAATATAGTAAAAGCCTGCAGAAGCGGAATTTGAAAGAGACAAGAGTTTGTGACAATCAGACACTGTTAGCATAAAAAAATGAGTGGTTTAAAAAAATGACACAGATGCAATACAAACTTGACACTGTGGCATTAGAGGGGAACGTTATTCCAAAAAGAAAAAGAAAAAAAAGAAGAAGAAATCCCTTCCTTTAAATTCAGCCCAAATAAGAAACACAACCACTTCCTGGTCATTTCAACCTGCCCTGAGTCATTCCATAAACAAATATGTGAATAACAACAACATGTCTCACTAGTAAACAGCAAAGAACATGGTTTGTAAACCATTATGAAGACAATAATGCATTGCATGGATGGAACACGCAGAATAGAATTAAAATTTACAGCCAATAAAAAGTAAACGCTTAAAATAGTGACCAATCAGAAGGCACAGAAACATCACTATACTTGTTGCCTCTAAAAGGAGGCTCAATTCTGCAGTGCAATTACTTCACCTCAGCTAGCGGTTACAGTTTTACTATCAAACCAAGGAAAATTAACATTTTGTTTTCACAAAGAAAAAGAAATTTCACACCTATTGGGAAAAAAAAAGCACGAGGTGATGGCAGTATATCGCTGTTGTATGGTTGAAATCCTCTTTACAAGAGACTCCTTTTGTATACTAAAATGATAAATTAGTGGATACTTCATGCTGGATAAGATGAATATCGTCCCTTGTCCAACAGTTCTCAATCTCATCTACAACTCTAATTGTAAACTATTTCACAGCAGAGACAACAGAGCTCTGAACGAAATCCCACAAAGCTCAAGAATAAAAATTCGGACCAACGGCTTGTCAACATTGTTCATCCTTGTGTGTATCACTAAACAACGGGCAGTGGTGAAAGCTGTGGCAAAATGTGTGTTTTTTAACATTTATTGATATACAGCAATGTTGCACGGTGAGGAACTGATGAAGATGTCTTTGGCTGTGATAAAGGTCCTACTTGTGGCCATACATTCTTTCGATATCATTGAGATAGTGGTTCTTCAGTTCCTTCCTCTTCAGTTTGAATGCGTCCGTCACCAGGCCCGTTTCAGGGGTCCAAGGCTCTGGACTCAGATGGACCATGACTGGTATTTCAAAGCGCTGGAGTTTAACTAGAATTATGGAAAGATTATTAGAAGACAATCTCTGAGATGAAAACTTTTTTTTTACAATTCCATTATGTACACATTAAGGTTCGTAAGATTTTTTAATGTTTTTGTCTTTTAAAGTCTTTTATGGTCACCAAAGCTGCTAGGCTTTTATATTGTGAAATACTTTTACAATACCTTTAATAGTTAGATTTTAATATTTTTAATAAATGTAATTCATTCCTGTGCTGTGAATTTTCAGCATCATTACTCCAGTTTTAATGTCACATGATCCTCAAGAAATTATTCTAATCTGCTGATTTACTGCTCAAGAAACATTTCTTTCTTTGTTGGGAAACTGATACATTTTTCTCAGGATACATTTTTTTTTTTTCCAAAAGAACATTTATTTGAAATATAAATATTTTGTAATAGTATAAATGTTTGTTGTCCAATTTAACACATCCTTGCTAAATAAAAGTATTAATTTCTTTTTAAAAATGTTACTTAACCAAACATTTTCAATGGTAATAGTGTATTTTAAGTAGAGTCGAGTTAAGGTCAAGTGTGCACAAAGTCTGATGAACTAAACGACAATATAAATTACATATTAAAAAGGTACTATTTTTTGCACCAAAATTTATTTAAAACATATTTAATGCTAACAATTAAAAATCAAAAATTTTGAACTTTGACACCATGTACCTTGCTGCTATAAAACCTGAAAGTAACACTCACTTGAAGTTGCGACTTCTTTAATTTCTCTCAGAACTTCCCTTTCCATAACCGGGTGGTTGCAAATCTCTTCCCATGTGCCTTCAATGCCCTTCTGATTGGCAAAAGCTGTCAGCTTCTTCTGATTAGGAACTATGAAGCTGATAACATAGTTCTGGTCACTGGTGGGCAGAGAGAGAGAGAAAAAAAGAGGTCTGTATACAGTACATCTGCTGTTCTAAAGAGAGGACCTTTTGTTAGTGTCAGTAACATCCCATATGCGTCACACAAAGCCGAGTGTACAAACCTGTTTGCGTAAGCGCAGATGTTGTCGATGAGAGAGCAGTTTTTCAAAGCCGACTCAACTTTACCTAAAGAGACGTAATCCCCAGCTTGAAGTTTTACAAGGTCCTTCTTGCGATCTAGGCGTTACAAAATAATACGATAGATTAAAAGAAATGTGTGATTTTGACTCAACCAGGAAAGAAGACTTGTGATGCTGAATCTAGACATACCAACAATCTGAAGACAGCCGTCAGGGTGCATCTCCCCTACATCACCAGTGCAGAACCACCGCTGTCCGTTCTGATCCACATAGAAGTCGTCGTTATTACAGCTCTCACTCCTGTAATAGCCCATGGTTACATTAGGACCTCCGATGAGGATCTCACCACGTGGATGAGGCTTGTCGTGCTTTGTATAGCCACCTGAAAAAAAGGAAATGATTAGAATTACGACCGCTGTAACAAGAACTAAAAGATAAAGGAACAGTTCACCTGAAAAAAAAGATGATTTTTACCCGCATGTCATTTAAAATCTGTATGACGTTATTTAGTTTCTTCCAAAGAACACAAAAGCAGACCATTTTTGCCCAGCTCATCATGCAACAACACTTCATAGAGAAACAAATTGTAAATCAAGCCACTTACCAGCAGTGTTATTTTACCAGTATTTATATACTATTATAATCATCTTTTATTTTTATATATTTCAGTTTTCATTTTAATTTCAGCAATTTTGCAACTTAAACATTTTTAGTTAGTTATTTTAGTCCAAGTTTTCCATGTAAATTACATATTTTATTTCTGTTTTACTTAAAATTATTTGTAATAGTTTTTGTTAACAATCACAACACTGCTTAGCTGAAGCTCACATGACACCAAAAACAATAACTTTGGCATTTTTTGGTCTAGATGTTATCAGATTAATTATTATTAGATGACACACGATATATCAGCCCCCATATCGGTATTGGCCGATATATGTCCATTTTTAATGTTATCAGTGCGATAAAAAAAAAAATATTTCTGACACATTAAAGCCGATTAATAATGGATTATTTCCTTCAGCTGAGACACTTCAGATGTGCAGTGTGCACTGTTCACCACCATGATTTTTTTTTTAATTGCTTGAAATGATTAAAATACAGTTCAGTAAAACATGCAGCGCAAGTTTGTCAAATAGGCTACATAAAATTAAAATGAGAACATCATTATAACTGTGTGTTTGGGACATGGCTTTTAAATGGTGAAACTTTTGTTTTTGCAATCAGGCTCTCAAAAAATATTTTAAAACTTGAATTTAAATTTATCAGCCAACATATTGGTTATCGGCTATCAGATATAAATAATTATCTGTTATCGGTATTGGCCAATTTTTTCCCTATCGGTGCATCCCTACTTATTATGCAATATTACATTTATGCATTTGGTAGATCCTTCTATTCTAGTGGCTGGCATTGCATTAATGTACACATTATATCATTAACAGTTCATGCATTCCCAAGGAATTGAACCCATTTGGAATTGCGAACGTTTTCGCCATGTTCTACTGTTTGAGCTAAGTAATGCTATAAATAGTTTTTGTTTAATTTGTGCTCTGCAAAAAAAAAAAAGACAACAGCATACAGGTTTGAGCAACATAAGCGAGTATATATCATTTTTAGTGGACTATTTCTAAGATTTTAACAAGTAGCTAAATGGAATAGGATACATTGACCAACCTTCAGCCCAGTCTTTGAGTTTGAGCTCACAGCAGATCAGAGGAGAACCTACTCGTCCTGTGCTGTAGTCTGCAACTGTAAAACAAAGAAAACAGATACTTCCATGGTCACAGCTTGAAGCATTAGGACAAATACCTCTGAAGATATTCCAAAACCGGAGTATCTATTTACACTAAGTACAAGTAGCCGCCTTGTTAACAGAAGCTATTGACATTAACTCCGCACACTAATGTCTGGTTGAGCCAAACAAAATTACTGAAGAAGCTGGATTGTCAACACTAGAAATACATAGTATAGGGGTGAGGAGTTTGGCAGAGAATTGTTATGCAAATCAACCCAAGTTCATATCCGCCTTTTGCCGAAACTTGCCCAATTCTCTTTTCCATTTATTTTCAATAAAAATTAAGAAAATAATTGAAAAGTAGAAATAACGTGTATTTAATAATAGTGTTTATCAGTTAGGGTAAGGAGTAGGTGTAGGGAGGGCTTTATTGTCCCAATAAGGCAGCATCTATTTAATAATTAATAAATATAATAATTTACATGTAATTATTGTAGACTGTTTATTGTACAACCACACTGAGGTTCAAATAGTACCCTATCTCTGCCACTATTTATAACCATAAATAGCATCCATCTACTAACACTTATTGCAAATACTGCTATTTTCACATAGTGTAAATAGAATCTAACACTATTTGCACATAGCGCTGCCTTTCTAAATATGTTTTTACAAGTAATAGTAAGTAAGTAAGTAAGTAAATAAAATTTATTTATACAGCGCCTTTCACAGACTTAGTCACAAGGCGCTTTACAATATACAAAAAATTATTTGATAGAAAATAAAATAAAACAGATAAAAACATCAACATGTAAAATGCAGAGATTACCCAAAAGCTAACCTGAACAAGTGAGTCTTCACTTGTCCCCTAAAACTGTCCACATTCTCAGCCAACCTAATACTGGTAGGCAAGGCATTCCATAATCTGGGTGCCATAGCGGCGAAGGCCCTGTCCCCACATGATAATGAACAGGGATAGGTTGGAAAAGATGTTGGTAAATGGACTGCACTTTACATTTTGCCTCACATTCACTCATAGATCGACGGCATGAACTATGTTCAGATGCATCAGGACTACTTGCCTTCAGTTATAGTGCCTGCGCCACAGGTCTCAGTAAGACCGTATCCCTGACCAACAGGACAGCAGAAACAGATGTTCATGAAGCGCTGAGTGGCGGTAGACAGAGGAGCTCCTCCAGACAGCATCATACGCACATTCCCACCCAGCAAAGACCTGACTTTCTTAAAGAAACTGAACACATTGAGGAACAAAGACGATTAAAACTCCAGACTCATTAACAAGAGCAATGTGATTAAATGAAGGCCTATTTTCATCTCATCTTACATATTGCACAGGGGCGCATCGTAACCCTTCTTGATCTGCTCGAGCTTGTAGTCATAAGCCAGTTTGAACAGGGTTCTCTGAACCCAGGTCATCTCCTGCACCTTACTCATCACGTTCTTATTGATCCGGTCCATTATTTCCTGACAGAAGAAACGAAAGTGTCAGATTCTAGCATGATTTAAGCGAACAAAGCAAGATCATCATTTTAGAAGAGTCCGACTTACAGGTACGGCTGCCATTAGAGTAGGTTTCAGCACACTGCAGTCACCTTTACTTCCCTTCTTAATTTTGGTTGACTACAAAGCAGAAACAAGCAATTCAATCATCTGAGATTAACATATTTTGTAAAAACCTCACAAATCTGTGTAAATGTGTGACTATATTTATCTAATCCAGTAACAAATTGGAGTGCTGTACCTGATCAGACAGCGTTTGTGGTGTGGAATAGCCGATCCTGCAGCCGTATGTCACACATGAGATCTCAGCCGTCATTTCCAGGACATGAGCAAGAGGAAGATATGCAATATACGTATCCTTTGGTCTGTGGAAGCATACAGACATTTTAATGTCAGGCACTTTTGCATTGCAATAGTTGTGTTCTGGAAGTAAAAAAAAAAAAATCCATTCATTTTCTCTATTGAGGAATTGATTTTTAACTGTAACTTATAAAATGTTAAATAGATTGTAAGCTACGGTATAAGGTTGTTAATACATTTTTGAAGTGCATTTATTTTTATTTATTTATTCATTTATTTGACATGGACATTGCAATTAAACATAGTACAAAACAAGTCTGTAACAGATGCTATGCAAAAAAAGTTTATAGCTATTGCTAATTTTCAACTCCAGTCCATAGCATTATTTCAATCTATTTTTTTAAAATAAATCATGTTTAACAGCAGAATTATTGTATAAAAATTACATTACCCACAAATCTGCAAATAAATTTACACCTAAAAGCTGAAACCAGCAAATCAAGACTACAGCATACACTCACTACTGAGAAGCACTGCCAATAAAGAGCCATTACATACACAATCTTGTACCCGATTTTCAAATACTTTTTTTCTTCAAATAAATTCACCGCTATGGAGAAAATGAATGGGAAAAGTTATCCCAGAACCAAGACCACTGAAAAAGTAAGCGGCCTCATCATTATACACACCCCAATCCAGGTATCTTTTCACACTGGCCTGCCATTCCAGCAATCAGGTTACTGTGGATGATCATCACCCCTTTAGGTCTCCCAGTGGAGCCGCTGGTGTACATAATAACAGCGAGGTCTGATGGGACGGGCTTCACTATTGGTCTGTTCACTGCAACACAAAGCACACATTATTTTCTTCTCTCGTGATGGAAATCGCTAATCAATCTGTGGGTGAACGGACGGTAAACTACAGGCAATCCGTGAAAAGGTTAATTAGCATATAAATAAAATGTCAACTGTAAAGTCTGTGCTATTAATAAGATGTATCAAAGCGTTCTTACGGTTTTCTGGCTTGGCTCCCAGCTCTTGCACAGAGTCCATGCTGTGGATCTGGATGCCTTGTGGATATCCTGCTGTGTTGATGCCCTTCTTGTCCACATAGATGATGTGCTTCAGATTGGGCATTTGAGGAAGAACACTCTGTATGGGAATAAAAAAGGTGAGGAAAACATTTTCATTAAATGTTTCCAGAATGTAAATACTAAGGCTGGATAAAAAAAAATATCGATTTCTCGATATTAATCAATTCTCATTTTTACTAACCAATATCGATTCTTAAACCTCAATAATCGATTAGTCATCCTGTTTTCATTTGATGAATGAATGGAACATTGTAGCGTGTAGCCTATCCAATAAATCGTAATAATCTTTGTGCTTTGTTACTATTATTATGAAATAAAGTCTCAAATTTCGAATTAGGTCCATTTTCTTACGAAATTCAAAAATATAAATAGCGTTTTGGCGCTGTGGCGTGAGATAGCACTGGCTCAGCTCAGGTCTTCTCTTCCGCCTTAATATCAGTTACTCCGCCTTAATACCAGTTACAGTGATTAATAAACATGAATGAGCATCTGAAAGTGTGTTAAAAGATAGAGTACAACTCATCGAAATCCATATCGTCATATCAGTGTCAGCCACCATTTAAATGTTTATATTTCATATAACTTTATTATAAAAATAAATGTGTAATTTAAGTGTTTGTATAGCTGCAAATCAGTTCATTTTTTATCTTCAATATCATAATAGTAGTAGTAGTAGTAATATCATAATGAAGCCTATAGGCTACTGACTCCCATAGTTTACAGCATTAGTTAAGAGATTTGTTTTCCTTGAGAAAATTTGCCATGTATTGTACCCGATATCCAAAATAATCAATATAGAATCGAAATCAAATCGAATTGCAAGCTGTTGAATCGAAATCGAATCGAATTGTGAAATCTGTATCAATACCCAGCCCTAGTAAATCAATTCAAGTGGCAGGGTAAGTAAAGCTGGCACCGGATGTCAACTCCAACTTTGGACAGATGATGAACTTTGCTTAATACCAACAAAATGTCAACATCTGCTGTTGTCAGCGCAATATCAAATTGTCCTGACATTGATATTTGGTTAAATATAGGTTCCGATGTGATGGTGGCTTACGGTGATGATGGTGGCCCGCTGGAAAATTTTAAATGACAATAGGACCTGGATGGGGCATTACTGTTAAACCATGTGGTGTTTCTAACAGAACTTTTCTTATTGGGTCATACATAAAAAGTTGAGATTCAGTCAGTGAATTGGACCTTCTGACAGATTCAGAGTGTTCATTCAGTGAAGATTTCATCACTGATTCAAACTGACAACTCATTGGTTCATGAGTATATTTTTGCAACCATTTATAAGCACAAGCTCACAAGAGTCACTTGTTTGATGGTTGTTTGACAAAACTGGATTTGAGTGGAGCTAGCAAAGATGATGCAATTGAAAACAAGCGTTAATTCATTCACTGCAAGTTCATGACTCATCTAATAATTATTATTTTGTGTTGGATCTGTAATATATAATATAATATATAATAAGAACTTAAAATTAGAAGTTACAGGACAATGTTTATTCTTAAGTTTAACACCTTGAACATTAGCCTTAAAGCGAAAGCGTGTTCCAGTGATTGAGGATAGAACCAGCCGATGGGAAACATGCTGGTACCGAAGACATTGCACTGGGTCTAGTCTCCCTCCATAACATACACACACGAGTATTACAAACGCGAGCATGCCAAGAATGGAGGTTGGATCTGTAATATAGTTAAGTACTGGATTGTTAGCAACATGTTATTGGCCTTTGAATAGCAAACTTACCTTCAGTTTGGTTTCCAGCAGTTCTATACTGGTGACCAGGTGTGTAACTCCACACTCATTCAATCCGAAAGTCACTGCCTCTTCTCCTAGAGTCGCATAGAAGGTGACCACTACAAAAAAAACCATGAAACACAGGTTAAAAAAAGATAAAGATTGAGATAAAGATAAAAGATAAAGAGATGTCACAGAACATCTGAGTCATCACGAGAAAATATTTTTCTCTTTCCTTACATGGGAAATTGCGTCTGAAGCAGGCCTGAGCTGTGATCATCCACTCTGGCCGCGTCTCACAGAAAATTGCGATGGTGTGTTTTGGCTGTTGGCCTAGCGCTGTCAGTCCACTCCCAAACTGACTGACCACAGTGTCCATCTCCTCATAGGACAGCCATTTATAATCACCCAGAATTAACTGCCAAAACAAAACCATCAAACACCTTCATACCAACAAATGTATTATTTAACACACGTATTGACATTTAAATGAGGACCCTTTTTTTAATTAAAAAAAATGTTTTAGGATGAACAGCAAAAAGCACACAAATACACAGACATTTTCTATATATTTTTCTATATTAATTGACATGTGTAATGTCTGTCAATTTAACCCAATTTCTTTGTTGTGAAAATAAATGATGTTGAAAATTTCACTATGACAGTGTACTACAACTAGATAATGCCAATACAAGCTGTTAAAATGTTATTCTATCTTCATTTAATAAAATATGATTTATAACATATATAAATGCATGCATATCCATAAATATAATAATAATGTGCAAGTTAATATTCAAAGGAATATACACTATCTCTTCATTTGAATTGGAAAACATCCATTTCAAATAATCTTTTTTTTTGTTTACTTTCTATTCATCAAACAATCCTGAAAAAAGTATTATGGTTTCCACAATATTATTAAACAGCAGAAAATAAGCAAATTAGATTTCTGAGTTTTCTAGATATTGGTTTCTGATGGATCATCATGCGACACTGAAGACTGGGATAATAATGCAGCTTAGCATTACATTACATTTTACAATGTATTCTAATAGAATAGATAAAGCCACACAATCTTATTCCAAAGTGTTATGGTTTTGACTGTATTTTTGATCAAATAAATGTAGCCTGGGCAAGCATAAGAGACTTCTTTTAAAAACATTAAAAAAGCTTTTGAACGGTTATGTACAATTATAAATGATACGCATTTATGATGTTATGATGAACAAACGTTATGTAACAGGCCTGTTTAGGAGAGTCGCTTGTCTAGACTAGACCAGCGTCTGACATGAGCCAAATTGAAAAGGTCATGAGAAAATGTAAATCAGCAGAAAATTAAATAGGCACTTTGGCTTGCAGTGTGATCACAAAATATGTACCTTTTTGAAAACTTTCCCATTCGGTTGAGGCTCATTTTCTTCACTCAGAACTTCTCGGGTTCCCAGGCAGTCCGCTTTACCGAAGCGCTGCACGGCATAGTCAAACAGCTTATCAAGAGTGTCTTTTCCAGGAAAGTCCACAGTTACCAGGGAGTCGAAGTGATCCACCGAACGATACGGTCCATCCGCCTGACCGGTCGTCGACTTGGATTTGAGCCTCTTTGCCAGGACTTTCTTTTGCTGGGCTCCAGTCAGGAAGTACCATGGCAGAAAGCTTAAGATGGAGTACAACCACACCACTGTGTGTACGGGGAACAAGAGAACGGTACTCAGGTCCATGCTGAGAAGCTGAAGGGGACTGAAAGATGAAGGGATCAGGCCAAGCCTGAGGTAGAGTAAGTTTGTTGTTCTGTGCTCAACTGAGGATCGGAGGACTTCAGAAAGACTGGGGAAGTGTCCAATATGTGGTTCCAAAATGTGCAACCTGGTGAGAATGACAGTCAGAAATTTTTATAATAATTCAAGTGTACTCAACCAAAGCACGGTAGCCTACTTTGGCTTGCTTAGTTTAGGTTTAAAAGATACTTAATATTCAGTAATATAATCGAATTGACACTACTGGATGAGAACAAAACTTGAAATGAATCGACATTAAAGCTGAATAAAGACACTGTCATCTTCTGTGGAGAGGCTCATTAAAGAATAATGTTGTTTTGGCCATTGAATAAAAAAATTAAAAACGTAACTGACTTTTTAATTGAACAAATCTGAATCTTTTTTCTCACAACTGCAAAATTATCTCACAAATTGGACTTCAAAATTCACAATTGCATGTTTATATCTCATAATTCAGAGAAAAAGAATATAGAAGTCAAAATTGTTTGCCTCGCAATTGCAAGCAAGTTTATATCCTGTAATTCTGACTCCATTTTTTTGCAATTTAATTCAGGGTTTATTCTTTTTTTCCTCAGAATTGTGAGATTCGGAAAAAAAAAAAAGTCAAACTCGCAATTAAAATAGGTAACTGTAATTTTTTATCCGGCAATTCTGAATTTTATCTCAGAATTCTGAAATGTAAACTTGTAATTGTGAATTATAAAGTCAGAATTGTGAGATCAAAAAGCTGCAATTTTGTTACTTTTTATTCTGTGGTGGAAACAAGCTTCCATAGCTTATAGCCGAATTGAACTCATTTCATAATTGATGAACAACACTGAATCAACACTGAACTGAATAATGACACTCGTATCTTTTATAGAGATGCTTCACAGAAGAATGAATTTCTCTCATTTCAAAAAGTTTAATGTTCATTACTTCCTGTTCATCACTGTGAAGCTGCTTTTAAACATTCAGTATTATATATCCCTTAAATGACAAGTTCAGACATGTGTTTAGCTTCTTAAAAAAGAAAGGAACAAGACCGCATTGCACTATTGCATTGCACTATGAACGGAGTACAGTTAAGTCTCTGTTAAACTCCCTTCTTGTCTTTAATAGTTACCACCATAACATTACAGAATTCATTAATGTACTGTTGAGGTCAATATAGACTAAAAACTTTAATATTATCCTTTAATATTATCCTATTCATTCAAAACCAAACCCAACCAAGGTAACGGCACTTCCATGAGAAAAGCAAGTTTGAGGCTTCAAGTGGAACAGCATTCATCCGGACACTGAGAAAAGTAAGGCTTATTAGAGGACAGTCACATGTGTTGTGGAAAAGACACATTCCAGAGCAGTGAACATTGTCTCTTTGGTCCTCATTTAATTTAATTACACTAGTATGTATGAAGTCATAAGAAATACCATGCGATGGTCGCCCTAGCGGACTCTATTGAGCAAACAACAGCGTGACAATAAGGCACACGTTTCTTACCACACATCTATCATTTGGAGATAAATGTTTGTAAAAAGCTTGATACACTCGTATCTAGTGTTCCTGTTTCTGGTACAGTCATGGATTAGTCTAGATTACAAGGAAACACCCAAAATGATCAAACAAACCCATAAACAAATCAGTTTTCTTTGAGTTATCTCTGTTATTAGCCACTTGAACTCTGGCTTGTGACTTCATCACAGGCAGATAAGGTCATCTCTTGATCAAATGACTATTGTCAGATTAAGGAAGTAAAAATGAGTTACTCATAGAAATGACTTCAACCTAACAATAATGCTACAACCTGTATACAAAGAACTACGTAAATTTGCATAGTTTTGCATAGTACTGTTGCTGCGCTAACAAACTGTGCATTGTCTATGAAATTAGATCCTTCATGTCTTTGCTGACAGTGAAGACAAGTGTGACCAGCTGCAGGAGCTGTTAAAAGGTATCAACCAATGGCATAAGGTTAATATAGGACATAGTCCCCTGACTCAGATAACCAAACCTATCTTGCTATTATGGCAGTTGGTAATCTCTCTCTGTTTGTTTAGGCTGACAACATTTTGGCGTCCAGACACCAAATCATGACCAATCCTGGTGAAACGGCATGTGACGTGGACACAACCAACAGCCTGATTTACAGTTCAGGGCTAGGAATAAACTCATTTCTGCTATTCCAGTGAATAAAAGACAACAAACTAGTGGTCAGATAGTGTTTTTTAGTGGCTGATTTCTAGAGATTATTTAGGCTACATGTTCATTATTTTTATTTTACAACCTTAAACTGATAAATGGTGAATTTAGACATCTCAATGTAGATTTACAGTTTTTTTAAAAGGCTAATGAGTGTTCAATGACAGAAAAGGTAATCTAATTATAAAATTGAATATACTACATTATTAAAACACTCACATAACTTCACACTAGGGCCGCATGTTATATCAAAATATCGTTAATGTACATATCCCAATAGCTTGAGATATCTGCATGATCTTAATACGCAATACTTCAATAAGTTAAGCTTTAGGTTGAAAAGTCCGTTTTAGGTTGACGCTTAAATAGACGACTGTTACTTGTATGTGACTTGCTTGACTTTAAAAAGAGCTGCGGAAAACAACTCTTTGCGATACTGAAGCGCGCACGCAGAAAGGGGCCTCGGACAGCATGCAATCCCAAATTCAGTTCTCTTTCGCGGCTTATTGCACTCAAACGGTTAAATAAACACAAAGGTATATGTCAAAATACCTGTCATGTTGAGTATCCATGTAAACAGTCAGTTATGCCTCAACTTAAGTGAACGTCAACAATTAGAAATTAAATCGGATGTGTCAAAAGGATCCATAAATTAGGTCTTAAAGTGACAGCAGCCCAATACAGTAAATCTGCGACTGTATGTCAAATCGCTCACTGCTCTTGACTGAATAACTTTTGTAGATTTATTATGGATCAATGTATATTAGAATTTGTATTGATGCTTTCTTTTTATATGGGTTATAGAATTTTCAGTTTTTAAGAAAATTTTTATTTAATTTACATTGATTTTTAACACTTAAAGCAATATCGCATCACATATGAATTTCGCATACGTGCAGCTCTACTTCTTACCTGGGGCATAGGCCTATTAATTACACCTATGTCCTTGCTAATGCACAGTTAATTGCATTAACCAGCAACAAATTAACTTATAAAGAAACAAACATTAATGCTGACTGGATTTTTTTTTTTTTTATCTGCCCTGACGAGTTGAACCCCGTACAAAGGTTATACTCAATCTGAAGTCTTAAATCCTGGTGGTGAGAGTGGTCAGTGAGCTGGACAGCCAATAATATGCATCCGAGCAGCTCACCCCACTCACGGACCAGATCTTCAGGTGGACAGACAAGACACACAGCAGACAGGAATAGAATGATTGGATCCTGGATCTGATCCCATTATCTTTGTATCTTTTACAAACTGACCTCTGTTTACTTGACCTGAATGCACACTTTCAAAGTTTACATCAATACTACAACAGACTGTGAGTGGTTGTGACAAGGATTCCTTTACAAATATTTTAGCATAAGCCATTGATGAGGTTGACATGTCATCAATACCTCAAGTCCAACTTTCTGTTGTCGTGTACTTATAAAGGATTCAAAAGGTCAGATAAAGTAAGCGATATAAAGATAATAAAAGCTATATAAAACCTACCACCATTCATATATTTGCACTAATTTTGCTACGATCAATTCAGGCTCAAAATGCCGTCTCTAGGCACGACGCAGCTCTGATTTGACACACAACAACACGTGTTCCGTCCGTCACCGTTGGAAACGTCTGTTTAATAAATGAAACGTTTAATTTCACCCAGATCGCTTTGATTACCCGAATCCTGAATTTTAAGCTTGTCTATATCGCTAAGTCTGATCATTTGAATGTGATGACGATGATGGTGGAGCTCTTTGTCGGATGCGAATTGCGAACGTCAAACACAGCATCATAGTCATCGTCATCATCATCATGAGAGGATGCCAAGACATGCTTTTCCATCACCTATCTTCCGATCAATTAATTCTGTATTAAAAGTTGATTTACATACTTTAATTATCATTCAGACACAGCAATGACGTATAATATTCAGATTTGATGAAGCACCCTGTGTTAGCCAGTAGCACACCCTTTATCTTTCATTCATCTATAAAGTCGCAGTAAACAAGAAAAAAAAATGTAAATCCTCTCGTAAAGAAGCTCTGAGGTATTAAGATTATAGTAGTGTACGAGTAGCTGATTAGAAAATGATGCTCGTTAAATCTTACCGGCGTTTAGTCTCTTCCCTCCACAGCCGGATCGACTGCTGAGTTTCTGCTTGCCAAGCGCAATGACCGAGAGTTACCTCCAGCGCGTGCTGCTACACCCGGAAATATTGCGTCATCTGACTCCATATTTTTCAGCCAATCGTCGTCCAGATAACGAAGGAACGGCGCATCATTCACTTCCCGTTGCTGTTGGTGCACTTCAGGTCATAGCTACAATGGTTCTAGTGATAATGTTAGTTATAATAAAATAAAATGTCCGTTCAGTTCAAATATTTTCTCTGTGAAAAATGGTAAAATCCACATCATATTCTACACAGTAAAGTAAGAGTTGGTGGTGTTTTGAGAGAATTGAACTCAGGAAGTAATATTAAAATAATATTCTTGAACTGTAGTAAAAAAAACAACAAAAAAACTGTAGCACTTTACAATGAGGTCTCATTTGTTAAAATTAGTGAATGTATCAACTAAAAATTAATCTTAGTTAACGTTAGTTAATATAGTTCATTGTTTTCATGTTAGTTCACAGTGCATTAAATTTTAAATCAAATTTTGATTTTATTAATGCATTAGTAAATGTCGAAATTAACATCAACTAAGATTAATAAATGCTGTAGAAGTATAGTTCATGTTAACTAATGATCTCTTATTGTAAAGTGTTACCAAATAAACTATTGTAATATATGGAAAGCATCAGAATTCAAAGCAACAGAAGGCTCACTGGAAATTTGTTACAACCAAAGTTGTGGGGAAAAGAGACAAATGAACCAAAACCAATTTGCTCGGTAAGATGCATTTTTATTAGCTCCTATTTACATGGTAATATAAAATAAACCCAAAGTTCCATGACTGAACAATGCATTGTTGCTTTGTTGTAAATGCAGTGTTGTAAATTGTACCACAACATCAAGTTGTTCAGTCCTTTAAAGCGGGATCACTTTTTGCCTTCAACCATGATGATGTGGTAACCAAACTTTGTTTTCACGGGAGGATCTGTGTATACGGGTTTGTCCATAGTGCTGACAGCTAGAGCAAATGCTGCATCCTGAAACGGTCCCACCATTGATCCTCTTGTCATCCAGCCAAGGTCACCCTGTCATATGCAAACCAAAACTTTAATCTATACAAGCCGTCATTAAGACATTTATGCAGTCTTGATAAAAAGCAGAATTCAAATGACAAATTACTAAGTACATAGTTTGATCATAACTGTAAAACAAAAGGTATATAAAGATCTGAAGGTACTAGGCAACAGATTCTTCCAGGTATGTTTTTTTTAGTTTTAGGAAAGGGTGGATAGAATAAAATGTGAAATATTATGAGAAATTCAATAGAATAATATGGGTTCAATGTTTAATGCAAATTACATGTTGAGGAATTTTAAAAATGTCTTACTCCTTGTCTGGCTTTGTCTTCACTGTATTGTGCTGCCACTTCACTGAAGCGCATACCAGATTTGAGTTTCTCCATTGCTTCCATACACTTGCCATGCTTTTCACACAGAATATGCCGAACCTAGCAGAAAATAGACCAACAAAAAAAGGTGTCAATTTGACAAACAAAAATGTAACAAAAACCTTGGCAAATTTGCAAACAAGTTTGCATATTGTACTATATTAAAACAGCACAGCGGAAAAACAAAACAAAAACAATGGATAATATCATTGCAGATACAAACAGTTAAAATAATTGTAATTTCATATAATAATACAATAAGAATATTAACATTTAATAAACAATTAACAAGCAATAAACATTTATGAACAACATTTTATAAATGTATTCACAGGAATTCAAATATTCATAGGAACTTAGAATCAGTGTAATTTATTAATTTATATATATAGGGTCCATCAACTGTCTAGGCACAGACATTCTTCAAAATATCTTCCTTTCTGTTCAGCAGAAGAAAGAAATGTAAACAGGTTCGAAACAACTCGAGGGTGAAAATATTATGTTATATATATATATATATATATATATATATATATATATATATATATATATATGTGTGTGTGTGTGTGTGTTTTATAAATCATCAAAATATTTTTGTACCGTACACTGCACTTCGAAATAAAAGAAATGTTAACTGAAATAAAATATATATTTTAGCTAGTTGGCAAGGCAACATTTCTCTTATTTTAGTTTAACTTAAAAATAAATTCACTCATATATATTTTTCATTTTAATGATCTCAATATTTGAAGGCAACCAGTTTACATTTTAAAATGAAACCAACAATAATTTATTCAGTGCGACGAGTATGTGTACAGATGTTTACCTTTACTGCAGTACCTCCTTTCTGAGCCTTCTCCTTCTTCTCACTGTCTCCACTGCCTGAAGCAGCAGCCCCTGCACAGATACAACAAGAAACGTACAAGGCAATTTAAACAATACTAATCCATTTGTATGTATATTTTAAAATTGCCATTGAATCGGACATCTACACATTCTTCACGCACACATTTATACTTGCACATTTAATACAATGGCCAATACAATACAGAATGGCCTGAAATGTTTCATTAATAACACTAGTTGTTGGTCTTTTATAAAACAAGGCAACATCAGCTGAAATAGTATACCATTGTTTACAATCAGTTAACCACAAACACTAAGCTAACTAGCATGTCAGTAAATAGTGCAACACTTGTGCTCAAATGTGCTATAAAATGGTGTTTGTTCAGTTTTGTTCGTTCAGCACCATATTTGTAGTTTACCTTTAGCACCTTTGCCACCCTTTCCTTTTGGTGGCATTTTCTTTATCCTCGTGGTGGATGGATGTGTTTCCAATCTATGGTTTCCACTGAACCCTTTGCTAGCACAGGAGCTAGTAACTCACTGTTTCCCACGCGGTAAAGCTGAAAATTACGCGGAAGCTTTTTTTCAGTATAGTTTTACAGTATACTTTTGTCAGTCTATACTGTGCAGTGAACAACATGTGCAAATCCAACAACTGAAATGTATTTTTGCATTGTATGTTTAAACCAGATTATAATAGTAAGGTTTAGACAATCACGTTGATCTGCAAATGTGTCCAAGCCATAGAATCCTGGGAAACAAATTTCGCGTCCCGCTCGACATGTCGTCGCGTCCGCCATCTTGAAACAGTCAGCGTGTCGTCACTCACTGTAATAATCAATGATGCCTCAACATTGCGGATATTCTGTTTCCGGTTCCATAAACCATCTGATTGTGAAATCGCCCAGATTTAAATAAATTCGATAACTTTTCACAGGTGTGTTTCCGTTGGTTGTTTTAATATGTTTTCTATCTATTCTATATGGATTTAAAAAAAAAACTTTTTTACTGTGGTAACTTTTAGTGTTGTACAGCTGGCGCTTTCGTCTTATTGTATTGTGTTAGCAAAATCATCTGCTGCGGTGCGGTCTATTGCTGATATACAGTATTCGTCTGCGATTGCAGACGCTCAGTCAACCTGCTCTCCGTTTTCACGAACCTGCTTTGACCGGCCCAATATGGCGGAAAGCGGCACATATAAACAGCCACTAATGTTGTCTATGTATATATTTCTAGTGTCCAATCCAAACGAACAACCGAACACGACAGCGCCTCATGGCAGTAGCACCTCAATGCAGAACATGAGATCCACGGGGAGGAGTCGGATCACGATCCAAGGGGTGGAGATGGGTAGGATTAGGGTTGGGTTTAGGGATCAGGGGGCGGAGTTGGTTAGGTTCAGGTGTATGTAGGGTGGGAGGAGTTGGATCTGGATCCGACTCCTCCCCATGGATTTCATGTTCCGCCCTCATGGTGACGTCCTTACTCCTTATAATACATGTGTAAAAGGTATTTTTTATTGCAGAAACAAATCATTAAAATGTTCAATTTGATTAGTTACGCTTTCGTCATTTTAATTTTATTTAAGCAATGTATTCGCCTTTAAGTACCGCAGCTAAAGTTTGGAACGAATCAGATTCCCTTTTGTTGAGAAGGAGCTGTCATGGTAACACGAAGACAACACAGTTATTCTCCCGACACGACGCATTATATAAAATAAATAAAAATATTAGATAAATTAGTTTTTATACCAGTAAGGCATGAGGACCCAAAGGTAATAAAGATTTTAAGCATGTTTGTTTTCTAAAAAGTTTGTTTCACCTGTTACTTTGGCTAGTTGGCAGAACGAACCTGTTTATTAATTGAAGGATCAAATGACGGTTTGCCAGCCTGTCTGGTGATTCATTTGTCAATAATCATATCCAGTAGCCACAAACGAGACAAAATAACTGTTTCTGCAACAAGTAAAGGGCATAAAGAAGATGTTTCGTGAATGAATAGGTTCCAGAAATGGAGAAATATGATAATGTACTGAATCTTGGCAGAGGAGGAGCGGGCGTTGTAATGTTGATGAAACATGTTGATACAAAGAAATTATATGCAGTCAAGAGAATTCATGTGGACAGTTCCCGAAAAACAAAGTCCAAAGATGTTGTGTTGCAAGAGGCAGACATTCTCAGAAGCTTGAAGCATCCTCATATTATAACATGGATTGACACATTTTTTGACCCAACTAATGATTATATTTACATTGTGATGGATTATTGTGACGGTGGAACGTTGGATGACCACATTAAAGAACAGAAGAGTGGGGAATACTTTGAAGAAAGCAAAATTATGAACTGGTTTGTGCAAGTTGTCATGGCCGTCAGTTATATCCACTGCGAAAAGATCCTTCACAGAGATATCAAGCCATCCAATGTGCTGTTAACCAAGAGAGGTGTGATTAAACTTGGGGATTTTGGAATATCAAAGATTATGAACCACACGCTGGATATGGCCTCCACCTGTGTGGGAACCCCCAGTTATCTGAGCCCTGAACTCTGTCAGGATGTCCCATACAGCATCAAATCTGACATATGGGCTGTTGGCTGCCTACTATATGAGCTTTGTGCCCTCAGACCAGCTTTTGAAGCTAAAAATCTCCTAAATCTGTTTTACAAGATCATAAAAGCGGAGTACATCAAGGTCCCCGAGAGGTATTCAGAGGACATCCATACATTAATCGGGAAAATGCTGTGCGCGGTTCCTGAAAACAGACCGAGTGCGAGCGGCATACTTAGTATGACATACGTGCAGGTACATCTGGGAAACTTCATCGAACACCAGGAGAAAGAACTTGCAAAGGGGAATGCTGAATGCAGACCTCAAACAAAAGAAGACTTTAACATAGAAAACACATCTATGGAAAGCAGAACAGATAGTGCCTCAGCTGTCTCTGACAAGACACTGCAAATCGAGACGTCACTCACTGCTGAGGATGAAGTGGCCCATGAGGGAACAGAGTCTGATTATTCAGAGGACTTTGATGAACATGATAGCTATGTGTCCTCCGAGGATGTTTCGAGAGAAGATGTCTCCTCCAGCCTTCCCAATGTGGTTGAAGAGGCATTTGAGGAATCTAACGGTAAGGGTGTCATGTATTAATAATGTGTTCCATTGTTTTATTATTATTGTTATGAGGCAATATCCAAAGGCATCAGACGTAGACTGATAATGATCTAAGAAGGATTTCTGGCTGGCTTTTTTTAACATCTTTGAGTATTCTCTGCATATCTTTTATGACAGTTGTGCCTGATGATGAGGACATCTCTGACTATCCAGATGACTTTGAAGAAGCTGAGGATGATGACCTGGCTGAGGTAGTCTGCTACGCCAGAGATGCCATGAGCTGTGTTTCAGAGATTGATGTGGAACTGGAGCTCAAAGATGCAGGCGGTTTCTCTGTCACAATGAAACTGTTAAAAGAGAAATATATGGGTAAACATGCACATATCAAATTGGCAGTACTTTATTTCGATGGTCCGTTTTTGTCATTCTACTAACTATAAGTAACTTTACAATTACATGTAAGCTAACATTCATTAGAGTATTAGTACATTGTCTGCTTAATCTCTGCTAACACTTTATTTTGATGCTCCTTAACAGACATTCCACTGACTCTATGGAAGCCCCCTTTTTCTGTATATAAAGTCTTAGCTATAAGTAACTTGCAATTGCATGTTGAACTTATTATACTAACCCTAACACCTAACCATGGCCTAACAGTCTACTACATTCTTCTTATAGTCTAATTAGAGTTAGTTGACATGCAGTTGCAAAGTTACTTATAGTTAGTAGAATGTCTAAATCGAAATAAAGTGTAGTTGGTTATTTTTTCTTTATTCACTTGATTTTTCTTGTTTTTTTTTTCCTTGGTCTGTCTTAATTATAATTTACTTCAGTGATTAATTTAACAATCTGCTTAACATTTTGTTTTAACAGTTAAAATAATAGTTTCATTCATATCATTTAGTCAGCCTTAAAGGAGTGCTTCACTTTAAAAAAAAAAAAAAAAAAAAACTTTTGCTGATAATTTACTTGTCATTTACTATGTCATCCAAGATGTCCATGTAATTCTTTCTTCAGTCAAAAAGAAATTAAGGTTTTTGATGAAAACATTCCAGCATTTTTCTCCATCCATATAATGGACTTCAATGGGAACCAAACAGTTCAAGGTCCAAATGAGAGTTTCAGTGCAAAGTGCAAACTGTTCAAAGGGCTTTAAACGATTCCAGACGATGAAGAAGGGTCTCATCAAGTGAAACGATCGCTCATTTAAAAAAAAAAATAACAAAGTATAAGTTTTATAAGCTCAAATGGTCGCCTTGCTCTGTTCTGTGATGCACGTTTGTGACTCTCCTATTCAAAATCATTCATCAAAATTAACAAATCTTTTCCCGAGTCAACTTGTTAATTTTGTTCGTTGAATGAACCAAATGACACGAAAAAAGATTTGTTCATTTTGATGAACGAGTTCGAACAGGAGAGTCACGAACGTGCATTACAGAACAGAGCAAGGTGACCATTTAAGCTAATAAAACTTTTTTTTCTTTATTTTAAATGAGAGATCGTTTCGCTTGATAATACCCTTATGAACAGTTTGAACAGTTTGTACTGAAACTGTCTTTTGGATCTTGAACCATTTGGTTCCCATTGAAGTCCATTATATGGAGAAAAATCCTGGAATGTTTATCAAAAACCTTAAATTCTTTTCGACTGAAGAAAGAATGACATGGATATTTTGGATGACAAGGGGGTGAGTAAATTATCATAAAAAGTTTTTTTTAAAAGTGAACTACTCCTTTAAGTTGTTCCAACCCTTCATTCTTTCTTCTGTTGAAAACAAAATAACATATTTTGAAGAATGCTGGTAACCAGACAATTGACGGTAGCCATTGACTTCTATAGTATTTTTTTCCTACAATGGAAGTCAATGGGTGCCATCATCTGATTGGAGACCAACGTTCTTCAAAATATCTTTTTGTGTTCAACAGGAGCAAGAAACTCATACAGTTTTGGAACAACATGAGGGTGAGTACAGAGTGTCTCTGTATAAGTAAGTAAATGCTGCTCTGCTTTCTGGAATTATAGAGGATGTCGGAGCCTCAGTCTATGAGGAAATCAGTGAGCACTTTCTGAATGGCCTCACGCCAGGAGATCTGCAGCCACAGTTCCAGCACATGATCGGAACAGACCATCTGGAGACCTGCTACCTCATTTTCAACCTTGACCAAGAAACAACATGCTGAATCATGCCTGTCCTATTAGGGAAATTCATTTTTCTTCTTTTAACAGTCAGTGCTGACATAATGATGAACTTAAGCAAATGCTGAAATTCTATATTAAATACAGAATTTTGTAATATATGTAATGAATTCTAACTAATATTATAAAATACTGTGATTTTATAGATATTTGTCTTTAAGATTTTTTTTTAAACCAAGCATTCAATGCTCTTTTGAAAGTGTTACCTAGTATAACCAGTAGGTGGCACTCTATAGTAAGAAAAATGTGGTGTTACATACCAATCCAGAAAATGAACGCATAATAGTTTCTCATCTTGGCATTATCAGTCACTTCACAGGACTGAAGGAATTCATTATATCAAGGGCACCCAGCTGACTACTTTTTGAAAGATTTAACACATTTCATACATTCTTATTTATAAAAATGATCTCTCAACATGTCCATTAAACAATGGTTGTAAATGTAAAAGCAGTGGAGACTATCATGTGAACATTTCCTCCTGTTCTTTCACTCCACTACTGAAATGTAAAAGAGACTCTGATTCTGTAAATTTATGGGTCACAGCTGCAGTTGTTTTCCATTTAGGCGTTTTCCCTTAAACTTGTCCAGATTCTTCCAGGGAATAGTCAGTGCGATAGAGAAACTGCCATGTCTAACTGTATAAATGGCCCAGTATTATATGTTATTTAATAATGTTCACAATCTGCCTCCAGAGGAAAGTGTGTTATCAATAGGAGATACATCTCCTCACAGAATGTTTCTTTTATTTTAATTTGTCTGTTTTTATATCTTTAAACATGAAAGAAGAAGAAAAATGATTTTAATCATAAAGTCCTAGCCAGGAAGGGGTGTGTGTGTGTGTGTGTGTGTCATGAGACCTGAGAATCCTCGTTCTTCAAAAAACCAAGTTCATGTTGATGTTAAAGCTAGTGTGCACTTTTATAGATTGAGTGGAGAAAACAACACTAGCTTAAAAAACTGTTTTTCACTTAGACTTAAGTAATCCACTGTAAAGAAAACAATTTTGAACATTAAAAATGTAAAGTCATTCTCACAAAATGCATTTATTTTTTACTATGCTATGTTCTGAAAGATGTCTGAGGAGTCATTCAGGATATACCTTTGAAAATGCTCCAAAAGCCTGATGGATTGTCATGTTTCTTTATGTATCCATCTATGCATTTAGAAAAGTGCATGAGAGACCAGAATAGATGAAAACAGGTCAAGACTACTTGTAGCAATCACCTCAATGCTTTGCCACTTTAAAACCGGTCAATATTTCAGCCATAGTTACACGTTGAGCTTGGGCTTTGTACAAAGTTTGATACATTATTGATTGATTTCTGCACTGCTCCACCCTTTAGCTCAGCTTGAATTTTTTTGTTTGCATATTTAATATATATATATATATATATATATATATATATATATATATATATATATACCATAGGGATCACTGATCTATATAATGACACTTCTATATAGATCAGTGCATGGGATCCTAATTTGTTTGTTTTGACTTGCATTTCTTAAAGTTTCTTAAATTATAATTCGATTTTTCCTTTATTATCTTGTGTAGTTTACCTTATATTTTTACTTCATGAATTGGTGAATTGAACAACCTGCTTTCAATTATGACAACCTTTGGTGTAGTTTTTACATGTTATTGAATATGGCAATATAAATGAATTTGGTATTGGTGGACTAGATCTGCTAGGCCCCTGTTGCTGTTGATTATTGCTGCAAGTATGTACTTGCTTCTGCTTAAACACAGACATGATTTGAGCATGAAGACATGCAAATAGCAGATCTAGTGAGGTGGAACTGGGGGAGGTGGAGCGTTTCAGAGGAAACAGACCATTTAAATAAAACAACAGAAGCAGAGAGTGCTACATGGGTGTCTTTACAGCCACCATGATGCACATTGGCTTTTTACTTCACCACGTGAGTGCCTTGAGTATTACTATTTAAATGTTGAACAAGCGATCTCATTGGCTGCAGGATCAGCAGGGGCCAGATTGCATGTAAAGGACCAACGCGTTCTCATCCTAGGGCGTCATATAGTGATGCTTTTGGAATTTCGTCTAAATCCAATGGCACACCTAAGCGTCAATATAACATGCACGGAGCTTTTGTTTGGTTATGGTAGGTTTAGTTCTGGGGTAAGGTTAGTTTTAGACCACTAGGAGGCACCTTCTGGTCCATATAAATCTGCGTCTCATATACCCCCTTTCCACTAAAAAAAGAACTGGTTCGGAACTGGTACTGGTTCAAAGTTGGTTTGGAGTTGGTTCAACTGACCAACTTTGTTTTTCCACTGACTAGAGCGCCCAGAGAACGACGTCGTTACGTCACTGTGTAAGCCGCCATACGTCTTAGCTAGAAACGCTTGCAAGTACAACATTACTTTGGGATTATGTGTACCAAGAACGCTTTAAAAACAATTGAAATATGTAAGTCTTTTAATCTTTTCCTTTGATATGTTATCTTTTCTGATTAGTTGTGTACCCCTGTCTTGTGTCTTTTTTCTTTCCATTTATTTGTTCTATATTGTGACTCTTTTCTTCTTTGTTTATAATGTTTTCAATAAAAAAGAAAAGAAAATAAATGCTTGCGCCAACTTCAAGCATAACAATTACAAAGGCGGACTCCATCGTGTTTCTGCAAATGTTTCTCCTGGCTTTGCGATCCTATATTATGGTCAGAAAAGCTGTTTAGAACACATCTAAAGCCGCCTCAGCCCCCGACATGAGCATGATGTGGTAAAAGAACGGTTCTAGTCCAGCAAAGAGTTGGTGCCGCTTTGGAAACAGTTTTCCTGGCCGAGAACCGATTCTTTGGCTGTCGAAACACAAAGAACTGGTTCGTGCGCAGGAACCGGCTCTAACCGGCTCTCAAAATGCTTTGGTGGAAAAGCGGCTATATTGACGCTAAAGGGTGCCATTTTAAAATGCAAACTGATTAAAAACATTTGTTGTATAGCAATGAGCTTTGTTTGCTTATTATTGCAAAAAACTTTTTGTTATGGTCCTTTTCTGGCAAACAGCCTCAGTATTATTGGCTTTCCAGACTTGTTTAGGAAAGTCCTAAGGGTCATAAAATTCAAGAGAAAGGAAGTTCTGCAGGGAAAATGCAAGGAAACTCAGGCAAACATGTTTCCCTTGACCTTTAATAGACAGCACATGTCTGGCCTACATTGGTGTGAGATTTCTCTGATATATATCTTATACTGCTCCTCCAGTGTTGGGGAGTAGTTAACTACAAGTAGCGAAGCTACTAACTTAACTACATTTTTCAGTAGCTTGGCTGTAGCTCAGTTGCTTTTTAAACAGTGTAGCTTTTCCAGTAGCTAACTACTTTTTGCAGCAAGTAGCGGTGTAGCTCGAGCAAAAGCTACAATGTGTTTGTCGAGCCTGCGCGAATCAGCGCGCTGCTAGGATATTCTTCTTCTTGTTAGATTACAAACTCATTTTTTTGCCATCACCGCCACCTGTTGTTTAATCACACATCTGCGGCTAACAGTTCACTGACGTACAGAAGTGTGTTGACACACACATGATGATGGAGCAAGATGTGACAGCAGATTTGGAGGATGGAGAAACAACTAACGTTAATTACCCATGGCCTTATTTGTCCAAGTTCAATCGCTATTTTTGAGAAAATGTTCTACATGCAATTTACGTTGGATGTATATTTTTTTCTTGCAATGTTGTAGCCTATTGGTTACAATTTTGCACTTTTGACAAACAATCTGAGATATTTGGGTGTTGTGTGTAATAAAACAATAGTTTTTGAAATCATAATTTTATTGCATTGTTTTAGTGTTTAAAACAATGCAATAAAATTATGATTTCAAAAAGTATTGGTGTCCCCTTCTGTCCTCAGACACTTATTCAGTTATTAATAATACGTTGTTCAAAAAAGCAAAAGTAGTTTCAATGTAGCTAGCTACTTTTTGATAGTAACTTGTAGTGTAGCTAACTACTTTTCCAAAAGAGTAGCTTGACTGTAGTTTAACTACTTTAACTTATGAGTAGCTTGTAGCTTGTCAAACTACAGTTTCAGAGTAGCTTCCCCAACACTGTGCTCCTCACACATGCGTTTAATTGAAAGCTGGATGTTTAAATTCCTTGTTTGCTTATCAGAACATATTTTTATGTAAAATGCATTGGTTCCAGCAGTACTCTAAATCTCTAACCCAATTGGTTATATTCATTCAAGACCACGGGAAGAAAGTAAAGAAAAACATCAAAAACTATGCATAAGAGTCAAGCTCACAGCACAAGTTGTGTCCCTCTTCCAAGCAGAGGAATACTTCAAATCTCCAGGCTGACTGCTGTATGTCACCGCTCTAAAATATTGATGCGCCATTGTTTCCGGTGAAACAGCCTCACTGGAGACCAGTGAATATTAGAGAAGTGAGGTGGAAGATTGTAGCCTGCAGTCGCTTCACGACACATATCAACCACATTGCGGTGAAAATCTGCCCTATTCTAACCCAAGAACAGATCGGACTAAAAGCAGCACTGACAATTACATCAAACTTATCAGCTATGACTGTGTAGAAAGCAAATTGTTTTATCCAGTGGAGGAGTAAAAGCCCCATAGAAAGGTTGATGGCACTTTAATCTCACCATCTTGTGCTGCTATGATAAAAATACCTACAACAACAGCTGTTTAAACGGCTTATATCAGGACTCTATAACATGATCTAACCATGAAACTGAACAGCACAGATTCATACAGTTCAGCTGTTTGATATATTGGCTTAGGTGTTATACTTTCGATTAACCATTATGCTCCAATGTAATATTACTCAGTCATTTAGAAAATGTGAGCTGTATATTTTATAGGTAAGCCTGTTTACGCCTCATAAAAGAAATGAAAAAGTAATTTGCGATGATGTGACTCTATATCTTGCCATATTGTTTCTCATAATTGTTTTATAATGTTCAAAGTGATTTTGTTGAAATGTGACAATTTTATTTTCCACAATGTGACTCTAAAGCTTGCAATTGTGAGTTTGTTGAGTCGAGATGACTTTATATCTCTCAATATTGATTTTATCTCACAATGTGCCTTTAAATCTTGCAGTTACAATGTTTGTTTTTTCTCTCACAATTGCAATTTTATAACTTGCGATTTATAGGCCATTCTCAAAATGACTTTATATCTTGCAGTACAACATGAAATACCACAATTGCGACTTTAAAATTGTAATTGTGATACAAATCCAAATTGTGATTTTATATCCTACAATGACTGTATATCGCAATGTTTCTCATAAGTTACTCACAATATGACTTATGTATCTTCAATGTGATTTAAAAATCTCACAATTGTGACATTGTTTCTCAACACACATAATGTGACTCTTTAAAGGACAAATCCGGCGCAAAATGAACCTTTGGTCTAATTACACATTGCTACCTAGTCAACCGTTATCTGAGATTTGTTTTCATGATTGCCGAATGTAAATAGTTTTATCTCTAAAAACAGTTTAGCCTATAATGCTAGTATAATGCTAGTATATAGGGCATAGAGTTATGACAAATAAAAATCGCTTGTTATTACCACTAACAAGGCTCAAAATAGCCCCACTATAACACGACAGCATAATAAGGGTCCCTATATTCAAACCGAAGCATTGAGAACTTTGTCAGTGTCCATACAGTTTAATAAGAAGATATTTTATACACACAGTCAACTTCGCGAATACAGGAAGAGGCCATCTTTGAAAAATAGTCTCTAGATCTACGAGCGCCGATCCAAGTGCGCTGAACTGTGCAGAATCTCATATGGTCCGTTGTTTCCAGAAGAAACACAAACACAAACCGTTTACTTCTCTTCAATACACACGTTGCCTACTGTTCTCGCTCACCTTATCACCTTATTCACATCTCACCAGCGCACTTGGATTGGCGTTCGTAGATCGACTGGTAGAGACTATTTTTCCAAGATGGCTTCTTCCTGTATTCGCGAAGTTGACTGTGTGTATAAAATATCTGCTTATTAAACTGTATGGACACTGACAAAGTTCTCAATGCTTCGGTTTGAATATAGGGACCCTTGTTATGCTGTCGTGTTTATTGTGGGGCTATTTTGAGCCTTTTTAGTGGTAATAACAAGCGATTTTTATTTGTCATTACTCTATGCCCCATATACTAGCATTATACCAGCGTTATAGGCTAAACTGTTTTTAGAGATAAAAGTATTTACAATCGGCAATCATGAAAATAAATCTCAGATAACGGTTGACTTGGTAACAATGTGTAATTAGACTAAAGGTTCATTTTGCGCCGGAGTTGTCCTTATATAAGGCTCCCGTTTCACATTAACAGAGAAAATGTAAAGTGGTAAGTTTACAAAGTGGCCCTACTGTAAAGAGTGACTACACAACAGTGTTCACATTCCCCCTGACACGTTAATCACAAATGATGAGAGCAGTTCAAAGCAATTACATGTCAGAAAGCTGTGTCATGGCACATAATTTCACTTTATTACCTGACATGAAGGGGACCTTGAGGTGTGAGTCTCGGTTCGATCACCATCCAGTCTTCGAGGTTTGCGGTGGGGCAGTTTAATAAGAGCTATTACAAATGTCCTTGTAAATAATCGATGTCAACAGAGTGCACTTTATGGAGTTTGTAGTGTACTCCTGAGAGGATAATCCATGACGAGAGGTGAAAGGGTCTTTACGCCTTTAGACATAAGCTGAAACTGGCAGAATGTAATTTCCAACTTTATATAATTGATTTCAGAGTGTAAAACTCTGACACACCAAACACATGAGGGATTTCGTGAATATTATCATTGAATAGGTATTCCTAGCAAACACAGAACGTTCCCTTAACGTTCCCGAATGGTCCCATGAGGTTTTTTTTTTTTTTTGGAACCAAACAAGAACGTTATAGGAACGTTCCATGTAGGTTATTTTAAGGTTACATTTTTATAACGTAAGGAGAATGTTCTGGGAACGTTCCCTTAACCTTAAGGGAAAGTTCTAGGAACATTCTGGGAACCAAAAACTAACGTTCCCAGGACCTAAATTTGTTTGCTGGGAAGTCATGTATGGACAGACTGTTCTCTGGTCTTTCAGTGTCCTTCAGTGACAGTTGTATCATGGAGACACTGTTTAAAGACCCTCGATAGAGATTAACAGGGAGCAAGATCGATTTTTCTCCTCAGATCCTTTAATCCCAGTTTATTGGAAGTCCAATAACATTCAGCACACTATTGTGATATTAAAGGCGATTGGTCCCATTCTACTATTGTGGTTGCTGCTCCATAATCTTCCTGTGAAGGTTTCTCACAGGAGACTCCTCAAAAGTGGAGTGTTTGATCTATTGAAACAGTCCCTCATGCATCTCTTCAACATTAGGATGGTTCATTGTTGATCATCTAGATTTCATTCATAGGCCCTTCTGAAATCTAAAAAGACAAATGGGACACCCTACAGTTTTGTGGACTTCCAAGATCACACGGCAGCCATTGCAACATAGCTTATGTGTTGACAACTTCACTGCCTTCACAATCGCCAAAGGAACTTTCAATATTTGGTCTAAAATGTATGTTTTCAGCTCTAACTTATTGTTTATTGAACTGTTTTATAAAAGCAGCATCACACTTGCAATCGTAAACTGTTCCAAACTGGATTTAGATCCAGCATACATAAGGCCAGTAGAGCGTACAATGATAACAGTCATGAATCAATAAGATTAAAAGTTGTGAGGATACAAGAGCTTTGTTTCAACTGAAGCTTAATCAGAAGTGATTTAATATTGGACAAAGACAAGTAGAACTAACCTCCACAGTGAGCTTTCACTTGGTCCTAAACCATATTTCTCCAAAGACCACTTCACATCTCATTTTGCAGCGGTATAAAAACCCACGTTTTTCTCAGTGGGTGGTAGCGGTTTTGTAAGGGCTTTGGAAGCGTTCTCATTGGGGGAATCCCATGTGTTGAAAACGGGATGGATTTTGAAGATAAGTCTTGTCTAAATGGAAGATCTGTCGAGGGAATTTGATGGACAACTGTGCTTTCCTTTCCAAGATTGCAAAGAATGTGCTATGCTTTCACCTTTCACAGTAGATGTGAGCAGAACTTCTTTTTGCATGTGTGAACTTTTGCATGAATGCCAGTTCAGTACAGTTAAAAGCCAAATAAATGTCTAGAAGGCAAATAAAGTTCATAACTTCATATTTAATTTGCCATTATCGAAAAACACTGGGTGATGGCAGGCATCTTCAATGTGTCAGAGAGTGAATGCTCATAACCTTTTCAGACTTTTCTTGCATAATTATGATTAGAGGGGAAGGCAGACAGACACGTTTAACAAATAACCTTTTTCACGGTCATCCAATCATCTTTATGCTTTTTAATCTCAACATCCCCCTTTAAAAGCCATTTCAGCTGACTTCAGATGCTCTCAGTATGGCTGTGGGGTTTACTGTGGGATGCAAATGATCTAATTAGTCAAATATCTTGATTACTTGGATCTGAGGTGGAAACTTGTCAATTAGAGAGTTGTTTGCTTTAGCTAATTGTAAATGCATGTATAATTATTGTCCTTTTAGGGAGTGCAAAGGCCGCTAACAGGAGGCTGGGATATAAACCGCCTTCATTTGGTAGAGAGAACCGGTCGCCTCCTGGGCATGAGGTCAAGTCATCCTCTTTTCACCACTATTTCTCCTTCAAAAGCTCTTTTATATTTCCATTGCCACAGGAAAGAGATGAATCACAATGGGTGAAGGGATTTCAAATGCTGGTTTCAGAATGCTGGTTTAGTATGGCGGGGGTGGTTTGAATCCACGGTGAGACACCAATGTGTCCCTAAGCAAGACACTTAACCCCTAGTTGCTCCAAAGGCGTGTGACCTCTGACATATATAGCAATTGTAAGTCGCTTTGGATAAAAGCGTCAGCTAAATTAATAAATGTAAAATGTATATGTTTTTGTGAATATAAGGTAGTATGCATTATGGAAACACTAACTGGGGCGATGGAGCATTTGCTCTGTAAACATATTTAGTGTGGATCTTTTGAGGGGACGGGGGAAATGGATTCAACTGATACAATCAAATTGCAATCAGAGTCAGAGATTAGAGACTAAAGATTTAAATGCTGATAATTTAACAAACTACTGATAATCCACAGTGAAAAAACAGAGGCAACTGAGACCAGAAACAAACAGCATGGCTTTCCTGTAAGTGCTTTTCATAGGAATATTGAGCATTTATATATAAATAGACAGTTACATTTAAATGAATAAAACACAACTGCGTTTTATTAAACATTATTACAATTTAAAATTATTATTTTATATTTTAATATATTTGAAATTGGAATTTATTCCTGTGCTGTGTTCAGCATCATTACTCTAGTCTGCAGCATCTCATAATCCTTCAGAATTCACCTTTGGCTAAGCCCCGCCCCCCTTAGTTACTGTTGCTACTTCCGTTAAACTTGGCTCTGGTTTGGTATCAACATGGCTTATGCTGTGACAGCTCTACCTGCTGAAATGTTATCAAACTTTTATAAAGCAGCACATAAAGTGTCCGATAGAAGTAGGCAAAAGGGACCTATGCGTTCGAAGGCTATGTTCAAGACATACAGGTGAAATGCAAGAAACAACAAGGCATCCAAATAGAGGCAAAAGCATAACGTTACCGGTCACAGTCAAAACATAAACCACCAACACATTCTCACCCCAAGGCGTCACCTTTGACCATGCTTCAATATTTGACGTTTTAGGCGCTCTTTAGCGTCACTTACATGACGCGATCCTACGGCGTCATCTAACTGACGCTAAAGGAAAGCGTCAGTTAGAGGACGCGGTTAGGTTTAGGTCTGGGGTGGGGGTAGGGTACACGCGATCCTAGGGAGTCATCTAACTGACGCTAAAGGGCGCCTAAAGCGTCAGATATTGAAGCATGGTCACTCCTGGGAGTGAGAATGGGCTGAAACCACCGCATATCCTACTAATCGAGATGGAGGCTGGGACTAACAATATCAGGGAGCAACACTGTTCATGAAAACCTGGGTCTCTATTCACTTCTTTAATCGTTATTAGCTACAAAGCAAACGGACTACACGAGTACAGCGTTGTTTATTAGCAACGTAGCGTATCAACCGAAATACGCTATTAACCGAAATCATAACCTAAAACATTATAAAACGGTCTAACTAGTATAACTTCACAGTAAGTTTAAAAGCAAAAAGATGTGCTTGTTGATCTTTGAGGGGTTTTGCTGACTGAGGACGTCCACACAGTTTAATCCAAAGACGACACTTGTCAGGATTTGACTTCGGTTTTGGGAAGGGAAAAAACGGACACCCCCTCCAACATCACTGGGAAAGGCGTATCTGTGTTACATATACCCCAGGAACAACGTTTAACCATATTTTTGATAAAACAACGACGGTAATAGCCTGCCGAGACCAAAAATATGAGAAGCCTGTGTTGAAAGTCAATGGAGCGCTGTGAAAAAGTATCGGACCTCTGTGGGAGCTCGTTCTTGGCTGCGCTGTGATTGGCCAATCAACATTCTAGGGCGTGGCTTAGCCAAAGGCGAATTCATTCTAATATGATGATTTGCTGCTCAAAAAACAATTTTGATTATTATTAATGTTTAATTTTTTTTTGAGCAAACAGTAATACCTTTTCATGCACGATTATAATAGGAACAACATTTATTTAATATAGATGTAAAGTCTTTACTATCACTTTTGATCAATTTAATGCATCCATGCTAAACGTATTAAAAGTATTAATTTCTTAAATGAAACCTTAAAAAATACTGACCCCAAAATTGTGAACGTTAGTGTATACAATAAATAAATAAAACCATGTTTAATATTCATAATATTTTCTAACCTCTATGGGTTTGTAACAAGAGGCTCATACGATGCATGAACTTCAGATGCATTGAGAAGAATAAAATCAGTTTAGACGTGTAACAGTCAATGTATCACATGTGGCTTATTCCCAGGTCACTAGGCATATCTAATCTTAGCCCTATTTCTTTTTAATTCATACAGACACAAATAACGGTACATTCAACATGACATATCCTCAGGAGCAGTTGCAGGGAACTTCATAAGCTATTTGCCTCAAGAAAAAAAAAATCTCTTGTATGAATGAAAAATAAAATAAATGGATATTAATAGGTAAATAGTTTCAAGAGTAATTCAAGACTGGCATCTGTCTCTCCAAGTTATCTCTGAGTCGTGATCTCCTTTACAAGTAGTGGTATATCTTCAGAACCCAAATACACTATTTGTAGCAATACAGCAGGGGTCTTCGACAGGAGGTTCATGGCCTGTACTGCAGGGGGGACTAGCAATTATTATTGATTCTCAATTTTTGTGCAAAACGTGAAAAGCTACTAAACAAAAATACAACAGAATGTAAACTTCAACTAAAGCTAAAGGTACTGTAAGAAGCTAAAATTATGTTCCACATTAAAATACATATGATAAAATCAAAATGTTCGACGGCACCACCATCTCCCCAGGCTCGCAACCTCGCCGTGATTTTTGATTCAACCCTCGCCCTTGAGTCCCACATCCATCATTTTATTAAAACTTCCTTCTTTCACCTCTGCAACGTCGCCAAAATCAGACCTTCACTCACACCCTCTTCTGCTGAAAGACTCATTCACGCCTTCATCTCCTCACAAATGGACTACTGCAACTCACTACACCTTGGCATCAGCTCAACCTACATCAAACGACACCAACTGGTCCAGAACGCAGCCGCCCGACTCATCACCCGCTCCAAATCATGGCACCACATCACTCCATTCTTAAAACAACTACATTGGCTTCCCATTTCCCATCGGATCACATACAACATCATGGTCCTTGCCTACAAAGCCATCCACCATCTGGCCCCATCATATCTCACTGACCTGCTCTCCCCCTACCAACCCTCACGGCCCCTCAGATTCACCTCATCCACAAGTCCAAGCTCAGCAGTTTTGTGGACAGAGCCTTCTCCAGGGTAGCTCCCAGGCTCTGGAACTCCCTCCCCCATGAGTCCCTCACCATCTTCCAGTCCTGCCTCAAGACCCATCTCTTCCCCTCTGCCTATCCGTAGCCCCACGTCCCTTCCATTTTGTATTTGTGTCTGAATCTCTATATTTACCTGCCCTGTAAATCGACTTTGAGTTTATTTTAACGGCTTTGCAATGCAATCACAACATAAGAATCATAACAAGGTGTGTAAACATTAATATGGTACAGTATGGAGAGAAAAAGCCCAACACACGCACACAAATATATAATATAGAAGTCAATTCCTTTTTGTGTTTTATCTGTTTCGTCTAGCTCAGGAAAAATGGCCCATCACTCAATGTTAGGTGCCATTCTAAGAGCTGTCAGTCAGAAAGACATGCACAAAAATAAACCCAATGTCATACTTCTCCAGGACAAGTGTTAGTTATACTGTAAGGGGTTGTTTGGTGCAAACTGTTGAGGCATTATTTGACAGAATATACTTGCAATGCCAACAGTAACGGAGGACGTTGTGATGCAAGTGTGAGATAACAGGCAGTAATGCATTGGAAACAGAGGCATATTAAAGCCCTATTCTGATAGATGGTGTAATGTTATTTTACCACAGGAGAGGACTTCTGTAATATTAATGGTTAATTCGAATAGGACAAGAGATCTTGGAAGGGGTAACTCGATTTACGAACCGCCATCACCTCCCTGTCGTCATGTGCGTATTATGTTGCTTCCTGATATCACGTGCGCAAACATAAAATCTATATTAAACAGTTTATTAAAGGGATACTCCACCATATATATATATATATTGGTAACACTTTATTTTGATAGTCCACTTTAGACATTCAACTAACTATAAGTAACTTTGCCGCTACATGTCAACTAACTATCATTAGAGTATTAGTAGACTGTCAATATCTGCTAACACTTTATTTTGTTGGTCCCCCAACAGACATTCAACTGACTATAAGTAACTTAGCAACTACAACTCAACTTGTTGTCCTAACCAGAACCCTAAAACATAACCCTAACCCTAACAGTCTACTGACAGTCTACTATAATATACTAATACTCTTATGACACTTAGTTGACATGTAGTTGAAAAGTTACTTATAGTTAGAAGAAAGTGACTATCGAAATAAAGTGTAACCTATATATTAAACTATGTTATTCCCTTAACTAAGATGAGTTGATGCATATCGTCTCAGTGCGCGCACTTTGATAGCACTTAAATAGGCCAGTTCATTCAATATGGGCCAAGCAGAGAAGCGACCAAACACCGTCGCTACACTAGTGTACAACAGTAGTGTAACTCGACCTAGGATGGTGACACAAAATAAAACGCTGCCCTTTTCTAAGTGTGTAAAATGGATAACTATATTGTTTGGCGGAATACCTCAGCAAGTGCTTGGGAGCACTTTGACTCGGCACATATTTATCTGAAGCCCTTTGAACAGTTTGCAGTTTGCACTGAAACTGTCTTTTGGACCTTGAACCGTTTGGTTCCCACTGAAGTGCATTATACGGAGAAAAATCCTGGAATATCTTGGATGACATGGGCGTGAGTAAATTATCAGCAAAAGTTTTCTTAAAAGTGAACTACTCCTTTAAGGGAATAACATAGTTTAATATGAAAAAAAAAAATGATTGAGTATCCCTTTTATTAAATTAATTCACTTCTGATAGGGTTATGTTGGTCATAGGCACTTACCTAAAGCAACAATAAGTTTTGTGCTTCTAACAAGTACTTTCAACCTTTTTGATCAGATTGGTTTGCAGAAAATCAAAAAGGTAATTCACAGACAACTTAAAATTAACCCAACTTGGACTCATGCTAACATAAACATCAGTGTTTAGGACAAACACTGAGTGAAGGTGAGGAACTAACATACACATGGTGATGAACTAAATGACAAACAGCTGCAATGATGAATAATGTCCATGGAAACTGATGAGTGGCAAGAAATTTAAACAAAGGATGAAATGTGACTAATGAAAACAAATTAAAAGTCCATGAAACTAAGAAAGAACAGAACTGAATAAGTGTCATATCTATGTTAAAATAATTTAAAGGGAGTGTGTTTTGAATGATAACAAAATATCATGGTGTTCCTTTCCAGTACCATCACTTTACCATAGTATTTCCAAAATACATTTGTAAATGCATCTATGCATCTATGATAGTCTTGTTCTGGTCTAAATTTGTGTTATTTCCTCATACAAGAGTTAAATACGTCTAGATGAATCCCACCGAGGTGTGACATTTCATGTGCAGTACTCACTGAAGGGCATCAAAATACCACAAACGTTCCCCCTGTTGAATCTGCAGTAAACTCTTACCCCGAATGATGTGAAGCTCTTCTGAGACAATGGTCACGGTTGACTCCAGAGAGAACGACAGACTGGTGCAGAGCCACTGAAGCCTGAGGAAGACGAGAACATCCTTCTCATCTGTCCTCTGAGGAGAGGACACGTGCACTGGAGTCTCACAGGAAGGACAGCAGCAGCCTCCAGCTGTGTGTGGGCATTAGCACACCCACAAGTACCAACGCTTGATCAATGACTCAATGTTTTAACTCATCTCTTCTATAGAACTCAGGGATAATGTGGCTAGACATGCACAGAGGGCAAACACCTGCAGAACTCAGCACTGCTGACTACTACACCAGTAAAGTGTGTTTACAGAGCAGGGGCAGATTTACACATTTAGTACAAGGCGATCTACATTTATAGCACACAATCAATATTGTGTGCTCTTTATTAGCAAGCACTGCTAATTGGCTTGGGTATCGAATCAGGAGATGTGGGTGTTCTTTGTGTGATTTTTCACATCTATAGATTTTTACATGCATTGATTAATAATTATGTGCAGCTGTGTCTTGTTTCTTTGAGTAGGTCACTGTGTATTTAAAGGGATACTCCACTTTTTTTGGAAATAGGCTCATTTTACCACTCCCCCCAGAGTTAAACTGTTGGGTTTTACCGTTTTCGAATGTATTCAGCCAATTTTCTGATATTTATAAGAATATCAGTAAACAGTTAGTTTCTGGTCTCATTGACTTCCATATACTTTTTTTCCTATGGAAGTCAATGAGAGTAACTTTATATACGGTTCACTTTCAGATATAAATCTTTGCAGGATGTTTTCATTCCCTTAGAGCTATATTCCACACCATATGAACAGTCATTTTCAAAAATCCATGATAGGGGCTCTTTAAGTAGCCCACATCTTTAGAAAGTACAGAAATGTTTCTTGCACTCAACAATAAACACAGTGTGCCCTTGATGTTTTATTCACAAACAAATAGCTTTTATTTACCCGTTCTTTTTTTGTGAGTCAACCATAAAGATTCATAAACCTGAATGTAAGTTTGCAGTTTGAATAGTTCCCAATTGACTCCCTCACTAAACCTCAAATCACAATGTATGATTCGCAATGAACCATTACTCTGATATATTTCAGTAGCGACTACATACAGGCTCAAATAATGCTGTGTAATTTCAGGTAAATTACCCCCAAAAACTGTGTACCTAAAAGAACCTTTAAAATTTCATGACAATGACTTTTGCCTGGACAAGCACACCAATAATTTACATTTCATTGCCTTTTTCCTGAAGAAATCCATCATATGTTGTAGGCACATTTAGGATTGTCTTACCCAACCAAAGCTCTTGAAACACGCACTAATCAGAGATGAACAACTGTAAACACTCATGTCTAATTGGCCTGGAAAATGAGGCATGGTGGTAATAATCCTCAAGCCACTCAAGCTGCTTCTTACAGAATAGTGTAACGGGCTAACGGCTTTCGAAGAGGAACCATACGAGTCAAGGTTGTTCATCCAGTTTATTATGAGCGCCTGAACTAATTAGGCAAACACTGTGCCCTGAATAAATCTGTAGTTAATCTTTCTTTATCCACATGAAAGACTGATTCGATTACATATCAAAGGGTTAGACAAAACTAGCGAAGACACAGGAAAATCATTCCCAGAAGGACAAAGTGGTATATTTGGAGAGGTGTTTACGCAGAACATGCGATCTGAGATCAAAGAGCTCAGGTGCTTTATTTCATTCATTAATCGACTAACATTCAAATTACCCCAAGAGATCACGTCTCAAAGGCTTATGCTATCTGCATCCATCTCTACAACATGTATTTCCTCCCACCACTTTCAGGAATTGTTTTTGGATAATTCAGTTAAACAGTGCTGTCTACATTGACATTGTAATCATAATAACTGATAAGGATGCTGTAGCACTCTGATGGTGAGTTTTAGTCATGTCGAAACTTCTTCAAGTCATTTAAAATTAGATTTTTTTGTCTGGCAAAACCATGTACAAATATATAAACAATAAAAATAAATCAAGTTTTAGACTCTTAGGAGTGCACTATTTTCCAGTCTGTAACTTACTTCTCCCATTCTGTATTTAGTATTTTTTCATGATTCTATGAGTTAAACTGTAATTTGTCTGAATTTCTTGGTGGAAATTGATCCAAGTACAGTGAATGCATTTTCATGTTCAAGAAACCAGTTTGAAATTATTTGAGCTTTGTGACATTCTGCATAAGTAGCCATCAGAGGATGGGTACATGGTGGCAATAAAGGGATGGACATGGTCAGAAACAATGCTCAGGTAGGCCGTGGCATTTAAACGATACCCAATTGGCACTAATGGGCCTAAAGTGTGCCAAGAAAACATTCCCCACACCATTACACCACCACCAGCAGCCTGCACAGTGGTAACAAGGCATGATGGATCCATGTTCTTCTTCTGTTCACAACAAATTCTGACTCTACCATCTGAATGTCTCAACAGAAATTGAGACTCATCAGACCAGGCAACATTTTTCCAGTCTTCAACTGTCCAATTTTGGTGAGCTCTTGCAAATTGTAGCCTCTTTTTCCTATTTGTAGTGGAGATGAGTGGTACCCGGTGGGGTCTTCTGCTATTGTAGCCCATCCGCCTCAAGGTTGTGCGTGTTGTGGCTTCACAAAAGCTTTGCTCCATACCTGGTTGTTATTTCAGTCAAAGTTGCTCTTCTATCAGCTTGAATCAGCCAGCCCATTCTCCTCTGACCTCTAGCATCAACAAGGCATTTTCGCCCACAGGACTGCCGCATACTGGATGTGTTTCCCTTTTCACACCATTCTTTGTAAATCCTAGAATTGGTTGTGCATGAACTGAGCAGATTGTGAAATACTCAGACCAGCCCATCTGGCACCAACAACCATGCCACTCTCAAAATTGCTTAAATCACCTTTCTTTCCCATTCTGACATTCAGTTTGGAGTTCAGGAGATTGTCTTGATCAGGACCACACCCATAAATGCATTGAAGCAACTGCCATGTGATTGGTTGATTAGATAATTGCATTAATGAGAAATTGAACAGGTGTTCCTAATAATCCTTTATGTGAGTGTATATATACAGTGAGCATCTAAACAACCATCCGTATTACGCGATTCTGTAATTTTCTACAAAATAACCTTTGCAATTGCATGGCAATTGATTTTGCCTGGGCAAGCACACCAATAACATAAATCTCATTTGCAACCAATAATATATTTTTCAACACCAATAATATACATTTCAATAACAACACCAATCTCAACGTAACCTGAGTGTTAAATGAGTTTCTGTCTCTACATTTCCTTGTGATTGAGATTCTGGGGTTAAAAGACAGAGAGCACTGTAAGAAGACACAGATCCCAGAATAACAGAATGTGCAGATCCCCCTGGGACTGGAATTTAGAACACGACCGTTACCAACTCTTTTTGTTTTTAAGTGAAAGTCAGTTGTGGGTCTGACAACACAGGGAGCAACTTCTGTTCTCAGCTGGATCTGACTGGTCGATACAAACAGAATATGTTGCAGAGGACAAAGCTCCACACTAGTATAGTCAAGGCTGTGTAAAATGAATAGCTACCGAGGTATAGCATTCTCACACTGAGAAAGGGCCAGAGAAAACTCACTCACCCATAGCTGGTATCAACTTTTTTGCAGCATCAATCAGCTGGACATATATGACCACACAATCAAGCCGATGACCAGTTCCTTGAGCATGTCAAAGGTCCTGTACCTGAGATCTCGCAGAATCACAGGTACATCACTCTCTGTCAGACACTACCATAAAGCCCCGAGGCTCAGGGATACATGTGCGACTGGTGTGATTGATGGCTCCTTGTGAGATTAATCTCGATTGGGCCCAGGAAAGTAATGATCTACTGCCTACTTAGATCCTCATTGCCCAGGACTTAGAGCACCGCTTCATCAGTCAGTTGGCTGGACGCCATGCCTCTGGCCCAGTGTGCTATTTCTAAAAGACAGGAGGTACTCCTTCGCTGCTCCTCCTCACCTCCAAGTATGATACATTTTCTTGTGCAAGACTGATTGGAAAGGTATAGCATTAATATATTGTGAAGAAGTGTAATCAATAATGAATTGAAAAATTGCCCAACAACTGTATTATAATACTGTCCATATTTTGACATTCCAACGCGTTCTCATCCTTTAACGTCATATAGAACGCTATATGACAAAACGGCGCTATACTACGCGCATGGCACACGTTATCGTTAATATAACACGCGCTGTGAGGGCTAAGTTTAGGTGTGGGGTAGGGTGTGCGTGTCACATTCACGCTAAAGGATTTATAACGTCTTGGGTTCGCGTGTTATATTAACGATAAAGGGTGCCATATGCGTAGTATAGCGCCGTTTTTGCATATAGCGTTCTATATGACGTTAAAGGATGAGAACGGGCTGGACATTCTCTGCAGTAAAGGCTGAATGCCCAAGCCAGACATGGTTTGTTATGCTTTAATGTGAACAGTGATGCATGATAATGACTATTTAATATGGTGACCAGTTGTCCCTGTTTTCAGTGGTTACTCTACTACAGGTAGTAATTCAATTTCATCTTATGTTTAGATCGACAGACAGACAGACAAGATAGATAGATAGATAGATAGATGATAGATAGATAGATAGATAGATAGATAGATAGATAGATAGATAGATAGATAGATAGATAGATAGATAGATCAACATACAGACTAGATAGATAGATAGATAGATAGACAGAGAGACAAGATAGATAGATAGATAGATAGATAGATAGATAGATAGATAGATAGATAGATAGATAGATAGATGGATAGATGGATAGATAGATAGATAGATCAACATACAGACTAGATAGATAGATAGATAGACAGAGAGACAAGATAGATAGATAGATAGATAGATAGATATACCAACATACAGACTAGATAGATAGATAGATAGATAGATAGATAGATAGATAGATAGATAGATAAATTTTTCTATCTTTTTTTGAACATCTATTACATTTTTTTCCATAAATTTCTCTGCTATTGAGCAGCAGCTGCTAATGTAGAAGTGGGGTTGTTGAAGGTGGTGCAGTGGGACAGTTATGAGTGGAACAGGTGGGACTAAAATGGGCTGATTTGGGGATGTTATGAAGGTGTCAGAGAGTCATCAGGTATGCAGCTGCCGCAGGTGTTCATGAGCCATCAGCCAGAGACTCATTACACACAGCCTAAAAACTGCACCACTGAATGCAGAACACCTTCATGCAATGAATAATGCTGCCGGATTTCAACAGAACTTAGTGACTTAAAGAGATTTTAGTGAGTGCAAGGTCACGTGAGCTGGATATATGCCAGTTAATGTGTTGCACTAAAATGTTATTGGAGGCTTTATCTGTAACATTTAAATGTCATTTCAGGGTCACCGAGAGAACTTTTGACCCTGCGTTCATAACAGAACGCTTCATTTGATATTCATTTATCCTGAAAAAGTGCCACTGTGACACGTAAGAGTGATGCTAAAACGCATTTTCGGGCAGATCTAATTAATTTGTTGTTTTACATCACCGAGACAAGGTGACAAATGATTTAACAAGTCATTCTGGATCCTCTAATTACTTGTGTAATTAAGATGGTAATTAGAGGGTGTTTGACTGCAGACTAGGTGATGAAGCTAAGTGGGAATTTACGTTACATTTAGCTATTGGGTGCATATAAGACTCTCATTATCACTGGCACTGAAGAGCAAGATTGACACGACTTGTTGAGGCTTTGATGAGATTCACAACTTCAGTTCAAACTGTGTTCACTGACAGTTTCATGTAAAGACCCATTTATACAGTGTGAGAAAAATAGTAAGGAATTGTATTTGTTTATACAGTACTAAAGGCAAAACTATGAAAATACAAATATTTACAGAAAAAAAAGATTTAAATATTTGGAAAATATAAATGTATAATAAACCTCAACCAAAATATATATTTTTTCTTCAATGGAATTGAAATTTATTTTCAAGTTGGAATGAAATAGCTTTCCTTCCCCTTTGTGACGTATAACCGAATCTAACTGAATCAATTTTTATTCATGGTTACTTCAATTTATGTGAAAAAAGAAACTCTTGAAATCATGTATAAGAAAATATAAATAGTTAAAAATAGTTGCAGATATTTTTATTATTTCTGTTAAAACCTGGGTCTGTCTATAGAATAAAAATAATTACATTCAATCTCACGATTGGAGGCCATTTTTAAGAAAACATAATAAGTATAGTGTTAAACATTTAATTTATATAATAATAATTTAAAAAAAAATTAAGTGAACAACATGTTAATTTTGATAGATGATAAAAAAAAAAAAAACAGTTTTTCTAAAATGTTCTGTGCACCCCATTAAAAATACAGAACATTTATTTTTAGGGTTAATAAAAAACCTAGTGGGTCCATGCATGCCCCTGTCTGAAAATTATCTGGGAATTGTGAATTTACATTAGATAGAACCTAATACTTTTACTCAACTCTATCTTTTAGAAAAATAACTTTACTATGAGACTAAACAGGACATCTCCAGAGTATTCGGGGTAAAGCAATAAAGCCTATCTAAAAAAAGAATGCCTCACTGAACACAGAGCAAGATTAACCTGAGATCTATTCCTCGATCAATGTGATGCTAAGCCTGCGCTGCATACAGCCGGCTAGACAAATCACACGTTCAACACAACAATCTGGCACATGCCAGCCAGAAGCTTTCGTTCACACATTTTAATCTTCTACAATTCTGCTGACATTCTGACACATTCACTGTCACTGAAACTGAATATTTCAATCTGGAGTCTTTGCAGCCGTATAGTGGCAAAAGCAATTGAAGGTTTTGTGTTGTGCTGAAGAGTGGCTGGGGTGAGCTCTTCAAATTGGGCCTAATTTCCATGCTCACACATGGAGTCTGTGATAAGAGTCATTATCGCAGAGGACCGTAATCACTGGACTCAACCAAGATACTGAAGCACCCTAGAAGAAACTCTGTCTTCAGTTACACTGAAGGGAACAGGCAGACGCAGCAACTTTAGTTAAAAAAAAGATTTTTTTACATTTCACTTCTCTCAAACCTTTGGGGTAACATTCATCCTAATCATGATAGAACAAGCACTTTCTAAGAACTAAAACAAGTCATATTGTCTCATATTGTATGTTCTGCTGTAATGGTCACATCACATCCCATGACCTCCAGTAGCCCCAAAATGTATCCGAACATTTAAAGTCACAACTGAAGTTGTAGTCTTTTCTTCCCTATTGTGATCGAAGTGAAATTGCTTTTCAAACAAGAAAAAATGTAGGGCGACACTTGAGTTTGTCCATCAGGAATCGATTGGATCATTTATTGTCCATTGTGATATTTTGCCCTTTTTTAAAGCTTGGTTTGAAGGTGATTTTCAGATAAACTAGTTGATTCAGGTGTCCCTATTAGAGAGATTAACCACAGGTAAAGTTCATTACAAGGCAGGGTAGATTTATTTATTTATTTTTATTTTTTGCTATGCCTGTAGAAAGTCTCTTTACATCCTGATAGCAATTACTAAGTTTATTGAATGGTCTAAATGTATATATTATATATCTCTAGGACCATAAAATGTTCATCCAATCATTGCCCTCGGTCTGAATTTAACGATACGATGTCCTACCTGTCTGAATTTACTTCTTATTAATAGTTAGTAAGGAAGTTGTTGTAGTGCAGTGGTTAAAGGGGTCATACACTGGCTTAAAAAAAAAAAAAAAAACATTGTTGTCTGAGGTCAACTTATGATGTTCGCTTGGTTTTTACATTAAAAGACATCTAAATGAATAAGTAATAGGCTATTTTGTACCCAAGTTTTGAGCCTACCTGAAAAACACTCGGTTTTTATGGGCGTCTCGTACTGAATACTTGGAAGTAAACGCCCACTGCTGTGAGTGGATAACAGTTTTGCATATTATAATAAGTTTCAACTCACCCGTCGATGCACTTGGGGGAAATTGTTCTGAAAACGTCCAATGTTGTAAAATGGCAACCGGAATGATTCAACCATGCATGTTAAACCCAGAATCTGTGTTTAGCACCATTCCTGTCAGATCCAATATAGACGGCACAGCACCGTTCTTTACTCTTAATCGGTCTGCAAATCCAGTTTTATTTACAAAACAATCCTCAGTGAAATGAAGCGAACAGACGGACAATGTTTTACCTCATCAGCTGGAACATAATTAAAAATAAAGTTTATCCATGCAGTCCTATTGGAATCCAGAGGAAGCATATGCAGCCACTGTCTTCTTCCACAACCAGGCACTGCACAATATTTTGTATTGCTCGGTAGCTGGATCCGGTTTGTCATCACGAGGTAGGAATCTATGTTATTTAGCTGGATTTCATGACCCCTTTAAAGGGGTCTGGCTTTTTAAATTTTTTGATATTGTTGTCTGAGGTCATATCTTGTGGCCTCGAGATATCTTGTGGCCTCAAGATAGTAACTCGTGGCCTCAAGATAGTAACTCGTGGCCTCAAGATAGTAACTCGTGGCCTCAAGATGGTATCTCGTGGCCTCAAGATAGTAACTTGTGGCCTCAAGATAGAGTTAGTATCTTGAGTCCACGAGTTATATTGAGGCCACGAGTTAGTATCTTGAGGCCACAAAATAGTATCTTGAGGCCACGAGTTAGTATCTTGAGGCCACGAGTTACTATCTTAAGACCACAAATTACTATCTTGAGGCTACGAGATTGTATCTTGAAGCCACAAGTTACTATCTTGAGGCCACGAGTTAGTATCTTGAGGCCACGAGTTACTATCTTGAGGCAACGAGATAGTATCTTGAGGCCACAAGTTACTATCTTGAGGCCACGAGTTAGTATCTTGAGGCCACGAGTTAGTATCTTGAGGCCACGAGATAGTATATTGAGGCCACGAATTACTATCTTGAAGCCACGAGTTACTATCTTGAAGCTACGAGTTAGTATCTTGAGGCCACAAGTTACTATCTTTAGGCCGCGAGTTACTATCTTGAGGCCACAAGTTAGTATCTTGAGGCCACGGGTTAATATCTTGAGTTATATTTTTATATTATTATAAGTTATATTTTATGCCAAAGTGGGACTAGGGGGGCTCCGTAAATGGAGGGATATATGGTTAGCAATACATTTTCGGACAGGAATGTTTTGCCAGGATCAACAAAATATGTTGACCCAGGAACGCGTATAAAACTGCAACTTCTTGCTATATCTGTCCCAACATTTCTGTCAAAATATAAATCAATGTTGGTGATTTAAATGCTTCCGGTTGTAATGTGGGTTAAGCCAAGAACAGGTTTAAAACGTTTTAAGTAATTTAAATTTTTTCCAATATTGGGATTTTGTTGATTTTTTAAAAAAGTTATAATTTATAAAGAATTATTATTAACTATAATTATGTTGCCAAATACAATGGCATTTATCCATGCTTAAAATGTGACTATAATTTAGGCTTAGGCTATACTGCAAAATCTTGTTATAGTGACATCATCGTGTGTGTGGAACCCTTGCTCGTGCCAGATATACAGCTGAGGAATATAAGCAAAGTCTCCTATCTGCTCTTGCTCATAACCTCATGTGCCTTTACTAACCTCCTCCTACAACACAATATTCGGAGCAATAGGACAATGATGCAACAACACACGCATTTGGGATCAGACTTTTATTTGGACTCACATAAATAACAATAGTTCATATATATACTTTTTTTTGTATATTATACAATTTTTATATAATATATATTTCCTCCTATGATTTACATTCTTTTTTTGCTAAGTTATATCTATTTAAACAGGAGCATTATGTAGATGAACACACATCTGCTTGAGCACATAATAAAGACGAAAATATCAAAGAAGAGGATTCGGTTCTTTCATTTTTTTTGTCCAGAAATGTAAAAACAACTTCTTGAAAACAAATGTAATTAGTTAATTAGTCTTGACTGCAAAGAAAATCACGGCTATAACTAGAAACCTGATATGCCATAACAATATCTTTCCTGGACATTTCCAATAAAAAATGTTTATATAAAACAGCAGAGAATATCACAGGAAATGCTTCGAGCCGGACCAGATCGTCATGCAGTGACCCGGTGAATCGCACTTGAACAAATAGATCATGTGGATGAAACTAGATCAGAGATCGACTCTGATTTCAAGCTTCTCATCTTTTAGCCCCTGAATTAGTGACCTGACCTGCAAATCTCAAAATAATTCCTCAAGATCTGCCTATGGCTATCACTAATGATACGCGGAACTGTTGAAGACTTCCTGCAATACATGTCATCATGCTCTTTTTAGCAAGCAGGGTTGCACTCGAGAATGTAAAACCAAGACATGTGACAGCGGCTGCTGCATTGACATTGTCAACAGAACTGACAACGGTGTGACTGAATGAACTGACGGCTCAGGTTTGTGCTCATACAGGAAACACACTGACAACTATTTGACGTCGCTGTCACACATCTCTCATACTGTTTGCACTTTCAGCATTGTAGCACTCCATCAGTCTAAACAGCGTCTCATTACGCTGTCCGTCTATTTATTTATTGCCCAAGGCCAAGACAAAGTGGATTTAACAACAAACTGATCAAGTAGAAATTGATGTTCGAGACCAAGAGCCTCATTTATAAAATGTTGCGTAGAAACCGTCATACGTTTGACGTTTCGATAATTCTTAAAAAAAAGTCTACATGTTATTCAGAGAATGAATGTACGTACAAAAAACGTGTGTATGCCTCTCTACCAAAAGTTAAATTCATAAACTGTGTGCAGAATAAAAGAGAACCAGTCGACGTCCAAATAATTTACTTAAAGGGATACTTTACCTCTGGATAAATGAATGTGTATTTAAAATGCATCATTTATGTAGAATAAATGTGAAATTATTTTTTGAATGTGAAGCTTTCTAGAATGAGAAAAGCCAGAAAATGTATTTTTGGCTTATGTGGATGAAAGACAACAACTCCCAGAATGCACTTGCTTCGCTGCCCTAGGAGGCCACGCCTACCGACAGAGCGCAGTAGTTAAACAACAAGTCTAGGCTACTAGTGAGTCGCCGTGATGAGTCTGCCCGAAAATGTGTTTCGAGATCTCCCAAAATTCGGCTTTTGTGTTTTACAGTCGCCATTCGTTATGTTTACTGTGGCGAGCAGGACCAGTGAGGGCCACGGCGTGAGAACGGCGTGAGGCCGGTGGCGTGATTACCGATGAGCGTCACCTGTGAGACGCGTCTGTCTCGTATCTCTCACGGAGGAGCAGGACTTTTCTTAGCAATGTTTAAACGCACATCAACCGATCACTTGTTTAGCGTTCATGTAAACACTACTTTCAGATTCACCAATCGGTTAGTTAGATTGAAACAAAAGGTTTGTATGTAAACAATGAATGGCAACTGCAGAAAGCAAAATCTGAATCCCTAGAATGTCCTGGAAAAAGAGGACGGTAACCCACAAAGTTACTACTCAGCTTTCTCCACAGATCAAGAGTCTGTTAGCTTAGCTTCCAAAAAAAAGATGGCTGACACTATGTGCATTCTGTGAGTGTGATCCCACCCTCATGGCCGTGTTGAAAACATGTGGGACAGCCTCTACTACTGAATGTAGTCTTTAGCCTCTGGCCAAAAAGATTTTGTCCAGACAAAAAATACAGAAATCTCTCATCTCAGGGGGATATGAGGGTGGAAAGCATGGTAATTTGAAAATACAACAGGTTTTGTACTAATACAAAGATTAATGCTAAATCCTGAAGTGTCTATAGATTTCCAAATACCTGCAGTTCTCTGACTGTCTGCCACAAGGAAAAGTGTGTACGTCTGCTACGCTAAGCACAGTTTTTACAAATATGAATGTTGGAGTGGATTTTAGCATTCACACACTCTAAGTTCAAATCTGTGCATACGCACGTTTTAGAAATGAGGCCCCTAGTCCCGTCTCAAGAACTCAATGCAATTGGCCACAAATCATAATCAATGCTAACAAAAGCCATGCCTGTTCTTTATTGCTCAACTACACCATTAATGCCACAGACTTCGAAACAACTCATGAGTGCTTGTTCATGGTGTCTTCAAGTGCAAAAAGAGTCTTGTAACTTTCAGATCGATGCTGAGAAGGATGATGCTGGAAAAACAGTTGGGATGATGCTGGAAAAACAGTTGGGAGTTTTTTAAATAAAATAAAAAATATCACGAAGGTCCGCCCCTAAACCCCACCTCGAGACACAACCTGCAGTGAGGCGAAAATACGAAAACACGAAATTAAACGACTTAGTCACCAATTTTGCCAAAATATAAAATAGTTAGGAACTTCTATGAGATTGTTTTGAATAAACATCTGTTTTGTGTCCTCATTCAACACAAGTGACGATGCTATCAGTGCAAGCAACTTGTTCTTAGTGAATCCCCTCTATATTTTTGCTCTCAAGATGTACCAGGAGGACCCACATACTTCCCGTTCTTTCAAAGGGGATCTGATGATAACACTCTGTGCTTTCATTCAGAAAGATAAAAAGAATCAAAGCAATCATGTACATTCAGCAGAGCAAAGAGGAAAACCCTACTGCCAGAGAGCAAAAACTGCAGCAGGACAGTGGCGTCAGTAGTACGAATCTGGTTATTTACAATGAACAGAATGCATACAAACCACTTTTTCAGGGAAGTATCTCAAGTTTAGCATGCTATTGCAAAGATCTCTTGCTACAAACATTTTTTTTTTGCCTGCACTAGCTCAATTGATTGTCTTTATATGGACCCAGAACTGGGTGTCCTTATTACAGCCCTGGACATGTGAATGATCATGTAAGATTCATCACAGCCATTGAGAAAATAAATCCACTAAACTGTATTTGCTTTGAACTATCATTTGAATCATTACAAATCTGAAACCGATGAAACAAAATGATCTTTCAAATATTTCCGAATAAATGGAGGTGTGATATACTGTATGTGCACCAATGGTCATCAGTTCCTGATGGCGTCTGAATGCGTGTCAATGGACAAATAACTCCACAGATGGGATTTTGTGGTACATCATATATCAATTATTAAAGATACATGTTAAAAACACCTGGGGAAACTTGTGCCTCATGCTTTTCACAAAAACAAACCGAAAAAAGAAAACAGAAACTGAGATAGTGAGATAGTGAGAACTAATCACAGAGGAAATACATATCATGCCATTATCTCCAGACATTTTTTTAAAACCAAAGAATCATCTTTTCTCCCTGAATACGAAAAGAGTGTAATAGACCCATAAGATAATAAATGCAACCCTTAATAGAAACAGCAATCTGTCATCCTAATATAATCATTATATTCCTGTCCAAAAGGAAGTCCAACCCTGTCGCAAGTTAGCAAGTCTTTTTTTTTATATACATGGGCAACAAATTCAACTCTAAAAAGTGCGTTTAGGGATACATTAAAACTGACAAAAAGCAAACTGACGTTTCATCATCAATAATTTACAATTTAATTTCCCCCATTTCGGCTCTTTAAATCTGAGAGCTAATTCACTCACTAGCCGCTCATTTATGTGACTAGAACTATCAGGAACAACTAAAGGTCCAACTTCAACCCAGCTGTGAAAACCAGGAAAAGAAGAGGGGCAAGGAAACCGTCTGGAATAATTAACTCCCATGATGCCTCAGTGGCAGCTCTTCATTCCAGACACATAGGGCGAATCCTGTTGGCGACAGATACCCTCCTGCTGCTCGCTGCAGTCCACGAAGTCAGGCACGGGCAGCCCAGACATGATCATCAACGATTTGTTCCAGATCATGAAGGTTGGTGCCACTGGAAGCAGGAAGGAAATGTCAAAGGTGTATATGTGCTGGGAGTTCATGGCATCGTAGAAGGACAGGGCGTTGTTGTCGTAGTCCAGCAGCACTCCCACCCTGCGCAGCTGAAGCGAAGCCTCCACGATGGACTCCTTGTTGTTGTGCCGCACCAGGAAGTTGTTGTTGCAGCGTGAGAAAACCCATGACGATGAGTTTTTACCGCTCCATTCGTTTTTGGGTGCTGACTTGTAAGCCACACCAAGCGCATACCTGAAAGAGGAAATAGATTGCTCTCATTTGATTTCAGCGTGGTTGTCCTGGCTTACTTGGTGCCTTAGGAATAAAGAAACTGTTTTTAACAAAACTTTTTTAAGGGGTTTTTTTATACTGGCAGACATCTATAGATCATTTGTTTGTTCTGAAATAGGGACTTAATTTGTTACAATCTTGCATTTTCTTCTTGGTTCGGTTCGCTTTCAAAGCGTACCAAAATGTGTTTTGCGAGTCACATGCAAGTACAACTTACTATCCTATTATTTTGGCGCTTGACTCGACTTGGCTCGGTTTTCCTCGGTGTAAAAGTTGTATCTGTACCTGCTTTCGGGTACTTTTTTTTGTATCACCTCCGCTAAGGCGGGCTGACGCGATACTAAAATGTCATGTGAAAACAATGCCGACTTCACCATCACCATTGATCACCATCATCACCATTCACTGCGTCATCATTTCACGCGGCAGATGGAGAATCCAGAATATCCCCGCCATTTTTAAATAGTTTGGCCAGAGATAGTTACTAAACTTACAATTATTATTATGGCAACTCGGAAGAATGTGCCGTGGTCAAACGAGGAGGTGCAGACTTTCCTTTGTTTGGTCCCAAAGAGAGGATCCAGCGAGAGCTTGATTGGGCAATGAGGAACGAAAGGCGTCGCTATGGCGACCAGGTACTATTTGTGGCAGTACTGTGTGCAATGGAAAACGGAGCGAAAAGGGAGTCGAGACGAGGCGAGCCGCGGCGAGTCGAGCTGGTACTAGTAATGGAAAAGCGCTATTAGTCAAGTTTCCTCTGTGTCATCCATAAAGATGATTGACAAGTTCGCTTTATGAGCTTATTGTGGCTTTATTTGTAATGGTCGAGACATGTACAAACACTATGTAGCCGTCATTCAGATGTTTAATTATATTCTACATTCGTATTATATTTGGACACAGTTTTTATTTGTTTTTATTAGAAATAGAGCATGATTCTCATGGAAAAATAGGTCATGTGAAAGCCGCCATGAGGATGCGGAATCACACCGGGGTGCAGAACCCGACACTACCTGTAGTTGCACTGGAACTGTGGCGTGATTTGTGTGAATGTGAAAGCAACTTGTTCAGGAAGTAAAGTAGCCTGCACATGTGTTTTTGCATTTTGCTCACAAGCCACTGTGGCCAGTGGTTTTCCAAAGTTACAAGCCATTCAGCATTTTTATTAGCCACAATTTTGACTCTGATACCATGTCTGATACCAATATTTTGAACATTATATCATAATTTAGCAGCAGTCAATTTAAGACATGACGTTCAGATCCATTACAGTGTTGCACGTTTTTCTCCATAAACTATTTACTTTCACTTTAACCATAACTGACTGTTTATGTGATTACTCACCAAGACAGGCATTTTGTGTGTATTTGACTGTTTTAGCGCAATAAGCAGCAAAAAATCGATTTAGTATTGACATGTGGCTTTATGTGCGTACACTTTGGGTGTGAGCAAAAAATCTGCAGGAATGAGAAAAATGATGGACATTCAAGTCTTGTAATCAACAATATTCATTGGAGCGAATGAAATGAGTGAGTGAGGGGAGGAGGGTTTGTGTACGTGTCAACTCGCTGTCGGAGAGATCATGAGAGAGCGAGAAAGCGCCGCTTGTATTGTGTATCTATTCTGCAAACAATTAGTATCGAAAGCGTTTCAGATATTTAAGTATCGATCTGTATCAACAAATCTAGATTTTTAACAACGCTACTGTGCAATTAGTTTATTATTTCAGATACCTTTTTAAAAGAAAAAAAATATTTAATACATAAAGTTCAAGCCACCGCCGAAGTGGCTAGTAGGGGTGACTGTGTTACAAGCCACTGCTGAAATCCCCCCGCTTGGTGGGTGTTAATGTCAAGCCCTGATGGCATTAGTTCAAGAAAACACATTGGATATGAGCAAGGGTATGCATGTAGTGTAATTGTGCAGAGTGAGTTAAGAGGGGCAAATGAATGACTTCTCCTCAAAAGAGTTTGCTTGCAAGAAGCATAAATCTGCCTTTATGTGCCACACATACAGTGGATGTCCTTCACTCTACTGTGCAAATAATAATAAAAAAAACCCCCAAAAAAACACAAAATGTTTGGATTGCAGTAAACATGCACAGGGTGAAAGCTTCCTTAGTAATACACTTTATGTGTGTAAGGCTTTTTATTATTCTATTAAAGGGATAGTTCACTTTGAAATACATTTTTGGTATGTTTTAGCTTACCTCAAGGGTATCCAAGATGTTTCTTGTCTTTCTCATTTCGTGTCTTGGTCCATCAATGTATACTTACATTTACGAGTCATTAATCATGTTTAATTTGGACTTCTCTGTGCATGCTCTTTGAGGGGGTGACCATAGACCTGCATTATATGACTGACAGACAAGAACAGTTTGACCTAAAAATACCAAAATTGAAACCACAGCAGAAACAAAGACACCTACATCTTGGATGCCCTTGAGGTAAGCTAAAACATACCAAAAATTCATTTCAAAGTGAACTATCCCTTTAACATGTTATTTATTTACTTTTATGTAGGGGACACTCTCTGTGTAGGGGACCCAGGTTCCCATATCTTAACTTAATATTGAATTGTTTTTAATACACCAAGTGAAAATTGTAGTTCATAGCCAATTTTATGGAATTATCTATGGAGAGTGTCAATCGACTGAAGCGGGATACAAGTACAAGCAAAAAGGAAATAGTTACATGTGTTACAAGCCTATAAAATCCGAAATCACTAACCATGTGGAGGCTCCCAGTAAAACCTCCCAGTAATGGCAGCCACTGTCGATGAAGACGTTGCCAGCGGCACCGTAGGATCCGGTTCCACTGAAGCGTTCCGGAGTGTGACTCTTCTTTAGGGAGCTTTCATCCTTCTCCATTGTCAGACAGTCATTGGAGAGGCGCAGCTTCTTATGAGCCGTTTTGGGGTCCAGTTTGAAAGGCTGACCTGAGGAGCAGAGAGGATAGAAATGGGTGAAGAGAAACTCTCACTGATCTGCTGGAATTTCCCAATTCATGCAATTTGTCTTCTGGTTCTGGTTAATTTAAAAGATGAGCTTTTGTGATAAAAGTCGCACAGTGTGTGTGTGTGTGTGTGTGTGTGCGAAAGTGAAAGACAGAATCAAGTATATGATTTGAGTATACTTGATATTTCTTGAGAAGAAGAGGTGACCCCGCAGACCCGACATTTAACTTTGGCACGTCTAAATTTCCCCATCCCCAGCGTAATGACTGACAATGCAGGAAAACAATCAGCTGCACTGTGTCCCTGCCCACAAACCAATCATCTCAAGCCAGAGTGAGGTTTACTGCACCCAGATATGAAAGGTTCTGGCAACATGCTGCTGGAAGCCAATTACATTAACACGCTCTTGTCTTTGAACTGCTTATCGCTGTGAGCGCAGCCATTCTCAACACTCGTGCAGTCATGCCATTTTACAGCATGTGTTTGAGGGCACAAGGAAAAGCGATGCAAATGTGCACACACACACACACACACACACACTACAAGCTACAAGCGAGAATCCCATGAAATGCTATTTGCCTTCTATATAAAAATAAGCAAAATGGCATAATTGTGCAGTGCAGGTGTTTAAACAAAGGTCTTTATTGTATTATTTTTATTTAAAAACAAGTACTAAAAAAGCATTCATTTAGAAATTATACTGAAGATTGTATTTTGCTGCCTTTTATTCGCAACACATCCAAACAAGTCATACTTGTCCTGTCTTTTTCTTATTTTTTTTAACTTGTTTACTGAGGCCTGTAGAGTCGGAGGTGTAGCTCTTGGGTGTTTTGCGATTTATCCAGTAGCACCTCATTGCAGTACACAAGATCCAGGGGGCGGAGTCGGATCCATATCTGAGGGTTTAGGGATCAGGGGGTGGAGCTGGGTAGGTTTAGGGGTGGGTTTAGGGATCAGGGGTGGAGCTGGGTAGGTTTAAGGATGGGTTTAGGGATCAGGGGGTGGAGCTGGGTAGGTTTAGGGGTGGGTTTAGTGATCAGGGGGTGGAGCTGGGTAGGTTTAGGGATCAGGGGGTGGATTTGGGTAGGTTTAGGGGTGGGTTTAGTGATCAGGGGGTGGATTGGGTAGGTTTAGGGATCAGGGGGTGGAGCTGGGTAGGGTTAGGTATGTAAGGTGGGAGGAGTTGGATCTGAATATGACTCCTCCCCATGGATTTCATGTTCTGCAGTGAGGACCATCTCGATTTATCTGAGCATTGCACGATCTGGCAACTGTCTTGAGTGTTTTCCACTTATGAAAACTTACTGTAGAATAATGTACTTCAAATGGTTTGAAAATAGCCTTGTAACCCTTGCTAGATTGATGGACAGCAACAACTGCTTATCTAAGACCACTGCTGATGTCGTTCCTCCTTGGCGTTGTGTTAACACACACCTGGATGCTCTAGACCAGCAAACTGCCAAAAATTCTACTTTTATAAAGTTGGTCACCCTCACTGAAGATCAAATAATCAAAGACGTTGACTGCAACTTTTCCTCTCAATTCCCATGAAAGCAGTAAACGGTGAACTTAAGTTTGTCACACATAGCTTTTAGCCAAGTTTTCGTTAAATAAATAATAAAATGGTGTAATCTGTCATGTGTTGTTGTTCATCTAAGATTGTATTTACTTCATTTTAAGACCTGCCAAGGACGATGATTTCTTATTATGTCCTTATACATAAAACCATAGAATTCAAAAGGTATACTTTATTATCACGACGGTGTGTGTGTGTGTGTATATATACAGTATATATATGAGCAAAAATGAGCAGCGCTGAGTGAGAACAACTAGATTTATGACAGCTGCAGTCAGACGCTGACACCTGTCACATAAATTCAAAGGTTTATTTGTAATGCACTAAAATGTGACAGCAACATAATTTGCAGTGTCAGCTGGGGCAATGCCCTTTAAAGAGTGAACTGCAGTGTTTTTCAGAACCTTAAATGAAATAGTTTTTACTTCATATACATACATACACACTACACACAGTGAGACTTCACTTTTGGCTGGGCTCCTGCTCTTGGGATGGGGTGCTCAGGGGAGGGCTGACTGCTGACAGCTTGAGTGATGTCTACGCTGTGCAGGATGAGTAAATATTATTCCGAGATCTTTTAACAACAAATAAACATGGCTGCCCTTGGGGCTGCTTGTCATGTGATATTTCTCATGTTGGCTTTATGTACGGTCAATAGCCATGGCAGTTCTGACTAAACAGAAGAGGCATCCTATAGGAACACAGCTGTGACTCTACACCCACATACACATGCACACACACAAACAAACAAAAACACACACACACACACACACACACACACGCTTATTTATTGTGTCTGTCATTCAAAATTCTTCCTTCACAGGGCAGAGTAAACATGACATTAAAGCTAGTCTACAGGAAAAAAGTCTACTGTCACTTGTTATTTTGCATAATGAAGTAAAAAAAAGTGAATTACCAAAATGTTACATCATGCGTAAAATATCCTGCCTTCCTCAAAGGTTTACTTGTGAGCTGACTTCAGCTGATTCCTACTGAAATAACTTGATTTCTCTTAAGAAAATTCACCAAAACATCAGTAAATGTGGCCACATGTTACGTTTCAGTCTTTTATGGATAGAAAGTCACAGTACGGTTGAACACTACATGGACTGACCATCGAAATGGACCATAATCTGTATTAATGATTTCATCAAGAAAGCAGAAGAGAGAACACAAGAAGAAAGAGGGTCCATTTGAGGAATAAAAAATAAATCAGTGGGAATGTAGAGAGTCCACACTTGAGTTTGTATGCGAACCTCTGCTGCAGCTTGTATTATAGATCTCAGCAATCCCTTTTGAACATATTATCTCATCCAAAGTTCAGCTGGAAAAAAAAAAAACTTTCATTTCAACACAACTTGCAAAGAGCCATTTGATGTCTTCCCGTTGTTGCTCTGTAAGCCTGCATGGCTGCGCTTCAGGAACAGTCACGTAGACCCTGGTGATGGACTGGGGGATGGAGAAGCAGGAGCAGGGACACATAAACACACTGAGCAGGAGCAAGCAACACACATAAACACACTGCTTCTATTCTATCCACAAGTTTCCTACGCCCCATGAGGCCTTGCGTCAAAAGTGGGCGCGACTTCCGGTTGGAAGTAAACAAAGCGCGACTTGACATGCTTGACACTCGTTCATTCAACAGTTGACAGTCATTCAAGTTATAGCGATCCAAACTAGCTAACGATGTGGGAACACAACCTCAACGAAATTAAAAAGGGTGAAATAACAGTACCTTTAACGTCCGCAGTCGTTGATTGGGAGTATTATAATAACATTATTAATTATCAATACTCATCAAGGCATGGTGACAGACAGTTGTGTGAGCTGACAAACAATTCAAATAAAAAAATACACACTTAGTCATTGTGCTTTGGAGTTTATTCAAAATTATAAATGAATGTGCTACTTGAATACATTACTGGCACATTTGGTATTCTGTCAACACAGGCTTTGATCCTGAGTTTAGGTGTAACATCAGTAGCGAACAGCCAATCACATGCTGATAGAGTTTATAAAATATAAAGAATTAAAAAAAAAATTTACACAGGAAGATTCGTCGTCTTTTGGGAGGTGATGGAAACTAACGTTACAGTCGTTGGCAGGATCAGAGACGGGCTCTGGCAGGATCACTCGTTTTCAGCTTATGTTCAAAACAATCACGTTTAAGCCACTGAATTAGTTTAGTCCGGTTATACATACAACCGCGAACAGCACATATTGTCCCTGAGCTCCGTAACGACATCTCTCATAAAGATTTGCGTCTTTAAATAGTAAAATAATTCTCCGAAAAACAGCTAGCATCTTTGCTAACTAACACACAAAATACCATTGGAATGCTACTTCCGCCGCGTCACCGGAAGTTTCACCCACTTTATTTTTTACAGGAGAGCCCCTCGGAAACTTGTGGATTTATTTCACATGTGGCCACATTTACTGTTGTTTTGGTGAATTTTCTTAGGAGAAATCAAGTTATTTCAGTAGGAATCCATGCAAACAGGAATTGTAGGAGTCAGCTCACAAGTAAACCTTTGAAGAAGGCAGGATATTTTATGCATGATGTAACATTTTGGTAATTCCCTTTTTTTCTTTTTACTTCATTATGCAAAATAACAAGTGACGGCTCAAGTTTCTTCTTTTTTTCTTCAGGGTTTCTTTTGGTGTACGTTCATAAACTTCCAAGTAATCAAGTAAATAAAATGATATATCCTACATATACACATGCAAAAGTCTTAGGCATGTTAGCATTTTTGGAAATCTGATCTCACCACCATCGAGTCCATCTGGGATTACATGACGAATCAGAGCAGCAACTTGATTTTATTTATCAGTTAATTTCAATAAACTAAATCAAATCAATATTTGCCGCGAACACCCTTAGCTTTTAAAACAGCTTTTTTTCTCATGCAGGTACACTTGCACATATTTTTTGAGGTAACTTTGCAGGAAGGTTTCTTCAAGTGTTTTGGAGACGTTGCCGCAGTTCTTCTGGATTTAGTCAGTCTCAGTTTTTTCAGTTTGTTTATGTAATCACAGAAAGACTCAAATGATGGTGAGATCAATTCTGCTTCTATAGGCTACTTTTTGTAATGTCGAATTGATGCTTTTCTCTTTTCACACAGCCACAATTGATGTGCCATTAATTTGATTAATTGGCAAATCATATCATTAATTTGATAAAAAAAAAATAATTGCTTGACAGCCCTAATATATAAAAATATATACCAAATTATTATGATATTTTTATTAATAACTGTTGTAACATATAAATCATTTTAGATTGCATTTCCAGCAAAATATGTACGGTTACTGTGATAGCCTAAACATTATATAGCAAATCTCAACTTTGATTTTTTTGTTGTTTTGTCGCAAATGATAACTATGTTATCGGCCAGCTCTTTATAAAGTTTGATTTATGTCCAGATTTATCAGCACACATAGGCTAAAATGTACGTGTATACAGGGTGACATTAACTATATATCTCAACAGCATGATTGCTTGTATCATTGCAAAAATTATATTATTGCCCAGCTCTAATTGTGAATACAGGGCAAGAAGATATTAAGATATTATAAACACTGTGATTTTCTGTAACGATGAAACAATGTGTATTGTGAAAAGCACTATACATATAAATTTGACTTGAATTGATATAACATTACTTATACAAGATATACTCACACAGTCCACTTTCCTAATTAATATTAAATAATTACATAAAAAAAAAAATAAGAATGCTGCATTTTAAGCTAAAGCGATCTTGATTTTTGGCCATTGCACATATCAAAATTGAGAGGCCCTGTGATACGATCACTTCTACTTCATCTCTGCCTTTGCAAATTACAGTCGCCACTTAAAGTCTTCAGAGAAATTAATTGTCGATGATCAAGCTTCAGCTCTAGGATTTAACTGGGGGCTGAACAGGCGCTCACTCCGAATTCCTGAATAAAACAGGAAGAGATTACGTAAATGTCTTTAAATAGCATTTCTCTCGAGACGGGGGGGAGGTGTCTGGACTTTCACGGTCGAGTAGGCATGGCAAGCATGCGTGTGCCAGTGAAAACATGAAACATAATTGGCCCAAAGACAGTTTCCTTCTTTATATAGGCAGAAGGCACAGCTGTGGGAAAGGACTTTCTTTGATGATGCAAGGGTTAAAATGTGTTCTATGGAGAATACAATAAACAGCAAGCCTTAAATTTCCTACTTTGAATTTCAATTCTACCGTACTACAAAGAGAGAAAGTTAAACTTTGGCTAGGCTTCCCAAAGCATTTAGTAGAAATATAGTGCTTAGTCTCAAACGGTACATTTCCCAATTGCAGCATTATCTAAGAAGCACTGATCAAAAGTTTGGGATCAGTATGACTTAAAAAAGGAATTAATACTTTTATTCCGCAAGGATGCCTTCAAATTGATCAAAAGTAACAGTAAAGATATTTAAAATGTTCCAAAAGGTTTGTATTTCAAAATACAAAGTTCTTATTTCAGTTCTTTAAAAATCTGGAAACTGAAAAAAAAGTTATCAGGTTTTCCACAAAAAAAAAAAAAAAGCAGCACAACATTGTTTCTTGAGCACCAAATCATATTAGAATGATTTCTGAAGGATCATCAGACACTGAAGTCTGGAGTAATGATGCTGTACATTCAGCTTTGATATCTGATAAAATACATTGTTTAAATACATTGTTTCTGTTTAAATGATCATACGACGAAGCCTCCTTGCTCGTTTTTTTTGTCGACGGTTAACACGGTGCGGTGGCTGGTGTTGCCAGATTGGCTATTTTTTCGCTAGATAGTAAGGCCGGTTTATACGAAGCCCCCCTAGTCCCACTTTGGCCTCAAGATATTAATTCGTGGCCTCAAGATACTATCTCGTGGCCTCAAGATAGAGTTAGTATCTTGAGACCACGAGTTAGTATCTTGAGGCCACGAGTTATTATGTTGAGGCCACGAGATAGTATCTTGAGGCCACGAGATAGTATCTTGAGGCTACGGGTAAATATCTTGAGGCCATAAGTTACTATCTTGAGGCCACAAGATAGTTCTAATTATTTATTTTTTTTTTTGCCAAAGTGGGACTAGGGGGGCTCCGTAGGTTTGTGTTTTAGCCGGGTTTTCGCCTGGAAGGCTCTATAGAAATCTGGCACCCTATTGAACAAAGTTAAACTAAGAGAGCATGTGCTCACAGACACCAGAATGAACACGTTCACAGTAACGTTCATCAGGCAGTAATACAGTACGTAAAGTTCACGTTCGCCCAAAATATGAACGCGTTCAGGCACAACACTGTGTGCCAAGATAGGAAACAGATGATCATAAAATAACATGCATCTTTAGTTTAGATGATCATATGATCCTATGCAGGGATGGGCAGTATTTCAGATACATGTATTTAAAATACATATTTGAAATACAAAATACTATTTTGTATTTTGTATTTTAAAGCCTTTGTAAAAAATCTAATGTAATTTGTATTTAAATACATTTAAGATTAGTATTTTTGTATTTTTTAAAATACTCAAAATACTTTGAGCCAGAATCCTAGAAGATCAGAGGAAGGATTTGGACATCTTGAACCAGTATCCAGTTATTAGACAGCTGTTTGTGAGGTTCAACACAATCATTCCCTCTTCAGCTCCTGTAGAGCGCTTGCAATAGGCCACACAGACGACGCCTTATAAACCCAAACTTTTTGAAAAGCTGGTGGTGCTAAAGGGTATCGAATAGATGGATGTCTGATACACATATAGGTACACCACCTGGAGGAGTACACCATCAGTTATTTAAAATGTAATTTACTTTGTCTTATTGAGTTCTTGTTACTGAGTGCGAGGTAATGATGGTGATAAAACATAGTAAAATATGTTTGAAATTAGTTTTTTGTTTTTTTGTTTTTTTGTAGTTTTGTATTTCCTACAGGGCTGGGGAAGGGAAGAGGTATATAAAATAAAAACAAAAGTTTCTAAGTAGTTGCACACATCTAAATATTTGCTGGCGTTCAGAATAGGCCCAGATAGATTTCAGCCTAATAGGGATGCCTGCACTGAATCGCCAATGTCAGAAATGTATTTTCTGTATTTTCAAAATACAAAATACTGTATTTGTATTTAAATACATTTTTCCACACAGTATTTTGTATTTGTATTTAAATACATTTTCCCCACAGTATTTTGTATTTGTATTTAAATACATTTTCATGTATTTATGCCCATCCCTGATCCTATGCATTATGGGAAAAAGCCCTTCTCTCTTGGAAAAAAAAAATAATAATTAAAAAACAACACACAAAGATTTGAAAGGGCTTAGATTTGAGTCTCAATACCAGTGAACTTTAGAGCAACATACTGTATGCTTTCCTACATTTTCACAGGACAGGCTTTAACAGCACAATACAGACACTGGACCTTTGTATGTGTCTGGAAGAAAATTACATTTAATGGCACCGCTGTCTAAAATAGCATTATTACAGTAACAAAAAAGACAAATTGGTGAGTGATAGAAAAGCGAGAGAGAGAGAGAGAGAGAGAGAGAGAGAGAGAGAGAGAGAGATAGAGATGCACTGCAGCAGTATTCTCAAAAGCTAAAAGAACCATGAGAAAGTAGAGGACCAAGAGGTAGAAACAGACAGTGAAAATAAGTGAGAGAGGAATGTTTGGCGTTTCCTCTAGACATTCCTGTATTTCTCTCTCAAACTCCTCCACAAGGCTGCTTAGAGTCTCTGATGCAATAACCCATTTGAATGCTGTCACCTGGTGCCCTGTATCTTGATTGAGTTATTTGCTGTGAGAAGGCTGGGTAACGTCTGACAGCTTAGGTGAGGGACCCGGGCTTTTCCACATCTCTTTCTCGCACACACAGCAGTTCGACACCAAACTAACTGATGGTTCCCATTATTTACATGCTTGGGTGCTAGTCGCAGATAGAACACTGATAAAGGTATTGAGCGGTTGAGTATGACAGAGATGCTGCATTTACACTGATGTATCCCCACCATATATACTAGGACTCTGCATATAATACCTAAGAGGTGCTGAAGGGCATGTTGGGCTTGATTTATCACTCAAATTATCAATAATTTGAGATTATTGAAGTCAGTCCATTATTCTCCCCTACAAAGATCCTGTAATAATTGAGGTTCAGACAGCCCGTTCTCATCCTTTAACGTCATATAGAACGCTATATGCAAAAACGGCGCTATACTACGCATATGGCACCCTTTATCGTTAATATAACACGCGAACCCAAGACGTTATAAATCCTTTAGCGTAAATGTGACACGCGCACCCTACCCCACACCTAAACTTAGCCCTCACAGCGCGTGTTATATTAACGATAACGTGTGCCATGCGCGTAGTATAGCGCCGTTTTGTCATATAGCGTTCTATATGACGTTAAAGGATGAGAACGCGTTGGTTCAGAGGGCATATTTTTTTTAAGACTAATTGTAGTACTGAAGGATCAGAACTGTTAGCCCAATAGTGGCAAGAAACATATATAATGTTTAACCGACTCTGATTTGGGTGGGTTTCTCTCATTCCCATACAACGTCACTTCTCTGTCTTTCACTGCCCTGACAAGAACGTCAGTCTCATCGGCTGTAAACGTTCTTGGTGCGCGCCTGGTAAAACCGTCGTTATAATAACTATCCGTCATGCAACATGCACACCTGCTCTTAAAGGGTACGTTGGATGACGCTCTGATTGGTTTATTTCACGTTACGCCCAAACCACACCTATGAATAATGAGGCTACTTCAGACCAACCCCTTTTAAACTTGAGCCTGGCGCAAGAATCATTTATACCACCGGTAAAATAGCAACAGCCCCCAAGACCTGCCCACAAAGTTACATGTGCTTTGCGCTTGTATGGGTAAGCCGTTAATATAGGGCCCATTATGTAGATTGTACTCGACTTATCTACAGCCAGTTGTGTTTATATTTTTGCTCTTGCTATTCTAACTTGTAGATTTTAAATAAAGACTGAAAGAGTTGTCAGAAGCTTGATGGTTGGGATGCTGAAGTCATGTGATTGTGTCTACAGCCAAACTTTATCTTTTTATTCCTGCTGATTGTATTTATTTAGGCTTCAAAATTCATAGAAGTTGTGTTCATTTCTGCACATTATCATAAATGTAAGAATCATAAATGATAACTTCTGGGTTGCCTACAACAATACATATATAATTCATACAACTTTCTAGATTTTGGCACCAGCTACTTATACAGACCACTAGCATGTGGTCTATTGATCCTTGCATCACACTGGACTTACTGTTGGTTTTGAGGCGAGCAGGTTCACTGTTTCTGCTGCCTGCCTGGTTGATAGCCTTGACGAAAAAGATGTAACGGGTGCCGCTCTGCAAGCCATGGACTGTGTAGTGATTCTGCTTGATATTGGGAACAATCATCCAGCTATCTACAGAGTTATACAGACCTGCAAGGAAAGAGAAAGAGAACAACATTAATGACAGATGCTGGTGCAATAATCACCACGTGCAAATAAATATTTGAACACATTGTGATTCTAAAAAGGGAATGGTACATATGAAGATTATTATTTGAGGCATGTCTGTTTCTGTTTGATATGAAAATACATATAGCACACGTTCGGAGAGAGACTCCGGATGTTTGCCTCAGGCAAGTAGAGATGCCCCCCAAGCCAGTCTCTCATGGTGAACCATTTGCCCAGAATGCCCTTAGGAAACATCAACGCTTCCATTAAAGGGGTCACATAAGGGTATAAGCACTTTTTATTTTTTTTTTCTTAGTTGATTGTACTGAAATGTGTGTTGTCCACAGCCATAATATAATGAAAAAATCCATCCAGTGTTTTTGTTTTAATCTCCTTATATGTTTTTCCCAGTCTCAAATCGAGTCGTTCGGCCGTGTGACGTCACTAAATCGGACGCCCCTCCCACAATTGTTGATTGACAGCAGCGTTTCAACAAATCCCCGCCAAAAATGTATATTCCCCACCCTGTCATCATAGTCCGTCATTGTTGATACGCTGGAGCAGAATGTGGTGTTCTGTTCTTGGGTGTAATAATGAACACAGCAGTCATGTTACTAAATCCGAACCGCTCAAGACATAATGGCTGAGTTTTGTTTTTAAAAGGGACATTCCCGACAAGCAACGTCAATGCTTTCATGTTTGCGCGATTCACGAATCTTTTCTCACCAGACTGCTTTATAAACGAGGGTCAGACTCAGTATAAATCTGGTTTTGCTAAGAAGCAACTCCTGAAAAAAGAATTGGTACCAACTATTCAAGTCCCTGCTGCACCTCCAGAAGAAGTGAGTGTAAAATTGTATTAACCTTTATATTAAATTTTGCAAATCGCTTGCACGCTTCATGATGAATATGGCTAACGTTTACACTCAGGGTATATTATGGTATATTTTGTGTTATTACAAACTGAGTACGTATACATCAGTAAATACTTAGCATTCGGAAACGTCCATTCAGAAACGTCCTGTTCGAGCCTTAATTGTCAAACTTCTTTGCGGCCGTCATCTTGTTCCGAGTCCGACTCCGGTTCATACTGATATGATTACACAGATGTGTCCTCAGAGATTCCCGCTGCCATTCTTTCTCCAAAATATACCCTCAACTGTCAAAGCAACACTCCACGTGCGTTGTGTCAAAACGGCCCCAGAACCGAGGGGTGGAGTGAGCGAAGCTCATTATCATTTAAAGGCATATGCATTGAAACGCCATGGTTTTTACCAGGTAAAATTAGTGTTTTCTTACAATACTAATGATAATTTTTAAATAAAGTATATAACAAACTTTTAATTTAGACCCTAAAGAATCAAATTAACTAATGAAAATTGCATTATATGACCCATTTAAAACCACTGGCATTGCCACTCAAGGTATCGGCTATGCGCTTAAAACCCTAACAACAATATATGAAGAGTTTAGATGCAAAAGCCTCTAAATGCCATTTGAAATTTTCTTCTTTAATGATGATTTTTATCAAACTTGTATATTTAAGTTCAGTAATTTCATTTAAATAACAATTCATAGGTAGTTATCATTGTCATTTAAGTAAAATTAGTGAACTTAAATATACAAGTTTGATAAAAATCATCATTAAAGAAGAAAATTTCAAATGGCATTTAGAGGCTTTTGCATCTGAACCCTTCATATTTAGCCACTGGCCAGCCTGCTTTCTAGATCAGTATTATAAAAATCCATATCGTTCAACCATTAAAGAAAATGGCTTTCAGGAGATAAAAGTATCCATTTTCGCAAAGATATTTACTGCATCATTCAGCTGAATATAAACCACGTCGAATGAATTGTTGGCTGCTCATAAATCCAATTGCAAATTATATCTCTATGTATGCAAGTAAATGATCACGGGATAAAAACGAAAACAAAGCTTGTAATGTATCAACCATTTTTTTCAAGTATCTGCATGCCGCTAATATTTTTTCATGATCAAAACTCATTTGATCCACGTCTATAACAAAAAGGCGTTTGATGTTGTTGTTTGATGAATCGAATTAGAATAACAGACTACAATTTGCTGCTTATATTGTAAATTCTCCACTGTTGTTTGACATTCAGAGGGAAAGAGACTTCAAAGAGGTTCAGATGAAGGTATGTGTCACTGGCTAAAAAAACCCCCCCAAAAAAACAGTGTGAATAGGGATCCTAGACAGTGCATAAGTGAGTGTGTATGTGTGTGTGTGTAGGCAGATGAAAGGGAGCCGAAACACAAGACTGGAAAGGGGTTGCTCCCAATACTGTCGGCAAATCTAAACTAGCCTTTGATGCTTTTATTGTGTGTGTGTGCATGTGTGTGTGTGTTTCCGTGACTGTGCACGTGTTTAGATCTATGTCACCAATGCCAATAAGACACATAGTTAAGAATTAATCCTAGTGCATTATGCATGTATGTGTATGCGGTATGATTCCACATAAATGCATTTTCCTGCACCCAGAAAAAAAAACATACAGTCACATTCACTTCAACAAAGTCCCACTTCTCATCGGTGGCCACTGTGGACTGTGTCTTCATTTCACATTCACATTCTTGGGCATCTCTCCAAAGCCCAGCTTATGAATATCTTAAGGTACAAAGACCTAGGCTTTGGCAGTAACCGCTGTCAAATAATAACACCCCAAAAAGCAATGGATACCCTGCAGCAAGATCCACCGTCTTACGATGGCCAACAGCATCAAGAAAACATAATATGACACCTAATCAATGCCTGGCTGACCAATCCTGTGATTATCTCTGCTTTGAAATTCACTTGAGATATAAGATGAGCAATATCCACCAGGGCTGAAGATAAATCATAGAAGCAGGACATGAATATTGGGAAAATTGTGAGAATGTCACAGAGGTGTGCATCAACCAGAAAGCTGCGTTCAACTTTAAGCATGAAATTTAAGCAATAAGGTAAGCTACATCGTCAAGAGTAGTTTTACATCCTCTCTAATTCGTAAACATTGTGAACACAGCTGAAAGTCAAATAGTAAGGAAGCTAAAACTTGATTCTGTCTACCTTCTACACTCATGCTGGCCTTCTAAACACATTAGTTTGACCTCAAATAAGCAAACAATATATTTCCTATTAATATTTGACCTTGGAATAGATTTTATAGGTATTTTTCTAACATGTCAGAGCTGATTGCAGTTTTTTTTCATCAAAACCAATTCATATGAGCTCCACAATCAACAAAACTTACCTCTGAGAATGAATAAACATATATTAGACAGCTAAAGGTCACCAGCTGTCTGCAGCGGCACTAAACCCATTACCAGACCAGAATAAAATACAATGAAATATGAATACGTGCAATCTAGAAGTTATAAATAATCAGATAAAAAAATCAAATGTAGATAAAAGATCAGGACTGGACAAAACCATTTAGGTGATTATTGACAACCACTCAGACAAATAATATATATACAGTATATTGTATATATTAGTGCAGCCAAGCTGACTAATCGCATCTAACAGAAGTGTGTATTTATATCATATGTGTGTGTGTGTATACAAATTGTATAGCCTATATGAAGAGTTCAGATGCAAAAGCCTCTAAGTGCCATTTGAAATTTTGTTCTAGAATGACCATTTTTATCAAGCTTGTATATTTAAGTTCAGTAATTTCACTTAAATGACAATGAAGATTACCTATGAATTGCAATTTAAGTGAAATTACTGAACTTAAATACACAAGCTTGATAAAAATGATAATTTTAGAAGAAAATTTCAAATGGCACTTAGAGGCTTTTGCATCTGAACTCTTCATATAAAACCCCTCACATTTCAACTAACATTATAGCCTAGGTAATCTTTGTGGGGAGCAATCATTCTAATTCTCAAATCCTCTATAATTCTCAAAAAAAAAAAAAAAAAAAAAACATCTAGTGGTCAGTATGAGAGAATTGTACTCAGAGTCCAAATTGTAACTGTTCTAATACAAGATAAACAAATTTGTATGGTCCTGTCAAGCAGACAAAAACATAATCATGATGAATACATATGTGGCTTTTCATGCGTAAACAACGTACAGCTATTATCACTTAGGGTGTATTCACTTTTGTTGCCAGCTGTTGGACAGGACAGTAAAAATATACTGCAATACAAGCAGCACAATGACTACTCTAAAATATATGCAAGTTTCATTTCTATAGTGTTGTCCCTTGAGAAGATATACTAAAATGTTTGCTGAAATGTAAGGGGTGTACTCATTTTTGTGAGATACTGTCTCTCTCTCTCTCTCTCTCTCTCTCTCTCTCTCTCTCTCTCTATATATATATATATATATATATATATATATAGACAGTCTGTCACAAAAATGAGTATATATATATATATATATATATATATTAGGGGTGTAACGGTTCACAAAATTCATGGTTCGGTTCGATACGATACACTTGTGCCACCATTCGGTTCGATACGGCTTGGTACGTTTCCGATACAGCAAAAAGAAAGATTTAATTTTGATTTAATTTTTTTTAATTATATTTTTATTAAAACTAACATCATAAAGCATGATTTTTTTTTTTACTTTAAGCAATGATGGAGCTATACTTGACTTTTCTTAGGAGCTTATAAAACAAAACAGCTCCTTGGACAAAATGAAATATAATATTGTAGTAGTTATAAACAAAGGTTTATTTTAGTTCAGATTAACATTTGAGGGCAATTTTATTCATAATGTCAAAATAAAACCGATGTGATGTTACTTGAAAGCATTATAGCCTACTATTCCTGCCAAACTTCAATGGTTACAGTTAGTAGTGTTATACACTAAATCCATGGTGAATGTTGCTGATCTGTGGACACTGGATAGTTCATTCATGGCACAATGTGTGTTCCTGATTTCCACGTCAGCGCTGTTTGATTCGTTAATAACGGAGAAATGTGAATGTTTCTCACTAGATCTCGCAGCGATGTTATTACTTCAGTGGCGAATTTAAATATTTTCATTACAGGATTTGGCTGCATTGGTCTAAACTGATAAATGGTCTGTCAACCACACAATAACGAGTAGCTCAGTTTCGTTCCGCTTACATTACATTTGCCATTTGATGTTGGGCAACATTGTCATGCCAGCATCTCTTACATTATGAGCGCATTTGCCACGCACGACACGCCTACATTTGAAATAACGAAATTTTGGTCGGCAAGAACAATGGTCCAACGAACCGTTCGGTTCAAAAATGCGTACCTAAAACTGAACCGAAAGCCTTGTACCGAAGGTTCAAAACGAATATATATATATATATATATATATACTACTGTATATACTTAAATCTTAAAGTATATTCTTTTTGTGTTGCACAGAAGTATGCATCCCTTAAATTTCCTTTGAGTTTTGCAGGAAAACAAGGCAAAATCAGATGACCATAATAGTCATTTGTTTGACTGGTTTGACCTCATTGCGTTTGCAAGAACTGTCAGCTTTACAGTTGTTCGACCACATGTTTTCTGGCCCTCGCAACATCCACGTCTCTCCCGTTTTCTACAAACTACCTTTGAGTCACGGCACGCATCCCTGAGCTAGAAGTGCGCACGTCAGATTAGGTGATGTGGCCCGTTTCCTCCGCAAGGACAGCAGCATTTGCATACTGTTTGCCGCAGGTTAGCATGCCAGTCCGGCGGCTTGTATCACTATCAATCAATGTCACAATGAGAGCGGAGCAAAGAGCATTAGCTCGTGTCAGATCTCATCAGGGCTGATGCCAGACCAGTGCCCTCACTTTCCCAGGCCTGATGATAAACCTGAGCCACTCTTTCAACAGCGCTTCCAACGACTCTCTTCCCAAATGACAAAGCAGAGAAAAAACAATGTTTTGGCGGATGCATATGAATTCTAGGCAGCTTTAATTGATCACGAAAGGTTGGCTTTTTTTAGTCATGGCAGCTGTGCAATTACACATTATTGGACTCGAGTGCATTGCAGGGGAAAAGTATTGATTTTTACATAGCACATGACTGTTTTGTATGTCAAAAGAATGCTGCTGGCGTGCATACTGACGGATCACAGTAAACGATCGTTATGAAAAAGATCCTGCATGTTGTCCAGCCTGAGACCTTAATATGATGCTTTTACTGAAGGCTTGCGAAATGTAATACGCTTTTGCTAAAGGGAACATAAAACAAGCCATCAGTTCCACTGGCCTGCAAACATGAAAAAACAATAACAAAACAATATAAAAATACGATTCCATTAAAAATGCCTTGTAACTACACATGATTGAAGCTCCCCACAGAAGGAAATCCATCTAAAGCGGATAGATCTTGACTGGGGGCTGGAGTATATTTCAGAGCCACTTTTCCTGACTTGGCCATTGGCTGAGAAAATGCACGAGCAAAGGCTTACATTTCTTCTCATGGGAGTGAAGAGTACGCATCTAAGAATTGGAGCATTTAGGCATCCGCATTCAAAGACGCAATGCTGTAAAAAGGTCTGGGAAGAAAGCACTGCTCTCCATTTCTGTGTCTGTTGGTTTGTATCCTCTAAGGAGTCTCTGTGGATGCCTGGGCCTCTAAACTATCAGTGGTTGAAATGAATATACTGTTATTTACTGAAGCGGGCTGAATGGGAACGAGGAGCAGGTTTGCGAGTGAGAGAGCGAGAGAAGAAAATGATGACTCTTTCTTGTTCAGTATGCCTGTCAGAGTGCTTCACTGGCCTTCAAGCAATTAAACAACTCTTTCACTTCACACATATGTAAAACATAGACTTACTACTTTTATTTACAAGTGCAGAAAAAATATATATATATGGGGAACATGTATGTTAAAATGCTATGATTCCTTTGGCATTTTTATGGGTATAAAGCAGTAGTTTTAGTGCTTAAAACAATGCAAATTATGGAATAAAAGGCTAAATGTAACAAATACTATAAAAATAAAAGTATAAACTACTGTTGAAAAGTCTAAGATTTTTTTTTAATTAAAACTTTTATTCAGGCAGGTCATTAAATTGATCAAAAGTAACAATCGATTTCAAATAAAATTGTTTTTATTCATCAAAGAATCCTGAAAAAAAATATTTTCAAGATTTACACAAAAATATGTTTTAACATTAATAGTAATAAATGTTTCTTGAGCATCAAATCCGCATATTAGAATGACTTCTAACGGATCATATGACACTGAAGTCTGGAGTAATGTCATTACAGGAATAAATTACATTTTAAAATACATTTAAATAGAAACAAAAAAGAAATGGTATATTTTTTTTTTGTAATTTTGATCAATGAATGATTGGAATTTACATAGGAATTCTTTAAAAAACAAAAAAATTCTTACAGATCCTACACTTCTGAAAGGTATGTACACACTAACACACACACACACACACACACACACACACACATATATACATATACACAAATAAACTGAAAAAAAAAAAACAACAACCAAAAAAACAGGCATGTTTTCTATAATATTTAGGGTATTATGTTTTTTCTTTACAGAAGTTGCAAAATGTTTCTATTCAGCCTTTGTAATGCCACTTGATGATACTAGAAGCTCTAATGTGCAGGTTGTGTACACAAGTAAAAGCTGTTGAAAAGTAAATGAGGGATGGATGGTAAAAGAGTGAGAACCTGTGCTGTGTAAGGCATGCATTAAGACTTACTGATGAAGTTGGTCTGGCCAGTGTAGATGGTGTACTGAAGCTCATAGGAGGTGACGCTGAATTCATCTTCAGAAGTCCAGTGCACTGTAATGGTGTCATGAGAGGCTGTGCAGAGCTCTTCACGTATAGAGGGAGGGTTGGGTGCTGGAAAAGAAGGCAAGCGTCAAGACAGGATGTATTGATTTGGTTCTGAAAAAAAGGATGGCTGATGTAATTCTGGCCATGTATTCATTAACTTTGCACTAGATACAAGGAACGCACGCACTTGTTGAAGGTGGTTTCAGATTTCTCACTGATTTTACCTGTCAAGTAATCCAGTCCTTCCAAGATTTTCTTTTCTCTGGAGAAATCAAGGGCAAAATTGTCAAAAGCCTGGTTCAGATTGACGTCTGGGATGAGGACCTGGGAGGAGGCGGTGGCCATGGCAACTCTGTGTGGAAAGAGAGGCACTGGCAATTAATTTATAAATGTTTCTATTTACAACAGCCTATTTACAGGCAGTAGGCTGGATGTGATTTCACCCAAAGTGACAGAAATATAAACAGCATCTGGCCTGCTTTAATCGTACATCGATCAGTAGTGAAGATTGCCAGGTAGTCTGAGCCGTGTGTTTCTGTTTGAACCAATTCAATGAGTAGAGATATACATGTGTACGACCGTGCTTGAGCGTGACATTTCAGGAACATATGGGACAGGACCTCTGACCTTGAGGGCCGTTAAGTTTTGGCCAGTTTATTTTAGTATTAGTTTTGTCCTTGTAGAAACAGAACAGCAGAAAGGACCTTACCTGGACACAACTTATAAAGAACAACCTTGAAAATAGTATAAAGGCCGTCTCATCTCTTCCTATCTTTGTCAATCTCATGCACAGCGTAACTTCTGTGTGTCAGACTGAACCTACTCTTGCAAGAATAACTCATTTTAAAATGACAGTTTGTCTCAGAATGTCTTTTACGCAGTGATACTGGTTGGTTAATGATTTTTTTGCCACAGCAGGCCACACTCAAATGCAGAGAAATGTGTTCAGCAAATTCAGTCAGTAGGGATACTTAAAACCAATGACATTTTAAGGTTCTACAATAAACACAAATGCTGTTGACCATACTCCTTGGTTTACACTGCCTGTTTAAATATTAATTTAAATATTAATAATAGGGCTGTCAAACGATTAATCGTGATTAATTAATTTAAATATTAATAATAGGGCTGTCAAACGATTAATCGCGATTAATCGCATACAAAATAAAAGTTTGTGTTTACGTAATATATGTGGGTGCACTGTGTATAATTATTATATACAGGTATATATAAATACACACACGCATGTACATTTTTAATAAATATTTTCATGTATATACTGTATTTAGATTTATATATCATTTATATCATATATAAATATTTCATATATAAATAATATTTTTCTTTCTTAAATATACATGCATGTGTGTGTGTATTTATATATGTACAAAATAATTATGCACCCACATATATATTACGTAAACACAAACTTTTATTTTGCATGCGATTAATCGTGATTAATCGTTTGACAGCCCTAATTAATAATAAATATAGTAATAATAAAACACACACACACACACACACACACACACACACACACACACACACACACACACACACACACACACACACACACACACACACATATATATACAGTATATATATATATATATATATATATATATATATACACACACACACACACGCACACACACACACACACACACACACATAAACATATATGACAGTACATATAAAGTGAACAGTCACAAGTACAGAACATTTTTTTCTTCTTTTATGTCAAAATTGTTGTTTTATTAATAATATTGTACACCCAGCATCAGGTCTATTATGTTGCATCTACACGGTCTAATGCACAGATATGTCAAACTGTTTACATGCATTGCTCACCAAGACAGGCATTTTTACCAAGAAGTGCATTTGACTGTTCTCACACACTGTTGTATCACCGTAAGGCATGTGCGTTTGAACGGATGCATTAGAAAGCTGACTCAATATCCTAACAGTCAGTATTGCAAAAAGCCAAAAAAGGCATTTGGAGAGGTGATTATAAGGCTTATAATAGCAAAGGTTTGATAGATGACAGTCAGACAGCACAAGAAAAATCCCAGTTTTGTAAAACGCATGACACCTCAAAGTCTTTCTCCACACCTGATGCTGCACAAATCAAGTTAAATATTGAGTCCGGAAGGCATATTTTGTATTATTGTGAATATAAGCCACAAGCAACGGAGCTGAAAGGAGGGGGCGACACCAGGAAATGTGCAGAGTAGCTGAAAGTTGCCTTCACGCTGGCAGCGGTAAGATGTGCAAGTGTGTGTGTGTGTGTGTGCAGTCTCACCTCTCAGCCACATTCCTGGCCGTCTGGAGAAAGCGGGCGTGGTCGTTCTCCTTCAGGCTGTGCTCAGCCTGTGTGATGAGGGCACTCGAGCGCTCCAGGCACTGTCTGCAGTTCGCAATCTGCTGAGCCAACTTCCTCAACTTCATCACCTAAACCCACACACAAACCTATTACAATCTATTGAGAGATTTAAGCAACTTGTTAAGCTATTAATATTACGTATGTTTACGTTTTTCAAGATGTTTGAAACATAATAGACCTTTAATGGAGCTTTTTTTTTCAATCAAAAACTCATTATCGGCCCTTGGCTCATAATTAGAGCTAAATGAGCGCTTTGCTTTGTTTGCTTTTTTGTGTAATTACAGCAGAGAAACAATAAAGTGATGGATTCGAACACTCTAATTGTAAAAAAAAAAAAAAAAAACACACAGAACAATCTTTAAGGACTCATATAAATGTTGAAGTAGCACTGTTAAAAACTAACTTCGAAAGGAAAATCGAATGCATATATTAATGCTGTATTGAGCCAAATCAATTAGACAAAGTCTCAGAGATGTTATCAAGAAAAGAGTAGGGCACTGCTGAACAAAGAATCTAATTTAATGTTGAAATAGCTTTAAATGTTTAATATTTCAAGCGTCTAGCTGGGTAGCTTTTCAGATTTTCCCTGAAAATTCCTCTCTCTGCATTAATATACGTAGACTTAATACAGATTTAACTGATGTGTGGTCACAGGTCAGCTTATTTCGGCTACTTTAAAAGGACTTCAAATGTGGCTTATCCAATTAGAATTGACTAGTATTAGATTCATAGTGTTTCTGATTATGCTTAGTTTGCACTAATCCAGGCTTACTGTTTTATATAGTTATACTACTGTTAAAAAGTTTGAGGTTGGGAAGATGTTTCTGAAAATGTCTTATATATGAAATCATTGCTGGTTTAAAAGTTAAAAGATGTTAATTTTTCTGGAAATTGATACTTTTTTTACAGGATTCGTCGATGAATCGAAAGTTTAAAGTAACTTTGTTGATCTTTTACAAGATGAATGTCTTTACTGTTTTGATCAATTTAATGCATCCTTGCTGACATTTTTTTAAATGACTGGGCCCAAACTTTTTTAATAAATAGTGTATAAGAATATAATTTGGTTTGTTTCCATCAAGATTCATTTAAAAAATAAATGAATCAAATGTAATGTTGTGCATTTGGTCTGCAAAGCATATATAATTCTCTAGATTTTCCAAATATAAACATTACTACATCCCATGCTTCATTATGAAACATACTGAGTTGAATTAACAGAAAAAATAAAATAATTTCCAGCTATATAAAGCAATCCTATATATACCACTGACATAATGTAATATATTCAATAGCATGAAATAAGATTTTGCTCATACCGCCCACATTACCTGACCACAGATTCACTATGAATTACCTTTCACTCATGTAACCGGCCGCATGTTTCATGTGCGTATACATTATTATTTTCTTTTAAGAGAGAATGAGAGACATTAGCTATGCTTCCTCAATAAGCCAGTTAAATCGGTTAAGCAGGATCTAGCCCATGTCACAGTGTAATTCAATAGAGTTATGTTTGACAGGAAGGAATCGTTGGAAGCATTCGGATAAATCAAGCAAATAGGAGAGAAGAAAACGTTGCTCTGTGCCGCAGTGGATTGCATTAGATCAAATACGAATATGACCCCATTTCTTAAAGACAGCTTCAAATGATTTGCTTTGATTAGATGATTTACTGCCAAAAAGTTTCGAACTTCCAACACGGCATAACAAAATTGGACTGCATAAGAAAAAATAAATAGAAAACCATTCAAAAACAAACCAGTAACAAACCTGGCTGAACAGCTAAAGCCTTAGATCAAATCTTACAGATGCTGTGCATCTGGGTTTATGATTCCAAAAGCCTCCTTAATACTAGTTACAGGCACTTTGTGCTGTAGCTGCATTACTGATGTTTGCAAAAGACCAGGCATAATCTCATGTTGCAGGCTGTGCATGTCAACTCAAGGATGCCATGCGGGAGTACATCACTGAAGGCCTTACGTAGACACTTCTGATGGAGATTACTGCATTTGTCTGGGACTCTCACATTAAACAGAGAAACGCAGGCCTGTCTCGTAGCTCAAATCCCTACTTGATAAGAGCGTGAATTCAGGCTGTCAAGATAAAGTGCCTGTGTGCTGGATGCTCACTGTCAAACACAAAACACAACACAGATGAACTGGAGCACAAAATCTGACTCTTCAGTTTTGGTAAAGAAATTTGGACACAATTATTTTCCTACTGTAGTGTAAAGTCCTATGCTTATGGAATATTGATTTACATTTATTTTACAGTACATTTATTTTGACTGCAAACACAGCACACACACAGTAAAACAAATGTACTGTAAAGCACTATAAAAATCTAGCCTGGCTAATGCCAGACCATGTATCATTGAGAATGAGACATGGTCTGGAAACCACATGTTCATGTTCTCGTATTTGAGGCGTGGTTTACGAATGGCCAGAGCCGTATTATTGGGTGCTACAAATGTCTATCAAATGCGTCTGCACGTAGCTCATAGCCAATTGGTTCAATGATACCAGATGACGTATGTAGAGCGACAGAAAATTAGACGATGAAGACGACGATGAGTCAAAGATTTAGGAGATTTATGTATACAAAAAATGTGTTTCTCAATGTCAAGGATACTTCCTTGGCAGGACGGGTCCTTCCAAGTCATTTCCTTCAGGGGCTAGATGAGGCTCCTCTTTAGTATTCGGAGAACACGTAAAAAAAACAGGCTAGCAAGTGCACGTCATTGCGTCATTACATTAGTGAAAGGTCCGCTTTCGGTGCTCCAAAAATGGTAGTGCTACTGGTTTGGTTGCTGTACCGCACTGTTTAAACACACTTGACAGTCCTTATTTTGTCTCGTCAGCCCTCATAGAAATAAATAAAAAAAAGTAATGTATAGCGAGACGGTTGTTATAGCGAAAACAACCCCGCGAATCGGAGGCGTCTTGACAGGGATCCTGCAGGGTCTTAAAAAGCCTTAAAAGCATTGAAGTTATTAATTTGAAAATAATACCTTAAAAAGACTTTAAAAAGTCTTGCATTTTGATGTCTGGGTCTTGAAAATTGTGTCGTAAGTAACTTTTCCGTATTGTATTTTTCCTCATTGTTCAACGACGATTATTTTGATAAAGAGTGGCGAACGCAACGCAGCCTCGGGTCACAGTACAAAATACTGCGAACACGTGATGCCTTCAGGAAATGAAGTTCACACGCTACAGCACCACAACCATAGACTGCAACACAAAACAACACAGACCTAAAGCACCAAGCAAAGGAGAAGCGCAGAAAATCAAAGAAAATCTATTTGATTAAAAACTAATGACTGACGCCATTATATTTTTAAGTTTGTTCTACATTAGCTAGCTACCAGTTTTAGTCTGAGGTTATGGGAAAATGTAAATTTAATAGAGCATGGCTGGATAAAAACTATTCGTCATTGGTTTAAACTAGTGGACAACAACGTTTTTTTAAACTTTTTGCACCATATACAAAAAAAAAAAAAAAAAGCTAGGTACAAAAGCTAGGATTCAGCTAGGTACAATGGGAATGAAGGCATTAGAGTCAAGTCGTCAAGTCACCCAAGCACATGAACGCTCTCAATGGACAAAACAAACTCCTTCCATCGCCTGCGTGTTTCAGTCAACTAATGTTAGCCAGCTAGCTGCTAATGTGCCTGTTTGGCATATCTTTTACACATTCCACATTTGAAAAATAAATTAACACAAGTTCAAGGATTTTTTTGTTTTTCGTTGCTGGAAGGGACGTGAAATAGGTATTAATATATTATATTATTGGTCTTAAAAAGGTCTTCAAAAGACTTGAATTTAACTTGAAGATACCTGTATAGCCTGCTTGAATCTGCCTGAAGGGGTTGTATTCGCTGTAACAACTGCCTCACTATACATTTTCCCACTAATAACATGGCTACCTACCAAATAAATCAATAATTTGAATAAAATCAGGCTGCGGAAAGGCAGCATGGGGAAACCCAGGCTAGTAAAAATCCCCCTTTTCTTCATACTTGCAAATTAACATTCCATTGTTTTATCTTTAGTTTAGCATTAGTTATATTCGTAAGTGTCTATTTTTTAGTGTCCCACAGGAGAACAGTGCTGTCAAGTGTTCTGGCCTGCTGTTTACAGTATGTTTTTGCTGATGAAGATTATCTAGGCCCGGTTTCTGTTACACAAGGGAAGCTTCTTAAGTCATGCCACATGGCCAGAGTCCGCTTCAAGCAGCCAAGCTTCCTGTCATAACCTCAACAATCCTGTTCAAATAGTATCTTTACACTTCACTGCAACCTCACTCGATGGCCACCTCACTTTGGCCTGTGGACTTTCTGACAAGATCTCTACAGCCAAATGATGTCCTCACAGCCATAGTATTTACTCATCTGCACCAGCTTAACCTTAACACACGCTCAAAAAAGGGAGTTTTTAATTCACACAGGGAGAATATGCTGTGATTTCCTCAGCCTTTTCTCCATCTTGTCATCAGGCACATCACCTATCTCTCCGCACAGCGTAGGGTCCAAAAGAGCCTGACAGTCTCTATCTTGCTCTAACAGGGGTAGTGACATGTTCTGAAAGATGTGTTAGAAATGTCAACTCTTTATTTGTGCGCCTTGTGACATATTGTCAAAAATCAAATTCAAATAGGTTTCTCTAAGAGAGTGAAGGCTTGAGCTCTGAAAGTATGTTTCTCTCCCATGTGTTTTAAAGGAAACATTCACCCAAAAATGAAGCCTGTCATCACTATTTACCCACTCTCAAGTCATTCCAAACCAGCATGACTTTCGTTCTTCTGTAGAAGATGTTTGGAGGAACTGTTTTTGTCGATACAATGAAAGTCAAAAGGGTACAAAACAACACTGGACCTCCACTTACATTCATTGTTTGGACAAAAAACACTGAAACTTTTTTTTTTTTAAGTATCTTCTTGAATGAGCCTAATTAAATGATGAAATTTCCATTTTTAGGTGAAAATTGAAAGAAGCTAAAAAGTTTTAGCTTCCACCTTGATATTTATAAATTGAAAAGCAAATCGAAAACCTTCCTAAATATGACTCAAGTGCGAGATACAAGTTTGCCTTAAAATTACAATTCTGGCCGCCCTAATCTTTTTTTTCGGTGGTGCAAATAGAGAGAAACTGTACCTTGGATTCTTTGATCTTGACAGCAATGACCTGTTTCCTCTGGCGAATTATCTCCACCAATTCATCACACTCCTCCACCAGCTTGGCTTCATGCATGGCTGTGTTCACCTGCAGATAAGAAAAAGAGTTGCATGAAGAAATACAATGGCACTTAATCAGTCCAGTGAGATAAATAAGTTTCCCCAGCGTCTCTGCTTCAGTTTATGCAAAATGTCCTGCCTGGAGTGATGTGGACCATGTCATTACAGACATTTCAGACATTCCTTACTCATATATTCCCTGTAAGTAATTACAGAAGGTAGTGATATCCCATCAGAAATCCATCAATGTACTTTACCCATTGTTAACGTGTTACCCAATCCATACACAAAGATTATTATTCAAGATTGGTCCACTTCGTTTGTCTTTATCAGACACACCTAAATAAAGAGATACATTTAATAAAACAATTAATTCACACCATTCTTTATTACTGTCATGGCTTCGATCCCATTTAAAATGATAATTTTCACAGGGCAGCCCATTTGTGCAGTCAATAAATTCATCAAACATAGTAGGGATGAACCAATATGAACATTTTGGCCGATACTGATAACCGATAATTCTTTATATTTAAAAGCCGATAACCAATATATAATTTATAATTCCAATTTATGTCATTTTTGAGACCCTGATTACAAAAACAAAAGTCTCACCATTAAAAGCCATGTCCCAAACACAGAATTATAATGACAGACTTGCTGCACATGTTGTACTGAACTGTATTTTTCTTTTTTTAAGTGATTTCCTTCATTTTTCAAACCATTCAAAACCATCACGTTGAATAGTGCGCATCTGAAGTGTCTCAGCTGAAGGATACATTATTTATATAAATCCATTATTTATCAGCTTCGATATATCAGACAAATATTCGTGGTGACACTTTACAATAAGGTTCATTAATTCCAACATTTACTAATACGTTATTAAAATCAAAGGTTGTATTAGTTAACATTAGTTAATGGACTGTGAACTAACATGAACGCACAATGAACAGCTGTATTTGTATTAACTAACATTAACAAAGATTAATAAACACTGTAACTCATGCATTGCTCATCGTTAGTTCATGTTAGTTAATGCATTTACTAATTTTAACTAATGAACCTTATTGTAAAGTGTTACCATTTTCGTATTAGGCAGATAACGATAACATTAAAAATGAACTGATATTGTCCGATATGAAAAATGAACCGATATGGTGAGTGATATATTCTTAAAACATATGCATCGTTATAGTCATAAAAATGCTAACTTTAAATCAAACTGCCCAATTTAACAACCATTCAGTCTTTCACAATGAAAGATTGGTATTTTGCACAAAGTTGCGCATTTATTTTCTTTTAGATGATTCGCTATCATTGATCCCACAATGCCTGGTACAATTCTATCGCTCAGCTGATCACGAAAATGGATATCTAAAAATCAAAAAAGCCAGAGAACACATATAGTTAGTCTGAAGCACAGCAACCTTCTCTCCCTATCCACCACTATCGCTGTGCGTTCTGGCTCAGTGGACGAGAGCAGTGATGGATGTCTCCTAGAGTTGATGTGTTCCTTATCAGACCTCTTAGCACGCCGTCCTTCCACTGGGGATTAAATACATCCGCATAGCTTTTCTAGGGACTATTAAGGACTCTTCTGAGGTTGGTAGGGAAGTGATGTGTGACCCCACTTTACCGTGAATCCCACACCCTTCTGGCCTGCTGTAAGTCAGCAAAGACCCTGAAGGCTGACTCGACTCGCACTTTGGCAGCTGCATGCTGACACCTATAAATTGTGGTGCTGCACACAGACACTTAGTCTATGCATTTAGACTGGTCTGGACTCTGGACTGGATTAATGTTTATTGGACACTCAGGAAATACTGCATCATTGTGGATTGGGGTCTTGTGCCAAATAAAAAGAGTCTACAATCCCTTACAAATACTTATGCTGGATACTTACTTAACATGGATTTTATTTAAAAACTTAATACAGTATGTTGAACATGTTAAGTTGCAAAATGGTCCCGATGGAGCAAGCTGGGGTATTCAAAACTACATTAGACAACTACATAAAAATACATTCAATGTAAATATAGTTTAGAATACCCTAGCTTGCTCCATCGGGACCATTTTGCCAACTTAACATAGTGCCTTTGTGACATTGTACAATGTAGGCCATTTAATAAACTAAGGAAAACCAGTGCTTGAAATGGTGAAAACATTTTGAAGTAATATGGTAGTTTGAAAAGTTATACATCTGAATCCAGACAATGAAAGGGAAATGTGGTGGGAGGTAAAGTAAAACACAATATTGAGGGATAAATAAATGTGAGAAAGAAGACAAATAACAATTCAGAACACAAATATTTTCATGATGTAATCTTTTTTGGATAAATTATAAATGCATATCAAGCAGTGTCAATTCAATGTTCAATGCAATAAACAATGTAGATAAAGATTACAATTTGTGGCGAGCAGGATGAGACCATGAGAGATATGAGACCGATACGTCTCACAGGTGTTGCTCATCGTTAATCACGCCACCGGCCTCACGTCGCTCTCTCACGTCCCTTGGCCTCGTCTTGCTCGCCACATATATTAGGCGGAAACCTAGTTATCTCCATATTTCGGCATTTTTTTATTTTTTATAAATCATTAAATGTAGTCACCCTTTACGTCTCTCTGTGGGTTTTGCAAATATTTAACCAAATAAAAAAAGTAAAAAAAAAAAGTAAAAAAAAAAAAAATAGCTTGTGACTAAACCTTGTAACCCTTTTTGATCCTCATATTGTCAGTCAAAGCACTAATTTTGGACCGTCTCTGCTTGTTCGCAATGCAACAAATATAAAGAACTGTTTGTTTGAATAAGTAGTTTTCCTTACTAAAACACTATATACAAACAGTCTAGTATTGGTCGTAGTTAGTTAGCCAGTTAGCCTGTACGTAGTCTTTAAAGTCTTTTTATATATAATGTCTTTATGGTGTGAGGCAAGTTCGTTACTGATAAATGTAAGTAAAACAAAAGAGCTGATTTTAAATTATTCAGAGCCCCTATCAGAAATAATGCTATGTGATCAAAAAGTTGAAATTGTTAAGACTTTTAAATATCTGGGAACTATGATTGACTGTAATCTGAATTTCTCTGACAATATCATTCTGATTTGTAAGAAAGCAAATCAAAGGTTATACCTGTTAAGGAAGCTGAGAGAATTTTCTGTAAGTCAGGATGTTCTGCAAAGAGTATATACAAGTTTGATCGAGAGTGTCATAGGGTATAATATAACTGTGTGGTTTGGACGAGCTACATATATGAATAAAGTAAAATTAGACAGAATTACAAGAGTTGATGGAAAAATTAAACAAAAATCGGTCGCACAGTTATATCAAATTGCTGTTCAGAGGAAAGCTTTGACTATAGCAAGAGATACATCACACCCTTTGAATCATGTATTTGAATTATTGCCATCACGTCGTCGTTACAGAACTCCAAAAGCTATTAAAGCAATATATAAACAATCTTTCGTACCAAATGCAATAAGTCTTTTAAATAAAAGGAAGAAATTGTGATTGTGATTATTTTAAGCATATATGTTTATGTATTGTGTGTTGTTAATTGTTTTTTGTGATTGTAATTGCGAGACCAAAGACCAATTTTCAGCCAAGGCTGAACAATAAAGGCTTACTTACTTACTTAATAAAATGAGATTTTGGCCAAATGGCAGATAAAACTGAGCCCTCAAGTAGGAACAGCAAATGCTCTAATGACGGCAAACAGACTTATAACAGAAATTCTCAGAAATTTGCTGGTCAAAAAACCTTGTAACTTAATTTAACATATATAAATCCACAAAATCAACTTTGACAACACATTGTTATTTAAAAAAAAAGTGTTTTTAACCATTTTCCAGAAAAGTAGTATTTTTGGCAAAACAAGGTCACAGTGTGTATACAGTCACACACTGCATTACTGTATATACAATTATATAACTAATTATATAATATAAAAAAGTAAAAAATATTAAATAATATAAAAAGGTTTTAAAACTATATTGCAGGTATTTGCAGACTTAATCCAGAATATTGCAGTAATTTTAGAAATATCAATAATCCTCTTTGTAAGTGCTATATAAAAAAGTAACACACAAACAAACATTTATTACCACTTTTAGTCCTGTTATCCAAGATTCTTAAAGCAAGATACATTTACCTGAAAAGCAAAACTGAGTTATACAATAATTAAAATAATAACTAATATAAAAAAAGACAAACTGTCAGATACCATTTATGGAATTAAAAATACAATTTTTTGCAGTATTTAATTCCACAAGCATAGGCAGTGGGGATTTTTTTGTGTGTGCACATATAACTATAAAAAGATTCAAGAATGCCTGCACACATTTTGGATTAAGCCCAGATGATAATGTGCACCGCATGTGGTGACTGCCGCAAGACTCATTATTGACGAAGCTCATCAATTCCTGACCTTTATCTCTTCATATTGCCAAATCCTTAATCTGCTAATCCACAGGGCGGGAAAGACACTGGCCGCTATACAAAGGTTGTTAATGAGCTCCAGCGGTTCAGTTTGGGTACATAAACAATCCAAAAGTGCTGTTGAGCAGATGCCACTGAGCAGAGGTCTGTTTTTCTGTGGCAGCTCTGATTACTGTGTACCTTTCCCATATGCTGACAGATGGGGCAGGTCTGAGTGCTCTAAGTGCACGGCTGTACAAGGCGCTCCTATGGGGCCTGTCTCATCACCGGAGAGTCCAAGTTGCCCTGTTAAAAATGGATGAGGGAGAGGCATATGCATCACTGCATGGAGGCCCTCACCACATTGCTGCACACATGTACTCTTGGTGAAACAGCAACAAAACAAAGTGTCCCTTTGCACCACAGGGCTAATAACCCAGTGGCCCAGAGAGAGCACCTGGAATATCAAGCAAGGGACTGATGGAGTCCAGGCTTCAAATCACCAAAGCTAAAATGGAAATTGGGAAGTGCTAAGTTCCCTAGACACCTTCAGTCCCCTGACAGCATCCCTCATGAGTTATTTATACACAGACACTCTTAGGACATTTCCTAAAACACTTTGTCTAATGGAATCCATAGAAAAAAATCGGCCATATATGCTTTGTTTCATAGAACGCTTACACAGACGGCTGTAAACATCTCTGCAGATGTTCCTCTCATACAGCACAAATGCCGAAGGGTCCGTTTGATGTATGATTTCATCTGGATAACGTAATTTGTAGAGAGTTTGCATCTGCAATACATTGCATTTATTCACCGTTGAATGCTATTTGAACTATATTCAAGCAGATGTTTCTGTGTAATTCTGCTTTGAGATTTTCTAATGTTAGCAGATGTAACCCTTAAAATAGAAAGTGATGCGTTCCAGATGATGCCCTTATTGACGGACATCTTAGGGTCATGCCCAGCTATATACTAGGGAAAGTAGATTCAAAGTAATGATTTGTGTTCAATACACATTGACTCAATTCAAGGTTTTATACAAGTTTAAACTAGCAACTGTAAAACTGCTAATGATGCTGAATATGCTTCTTAACTTGAACGATCCACATCAAAAACCAGACAGCTTCTTGCATCTCTCACATGGGCTGTCTTGTGAAAACGATTGACAGGCAGAAAGCATAACAAAGTCTTTTGGTTGGCTAAATTGGGTAATTGGGGCATTTTTTTTTTAATTATTACATAAATAATTCATAGCACATTCACATTCTATTATCAGCATATGTGGCAAAATGTGAATTACCATGCAAGATAATTCTGATTTGTATGCTTTTTGGGTCTCAGTTTGGCCACAATAATACACTTACAATTGGAACTCAACTATAGCATCATTATAAGGGATTTAAAAAAATAAACAAAAATTAATGAAAATTTCGCCATAATTTGACATTCTTAGAATGTTTCAAATATCTTTGTACATTTCATGAAAGTCAACGGGATGAAAAAACAACAAAAATACAAATTGACCTTACTGATGTCCATTGTAAGAACATAAAACAACATTGATTTCTCATAAAAGTTTCTTTTGAGTTCCACTGAAGAAAAAAAGTCAAGGGTTTGGAGCGACGGTGAGTAAATGATGTGACATTTTTATTATAATCATAAATGCGAAACTTGTATTTTTTTTGTTAAAGCAGTTACATACAGTAAATCATTTAATAAAAATATTCATAATTTGAAAAGTAAAGGCGTTCTCCTTTTTAAGGTATGGATAGAACTGAACTGAATATATTATGTACTTTATCATGACTGCAAGAGTAAAGAGAATTTAACTGGCTGATTGAAAAGTAAAACTCTAGATGTTGCATTTTGATGCACATTTTCTGTTAATGCCACTTCATACATAAATTCAAAGGAAGAACAAAGTTCACAGCTGAGGGATTTTGGGTCAAACCTTGGACAAATTTAATATGACATGAAATCTGCTTTAACATTATCACACCTAATTAATTTGATCCTCAATAATTTACTGTGCCTTTCAAATAAACATGACAAAGCAGGCCTGGCCTTCAAGAGACATCTGATGACTGAAAAGCTGTTTAATAATTATTCTACTACAGTCAGGCCTGAATAATGGATCTAGACTTTAATAATTAAGTAGAAAAATCACACGAAACTTAAGGGTTTTAAATCACCTTGAGGGAGTTCAATACATGTAGCTGGGGATTTACTGCAGAAAGCTTTTTAAATGCTTCAAAACTGTACGCCATCTTCAACACTAACTCACTCAGCTGAGTTGTGAGCTACATTCTTTGTGTGCTTAAAGCAGTCGGTGCTATGCAGAGATTTTTTTTATGTGCGGTTCAGCAGAGGTTAGAGACGTGATACGCATGCAGTCCCCCGGGGTTTCAACAAGACGGATTCAGCTAATGAAGTAACAATGCCTTGTCACCTGCTTTCTTTTCTCAAACGCCAAGGACACCCATCCTGACAGAGTCATTAAAAAGGATGCTCACATTTGAATTTCCCTTGTGCCTGATGTCTTAGTGCTGATCTTAGTGTCATTTCTGGAGTAAGAACAACTTATTCAGTCGATGTTCAAGGTGACATCAAGAAAATGCTTAAATATATCCCTGGTGCCTAGTTTGTCCTGCCTTTAATAAGCTTTGATTCAAAGATAAATACTAATTGACTTTCAAAAGAACCGTTTATCATGTGTGCTGATGTGTATGCATAAATATGCCACATCATTACCACACAGCAGCTGCAAATATAGACCTTATGCACCAGAGAACAAGTGCGCAACCATCTTAAAGGAGCATTTCACCCATTTCAACATTAATCTTTATTGAAAGTGGATCATATACTGTATGTAGTTAAAGAATCTGTTGAATTTAGTGCCCTCTTGACCGAGAAAAGACTTGTATGAAAAATGAGATTTGTATGAACGACTACAACACCCACAATGCACCACATTGCATAGCTTAATGCAAATGGGGTAAACGAAGTTCCATTTTTGCAATAGCTCTATATATTGATATGACATCGCCATCAACAAGTACTTAGCTTGTGATGTGGATTTATCTATTATAGAAATAACAAAAGTTACCATGAGCACTGTAATGTTTGAAGCAGATGTCATAAGAAATGTCAGTAGGCCGAGAAGATTTTAAAACGAGAGGTGGATTAATAAATCTGTAAGATATTACATTCATGCTGTGGAAATACAAACCGGAACGCAAAAAGCACAGCGCTGAAAAGGGGCGGGGCTAAGCATTTAAGATCACTGTAACATCGATAATAATAATAATAAAAAACATTATAAAACATGTTAATGTGTTAACACCTCACTTTTTTAGCAATTTAATACAGCCTTGCTGAAAACTGCTGAAAGGTGATATACATTTATATGTCTTACAATGGACCGGTGGCTAACATTTAGAGAGATTTCAGCGTTCAGCTTTAAGCAAGACGAAAATCTTCAGTGCTCAGACATCTATTTTGTCTGAGGTGTATAATTGTGTGCATACTATTAGTTAAAGCAGACTGTGTGAGTGTGTGTTTTGATTTGATTTGGTTGAAGATACGATCAAATATATGGACGAAACCAGGAAAATCTAGAAGGATATCATACGTTTTATGCATAAAAGCCAAACCAAGGAATTAAGATAAACCAAATGGGTATATCTATAAATAAAACAAAAGAAAAACAATAACAAAAACAAGGGGATACTTTTCTGTTTGTACAAGCAACTGTACACACCTCTATTAAACTGTACAGCAGGAAGTCTTTTCAAGGTTTTTTTCTCTCATGCAGAACATCAGTTAATTTAATGTAAAGTCTATTTTATTCACCAATAAATCATATTGCTACAATCTTCTAGCCTTTGGCTCAGCAGTTCAATTGAAAGAAAACGAATGTCAATACAGGACTAGAGGACACGCCATGCAAAAGCTGCTCATACAGGCGACTACTCGAGTGTGAATTTATATTAAAAAAAACAAACAAAAAAAACATTTGTTGATACATGAAAAAACCCCACACAATCATATTCATAACGTTCATAGCCTTGAAACTGTAAAGCATTTGTTGCTCAAAAGGGCAAGAATTCAGAACCATGTTGTCACTAAATATTTAATTGTAAACTACTTTGTATGTATAACTTTCAAAAACACATCTGCAGATGTGGGGAAATAACTGGAGGTGGAATGAAATGAGAATGATGATGGTGATGTGAAGGATGAAGATTATAATGATACATTTGCTTGGACTCACCTCCACCTGTTGACAAATCTGGATGAGTTTGGCCATCTGGTTCTCCAGCTCACTGTTCCTCTTCACCAGATTGGTTAAGTTATTCTCAAGGGTTTGCTGTTGGAATGGCAGAGAAATGGCACTTAGACAGATTGAATCACTCTTTCTGTCTATATATATATATATATATATATATATATATATATATTCAGTTCAAATGTTTGGGGCATTTTTTAAAGAAATTAATACTGGGGTTATTCACACATTAAATTGACAAAGTAATAAAAAGTCCCTGAGCAGCAAATCAAAATCTTATACTGATTTCTGAAGGATCATGTGACACTGAAAATTTATATTTGCCATCACAGGAATGAATTACATTTTAAAATACATTCAAACAGAAAACAGTTCTTTTAGATTTTAATGATATTTCACAATATCACTGTACAGGAATAAGTGATTTTCAAAATAAAAATAAAAATTAAAAGTCTTACAGACCCCACACTTTTGAATGGTTTTGTATATAACCCAACTGTAAAATAACACTTTTATGCCATTACTATAACATTGAATGCACACTTCTAAAATGTAGAGCTAGAAAACAGGCTTTTACATTTGGAATTAAAAACTATATCTGATTGAAAACTGTAGATGATATCTGCTCTCATCTGAGAGCGTCGGATCTGTCTTTTTCATGAATTAAGGAATGACAATGTTAGTGTAGGTGCGCCGATAAATCATACAGAGTCCACAGAGATCCCACAAAGACGGATTAGATTCAAAACAAGCAACTAGCAGCAAATTAGTTCCACACGACAACCACTAATCGTCACTAACGAGAAACTGTGTGCGCTGGGCTGAGTCCTAATTCATGAGCTCTGATTTGTTTTTTGTAGAAACAGGTTTGCAGCAATTAAAGCATAATAAGAGGTTTGAGATCAGTGTGTTTGGGTCACTGTGAAATCGTTACTTTAGCTCATGAAAAAGGGATGGTGAAGTACTGCCATGTCAAATACTGCACAGTAATGGGTTTTCACACTACATACAAATGATTTATGAGGGTGTTGAAGTTCATTGGTTCTGAATTGTGTGACATCACAATGGCGAGAGGTGGAGAACTATGCAATTATTTAAGAGTTGCACATGCTTCACTTAAACACAAGTTGGAAAGATAAAGATAAAGAGCGACAACTCAAAGAGAACCACGAGCAGCTGTACAAAGTGATGACCCCCACAGTGGGATAAATGGAGAGAAAGACATGAACACAGCGCTGAGATGAACAGCTGATATTAATGACATGAGAGGAAACAAAAAGAAGCCCAAACACATTGAAAGGCAAGAGCGATGGGAACAACAACATTGGCATACAAAAGCGAGAACAGAGCCCTTATGTTCTCTTGTTTTGTGTTGTTTGGCTATTCATGCATATGTGATGTAGCCTGACCCTGTCCACCTGCATGTCCCGCACCCCACATCTACGGTCTCAAACGCTGTCTTGCACACATCCAGTACATAGATTGTAAAAGGCAGCCGGTGACTCACCGCAGCGCTTGTCTTTGATGCCTCCATAACCGCTTCAGAAACTCTGGCAGGGCTCACTTGAAAAGCCTATGAACACACACACATACACACACAGAGCCTTACTAGTCTGGCCCACTGATGGATGGAAGTATTATTGCCCCTGCTCTGTCCGACCACTGGTCTTCATCCTCTCTCGTGCTTTATCTCTCTTGCTCTGCTGGGTAAATGGGCTGGAAGCACCTCGGAGCAGGTGTGGGTGTCTATGTCAGACTATGACAGACCTAAGACCTGATAGCTTGCTTTACTCGGGGGCTTGTTGCGTCAGGCAGTTGCAGAGGTGCTTGTTTGCTTGGTGTGTCAGCGTTTTAAAATTCAAACTCACCCGGCAAGGACAGATGGGGGTCATTAATTAAAGACTGAGGAGTCGAGGATGATTTATACATCAAAACCAAGTATCCCCTCCCAGGAGACAGAAGAAGCTGCTGGGGGTGTATGAGCTTGAAGCCCAAATGGAGCAATAGAGAGAGGGTGAGGGTGTGATAGTGAGAGGATGGAAATGAAAGGAAGGATTGAAAGAAGGAAAGAAAGAGTAAAAGAAACAAAGGAAGGAAGGATTGAATAAATAAATAAATAAAATCAAAAACCTGGAGGATATTATCAAAAGAAGAAATGAAAGAATAAAAAAGAATGCAAAGGGAAGGACAGAAGGAAGAAAGTAATAATGTAAGGAAATGAAAGGAAGGACTGAAGGAAGTAGGAACATAATAAAGGAAAGGAACCAATGAAGAAGGATTAAATAAATAAATAAATAAATAAATAAATAAAGAAAGAAAGAAAGAAAGAAAGAAAGAAAGAAAGAAAGAAAGAAAGAAAGAAAGAAAGAATGAAAGACTACAAACAAGGAATAATTTAACAAAGAAAGGAAGGAACAATAGAAGGAAATGAAGAGTTCAGATGCAAAAGCCTCTAAATGCCATTTGAGATTTTCTTCTAAAATGACCATTTTTATCAAGCTTGTATATTTAAGTTCAGTAATTTCACTTAAATGACAATTAATAGGTAATCTTCATTGCCATTTAAGTGAAATTACTGAACTTAAATAAACAAGCTTGATAAAAATGATCATTTTAGAAGAACATTTCAAATGGCACTTAGAGGCTTTTGCATCTGAACTCTTCAAATAATAAAATAAAGAAACAATGAAGGAAGGTAAAAAAAGAAAGATAAAGAAAGGTACAAAGAAGGACAGAATAAAAGAAATAAATATGGAAGATTAAAAAAAGAAAAAAGGAAGTATAGAAGGAAAGAATAAAAGAAAGAAACAAGGAAGGAGGGTTAGAAAAGAAAGGAATCATTAAAATAAAAATGATGAAATTAAGGAAGAAAGAAAGAAAAAAAGGAATGAAGGACTAAAGAGTAAAACAAAGAAAGAAGGGAGGGTTGAAGTAAATTAAGAAAGAAAGGAGGAATGAAGAATGAGGAAAGAAGGAAGGAAGCCAGGAAAAGAAAGTAGGAAGGACAAAAATAATTAAAACACCAAAAAAAAAAGAAAAAACAGGGAAACAAAGAAAACAAAGAAAAAACAAAACAAAAACAGAATGAAAGGGGATGAAATTATAAGAAAGTAAAGAATGAAAGAAGGAAGGAGAGAGAGAGAGAGAGAGAGAGAGAGAGAGAGAGAGAGAGAGAGAGAGAGAGAGAGAGAGAGAGAGAGAGAGAGAGAGAGAGAGAGAGAGAGAGAGAGAGAGAGAACAGTGGCACACTGCAGTAGCCTCAGGACAGCACAGGCCTAGTGTGTTTTGGGCTGAACAAGTCTGAAGAACACTCATTAAAGCAGACACTAGACTTCAAACACACAGTGCCATGCAAGAGGAACACAGACCAGAGACAGAATCTCACATGAACAAGCGCAGTGCTGCAGTACACAACACACAATGTGGAATGACTGGCAGGAATAAAGCAACGAGTGAGTGAGAGTGAATGATACCAAGGAAAGGACTTACTATCTAGGCTGCATTTTGGGGGTATACTAACATTGACTTATGTCTGCTGATACTGTAAAACCTGATTCACTAAAAGAATCAAACAACAAAAGTCGGAACGCTCTAGTCCAAACGATTCCCAGTTTGAGACCTTGTTTTCAGATAAGAGATAATCCCAGATACAGGGGAAGTGGAGATGTACAAGATAGTGGGGAGTTGCCTTTTGATGCTCGCACTGTAGGCGTTACACACTATAACAGCCGTGTGCCGCGTCCATTAATTTCTGGGTCAGAGTGACAACAACAACAAATCCTGAAACAGAATTACATCCTGAGGCGAGAAAACTAACTTCAAAGTGGGTGTGTTTAATTATTCTGTGATCCTCTCCTCTTGTGTTTTTTTGTTGAGGGAACACAATGCGGAAACACAGCCACGACGCTAACAACGGGCGGTTGAGTGCGTGCATGTGTCAGCAACCAGAGCCTGCTGGGAAATGTCGCTCGCACCGGATAATATTCGGAACCAGCACTCTCTAGAGACTCGCAAACTCGCTCTAATGAGAAGCCACTGCTGTTTCTTCCCAGCCTTCGCTCTTCTAATTAATTAGACAGTCATTTAATTCTGTCTACATTACCCTTGTTTGAGGCTTGTCTGGGGAGTGCCATTAAGCTTTTAACGCAGTCGAAGACAGCCCCTTTCTCTCCATCAAAAACAAAAAAATCAATCCCGTAATGCCGAGTTTAAAGCTTTGACCTCGTCCAACCATCTAGCATGTCTTTGCTTTGAATCCAAATGAAAATGTATCGTGGAGTTCAGAGAGTTCAGGTGTTTTTTTCATAATAACCAGGGTGGGTCTAAATAAGTCTGAATTGAAGTCTGACTTCTTCCCACCCTGTTTCGAGCAGTTGATTGATTTATGTTGTCAAAAATCAAATGCTTCTTATTGTCTTTGTTATATGTTGCTCAAAATAAAATAAATTCATTCATTCATTCATTCGTTCGTTCGTTCATTCATTCATTCATTCATTCGTTCGTTCGTTCATTCGTTCGTTCGTTCGTTCATTCATTCATTCAGAACATCTCTTCCCTGACCTCACTCTTTCTAATGAGACAAGGGCAGGTGTACATCTGCATATTCCTCCGGGAACAGATCCGCAAGCCTGAAGACCACAGTTTCCCCCACACACTAACCAGCTTGAAGGTTAAAGGGACGAGTGTCAGAGGAATTACTTGTTCTCATAGGGGAAGACAGATCCCTTAAGGGAAAATGTGCTTCATGCAAAACAACTTAAGAGGAACGCGTTTCAGTTAATTACACCCACCGAGGACATTAAAAGGAAAGGAATTGCTCAGTTAGACAATAATTAATTTTAATCAAAAAGCAAAGCTTCTTTGAACAACGCAGCGGCGCCTCTGCTTGTCAGAGTTTGAGGGGACAGGGACACTTCAGCTTCTAGCAACAGACATGAGTGAGGTTAGTTAATCATATTTTAATTGACGCAAACAAAATCAATGCTGTGTGGGATTCAAGAATATATCATATTTAATGTTAAATATGCCATACTTTCTCAAACTATGTCATACTGTCTCACTTTTTCATGTAGATGTCAACAGATATGTACAGGTTGCACATCATTGAAAACAACAATAGGACTCATTATGTGTTTTATTAAGGGGAAAGTGATATGGAGTCAATATTATGCCACACATATTTGCAAAAGAATAAAGTACTGCAAAAGAAAATAACTTTTTGCAAACATACTGTGGAATTATACTGACTCCATAAAGTGATTACTTTTTCGTTTTCTAAGCTATTTCGTTCTTCCGAAAAGTTGAACCAAGATCATGAAAAGTGAGGTATGCATTAATTCGGAGTTGTGATTGGCTGCCGTGGCTAGAGAGTCGGTTTCTAAGCTTTTCTCCACATTTTAGGGCTGCAACAAACGATTATTTTGATAACGATTATTAGAACGATTAGTCGACTAATCGTCGATTATTTTGCCGGCTTATCAGTAAGTCTGGAACGGTTATTCAACTTTTTCAATTAGTTAAAACATTGAGTTATACATATTCTTACTATAATATAAAAAAAGAAAATCAGTTCAGCTTTTGAAATAGTTGTTTTAATGAACTTGAGCCAAATAAAGAGGTCATTCTCTTTTGTTTTCAGATTTCAGTCCAACTCAAATCACACACATGCTCTCTAAGCATTGTTTAATAGGATCACTACTTTTCTTAGAACTGAAAAAGAAAAAGGGCCAAAATATTAATCTGCAAACCATTATTATAAATGTCAAATTACAATCTTTTTTTACATGGCAATTGAGCTGACAGACACGTTCTCTTTGACCTTTTAATTTTGAAAAGCAAGTTCTGCCTTGCATGTATTGCACATGACAGCATTGTTGGTTTTAAGTATTGTGAAACTTTCCCAAACCTTGCTAGTTCGGATTCGTTTGCACTCCGTCATAATTCGCGCTGTTTTTTCTTTTACTGCAATAGCATTTGTAAGGGCTGCATTACACTCTAGTGCCACGCAGGTTCCTGAGGTGGGCGAGGAGACTAAATACACCTCGCCCACTCTCTATACCCTGTTGAGATTGTCTCTGGTCCTTTCAGCACTTCAATTACCTCCCTTTAAACATTCTGTCCTGTAAAAGACTCCTGGTTGAATTGGCCTCAATCAAGAGGGTAGGGGACCTGTATGTTGACGAATCATGCCTGGAATTCGACCCGGCTAACTCACACATGATCCTGAGACCTCTGCCCGGATACACGCCCAAAGTTCCTACCACTCCCTTCCGGGACCAGGTGGTGAACCTGCAAGCGCTGCCTTCGGGGGAGGCAGACACATCCCTAGCTTTTCTCTGTCCTGTCCGTGCTTAAACCTGTACGTGAACAGAACGCAAAGCCTCAGGACCTCAGATCAGCTCTGTTACGGAGCAACTCTGTTACGGATGCCAACAGAAGGGAAAGCTGTCTCCAAGCAGAGGATGGCCCACTAGCTTATGAAGCCCAATGCGTGCCCTCCCCGCCTGGGTTGAGAGCCCACTCAACAGGGAGTGTTGCTTCTTCTTGGCTGCTGACGCACGGCGCATTGATGACAGACATCTGCAGAGCTGTGGGCTGGGTGACACCTAACCCATTCGCTAGGTTTTATAGCTGAGCTGGTTCTTCCTGTGTGCTTGCTTCAACTAGCCGGTAAAACCAAAGTTCCCGCTCTAGTGTCGGCTTGCTGCGCCACTTCCCTCCACATGGAGCGAATACGTGCACTTTTCTACTCCAGTCGAGATCCCCACCTAGGCGAACCCTGTAGAGTTCCTCCGCAACCCTTCGGCAGTCTGAGGTTGCGGAGTGTCTGACGCCAGGCCCAATGCTCTTATGCTTGTGTAACTTGTGCTAGGCTAGGGTTCTATATGTCGTGATCCCTGTGACAATCCCATATGCATATTCTTCCACGACCACCTCCCTGCGGTGAGCCCGTGTCTTTCCCATGGCAGAGTCCGGTCTGCCATCACTGTCCGGTGTAGCCTCCCCAGTGACATTCCATATCTTGCACTACCCCTGTTGCACTACGGCCAGTCCATATGTGTATCTCCACATGTTACCTCCCTTCGTGCAGGATGTGGCTTCCACAGCATCCCTCTAGCCTGGAAAGGCATGCTTTCCCAGTGTTATCCAAGAGTTCCACTGTGTGGGTTATAACAACGCATTCTCATCCTTTAACGTCATATAGAACGCTATATGACAAAACGGCGCTATACTACGCACATGGCACCCGTTATCGTTAATATAACACGTGCTGTGAGGGCTAAGTTTAGGTGTGGGGTAGGGTGTGCGTGTCATATTCACGCTAAAGGATTTATAACGTCTTGGGTTCGCGTGTTATATTAACGATAAAGGGTGCCATGTGCGTAGTATAGTGCCGTTTTTGCATATAGCGTTCTATATGACGTTAAAGGATGAGAACGGGCTGGTTATAAAGGAACAGCAGTTTGAACTCCTATCTACGCAGGCCTTCTGCCCCAGTCAGTTGGGGGTCTGAGGGTCCTGCGTAGGGCGCTGGATGTGGAAGCAACCATGGCGTTTTCCATGGGATCCCAATTATGTCGTCACATCAATGTTACGCCGAACATGAGCGACTGAAAGGGAACGTCTTGGTTATTATTATTGTAAACCTCTTTTCCTGAAGGCAACACACCTGATACAATTATCGCAAGCCAATATGCATTAGCTAGTTTTAATCCTCTCGAAGATGATTGGTCTCTTAAGGCGATCCTAATTATGTTGTCACATCCTCATTCTTTTAGGGAATGAGGGTCACAATAGTTTTCCAAGACGTTTTCCTCTCTAACCACTCACAAAGTCGGCAAGTGTGTGATGCCTAGTTTTGTTGTAGAATATTTAGAATAAGTTGTAGAATATTCCAGCTTTTACTCTCTGATAAGACCATGTTAAAGACCACTCACTTATCTAATAAACACCCGAGAGAGAAGGGAGTAAAACATGGGAGATGTAGAGGTGGATGCTTTTTTGGGTGAAGTGCATTTATATGCTGAAACCTGGCAGAAAGAGAGGCTGACAAGGCCATTATCTCCTCTTACTGAATGCCTGGGAGGCTGATATTGGAAGAGGAACATTGGGGTCACAGCTAATGGCCATTGTGGAGCAGGAGCGAACTCTGGGTCATTGCAGTAGAGGTCACGGCATAAAAGACATGCAAAGCTGATGAAACTACATGATAACAATGCACGGCAGAGGCTGTTACACAAAAAGCCTAAGCCCTCGAGAGGATCCAGAGGTCTCAGATGCAAAATAAAGCTTGTGATTTATTTATAGCTAAAAAAAACTTCTGAGACTCTTTTGCTCTTTTGGAAAGATACTGTCTCCTCCATTTGACTTTGAACCATATCCGAACTCAATACAGCACGCTCCATGGGATCACAAGCTGAGGACAACTTTCAGCCTGACATCTGTCTTTGACAGGCAGCGTAACAAACGGTTTATTCAGAAAAATTAATTTGCAGAAACAATCCTTGGCTCATCTGCCAATGAGTTAAGTGCTATAAATTTGGACAAGCATGAACACTGACTCACGTGGCATGTCTGCTAAATGGCTTTACATTCCATTTATGTAACAATTAACTGCTGTAGATTTTCCCTGGAATCAAATGACATGGTGATTCACTTTCTTTGGAGCACCATGGTTGCTAGGGATGAATCAAGCCATTCGATTGGCCTCAGTTTGAAAAATCACTTTCTGAAGCCCAAAACATTTGGCTAGTTTGGTAAAGCGAACACAAGTGTGCACAGGTGCAAGGCTTATATCACCACCCAGGAATGCCGTACACTGCCTCCAGACTCTCATTAGGCTGTGAAAAGTGGTGTTATGAATTCAAGGTGAAAGAGGGTGGGTACATAGCAGAGGTGGAGAGAAAGAGAGCATTGTTGTGCATTTGACAACATGAAGTTATTCCAGCTGCACTCAGGGAACAACAACTTTATAATTGCAATGTACACCCTACAGATATTGTGAATGCCATAAATCATTTGACGGGGCTTCGAATGAAAACTAAATTAATTGTTCTCCTTTAAGTTCTCATTGAAACTCACATCAATTCAGGTCTATGTTTCCTTTCTCGGAAAACATTGCTCGGACAAATTCAGCTAATGTTAGATAACACTTGCTGCTATTACGTCTTTTAGGTCCAAGGTAAAAGGTTTGAGTGCTCCTCAACTCAGAGAGAGTAATGTTCTCTGGCATATCTGCCATAGATATTCACTCTTTACATCTCTTGAAACTCCAAAGCCTCAGGTAACCACCCCCAAATCAGTTTAAATGTGCTAAATGAGCTGAAATACTGCTGTGCCTTGGATATTTACATTCTTTTCAAAACAAAACATGCCTCCTTTTCATGTAAATGAGGCTTTTTTAAAAAAAAAAAAAAAAAAAAAAAAAACAACAACAACAACTTTGAAATTTGTCTGGCACCTCTGAATGATGGCTGTGGGAAGCTTAGATCAGTTTAGGCAAGTTTGAAATTGTCATATGTTACTCCTTTGAACAAAGTCGTCATGAAATCTAATTTTACCATTCTTATTTTTATATGTAATATTTTAGTGTTAATTATAAATGATTTATCTGTGCACTTCATTTTTTTATTTTTTTTAAATCATGTACCCTTGTAATCTTTAATCAAATACGTTACCCTTCCCTCCCCCTTTGAAACGACTTCTCTTCTCTTCCGGTCAAAGACTATTACTAGTGGTTGTGGATATTAGGGTCTGTCTTGTTTCTGGCCTCTCAGAAACCTGTCAGTGTCACATACAGCCAGCAAACATGTGCATTTTTGGTTGGGCTCCTCACGTCTTCTTTCCTATCCCTAAACAACATCGTCTGCCTGCCCGCTGGCTTGAATCCCTGCATTTCGAAGTCATTATTTTGTAGATATCTTTTGAAAATGAAACAACTGCGCGAGTTTGAGGAAGATAAAATTAATTAACAATAATTTAATATTTCTTTTTAAAAAGCCAGAGTTGTGTTTATATAGGCTCTATACTTTTTTGTTTAAAAAAAGACAAAAAAAATTAAAAAGTAATTATGAGAGGTGCCATTTTTTTCACTTGAGCCTCTGCCCCTCAAAACCTCTGTGCATGTCCCTGCACGTCACAATACGGAAAAAAAAGACAATCTCAACTTCTGCTTAATTACGACTTTAATCTTTCTTTCTGACACTTCCCATAATTCTTCTCCCTTGGAGACTTTCATGTTTGTAAGTTCTACAGAGTAGGACATGCTAAGCTGAAAGTCTCAAAACAAACCTCCTTCTCAATTGAAAACTCATAAATCCATAGATTAGCAATACACGGATAAGTGACTCAAATACAAAGCAAGAGAAAACAAGAATTCAGAATTCTCTCTCTTCGGCCAGAGCACATGGGCCGGCATGTGTAGGGACTTGCCATTTGAAACCTCCAATTGTGGATGAAGGGTGAGTCATGCTGTCGCCCTGCATCAAGAGACCTTCTGTCCTCATCTTCCACATGTTGTCCATCTCTCTCTTGATCACTGAGAAAGATCAAGGCCGTCAACGGCCAGAACAAGATTGGCTGAAATTCTAGAAAACTGACCAGTGTCAATTTTACAGTGGATACAACTGTATTGAAATGCCTTATATTTCTTCTCATACATTTCTGTTATTACTTTGCATAAAAAGACTCCACTCAAATAGTTTGGAGAAAATTAGAAAATTTGGGGTGTGGTAATTTTTATTATAAACTTTTTAACTTCATAAATGTGCACCTAATCTAAAACAAATGCAAGTAAGCTACAGATAACCAAAATAAAATGTTAAAACAGTATTAGTAAAATAATAATATTTACTAAAATAGAATAAATCATAAAAATATAGTCAAAAATACAAACTATTTAGTTACTGCCACATTTCTTGGTTAAAATTAAGCCATAAAAATTAGACATTTATAAATAAATGTATTCTTTACACCCCCCCTCCCCTATTTCAGTATTGTTTTGTATTGAAATTCAAAACCTTCCAGTTATGTCAAAATGTCACATACCAAATTATGACAGTTTATTTATTTTTGATTTTTTATATCGCACATTATCTTACGAACATTGCAAATCTATATATAATACAACATTCCGAAATTACCACAGTAAATCAAGACAGATCTGTGCATGATCATCCACATATCTTCATCTGCTTCTGGCAGTCATTGTGGTGAGAAAAAAAAAAAAAAAAAAAAAAAAAAGAACCCACAATTTCAAAAGGCACAATTGCAGACGAATAGAGCGCTACACATAAAATTGCACTGACATCTCTTGATTCATCACAGCAAGAGAAAAAGATTTCACAAGCAGCCGTCTCTAACACACTAAAGCTCAGAAATCGGGAAACACTATAATCTTGAGCTGGACTGGAAGGTGACTTTAAATACAGGCGGTCATTGCTGTCGTGGGCTGTAGAGTACCGAAGGACTTCACACAGGCAAAACTTCTCTGAAGTGTAAACATGTTTTCAAAGGTGGATAAAAAGGAGTGTTGATGCCAAGAATGACAAGTGCTGCTTTCTTTAAGGGTTCACAGCAAAGACACGGCCTAGTTCTCAAACCGCAGGAGACTGAGATGGGCATTTGAGATGCACAACAGGGACGACTGTAGTCTCACAGCAGCAACAGACACTGAAACTACTGTATCATGCTCCAACCTACAGTTCTCAGTGTCTAATTGGCTATATACGAGTGAAAAATCCCTTTGATGGGCCTTTGAAACACACTGGATGCACACAGCACGTTATGAGATATTCTGTCAGAACTGTGTGATCTGGGTTTTTAAAACGCAAGCGAGCTATAATGACAACAGATGCCGATGTCGTGATAGCCTCTGCAGCACATCCAAAGCATTAGATATTTGTCTAAAATAAATGCCAATAAGAAATGCTTGAGCCAAATGAGTCACTAATAAACTGCAACTCAAAACTATGTGGAAGTATGTCACTTTTATGCACTTTATATGCACTTTCTCTGATGCGCTTTCAAAACATTGTATATCAAGGCTTAAAATTTGGTTCATTATGAATATCACATGAAATTTAAACAAGTCTGGAAAGCAAGTGTTATTTTAGCAGTATTTATTATATACTATTATAGTATTTATTGATATTTTGAACTTGCTTAGAACTTTATATTTTCAGTTTTCAGGTTCTAGTTTTTTTTTCAGTCCTTGTACTTCAACTTATTGTAATTCTGTTAGTTGCAAAATCAACATTTCTAATTTTCATTTGAGTTCTTTAAGTTTATCTTTCACATAATTATATTATATTTTATTTCAGCTTTATTTCAATTGCACAACTTCTAATAATTTTAGTTTTGGTTAACATTAACAAAACTGCTTGGAAAATCCGCCAAATAATTTGGTAAAGCAAAGAAGACAAAATTAGTAAATGAATCCACAAAATGAGTGAATCAAATCAATAATTTTGTCTTTCTATTGGACTGTAATTCCAGTAAGTGTGTCTGAACCTTGACTCAGGATAAGTTTAGTTCGAACATGCTGTGACCTGCATTGCGTCAGTAAAGAAAATGGCTAGTTAAACATTTGCTGAACGTTGGTAGAAATGTTAATCAACATTTTGGTTAAAAACGTCCCCAGGGCTCATAATGAATTATGAGCTGTTCAATCTACTAAATGTATGGCACTGAACATTTAACAACTAATGGTACAAAACATAAATATTAATTTAACATGCAAATGGAGCTTCTTACATCTTTTAGCAAATGTAGCATTTTTGTGTGTGATGTGTCAAGTTAAAAAATCTTTTAACACGTAGCAGTGGATCAATGTCAGTTTTAATCAATAGGCAAATCAGATGAATCTGTGGATTTGATGAGCAACTTAAGTATATTTACTGTGTAGCAATGGTGAGTTAATGTACCGCTAAACGTGCCTTCTGATCAATTCTGTTGTGCTCTGTATTGATTTTTTTAATACAAGAAAACATTCTGGACCCTGAGAGGGTACTTTACATGAGTATTGGTTTATGGCGCGGCTTTGACAAACAAAAACCTTTTTTAGACCGGATTTGTTTTGTATGGAGAGGTAGGATAATGTAATACTTATCAGACTTTTTACCATGTCAGTAGCTGTTCAGTGAATTCGTAAAGATGTGAATTATCATGCTGGTAAACAATACAGCACCTTGTATCTACTAAAAAAATGTAAAATAAATTCTAATAATTAACAAGGATCTACTCTCCACAGCCCATGTCCAGCCTGAATGCCATTTAACTACATCAATAACTCCAAATGTCTCAAGTGGATGTTGGTAAATGAACAAATATATATATTTTTTTTATAAATTTCAAGTCTGAATAATGCATAACATTTGTTGCTTGCATAAAGCAGAACAATGTAGATTTTTTTTTTGACATCTAATTTTACAAGATAGAGCATGAGACATGGTACAGGTCGGATTCATACATGTCCCTGAACACAAGAGCTTTTACGTGTCACGACACTCAAGGATGTACACTACCCATCTGTGCAATGGTAACCCAAACTAAGCATTGCGACCGGAGTAGGGAGATGAGGGGAAGTTGCAAGAGTGTATATGTTGTTCAGAGACTGTTGTCTATTTTTCTGGGGAAACAAATTCAGAAAAAAAAGGAAAAACTTGATCTGCAAAACACGAACAAATAGTCCTTTTAATGTGCATTGCAGGATTATAGGGTCAGTAATGTGAACAAGATCACTGCATTTTGCTTGAAATTCTAATCAAGCCCCTAATAATACCAAATTTTATGTATGAGATGTTGAGCTAAATGTGTGGCGGCAATGCATATGCATAGCGCAAAACGCATTACACAAATGCATAGTGCATAATCCGGAGCACAAACCTATTTCAGTGATTTCTACAGAGACAATTACTTTACAGACATACAGTCTGTCCCAAGAAACTAATCCCATCTGAATAGGGGTTGAGACATTTTTACTTTGGATTACAAACCAATGACATTTTCATTTTCAAAAAAACAAAACACCAACAACATAATAATTTTTATGTATATATATATATATATATATATATATATATATATATATATATAGAGAGAGAGAGAGAGAGAGAGAGAGAGACTCACCTAAAGGATTATTAGGAACACCATACTAATATTGTGTTTGACCCCCTTTACCTTCAGAACTGCCTTAATTCTACGTGGCACTGGTTCAACAAGGTGCTGAAAGCATTTCTAAAGAGTGTTGGCCCATATTGATAGGATAGCATCTTGTAGTTGATGGAGATTTTGGGATGCACATCCAGGGCACGAAGCTCCCATTCCACCACATCCCAAAGCTGCTATATTGGGTTGAGATCTGGTGACAGTGGGGGCCATTTTAGTACAGTGAACTCATTGGCATGTTCAAGAAACCAATTTGAAATGATTCGAGCTTTGTGACATGGTGCATTATCCTGCTGGAAGTAGCCATCAGAGGATGGGTACATGGCAGCCATAAAGGGATGGACATGGTCAGAAATAATGCTCAGGTAGGCTGTGGCATTTAAACAATGCCCAATTGGCACACAAGGGGCCTAAAGTGTGCCAAGAAAACATCCCCCACACCATTACACCACCACCACCGTCTGGCACCAACAAACTATGCCATGCTCAAAGTTGCTTAAATGACCTCTCTTTCCAATTCTGAAATTCAGTTTGGAGTTCAGGAGATTTTCTTGATCAGGACCACACCCCTAAATGCATTGAAGCAACTGCCATGTGATTGGTTGATTAGATAATTAATTCATTATTGAGAAACTCCTTTAGGTGAAATAAATGATGTGCAATTCCATTTATAATTGACTTGTGCTGAAAATTTCAACGTTTACATTGCTTTTCCATAATCATAGGGAAATAATTTTGAATGGTATTGTGATGCAGAATGTATAATTATGTAGATGGCACAAACTATTTTTACCTAGCCCGGTTCTAATCTTCCAGAATAATTAGCACTAATGGCACAAGACTTAATGCTAGAGTGCAGATAAACAGACTGTATGATAATGAAATAAGCTCACTGCTGGAAATTTTCCTGTGTGGCAACATGGCAGATTTGTTGGACCCCGAGCTCTTTGACACTTGCACTATGGAGAGCTGATAGCTGACATTTTTAACAGTCCATTAAGGATGGCTCTGGGAATAAAGCATGCATGATGTGCCTGCTCTTTAAAGAGGGCTGAATAGGCAAGGAAAAAAAATCTCAGAAAACCTTAGAATGAAAATTCAGTCTGGGACTCGCAATATATCTCATTTTCCAGACTCTTTTAAAACACATGACAAGGCATGCTCCAAGGACCAACTGTGCCAACTTAATAATTCCTCGCTGGTGAAGATAGAAAGTTCGTTTAAGTTTGCTTATAGAGGTCTGTTGAATAGAGAATGTGATATTTAAACGCATAACAAAAAATAAATAGCCCCTTCCATCTGCTTATATTAAATGTATAACAATAGTGAGAATGAAATTGCATATCGATTTAGCCTAAATTCCCAGTTTGACCCAGATTGATTTCAAAATTCAGCTTTGCCATCATATGAATTAATTACATTTTAGAATATATTCAAATATTTTTGGTAAAATAGTGAGCATTAGAGACTTATTTAAGAAACATTAAATCATTAAGTTTGTTGCATCTTGTCAGATGTTCACAGTGACCTTCATAGGTCTGTGATAAGATCCAAGCTGTCTGTCTCTTCAAGTCATTGGCAGCAGTAGAGATAAGCCGAAGGGGAAGAATAGGTGGAGGGGGGTCTTGTCATAGTCAATGAGTGTCCCAGGGCAGGAAGAGCTTGTTCGGTATTCCAGGTTTCAGAATCAATGCAGACGTGCTTGTGGTCACACTCTCCAATCTTGTTTTCTCCTTGGACAGGCAGCATTCTTGGCTGTTGGACAACATGCTTCAGTCATGCAGGATGAGCTGGAGCGACCATAGCCTTTCCTGATTGAGAGGAAATTCCTACCTTGAACTGTCTTCTGACATTCCAACTCTTGGTGGAAAAGCTCCAAGCATGCCTAACAGAGATAATGGATGACCCATGCCACCTCAGTTTTAAACTGCTGGATCAGAATAGTTAGGATGGAAGTGGATGCGGAGCAATTAAACGATTTTTGATCTTTGAAAACATGTCCGGAAAAGATGGAAAGGCAAAGCATATTTGTTCACAATCGACCACAAGACATGCAGCACACAGTAAAGAATGTATTAGGAACCGCACTAGATCCTGAAAACTGTTGAAGGAGGAATGCAGATAAATGCCACCACATCAAAGCTCGAACAAAACCAATTCTGGTTGAAAACCACAGTGAGGTCTGCGGTAGAGGATCAGGGAGAGAAAACAAATCAAAAGGCTGAGTGAAAATTCCAAACTCTCTTGATCTTCTTTGTAACACAAAAGGACAAGTTTTTAAGAATGGCCTGGTTGCTATTTCCACATATACAACTCTTTATAACTCTTAAATGTTTCAGTAGCTCAGGTGCTTTTAAAACAGAATAGCTTTTATTTTAACAAGTTAGCCTACCTTTTCCAACATGTAGTGATCTAGTGTAAAAAAAAAAAAAATGCTACATAGCTTTCTTTTTTAAAATAACTAAACAACTAAGCTTTATAGTTAAGCTATATTTGAGGAATAATAAAATAAATCGATTCATTTGGAAGGTTCATTTCTAAAAATAATAATAAATCACAATCGCATTCGGTTGTTATTTCATTTTCAAGGACTTTTAGTTTGTCTTCATTATTTCCTGTTATGGTTACTCAGTATGTTTTCATTGGTTGTCATAATGACTAATGGGCTATATGCACGCATAAATTCCGCATTTGACGTAAGGATGCTCGTCCATTTCCGGTTGTGGAGATTAAAGCGGAGGAGAACCGAGGAAAACGAGATTATGGCAGAGTCTTCAAAATTTACTGTCCTCCAGTCTTTGAAATGAAACGTACATACGTTTAGATGTAATTTTACATATAGTTATATTTATTTAATATAATTTTAAAAAGAAGCATAAACACAACAAGGGGTGTCTGTTTTATCTGTTTTTGTGACTAACGTTTCTTTAGTATAACCATGGAGTATAAAATTCAATATAAATTCTCGTTATTGCATTGGACTCTACGATCGGCGGAAGTTATCGAGCATCCCTAATGCTTCACCGGAAATACCGCCGTGCATAGAGCCCATTGGCTCTTTGATTATATCACACCTGTTTTGTATTCTGTTGATTATCTTGTGTATTGGCCTTAGTTCTATCAGTTCTTGGGCTGGTGTTTTTGTTTCTCTTGTTGGAAATTGTTATTTGTTTTATTTAATAAATGTTATCCTCCTTAAGATCTGGAGATACACCTCGCCTCGTCATCTTCATTATAACGTGACAAATTAAAACATAGATACATTCACTATATTTAAAGTACTCTTTAGAGAAAAAGATCACCAATGACTGAACTCAAGAACCGGATCGGTCTGATTACTGAATGAATCATTCAGATCGTTTTTGTGAATTGAACCAGCGGATTCTTAAAACAAGATCTAACTCAGAAGAAAAATAAAAAAAGCTATTGTATAGCTTCAGAAGGCTTGGAATACAGTATACGTATTTGATACTTTTGTGTCCTTTTTAATGATTCTTTTACAATTTAAAGTAATTACATGTAGTGACCAACCAAGGCATCAAACTTTTGAACGTGAAAAATGTAAGTCATATAGGTTCTGAAAAACCGAGCAAACGGCATTACAAAGCAAAACAGCTTGCGCAAATAACTTTGACAGACCAAATAAGAAATAAAGGTAGAACATGATATTTGCAAAAGAATCATGAATTACTAATACATAAATCCCATTTCAAAGAGGAGCAAGACTGAGTGGAATAATCTCTTAAAACCAGAGCCAGTACAGCTTTTAATCCCACTCTCTGTGCATTACTGATATTGTCCATCATGTATGCAGCTGGAAGATGATATATGTGGTGCTTTGCACTTCACACCACCGCACGAAGCAAAGAAACACCACATTATCCCCCCCGCACGCAAGGAACTCCTGAACTTGGAGACCAAAGAGGAGAGAGAAGGGTGGATCACATTGTAAGGCTGATGACTCCACTTCACTGCTCTTAAAAGCTTTTCAGTTCCTCTCAGCATTAATTGTGTATGGAGAGCCAAAGGTTCAAGGCCGTTTAATAACGAGCCTCTATACTCACCTCTGATAACCTGTCACTAGTATATCTCTTCACAGCTTGCACCATGCATTACACACACGTGGTCATTTTTGCACGCAATCATGTGCCAGGTATGTGCAAGCTTACACAGGAGAGAGAAAAAAAGCCCCAAAGAATGTCTCGGAACGCCTACATACAGAAACAACCGGCACTCTTGCTTCACTCTGTTCTCACGCAGCTGCAAACAACTGGCACGCTTCCATACAGATGGGAGAGAAAAAGAAAAAAAACATGATCCAAAAAGCAATAATAGCAGCAAAAACCATTAAACACATTTTATTTTAATAGACTATTAGAGAGTTAGGGCTTAAACTGTGCTTTTCAGTAGCATGACAGTAAATTAGCTGCTTTTACACAACTTTTCCAGCTAAAAGTTACTTTATATATATATATATATATATATATATATATATATATAGTGCTGTCAAACGATTAAAATGTTTAATCGTGATTAATCGCATGAATGTCATAGTTAACTCACGATTAATCACACACTCTATCTATTCTAAATGTCTCTTGATCGGCTTCCTTTGTGCAAATATTTTTATTGAAAACAACATTGGCATATTCTATGTTCTAATTCACACTAACATTCTCATTTGGAGCAAATAATCTCTCACACAATGTAACACTGTCTATCAATAAAAAGGTGAAAGAAATACTGACGAGGTCCTGATATTGACGACGGGGCAATATCTATAAAATATATTGATGAATTCGCATCATCTGGGTGTGTGTGTGTTTGCAATCAAGTGGTATTTCAGACTGGATGATAGCTGCTATGACGATAGCTCAGTTCACAACGACAAAACACACAAATCACTTTGGTCTTGTCAATGAAACCATTTGGCAACTTTTTAAAAGTAAACTTTCCATTCAGAATCTTATTGGCAACCATTTCGGCATCTCGCGAAAAATCTCAAAACGTAATGTTAACCAACTATTTGGCCGGCTCGCAAGCCCAAACGAGTGTGTGCGAACTTGAAGCAACAAAACGTTATCGCGCGGCACAAACCATTGAAATGAATGGGTTTCAGAGCGCAGCGCCGTGCATACCGCGTCCTGTTGCAAAAGCATGTGAACAAAACGAAAACGTTTGCTAGGATAAAAAGACTGTTAATCGTGCAACAAAAAAAATGGCGCCGCTAAAATGGGTTTCCATTAACATCGTCAATAACGCGTTTAACTGACAGCCCTAATATATACACACACTCACACACAAATACACGCATTTATCCACTGGATATGGGTGTAAGTGCACAGAAAATCTGTACCTTTCATTACCCTCAATGAGGAGTATTTCCATAATTCGTAGATTCATGCCATGCCATGCCATGCTATATTACCTGATGCATTATCTCTTCTAAACACCTTGGGCAAGGATAGGCAAAACCAGGCCAATGTGGCTGCAGTATGGAAATCTGGCTAAGGCTGAGGTGGAAGGAAAGCCCAGGTCATATCAAGCACCTTTTCAGCTGACTTGGTCTTTTGGCTTTCAAAACTGTCATGACCCTGGAGGCCTACTGATGGCTCACTGAATGCAGAAGAATTGGGCGAGCTGGTGTCTGTTGAGCTGGGCTCATATATCTGCGAGAAGATAGACGGCTTCCCTAAGGAGCTTAGAGTAAGAGGCCCAAACGCCAAACCGGGTGGAACTTTAATCAAAGCTGACTGCTGCGACTTGTAACTTTTCCGAAATAGAAATTAAGCCTTTAATCGCCACTTTTTTTTCTTCATATTTTGTGTTTTGGCTCTGTAAAACCTAATCCCTGAGTGTTTGTGAGACTGCTGTCATGCTTTAAAGGCTCCACCATCCAGTGTTACTCATGTAAGTCACGTTCAAACGCAGGAGACGGGTGAGATCAATAGAAGGATGGAAGGCACATGCTGAGTGCAGTGGACAGGGCACGCCTAAACATAATATTTGTCTTGGCTCATTTCTACTGCTGTTTAGAAGTGGAGACTGTGTGAAGAGGTGTTGATGAGGTTATAAATGAATGGCAGCTCATTAGCTCCTTGAAGTAGTGCACACAAAGTTGAACGCCATGACTGAAGTACCTGCTCTTCAATCAATTAGCTGCCTGTAACAAAGCATGAGAGGATCAACACTGAAAACGCAATTATCAAACATATTTTTATACACTACCTTTGAAAAGTTTGGAGTTATAACATTATTTGATGTTTTTTTTTCTCTTTAAAGTCTGGTCGTCAAGGCTACATTTATATACAGTAAAATACAGTAAAATGATAAACATTGTGAAATATTATTATAATTTAATTTAAAATAACTATTTGTATATATTTTAAAATGTATCATTACTCCATTATTACATCATAACTCCAGTCTTCAGTGTCACATGATCCTTTAGATCCTGATTTGGTGCTCAAGAAACATTTCTGGGTTGACATCCGAATTTAAATGCACAATTGAATCAGAAACTGTGATGACTGACAGTGATCAGCAAGTACTTAATTTAAAAGTTTTGGCTCTGGGGTCGAAATTTTTATGTCATATAGCTAATTTTTTTGAATGGTATTGGGAAAGACTATTGGAATTTTGGTACCATTAGCAACACTAATCTCCATGATGTTTCTTTAATGATATAAAAACTACCTATTTTATTTTCAGGCCTGTATTATTCAAAATCAATGTCACCCCTAAACACAAGGTGCAGGAGCTCAAATTAAATCACTTAATTTCTTTTAATTAAATAATTAATTATTTACCAAAACCACTTATGTTACCAAAACCACGTATTATTAGAGTACATTTACACAACAACAATATGCTTAAAATGGATCAGTTATCCCTTTGAGTTCTCTGCATACAGACATCATTGTCAAAACCTGAAAAAGACTAAAAACGCTATATTATTCTGCCAAGCCATTAGATAGCGAGGAAACACTATAGACTGAACACATAAAACTCAAGTGCATGATGGCATCGTCTTCAGAGATTCGTGTTTTTTGTTTTTTAAACAGACCGTTTTCAAAAGTTTACGTTTTCAGGCACCCAAAACGCCCTTGCGGTGTACGTAAATGAATGGCCAAAATGCATAAACAGTTTTATGTTTTTAGTTGAAAACAGTGTTGTGTAACAGCCCCTACAGACAAAATCATTTTTTTTAGGGCACGAGCATGTAGCAAATTAGCTCAAAGGGAAATATAAATAATTAATTATAACTTGCAATTATTAAATAGAAATATTTGGATCAGTTAAAAGAATTAACTTGATGTAGCTGAATTAACATTAAAATCAATTAATCTGTTCGTCCAGCGAACACTCAATATTGATCGTCTATCAACTCTTATAAAGGATATTTTCGTTGCCACAGAAAAATAACTCTTTCCTAGCATGAAGCTGTGATCACACCGTTAAAAGGACATTGATTTACAAGCAGGGAATCATGAATGTGCACAAAACATTCATCGGGATAAATCACGAACACAACGCAAATGTTGACTAGGAAACGGGAGAGCTCATTTAAACGTGTGGAACTGTTTGAATCATCATCATCATCATCATCATCCACCGTGAAGCTTACGTACAAACAAGGATTTCTCATTTTACTTGAGCCGGAAAAAGATTAAAAGTTTGAAGCTCTGAGCCGTGACGGCGTCTTTACTCTCTCTCTCTCTCTCTCTTTCTCAGGTTGTGGATTGGAAGTTCAAAGTTAGACAGGTTCAAAGCTTCAGCAGGGGAACATTCGAATAAGCTTCTGCAATGTAGATACAAAACCCAATCCAGACGTTTTGCATTAAAAGTGCATTTCAGACCTGGCATCTAATTTTACACATAGCACAACTTTTAAAACGTCAAGACCATTACAGGTAGGAACCGTGCGGATTGTGTACACCTACAGCGCAAGAGGTAATTATGGAGACAGCATTCCAATGAGTAATTCAAACCGAGGTAATCCTCTCAGTCCACCGGGATTCCTAGAGGAAATTAAATGTCGATCTGGATGCTGTTACCTTTGCATACTGCCAGCCTCTTTACTGTTTCCCTGCAAGAAGACATAGGAACAAAAGAAGAGCAACTTTCTCAGCTATCAACTTTCACAATCACAATCGAGGTAGCTTCAGCAGAGCCTCGTTCGTTTTCTTCAAAAACCAGATTGGCCGAGCATGTGTCAATGATCAGAATTCCCTTTGTGTGAGCTGGTGTGAACAAAGAGGTCAACTGGGATATGAGATCACAGGGAGATCACATGTGCCCTCTATGCCTGCTATTATAATGCTGATGCAGAAGTCAATGGCGGCCTATTCATGGGAGCGAGATTGAGATGGTGTAAAGGCGTTTATGTGGGCTCATATTTACAAACCCACCCCATGAGAACTCAATACACATAGCAAAAGTGACCTTAACCTGCTCTTCTCTTGTAACTTGACCCTCGCAGGGATAATAGAGGAAATGGGAGGCTGATCTAGAGGAAACCAACTGCTCTGAAGTTATGATGGCATTGAAAAAACAAGGCACACATCATGTAATTCTGGCCTATTGCAGCTGTGAATGATTATACTGACGGGGCGCGACTGTATTCACAGGTTGGGAACTCTGTGGCTCTGTGTGAGCTTCTGTATTTTAGCCCTGATTCAGCAATCAGGCTCTTTGTAGAAGGTCAGCATTGCGTTTCAGTGCCGAACAGAGAATGGCTTTAGGGACTGCAAACTCATCTAATATGATAATGAGTCCTGCTCAAAGGAACAGCTGGGCAGTTCTAGCTGGTACTATGCATGAATCACTCCACTTTGAAGGCTGACAGATATTGCATAGAATGGGTTAGCTTGATGCTAATGAAATGAAATTAGCTATCTAATGAAAAAACAAACAAAAAAACAATGATGACACTTTATAATAACACGCTAACAACCATTAGTTAAGCATGACTAAAAAGTTACTTCATCATTCATAAAGCATTAATAGACATTAATGAGCAGTTTATAAAACAGCTTTAAAGGCTTTCTTCTTGATTTGAAAGCATATCTATGATTTATGATTTAATAATTGTATTTTCATCCTTTCGTAATGATCAATTTATCATTTCTAAATGAAGAATTGCATTTTTTTTATAGTTTTCAGTGGTTCATAAGATTACTTAGAGCATGTAAGTAAATGATTAATAAACTTTCACATTCATACATATTACTAATAAACTTAATAAACTTACTAATAAATTAATAAACTTGTACATTCATATTATTGAGACATATAGTGATGGTTACTTAGTGTGTTAATAAATGCTTTATTAACATGCATTTGGGTAGTTATAATGCATTTAGTAGTGGTCAGTTAACTAGGTTTGTGATTTAAAGTGAGGACTATTCATGCGGGCTGTTAAATATTTCTATGTTTTGTATCACTGTGTTGTGTTTGTTACATTTTACCGTTTACTGTTTAGAAGATTGATGCGCCTTTAAATCTCCTTTATAAATGCTTTACAAGGCATGAATAGTCCTCACTTTAGATGAGCTCACAAAATAGTTAACTAACCACTACTAAATGCTTTACTACTACATTTACTTACACTTTCTAAGTGATATTATGAATGACTTACAACTCTTAAATTACTGGTTTGTAAATAACGCTATACTTCATTTAGAAATTATTAATTGATCATTAACAAAGCATGAAAACACAATAATTAAACGCATTATAGATATGCTTATAAATCAAGAAAAAAAACATTTATAGCTGTATTTATAAACTGCTTATTAATGTCTATTGATGCTTTATAAATGATGAATAAACGGTTTACTCATGCTTAACAAATGATTAATAGCGTGTAGTTATTATAAAGTGTTACCGAAACAGGGATTGCATAAAGGATGGTACATGATGCAGGACAACAAAGATTTTACAAAAACTATTTCGCTTAAAATCAGTCAACAAGAACACTATCTATTGCTCATATAGATTAGTAGCACTTAGTAGCACTTCATTATAGAAACAGCAGCTTAAGGCAAGGCACTTAAGGAAAAAAATAATGTACTTTCAATTTTTCAGTCCATACTCCTAAATTTATAATCCGTTAGCTATTGAAATCAGTTACCACAGTTGACACACATGATTCTTATGTTATCAAATTATAGCATATAATTTAATCATGCAGTTAAGACAGTCTGATGTGTTCAACCTCAATTATACACAATAAAACAATATACAATATACAAAAAGATTTGATAACAGAACCGTGAGCTGGTTCTATTCTTGTGTTGGTAGACTAAAGATTTCTAGGGATGGGATTGTTAAACCAAGGGAACAATTCAAGAATCTGTATGTATGGTTTATGAACTATGGGGAGGAATTGAATTGTCCATGATTTGTGGCTCGTTTTATTTTTCTCCTACAGGTGACTTCCCTGCATGATCAGTATATTGATATCTATCAGTTACATTTTTGGTCCATTTCACCTAGGGTGTCTTGCTTTAAGAATCAAGTTCTGGACTCACCTTAAGCTTGTCGAAGCGATCACTAAGCGAGGTGACCTGATGCTCGCGATGCCGTCCCACCAGCTTGCAGAGAGCGCAAATCAGCTGGTCGTCCACCACGCAGTACATGTTCACCTTCTCGTTCTCATGCTCCAAGCAGGCCAGCCCTCGCAGCTGAGCGTCCGCCACCGGCTCCACCAGACGATGGCTGGTGAAGGGCTTCTTATTGGGGTGCGTGGCCCGCAGGCAGCGGTCGCAGTACGATACCTCGCACGTCACGCACGTCTTGACCGCCTCCCGTGGGGGCTCCTGATCGCAGAACTGGCACCCGACGCGCTCTAGGGACATGGCGCTGCTGGCGGGGCTGCCCCTCGCGCTCCCGCCGAGCGTGGCGCTGTAGGGCCGAGGCCGGCGACTCTCGTTGGGGGAGTTGGGCCCGCTGACGGAGGCCTTCTGGAAGCGGTCGATGATGTTCTGCAGCGTCACATTGCGCTTTAGGCCCTCCAGGCCGCGCTGATTGAGCGTGATGACGTAACGGCAGGTGGGGCACTGGAAGGCGGAGATGGACTCGAGAGGCTTGGTGCTGGAGCAGTGCGAGACCAGGATGCGGTGGGCGCAGTTGAAGCACAGGCTGTGGGCGCAGGGCAGCAGGAGGGGGTCCTCAAACAATTCCAGGCAGATTGGACACGTCAGCTCTGACTCCAGTGTTTCCATCTTCAATTGAACCGATCTAAAGGTGACATCAAATCCCACAGAAGCTGGTCAGTCACCTGTGCGGCGGATAGCTACGGGTTAGTGGCAAGCAAACTTTAGTGTGGCTAAAGCAGCACAAAGAGAAATTCCGCTCAAAAAACAAAAACGTAGACAAGGTATAAAATCAGTGACTTGTGTTTATATGGTTAAATTAAGAAAGTGCTAACACTGGCATCTATAATACTAAAATAATATCAAAACAATTTTTTCAATGTTTTTTTTTGTTGTGAACTAATGCTGGGGTAATATTGCATTTATACAAACTAGTTTTTTTTAAATTGGACACTGAGTTAAACTCACTAAGCTAAACTTGAAATAAAAAAATAAAATAAAATCTATCAATAATAACTTAAAAAAAAAAAAAAATCACTCTTAAAAATAAAGGTTCTTTATTGGCATCTGTGGTTCCAGGAAGAACCTTTAACATCCATGGAAATGTTCCAATCCAAAATATTCTTTATAGTGAAAAAAGGTTCTATACATTATTAAAATGTTCTTCACACAAAGGCAAAAATGGTTCTTTTAAAAAATGTTGTTTTTGTTTCTTTGGGGAACCAGATGAAAACCAAACCAAAATGGTGTTCTTCTGACATCACTGCAATTTATGGAACCTTTATTTTTAAGAGTAAAATATTGATTTTTGAGCGTAAAATCACTAGTTGTAAGCAGTTTGGTTAATGATAGCAAGCATACATTGATTTGTTAACATCAAAGCATTATATTTGGCTCAAAAGTGGCAGCATGTTTAAGCTAATAGTTTTACATGGAAACATGACCAAGGATTGCCTTTAACTTCAAGCTGCATTGTCATTGTGAAAGATGAGGATTAAATAGACATACATGATATTTCATTCACTTCTATTCATACTCTTATGCTTTGGAACAGTAAACAGCACAGCCACACACACACACACACACACACACACACACACAGAGAGACACCCACACCAGCTGGGTTTTCAGCATAGCAAATCAAGCAACAGCTCTGCCCACTGAATAAGAGCCAATATGATGCATCATTTCACTTAAGACAGTTTAAAGCTGCAGTCCGTAGCTTTTTTTGGACTAAGAATTATCCAAAATACATGTTTGAGAAAATACATAATCAGCCAGTGTTCAAAACTATCTTCTTGCTGTAGCGTGATTCAAAGCGGTACGCTTTTAATAATGCTTTTAATTCCAGTGGTACTGGTGGATTTCCGCGGGAGATTCGAGCATGTCTTTGAGTATAATAAGTATAATAAGTATAATTTGCATGGTTTTACGTGATATGATAATTAATAAGCGATTGTTCGATTTAATCACCATGATTTACTGCAATGTAAGAACAAGAACAAACGTGGATGTTTCTTACTAGTTCAGATGTCATTTTCCGGTGAAAATTCTTATGTATCATGTTTAATAATAAGTTTAGTTTGTTTAATAATGGTATTTTTTTTCATTCATTAAATAATATATTATGATTACTATTATTTGAGCTTTCATTTTTATTCACATCTCTCCTCTTTGGGCCTGTATGCAGCCATGTGAATTCATATTGATTGCACCAGACACCTTGGTGGCTTTTAACGATTTCCATCTCTGATGTTACATACAAATCAATGCAAGACTCCGAGCACACGTAAAAGGCTATGATCACATTGCCTTAGTCTATCACACTTCCTGCACCTTCTGATCTGACAATGACACCGCCCATCTTCATCCTATCATTCTCACATTAGGCTTCAACTCCATCCTCTTAAATGGCTATTGAGCGTGTCAGAATCTTCTAGGCACACGGCTCTACTGGAGCAGCAAGTTACTGCCATTTCTGACAGGGAACCTGAAGTCCCTGACTGCTACTAAAAAATATCTGACAGCTACTGTGAGGAGCCAAAAGCTCTTGAAGTCAGCAGACATCCTGAGATTTTGTATTAAACCTTTAACTCGACAGGCACTTATGATGGCAAGCCAAGGAAAGCATGTGATTAAAACAGCAGTGGACCAGTAGGAAACTGGATTCAATCTTTACTGGAAAAAAAAAAAAAAATTGTAATAAGAGTTTGTCTTTGTGTGATAGTCACCTTGTTGTGTTCAAATGAAAGTTTTCACAATATTCTGATATTGACAATAATCATGATATTTAAAAATCAAAGATTGATATCATGTTAATACTACCCATGACATAATATCGTGAATAATCCAGACACGCCAGCATGGTAGGTGGCACCTTAATGTTGGTTGCCATCCTTCACAAAACAGAAAAAAAAGAAGAGACAAAATCATGTCAGAGATGACGATGGACTAAAGTGAGACACTCAACTCGCAACCAAAAACAGTTTGCTCGCCAAAGTGGGTCTTTTTGGACCCTGTAAAGGAGTGTCAATCAAGAGTCATACTTTTTGTATGCCTTTACAAACTCTTTTCTCTCTACCTCACTACACACACATTTTGAGTGTAAATGACTGGCTAAAAAACTTGAAGCAAATGCTCAAACTCAGGCTGAAACCATTAGCATGAGTGAACAGAACTGCTCTTAACTTTTCTATACAAGTGTAAATGATTTGCCACCATTAGTTCCATTGACAGCTATCCAAACACACAGGACTTAGATTAGAAAAGAGCAAAAGCTTGCCTGGTAATCTGGCAGTTCTGCTAGAGAAGAAACAGTCAGCAATTGTTTTTTAAGGAATCTTGAATCTGAAGTGATTTCTGAGAATCTTTGTTGAATTCTGTTGATATGTGAAAAATCATCCCAAACAAACACACACCTTCATTTATTGCTTCACCCCCAAAATGCATGAAGAAACAGGCAATGCAAGAGTGGATGTCTCTATCATAGCAGAAGCGAAGTAAAAAAATATCAACAAAAAATTGAGCGAAGATGACGAACGACAAAGAAGAACAAAAATGAACATACAGTATACGAGTCGCCAGCAATGCACACTCAAAACCAATGTAACTCACGTACTGTATGGAGCAGAAACAACTCAACCTGAACATCTGTCAATCTCTCTAAAAGTACGTGTGTCCTAAAGCTCTTGCCTGATCACAACCCTTCTTATTCCAGTGATATCCCCTTGACTCTTTTGTAATGTCTCCCAGTCATCTCTCTTTCTACAGTCTTTCTTCAAATCTCCATTTTGCCCTCTCTCTCTCCTCCCCCATCATGAGTGCACACATCCCCTACTGCTGATTGGCTATACGTTTATTGAGATCATCGGTCTGATCCACTTTCAACAGTGTTTCCCAAAAATCGTTTACTACACATTTAATGAAGGTCACAATGAGGTGATGAGGTCAGCAGATCTGTCTATACAGATCTGATTTTTTAAATGCATATTTTAAAAATACAGAAAGCATCAGCAGGTTTAGCATGGAAATGTCTTGTTTAAGTGTAACAAGCAGAAGAAGTGATAGATTGGAGAAGTGGAGAAGCAAACAGTTTACTCCTTTCAAAGAAAGACACCACATCATATAATCTGATTATGATGAAGTGCTCCATATGGAGGCTGATCAGAGTCTGCTTCTGCTCATAAACAGCCCCACTCAGGCACACACACTTATGCACAAGATCCCAAAGCCGAGTCTGGTTTATTTGATCTGTTCTCGGCTTGATTATGGCATTATTTCCCCCTTTGATGTTGAATTGGAATTTAAAAAAAAAAGACGGAAAGCAGTCTCTATAAGAGATGACTCATATGGTAATGATTTAACAAAGCCACTTAGTGCTCAATCACAGATGTCGTATATCAGGTGCCTAACATGTTTGCTTAAATGCAAACCTAGCCGCTGATAAATTTGCTAATAACATCTAAATGTAATGCAAAATGTCGTCTTTCTCAAATAATGTCAAGAGAAGCAAAGCTAGTCTAAAAGATGGCAGTTGCATTTAATTGACTAGTCTCAGGGTCTCCTGGGACTCTACTTGTTCTGTGTCTGTAAGGAAAATGAAAAACCAACACCCATGCGTTACTGAGAGGTATGGCATTTCTGGAACAATGACAATTAGCCTTGACAAAAAAATAGGGGCAACTTACTTTTAAAATGTCTAGGACTGCTCTTCCTTGAATTATATAAAATGATAATACCCAGGGGGCAAAACACCTGTTTTTTAGGAAATCAGACATGGGCTGCTGTAAAAGGTTGTCATATAAAAATGAAATCTACGATGTCTGAGGATCACAACCTGGGTGGACAACCCGGTGAACAAGCTGCTGGAAACTTGTAATTAGGGTCAAAACAATGCTACCTCAAATTCTGCTTTAACTCCCCGGAATCACCCAAACATGCTAAAACGGTTTGATTATATTCATGAATCCTGAGCCATATCTCCCTGATACTTTATGCTAGAAACAAACTGAGCATACCGTTCAAAAGAGTGGAAGATAAGCTTTCATCTGATGCATTGACTGTACATGTAATTAGAAAGTAAGAGTGAGCAATGCCTCTTAATTCATAGGTAGGCAAAAAAAAGAAAAAAAATATATAACATTCCATTTGTAATCGGTAACATTCTTTACCCTTTGTTGTTGTTAAAATAAACAAATTACCATGTGAAGTTAACTTTTACTAGATGAAATCATATTTTGATCATTTTCACTAACCATACAGTCCCTATGGTCCATAACAAATTTAGAGGGAATTCAATTTCAAGCCTATAATAGCCTGTCAATTCAAACTAGTTCCAAGAAAGAAGTTAACCATTAACTGATGTTTATGTATTTACAGTATATAGTTTGCATATTTATGCAATATATATATTATTTGTATTGCAATGTCTAGTATTTGTAATATTCTTTCACAAGTGGGATAGCTTTATTCTATCAAAAAAAAAAGGATTTGAGGATTTTGGGTTAGGCTGGTTACTGAGTGTGAGACAAAGGTACTGACAACTAAATGTTGAAATACTAAAACACACAGGAATCATGTGTGGAGTAGTTTTAAAAGTATTTAATGATTAAAACTGTTACATTAAGCAGCAATTTGTAAAAAAAAAATAATAATAATTAATGAAACAGATTACAATTCAGGGTGATACCTAATTTCTATAATAATGTTTATACAATTTGTTTTTGCTGTTTTCGGAGTCACTGCTGCTGTCGCTGCTCTCTAGTGTTTCAGGATGCTGAACAACTCAGCATGCAGCATGCAACCCCTGGCAATGGCATCCTATGTAGCATGGAATTGCCCTCTTTGCACAGGAGCAGTTCTTCTGACAACCTTTAACACAACCACATATATTACCATGGCCAATGACACAGGCCAGACAGGCTGTGTAGATGGAATTGGAACTTCAACTGCTTGGCCCTCATCCAGAAATCATCCAAAATTCCTGAAGGGGGGAATTTCTGGCTTGGCAATATGTGCATTCTTGTCAATAATGGTTGCCAGAGCTGCCCGTTTAAGGTGGAAGAGAAATGCGTTTTCAGTCGGAGGAAGTAGCTTTAAGAGTGTTGATTTGTTGTTCAATAACTTGTATGCTCTCAGTGTCCCCAGATCAGAATCTTCAAAGTGATCAGCTGAGGATGTATACACATCTATGATGAGGCCTCGTGCCTGGTGAAGCAGGTAATCTGTTATGTTATCAGTTGTATTTTGACCAAACTCTTCAAGTGCAGGTATGTCCATTCTCATGCTGCTTTTGAACCAAGACTTCTTACCAGTGAAATAAGGATAACTAGTTGTATCTCTTCCACTAAGACTGTGGACAAATGGCATAGCACAGCATAGTGAAGGTCCCAGTGCTGCTACCATTTCATGAATGGGCAGATAGGCATTCTCTGTTGTTCTCACCCACAGCTCTGGGAGAGTAATGAGGTATGTTGAACCATAGTACAGGCACATGACAATGATTTCTGTGTCATTGGCATGGATGACAACTCTGCCAACTCCTTCATTCTGGACACTGTAGAGGGTGTGGAGTATTATCCTTGTGTCTGCCTCCTTCTGTGTGGACTCAAGAGCAGGAACATCCCTGACAGAACCATCTGCAAGCACAACGGTCTTTGTCTCTTCTTTAAATCCACCACTCAGGTAGATACGAGTCAGGCCAATTGGAGGCTTGAGTTGTTCATGCTCACACCACCTCTCACAGAGGAATTGAAGGAGATTTGCTTTATTGGCTGATACAGAAAAAAACTCCTGTGGATCTGGAGCTGTGAACTGCTCACTAACTTCATATACTTTGGCAGATTTTAATTTTTTTTAATTTTTAAGTTAACAGATCATTGCCAGTGGTGGAGAACACAGGAGTTTTTTCTGTATCAGCCAATAAAGCAAATCTCCTTCAATTCCTCTGTGAGAGGTGGTGTGAGCATGAACAACTCAAGCCTCCAATTGGCCTGACTCGTATCTACCTGAGTGGTGGATTTAAAGAAGAGACAAAGACCGTTGTGCTTGCAGATGGTTCTGTCAGGGATGTTCCTGCTCTTGAGTCCACACAGAAGGAGGCAGACACAAGGATAATACTCCACACCCTCTACAGTGTCCAGAATGAAGGAGTTGGCAGAGTTGTCATCCATGCCAATGACACAGAAATCATTGTCATGTGCCTGTACTATGGTTCAACATACCTCAGTACTCTCCCAGAGCTGTGGGTGAAAACAACAGAGAATGCCTATCTGCCCATTCATTAAATGGTAGCAGCACTGGGACCTTCACTATGCTGTGCTATGCCATTTGTCCACAGTCTTAGTGGAAGAGATACAACTAGTTATCCTTATTTCACTGGTAAGAAGTCTTGGTTCAAAAGCAGCATGAGAATGGACATACCTGCACTTGAAGAGTTTGGTCAAAATACAACTGATGACATAACAGATTACCTGCTTCACCAGGCACGAGGCCTCATCATAGATGTGTATACATCTTCAGCTGATCACTTTGAAGATTCTGATCTGGGGACACTGAGAGCATACAAGTTATTGAACAACAAATCAACACTCTTAAAGCTACTTCCTCCGACTGAAAACGCATTTCTCTTCCACCTTCAACGGGCAGCTCTGGCAAGCATCATTGACAAGAATGCAGATATTGCCAAGCCAGAAATTCCCCCTTCAGGAATTTTGGATGATTTCTGGATGAGGGCCAAGCAGTTGAAGGCAATTCACATTTGGCTAAGCCACGCCCCTAGAATGTAGATTGACCAATCACAGCCCAGCCAAGAACCAGCTCCCACAGAGGTCCGACACTTTTTGACAGCGCTCCATTGACTTTCAACACAGGCGTCTCATATTTTTGGTCTCGGCAGGCTATTACCGTCGTAGTTTTATCAAAATATGGTTAAACGTTGTGCCTCGGGCATTTGCAACACAGATACGCGTTTCCCAGAGAGGTTGGAGGGGGGTGTCCGTTTTTTCCCTTCCCAAAACCGAAGTAAAATCCTGACAGTGACAAGTCTCGTGTTTGGATTAAACTGTATGGACGTCCTCAGTCAGCTAAACCCCGCAAATATCAACAAGCACATCTTTTTTGCTTCTAACCTTACTGTGAGTGTGAAGTTATACTAGTTAGACCGTTTTATAATGTTTTAGGTTATGATTTCGGTTCTCATACTGGTTGTTGATACGCTAGCACATGCTGCTAATAAATACAATGTTATACAGTACTCGTGTAGTCCGTTTGCTTTGTAATAACGATTATAGAAGTGAATAGAGACCTACCCAGCTTTGCATGAACAGTGTTGCTCCCTGATATTGTTATAGTCCCAGCCTCCGTCTCCATTAGTAGGAAATGCGATGGTTCATTTTTTTGACTGTGACCGGTAACGTTATGCTTTTGCCTCTATTTTGGATGCCTTGTTGTTTCTTGCGTTTCACCTGTGTGTCTTGAATATAGCCTCTGAACGCATATTGCAGCCCCTTTTGCCTACTTCTATCAGACACTTTATATGCTGCTTTATAAAAGTTTGATACCATTTCAGCAGGAACAGCTGTTACAGCATAAGCCATGCAGAGCGCAGATGAAGTTTGACGGATGTAGCAACAGTAACTAAGGGGGGCGGGGCTTAGCCAAAGGTGAATTCCATGCTACATAGGATGCCATTGCCAGGGGTTGGCAACCAAATGTAGTAGGATACAGCATGCTGAAACACTAGAGAGCAGCGACAGCAGCAGTGACTCCGAAAACAGCTATACAACTTGTATAAACATTATTACAGAAATTAGTTATCACCCTGAATTGTAATCTGTTTGTCTATTTCATTAATTATTATTATTATTATTATTGTTTTTTGTTTGTTTTTTTTGTTTTTTTTTTACAAATTGCTGCTTAATGTAACAGTTTTAATCATTAAATACTTTTAAAACTACTCCACACATGATTCCTGTGTGTTTTAGTATTTCAACATTTAGTTGTCAGTAGCTTTGTCTCACACTCAGTAACCAGCCTAACCCAAAATCCTCAAATCCTTTTTTTTTTTGATAGAATAAAGCTATCCCACTTGTGAAAGAATATTACAAATACTAGACATTGCAATACAAATAATATATATATTGCATAAATATGCAAACTATATACTGTACATACATAAACATCAGTTAATGGTTAACTTCTTTCTTGGAACTAGTTTGAATTGACAGGCTATTATAGGCTTGAAATTGAATTCCCTCTAAATGTGTTATGGACCATAGGGACTGTATGGTTAGTGAAAATGATCAAAATATGATTTCATCTAGTAAAAGTTAACTTCACATGGTAATTTGTTTATTTTAACAACAACAAAGGGTAAAGAATGTTACCGATTACAAATGGAATGTTATATATTTTTTTTCTTTTTTTTGGCCTACCTATGAATTAAGAGGCATTGCTCACTCTTACTTTCTAATTACATGTACAGTCAATGCATCAGATGAAAGCTTATCTTCCACTCTTTTGAACGGTATGCTCAGTTTGTTTCTAGCATAAAGTATCAGGGAGATATGGCTCAGGATTCATGAATATAATCAAACCGTTTTAGCATGTTTGGGTGATTCCGGGGAGTTAAAGCAGAATTTGAGGTAGCATTGTTTTGACCCTAATTACAAGTTTCCAGCAGCTTGTTCACCGGGTTGTCCACCCAGGTTGCGATCCTCAGACATCATAGATTTCATTTTTATATGACAACCTTTTACAGCAGCCCATGTCTGCTAAACCCCCTTTGCCCCCTGGGTATAATGAAACAATGATTACTTACAGCTGCACATATAAAGGGTCACTAGTTTAAATTCACATTAATATCTATCCGTCCATCCTTCTATCTATCTATCTATCTATCTATCTATCTATCTATCTATCTATCTATCTATCTATCTATCTATCTATCTATCTATCTATCTATCTATCTATCTATCTATCTATCTATCTATCTATCTATCTATCTATCTATCTATCTGTCTGTCTGTCCATCCGTCCATCCTTATATCCATCCATCCATCCATCCATCCATCCATCCATCCATCCATCTATCTATCTATCTATCTATCTATCTATCTATCTATCTATCTATCTATCTATCTATCTATCTATCTATCTATCTATCTGTCCATCCTTCTATCTGTCCATCCTTCTATCTGTCCATCCTTCTATCTTATCTGTCCATCCTTCTATCTATCTGTCTATCTATCTATCTATCTATCTATCTATCTATCTATCTATCTATCTATCTATCTATCTATCTATCTATCTATCTATCTATCTATCTATCTATCTATCTATCTATCTATCTGTCTGTCTGTCTGTCCATCCGTCCATCCTTATATCCATCCATCCATCCATCCATCCATCCATCTATCTATCTATCTATCTATCTATCTATCTATCTATCTATCTATCTATCTATCTATCTATCTATCTATCTATCTATCTATCTATCTATCTATCTATCTATCTATCTATCTGTCCATCCTTCTATCTGTCCATCCTTCTATCTGTCCATCCTTCTATCTTATCTGTCCATCTATCTATCTATCTATCTATCTATCTATCTATCTATCTATCTATCTATCTATCTATCTATCTATCTATCTATCTATCTATCTATCTATCTATCTATCTATGTATCTATCTATCTATCTATCTGTCTGTCTGTCTGTCTGTCTGTCTGTCTGTCTGTCTGTCCATCCATCCTTATATCCATCCATCCTTATATCCATCCATCCATCCATCCATCCATCCATCCATCCATCCATCCATCCATCCATCCATCCATCCATCCATCCATCCATCCATCCATCTATCTATCTATCTATCTATCTATCTATCTATCTATCTATCTATCTATCTATCTATCTATCTATCTGGTGTAGTAGAAAGTCTACTGGTTGACACATAGGCGAAACAAAACAAAACAAAACAAAACAAAACAAAAGTCACTGTCATGAAAACACGTCTAAACAATATACTCTATCTGGGTCAGTAATTCAGGCTAGTATCATATGTACCATTACATCAGTTTAAGCACTTGTCCATCCAATAAGTTTCTTTCTAAATATATCCTCCAATATACAATCTAGTAGTTGACTGACAGATTTTTTACGTGTCTGACAACTAGAGAGCAAGGTGGTCGATAAGATGGCAATCCAGTATACCATGTGACATAGTATAATCTAATTCATGCTGAAATGAAACATTTTATCCAACTTTGACAAAATATTAGAATTTGACATGAAGTAAAACTAGAATGACAATCTTTCAATTAACCTGCTATTACACTGACCTACCATCAATATGCTAAAATATAGGCCATTCCAGCCAGTACACAAGATAACCCACTGTGCTGGTGTTCCCTGGCAGGTCCGTCCAGAATTAGTAAGTATGTTGTCTGATGTTTGTAAGTGGCTTACTGTGGTGCTGGGTGGGCCAGTGGGTCAGACTCCACCCTACGGCCCAGACACACTAATGGAGCCATTTATCTCCTGTCAACCTGCAGCTGGTTACCGGTTCTCCACTGCCTCCTTTGCTGCTTGAATAGCCAGAGAGCTGGAGCCACGGGCAAAGAGGGAGTCTAGACCGGACACAGCACCACTGGAGCACTACAGTCCCACACCTCACGGACGGATGAAGACACATCGATTAAAAATGAGTGACTGGACTTTGGGGGTTCCCAGAGCTCTGCTGTTAGGACATGTGCCAGGGAAGCTATTCACAGTTTATCACCTCCGAATTTGTTACGACTGACCTGCCGTCAAGCTGAGTGGCGGCTGATGCGAGCAGGAGGGGTATTTAAGAACACAGTGGGATTCTTAAAAAGGAACATTTCGTGATGGATAGTGTTCATGAGTTGCTTTATGATGCTTTAGAGTTTCAAAGTTTTAGATTTGACTTTATTGTCTCCTCAGATCAGTGTATTATTCATTAATTTCTAAGGTTTTAAAGTACCAGTACATAAAGTTCGTTGTGGAAATACGTTCTCATATGGCATTGAATTATTGGTTCTTGAGGCTTAATTGTTGAGCAATAATGTCTGCTATTATAAGTGAGTTTACTTAATGATATTTCTTAATAACGTCCTCCTGGTGGACAATTAAAAAAAGATGAAATTTTGTCTCAGAACAAAATTAATTAATTTAATTTATCTAAAAAAAATCCATCATTCTAATTGCCAGAATTGAATTCAGACATTACAACATTATAATTATACAGTATGAAAAATATCTTCAGTCTTCTTGATTTATTTTAATTGAGCGTTAGATGACAGCTAAATGAAAAATTTGCATGCACATCCAATATGACCAGTACAGTTATATTCCCTTATTAATTTAAAAATAACCAATATAGCATGTATTGCGCATTCCAAGAAAAACTCTTCTAGACTTATATCAGACAGGAGCTGAGCCATAGTAAAATCTAAAGTAAAAAAGTAAAATCTAGCTATATTTCAGAGTCCTGCATATGAAAAGCAGAAAAAAAGTGTATTTCGTGGTCACAAATTAACAATTTGTTCCCACAACGTACTAACAAGTCAGCATGTTTTACTAATTCGTTCCCTCGTATTAAGTAAATTGTGCACATAATACAATTTGCTCCCTCATTTAACTAAATCGTAGCATAACATAATGTGTTCCCTTGTTTTAGTTCAATTAAACTGAGGGAATTAAGTCTTAATTCATGGCCATGATTTACTAAAAAGAGGGAACGAATTAAAAAGTCATGAGAAAGAATTCTTAATTTGTTTGAAATCTTAATTCGTGGCCACAATATATCGATTTTTGTCATGGCATTTTCAGGGCTCTGTAAATATTTCTTTAAATGTCAAGAAAAATAAATGTATTGTGAATGAATACAAATACGGTTATCAAATGGAAGTGATCATTTGAAGTTTCATTGTGCAATAATCACCACACAAACTCTTCAACATATGTCAATGCAAAAAGTCTTTGACCCTCACTGAAACATTTATAAAAAGCTCAATCCCACAAGAGGGCTGGAGTGAATAAAAGCATGCAGGTGTGTTTCAACTGAAGTGCCTGGCACAGAATGCACGTCTCTTCACCACTGCAGGCTGCGAACATTCACCATTCCCTTATCCACCCTCAACTGCTAAATCTTGCCATATATATAAATACGACACACGTTTTGGAGAGCCCACACTGAGTAATAATCTGTTCACCCACAGCTAACGCTTTGAGCTAAACAGGTGAGCCATTGTGCGAGCGCATGCACCGAACATGTGTCTTCTGTACAGTAAAAACTGTCTGCTTAATATATGACAAGCTGATTTTCTGCAGTGATTAGCATTAACAAAAGACGTGAGAGACAGAACCGAGCTGCAGGAGTTAGTATGCAGTAAGCATTTCTCAAATATCTGATGAGAACAAAAGGTTATGGATGTTAATTACAAATTACAGGATTATTCCACCGACGACTTCATGTGGAACTGAGACATGTCGCTAATTAAATAAGCGTTCTGAAGTACACAGCGGTGCTAGAACAGGACCCAAAGGGTGAATATGCATTTAACAGGTTGAAGTATTGCTTAAACAGGCGGTTTATTTCATCCCCGTGGGACAGGGTAATAAGGGTGTGTGTTAGGCCTGTTTTAGAAGCACCGCAGAGAGATTTCAGCAGAGATTGCTTCAGCTCAACCAAATGTACTGGGAGGGTCAACACAAGACTGCCTAGATATCCAAACTAAGTGGTCAGTCTCTCAAACCATAAGTGCTACTTTATTTATTTTTAATGTCAAAGCTTGAAATAGAGGGCAGACTTGTATAATTGCAGTAGATGTGTGTTTTTCTAAAGATACACAATGGCTGTCTGGTCACCAAGGTCATATGGCCATTTAAGTTATGTGTTTTCTCGACTTTTGAAAGAGCTGCAGTGTTCAAAAGTTTGGGGTCGGTAAGATTTTTATACTCACAAACGCTGATCAAAAATACAGTAATATTGTGAAATATTATTACAATTTAAAATAAGTGATTTCTATTGTAATATACTTTATAATGTAATTTGTTCCTGTGATGGCAAAGCTGAATGTTCAGTGTCACGTGATCGTTCAGAAATCATTCTAATATGTTGACTTGGTGCTCAAGATACATTTCTTCTTATCATCTTAATGTGTTTCTGGAAACCATGATACATTTATTTCAGGATTCTTTGATGAACATTTAGAGAGCCAGTTCTTAACCAGAACCAGTTTTTTTTTTAAATATCAATACAGAGTGACCAGATAGCACAACCAGTGTAGACCAATAACAGAACAGATTATTCTAAAAATTTGATTTGCTTTTTAGTGAATCACATACAGTGTGAAACCAGTCTGATTCTCAATTGATAAAAATGAGCCAGTTATTTTTTTGTTACTGCATATTTTATATGATAACGTGTAGCTAAAGATACACATTATGATCTTCCTTAGTGTATATATATATATATATATATATATATATATATATATATATTAGGGCTGTCCCAAAATAAAAGTTTTTGTTTACATAATATATGTGGGTGCACTGTATATCATTATTTTGTATATATAAATACACACACATGCATGTATATTTAAGAAAAAAAAAATATATATAAAATATTTATATTTATATATAATATAAATTATATACAAGTCTATACAGTATATACATGAAAATATTATGTTTAGTAGCCTACAGTTGTTTAATTTATAATTAGAGTCAATTACAATTATTGGACTGCAATTATTCCAGCTCTAAGACTGTGAAAAGTCATTAAAAAAAGTGTGTAACATAGTGATATATGCCTCAAGACCGTCTCGGTCTTGTCACAGCCTTGACGGTCTTTGGTCTTGGTCTCGGACCTCTCGATCTTGTCTAGGTCTCACAGTCTCAGACTGGCATAGTGGTCGAGGGATTTAGCAATACTACACTACAATATCCACAATGATATCAGATTGAAGTGCGCGTCCGAGTGAAGACAAGAAAACACCGTATCCGTGCCAGAAGATGTATTAATATTTATTATAAAACGGTTATTTCGAATCTTTGATTCTGATTGGTCAAGAGCTGTGCTTTATTCACGATAAAACACGGCTATGACCGATTCACCCAACGGTTCTATTGATCGCTGCGCAACACTGCGGTTCTATGTTGTTTTTTATTTGAGCTTTCATGCATTTTAGACATTGGAACGTTGTTGCTGTTCACGCTCAGGGACTATTTTTTTCTAGCGGAAGGAAGGCTTTTAATGATTTTACTTCAAGAAAGTTGAACTAATAGATTGTTTTTTAATTTAATATTGTGTGGCAACCGTTTTATAAAAGCAATAAGGTACTCGAGGCAAGTGCTGTATCGTGAATAAGTAACGGCTGAAAGGGTTGCAGGCACTCGCTTCAGCCGTTACTTATTCACGATACAGCACAGCCTCTCGTACCTTATTGCTTAAGTAAAACACATATCAGTGACATGATGGATTTTAACTTTATTCAGGAGATTTTGGGTAACTGCACAACTCACAGATGACTTGGTCTTGGTCTCGGTTTAGGCGGTCTTGACTACAAGTCTAGTAACACACCATTAGCAAGAATTGTTTTAATTTATTTATTATTGAAATGATTCGTAGGGAATGGAACGGCATTTCTTTTCCCAAACATCTTTTTCCTTACAAGTAATAAAAGAATGGAGTAACAACAACAATCGTAGAGTCATTAAAAACTGTACAAATCCCTTTTCCATCACAAGTAACAATTCCCAGAGGTGTGCTGGTTTTTTTTTTTTTGTTGTTTGTTTTTTTTTTTTTACCAGATCAAGTTACACATCAAATGTGTCATATGAAAAGTAGTGAGAGTTTTTCACATAAAGAGATTGCAGTAGCTTCTACTTCACTGCGACCCTTGTGGGTGCTGGCCTCCACATCCTCTCTCTGACACTGGGCTAGCTTAATCAAACATGTGATTCTATTCATAGAATGTAAACAGTGCCGTGGTGGCTTAGTTTTGTGGAGATCAGAGCAATGGCCGCTGACTAGAGAGAGGTTCAACGCTCGGCATCTGCAAAAACACGGATGGGTAACCTTCACAATCGAAGATTACAGATCCAGGTCAGAGCCCATCTGGTGCCCCACTACCACTCGGGAATAACAGGGTTGTGAAATGATGGAAAAGGCTTCCTTTGTCCCAGATATGGAAGTGGCAGGATCTTGATGTAGGAGGGAGGGGCACACACCAATGGAAATATGTTTTGTCTTTCACAACATAATGTAGTCACAAATAAATTGTAAAAAAGTAAAATAATTTTTTTGGAGACAATTTTGTTTCCCACCATTCGGGTCATCTTCCTGAAACACTGTGGTTCTGTGGTGCTTTTTCTGACACACAATGGCGGATAGGGCAGAATTACAAGCATTTAGAAATTATTTTTGGAAATAATCTTTGTGTGAGTGTGCACAAATACACACTTCACCTTTAACAAAGCAGCATCTCAAACAACATCTACAAAAAATAAATGGAAAAAAAAGACAAATATATATGCACTATCCTTCAAAAGTTTGGGAACAGTAAGATTTTTAAAATAATTGGTATTATTTAATACTTATTTAATATTTTAATTTAATTAAAACTTTTTTCAAAAAACATTTAATTTGTCAAAAGTGACAGTAAACACTTTTTTTCAGCAAACGGAAAAAAAAAAATTACTGGTAAATGCTGTTCTTCTGAACTTTATATTCATCAAATAATCCTGAAAAAATGCATCACGGTTTACAAACACACACACACACACACACACACACACAAGATAATAATAAGAAATGTATCTTGAGCAGCAAATCAGCATATCAGAATTGTTTCTGAAGGATCATATGACACCGAAGACTGGAGTATGAAGCTGAACATTCAGCTTTGTCATCACAGGAATAAATTACATATATAAAACATATTAAAATATGATTTTTCAAATTGTTTTTAACAGCAATAAGCACACAAAATTAAGGTCTTAAGTAAAATGCATGCACTGGATAGTCCAAATACAATGATACAATGAGAGTTTACTACGGGTAAATTACAGCAACCATCAATGTGACATCTTTTTTTACAGGAAGCTTATGACTAGCTTATTGCCCCGAACAATCTTCAGCCCAAAATTGGGGTCAACACCTTAGTTTCAAGACCGTTCAGTTCCGACCGTTTCTGTTTGTAAAATTAATGATTTAACTCATGCAGATGGAGCTGACGCCAAATAGACCAAATGCAATTGCGGTAATACTCTAGAAAGACTTGCCATTGTCCTAATGCTAGCTGAAGAGTTGTCAAACACTAACAGAATACCTTCACGCTTTCTCTCTCTGCTACCACAAAGCACTTCCATAATTGATGTGCATTTGCTCTGGTGAGAACGAAATCGGGATAAAAATGCAGCACAAAATCTCATGAAACATTAAGCACAGATTATGGAGAAACAGGCTAAATAAAAGAGCTGCCGAGAGTTGGTTAGATGTATTGCCTTAGTGTTCCTGATACGGACTACTGACCCTATGTCTTCACCTCCAGTTCATTCAGGGAAGAGACAGGGGTGAGAATTTGAAAGTGCTTATGCTGCCGTGTCCAATGTTGAAGTGAATCCTCGCAGGCATGAGAACAATCTGTCCCATTGGAGCTAACAGAAGAGCATCAGAAGCTTTTAGGCTGTGCTTCAGCATCATGGGCACAGGCATCGGTCCAAGACCCTTTGATTTCTCCATTTCACATGTCAAGAAATTGATTCGCAAATATTAAAGATAACGGCAAGTTCCTCTGATGTTACCAGCCTGTAATATTTTCTTGGACGTTCTTTAAGATTCCCTCTATTTCATGCATTTTGAAGAACAAGATGCATTGAATCTCTAAACATTAGTAGGTCTGGTTCAGCTTTGCGGTGAATGTCCCTGCTGACATGCATTAAGAATTTGATCAATAGGAGTGTAAACATGCAAAAGCTGCAGTAAATCCTTTCGCTATGCTGCACCATAAACACTATTTCACTTGCAAAAATTCATTTTCAATCTTCTTTCATTTCCAGTTTGCTGACACAAAATGTGTGAGGAACTGACTACCAATCTAATGGCATACCTTTTCGCTAAATTTCCCATAAATATGCTAATTTGCCATAGCCTGAATGAAATGCAGCCAGTGCCACACATAAATGGCAATCTGATGGGTTGCTGTGTGTAGAGTCTCAAACATAATCTGCATTCCTATCTGACAAATGATGAACACCAGAATGCTGGAGTATCATGGGTATCACGGATCCTATCCAAATATTTAAAACAAGTGCCTCCGCATTTTAAAAGTCACCATACCTGGAACTAATTGATTGTCCAACTAATTCTCACTAGCAAAAGAGTACCATGTTTTTTTGTTTTGTTTTTAGGTACGATGATAACACCATGCTTTTTTGTCTTGTCTTTAAAGGGGTCATGACATGAGAAATCTGAGCTTTTGACATATAAGATGTCTTTGTATCTAGGGCTGTCAAACGATTAATCATGATGAATCGCATCCAAAATAAAAGTTTGTGTTTACATAATATATGTGGGTGCACTGTGTATAACTATTTTGTAATATATACAGTATATATATATATATATATATATATATATATATATATATTTATATGGACTGCATTTATGGACTGCATATATATATATATATATATATATATATATATATATATATCAGCACACACACATGCATGTATATTTAAGAAAAAAATATTATTTACAGTATATATAAAATATTTATATATAACATAAATCATTTATATAAATCTATATACAGTAGCCTATAAACATTAAAACAATTCTTAAATATATAAGATGCGATTAATCGCTTGACAGCCCTATTTGTATCATTAAAACATCCTGCAAGTTTTATAGCTTAAAACATCCTTCTCATTTAAACAAAGAAATTATTTCAATTAAGCTCCAAAAACCCAAAAACAGTTTACTTGGATATTGTGGGATCCATGATGTCACACAGGCAAATACATTTGCATATGACTGCCTCCAGAACAAGACATTGATGAACATCGTTGTAGCATAGGCCCCACCCCCTATGACAGTCGCTTAATGGCTGACACTTGTCAACACTGGATATATGAGTGTTACATTTCTGACGTACTCCACATGTTCGAGTCTGCCAACAACATGACAAATGGAAGAATGAACGAATATTTGCGTTGATGCGTTTAAACAGCTCGTTTGCATTTCTATACAGATTTCATCTGTCATCTGAACATCTGAATATGTCATCTGAACTAGTAAGAAACATTCACTTTAGTTCTGGTTCTGACACTGCAGTAAATCACAGTGATTAAATCTAACAATCGCTTATAAGTTATATCAGGCAAAACCGTGCAAATTATACTTTGTTCTCAAATTGTTAATGTTAATGTCAGCATTGCGTGACTACATAATGTCCTTCCGCTATCTATCCTTGTTTTGGTATCCGGTTGCAGTCTCTTTTTTCTGATTGTCGTTTGAACTTTCTGGATCCGCCATCATTAAATTGATAAGTTTAATCACTTCAAGTGCTGTGAGAAAAGGCTATTAATCTTCAACTCCAACATCCTCACACGCAATAAAGCCAACTAGCCGAGAATAAGATGTGACGTAATGACGCAAAGACATGCTCGAATCTCCTGTGGAAATCCGCCAGTACCACTGGAATTAAAAACATTATTACAAGCTTACCGCTTTGAATCGAGCTAAGGGCAAGCAGCTAGCTTTGAACACTGGCTGGTTATGTATTTTCTCAAATATGTATTTTGGATAATGTTTAAGCCCAAAAAAGCTATGGACTGCAGCTTTAATGAATGTTTATGTGAATGAAAGCCTTAATTCAATCTATTTATCATATACAGCGATCAGATCTCTTCAGAATTTTCAGATTTCATCAACATGACCTTCATTTGTGTTCCAAAGATGAACATTCTAGGTTTTATAGAACTTTGCAGCCTGAACACTTATGTAACCTTACAAACCCAATCCAGTTTCATCAAGCTCCTAAACTAAAATGATTTTTGAGATGCATGCCTTTCTCAATCAGAAACTTATAACAGAGAGAGGTCACCTTTTTTAAACCTATAGTCAATGAACACCATCTGGTTAAATTCCTAAAATAAACAACTCTACAGAAAATGTAAATTTCATATTCTTTCCCTGAGTCTATAATGGATAATCCCCTGAGGCCTTTGATTAGAGTAGATCTAAAGCGATCAAGAGAATCCATCTTTTAAACCCTGGATCATTGGCAAGAAAGACAAGCAAAGCAGAAAGCACAGAGTTTAATATGAAAAATATTACTGAAGGAATATTTGGGATTGGCGTCTCCCTCAGTTTCATCATTAGGCCAGCAGTGAACATGAACCAACTGTACCAACAGATATATCCTCTGGGTATTAGGAAATGAGAAAATTAATAGCTTGAATCAATATTTGGGTGTTTCTTTGACTAAAGACACATGTGGCCCTGTGGACCCTGTGAAAATAATTACTCTATTAAAATGCAATTTATTAAATTTGCACACTGAAATGTCCAACAAGAGAATTCTGCCACATCTCAACTGATTTATCTTGAACTGTCATCGAAATTATGGCTATGAAAATGACATTTCAGAATTTTTTTAAATAAAATGACTGACTCCTTTGTCTTAGTATAAGAGCAGTTAGTGTTTTTCATATCCTAGCCTACACATATTTTCACACATTCTGCATAATTTGACCAAATTACAGCTTGATTAGAAATGATGCACAACAATAAAACGAGTAGACATGTATAGAACATAAAAAAAAAAAAAAATATGAAATGCTTCAATGGTTATTTTACCTTTTGTTTAGAATAATACCATTGGAGCCAATGCGATTTTTATTTTAAAGAAAATGCAAATAAAATCAAGATTAAACATACAAATATAAATAAACATCTGAAAAGTAGCAGAAAAAAGCTGAAAAAACATGGAAAATTAAGTTTCCAAGAAAAAAAAAAGATTCTGACAAAAAATCATGACAAACAACTAACTTCTGGAACATAAATGCCACAAGTTAAAGGGATACTCCACTTTTTTTGGAAATAGGCTCATTTTACAACTCCCCCAGAGTTAAACAGTTGAGTTTTACCGTTTTCAAATCCATTCAGCCGATTTTCTGATATTTAGAAGAATATCAGTAACCAGACAGTTTCTGGTCTCATTGACTTCCATAGTAGGGAAAAATATACTATGGAAGTCAATGAGACCATAAACTGTCTGGTTAATGATATTCTTCTAAATAACAAAAAAAAATCTGTTGAATACATTCGAAAACGGTAAAACCCAACTGTTTAACTCTGGGGGAGGGGTAAAATGAGCCTATTTCCAAAAAAAGAGGAGTATCCCTTTAAAGAAACACCCAAAGAATGTACAGTGGTTCTGATCCTTGCTCTGATGCCTTATATCTATATTAGGCATGTGTTACGATGTGTGAGGGGACTCCCGCATGATCAGCCAACAATCCTGGACCTCAGATAACCTGTTAAGTCACTCGGGCCAATGTCCATATACACACTCCCCCAATGAAGCACCCATATGAAAACACTCTCCGCACAGATAAATAAAACACTCTCCTTATTAATAAATAAACAGCTGTATGTGAGGTGTTACAAGGTTGCTAACCCAAGCAGAAGGAGGGGAAATAGCGAGGAAATAAAGAGTGCAAGGGAAGTGCAAGACAGACGTGCTGGAGATGTTGGTGTGTTTCCAAAGCCCCCCCAGAGATGCAGAACCCCTCCTGTTCTCGACTATAGGAGATGCTATTTATATGCTGCTGTAATGTTTGGTATTTCCTCTGAGGATGGGGTAGGGAGAAGGCATTGTTTTCCTTGGCTGACTTTGATTGTTTTGCTGATTCTTTTTGTTGAAATGTCAATGTCTTGCTGTTCCGTTTATGCATTTCCATTTGTGTTGAGTTGAGAAGGCCATGATTAAACTTACTACAGTAAAAACTATTCTTCAGTGTCACATAATCCTTCAGAAATCATTCTAATATACTGATGATGCTCAAGAAACATTTCTTATTATTAGCAATGTTAACCCCTTAACTGTCACCGTCCCGGTACCGGGACGCCTAACTTTACTTCACTATATTTCTATTAAATCCTAATCTAATTATGACAAATTATATATTTTTGGAAAGGTCTAAGACTTCTAATTAAATATTCGACCCCTGTTTTGTGTTAAAAATTATGTAGGAAGAGTAATTAATGAATTTATGACAAGAGTGCACCTAAAAAAATCTGCAGCATAACAGGAGGTCTGACCTTTGTCACAAAAAGTTGATGCACCCACTTTTAATCATTGAAACTTCTGTTTTTATGCTAAAAGTTCATAATAAAACATATAATCTAGTATTTTTCAATAAAAAATAAAAAGTATAGTATAACATTATCCTCTAAAAATTATAATATATATGTATATATTATCCTCTAAAATATAATAATATTTTTTATCGCCTTTTTTATTATATCACATATTTTAGTAGTTATCATAAATTAGGTATCATTTGAAAGCTTATAAACTCAGAATTCATCCTGTGAAAACCATTTCATAATTGAACGTTGCGTTACCATAGAAACGGTACTTATTTTATGAGGCTCCTCCCCTTTTGGGCATCCTTATATTTCATAATTTATGATCAAAACCTTTTCTAATCTTGACAAAACACATATTGTCAGAAAGGTCAGAGTCTCAAGGTTCCAAATTTTGTGACAAAATTGATATTTGGACAGAAATGTATTAATTTGTTAAGGCAGAATGTACACAACTAAATTCAATGGAATTCAATGGCACCCGGTGGCTATTTTTGGTACTACGCCTAAACAAAATCTCATGGGAACTTCAATTTTTGTGATATCAACTTCAAATTTGGAACATAACTTGGTTAGATTTATGGCTTTGATTATATAGTAATTTTAGAGTAAAAATATTTTGTAAAATATATATTTTATATAAAATAAAAAATATATAATACAGTATATTTGATTTACTGTGAATTAAAACTTCCATAACTTTTTCATACTTTAATTTTTTGAAGTGTTTTCACTTCAGCAATAATCTGCTGAGTGTTTTCTTTAAAACAAGACCAAACTTGGGTATATATTCCAAGGCATTCTTGAATTACAACCATTTTAAGTGTGAATAGAGCATTTAACCCCCATTCTCAAAAAGGGGGGGTGACAGTTAAGGGGTTAAAAAGAGGAAACTTTTTTTTGGAAACCATGTCACATTACATACAAGATAACATATAATGGACTTCATTGGGAACCAAACGGTTCAAGGTCCAAATGAGAATTTCACTGCAGCTTCAAAGGGCTTTAAACGACACCAGACGATGCATAAGGGTCTTATCTAGCGAAATGATCGCTCATTTAAAAAATAAATAAAAAAGTTAAAGTTTTATAAGCACAAATGCATGCCTTGCTCTGTTCCGTGATGAGCGTTCGTGACTCTCCTGTTCAAACTCATTCATCAAAATGAACAAATCTTTTTTGGAGTCATGACTCGAAGGGTCCTACATAAGACCCTTATTCATCATCTGGTGTCGTTTAAAGCCCTTTGAAGCTGCACTGAAACTCATTTGGACCTTGAACCGTTTGGATCCCAATGAAGTCCATTATATGGCGAAAATCCTGGAATGTTTTCATCAAAAAAATTTATTTTCGACTGAAGAAAGAAAGACATGGACATCTTGGATGACATGGGGGTGAGTAAATTATCAGCAAAGGTTTTTTTTTTTTTTTTTTTTTTTTTTTAAGTGAATTACTCCTTTAAGCTACAAAATGGGCCAATCAGAAATGGTCATGGTTATAATGTCATGAGCAAAAGTACATTATCATATGTCCGCTGAAGTTTACATTTCAACATCTATTCAGTGCAACTCTGAACTCCTAAAGAGCATCAGTGCATGCCAAAGTTAGCCAATCAAAATGTCATTTACATATAGAAATCTTAAAGGGACGGTAGCAAAATTCAGCAGCTAGATTATTTCTTTTTTAAATATGACTTATTTTACACATTGGTTTCTGTGTTAGGAGTGATGCATTTTCACCTGAAACAGTATTCAGGGCAGTTCAATTTCTATGTTTATTCAATACTGAATGAGATAATTCAACCGTCAAACAGGCAGCTAGGGGAAATAAAAATGCTTCAACACAATGAGCTATAGATAGCATTTCTCAGCTAGAAACAAACATATGACTCGTTTGATTTCATAGTACACTGATTATGCATCGCATACATTGCAGGGAGCTTTTCAGTCATGCACCGTAATCCTGCTCTGCCTTAAGTTGGTCTGCAACTGAGCTGACGGATAGCGTAGGAGTCCCCGTTTTCTCTGCTCACACAATGGCAAAGTGAGTGAGAGCGAGTGAGCAGCCCTTCATCCCTTCTCTTCCTCCTACCTGCTTTCTGAGCCTCAGCCTGTATTTCTAACAAAAGGCCATAAATCCATGGAGCTCAGCTTAAATGTGCAGAGCTCCTTCTGCTGAGAGTCCTAAAGTAAACACGCAAAAGGTGAGAAGGAGTTATGCACGTGAATTTATTTTGTGGGTTTATATGGTCATAAATGAGTCAAGAACACATGACGTGGGCTGAAATATGGACTGCTGAGGTCACTGGCAGTGCATGTACAGCATTTGGGTGTTATTAATTCAAAGCCAATATGAATTCAACATTAAACTTATTTGGTGTCTCTGGACTATCCTAAATGCGTCATAATTCATAAGCATACATTATTATAAAAAATAGGTTGTTTAACTTGTTTTCATTGCATTTTTCAAAATGTAATAACTACTCTGGCCACCTCAACCAATAACAGAGTAGAGCATAATTTCTCAACAACTCACATTCCAACTCACATACAGTCCCATACTATGACTGTATTTTCCATCGAATATTTTGCCTAACTAGTGAATACACCAAATTATAGATGTTATTATACTGCGAATGGCGTTTCATGCTGACATTAAGGTTGAAAATTCACGATGTATAACATTTCGGAAGTTTGGGGTCAGGAAGATTTTTTAATGTTTCTGAAAAAAGTCTCTTATGGTCACCAAGACTGCATTTATCTAATAAACCCCGAAAAACAATAATATTGTGAAATACTATTACAATTAACAATCCCTTTTGTTTTAAATATATTTTTTAATGTAATTTGTGTGGCAAGGCTGAATTTTCATTATCATTACTCCAGTGTCTCATGATCCTTCAGAAATCATTCTAATATGATGATTTGGTGATCAAGAAACATTTCTTATTATCATGTTGAAAACCATTATACATTTTTTGGAGAAAAGAAAGTTCAAAAGAATAATTATTAGATTTTTTTTTTTCTAAAAATGTAAGTCTTTATTGCCACTTTCTAGTAGTTTGTGAATATTTTGACTGATTCATTCAATGAACCAGCTTAAAAAAGTCAATAGTTTGTGCAGTTTGATTTTGCATGCAGCCAATGGAGACAACTCAACAAAAGATGTGTTGCCTATGTATTTTCTTTGCACTATTTAATGGTAGAGCCTTTTTTTATCCCATTCAACTTATTCCAACAAACTCACGCTTGCCAAAGCCAGTTCTGTCACCAGTAGCGGTGCAGGAAACCCTGCATATATTCTTATAGGATCAAGGTAATACAGTAAGTGTCTGTGACAACAATAATATTAATACAGCGTAAAAGGCGCACTTGTGTGTCTTCTAGAGTTGAAAAGCACACTTTGTGTGCGTCTATAATCAAAAAGCTAAGCCACGCTCCACCCTGTCTGTGCTTTACCATCCCTTGAGGACAAGGTTCTGGGATGAGGGTGGATGACGCCACTGCCTGACCACCATGCTAGGTGAGATCACCGAATGCACGCAGACGCACGCATACACATGCGGCAGCTGGCTCATAACAGCCACAGCGGGAGCCTCCCTCAGCAGCCGTAGGAAACTCCTGACCTCTCGCCTGCCTCCATCTCCACAGCAGCACAGCCAATTACTCCCATATGCCCACCTCTGCCTCCTCCGGCCCTGAGTTGGAGCGGATGCGGGCCTTGGTATGGCTGGGCGGTATGTTTTGTGTCAACAATATAAACCGTCTATAATTCTTAATTTCTTTAAAAAAAAATTGGTAATATCATGGTATATAAATATAGTACTACTTAAAGTTATTGTCATGTTGGAGTGATAAAGAAACATGAATGAGGAAATAATCCTGGCCTGGTCTGTGTGGATCATGGATCAACTATGATCCATTACACCCTTACACACAATTGGAAAAATGCAAAAAACAGTCAGTTTTGTCTGAAGTTAACAAGCACAGGATTCGCTCTTAAAGGTCCCCTGAAATGAAATTTTCACTTTCTGAGGTTGTTTACTGTTAATATGAGTTCCCCTAGCTAGGGCTGTCGCGGTAACCGCAATACAGCGCTTCTGACAAGTCAACCGCAGAGGATTGCACGTAACCGCAGCAACCGCGATATTCACGTTTTTTTTTTTATAAGGCTATACCCTTCTTGTTTTGAACTTAATGCATGTGTATTGAATGTTAAACAAGTTCATAATGATAACAAGACTGTTTATCGTAGTGATGTGTAGCCTACAGGTTTCACGCAGACAGTGAACGAGAGAGACCGGCAGAGCGCGTGCAATTACCTGCGTCTGTCTTTGAAGTCGTGAAAAGCTTGTCGTGTCAAAGGGAAGCGAAATATTTGTCGCATCATCATTTTAACGTTCTCTTCACGGGTATTTTCCCATAAATGCACGTCAGCTGCAGTGCTGGTCAGCATCCCACAGCACGTGGAAGCCGCGGGGAAATAAAATCAGCGAGTCACGCATTGAATCAATGCTATATGGGTCTCTAATAAGTGAAGCATCAGCTTCAGCGTTGCCCATGCGACGCATTGCTGCTCAGCTGAGCCTTGAAAAGTTGAACCTCAAAGTTAAAAATAATTAACATCTTGTTTCTTTACATCTCTTTTAATGAATCAGCTTTTTAAAATGTGTTCGTTGAATGAACAGTTCAATGACTCGCTCAAAGTCCTTTGTCATAACAATATGTGCGCTGAGTGAAAGTCGTTCAATGCGCATATACTGTAGACGCTGTTTAGTTTCGGTTACTGAAAATGTCCTCGTTTTTGTCCACATCGTAAACTTTATTTATATAGCAACAAATACATATAAATTAAATAAATGGCGGTAATACCGCATATCGCGCTATTGAGCCACTCAACATTACCGCAAGGGAAATTCCATAACCCCGACAGCCCTAGCCCTAGCCTGTATATGTGGCTAGAAATTTAATTCGGTGTAAACCGAGCTTTGGCTCTCTTTCTCTGCCTTTGAGAAAATGAAAGCTCGGACGGGCTGATCTTGAATCTTCTCTGTAAGACATCATACGGAGGAAAGGTAACATCCCCTTTCTGTGCTTTGCCCGCCCAGAGAATTTGGCTTCCCTTTGAGAAAATGAGCGAGGAAGTACAATTACGCGAGTGCGATTTGAGTTTTTCCTTGACAGATAACATGGCTTGCAAACGAGCGAAGCATGGCAGTTGATCAGTGTTCGGATGTACAAATGAACACAAAAGTACTTTTAAGTTCCTTCATCTGAGCCTCTGAAGAAACAATGGGTTAATTTTATTTTCTCTGGAAATGCACCGACACAACTTCCCAAAGTTTTGTATGGTCCAAACATTTCACCGACGACTGTTTCCTCAACTTGGGCCAATACAGAGCTTGCCTCGATGAACGTCTGAAAATAAATCGATCGAGCTACCCAGCAACAATTTCTGATGTGTAGCCTAATTGTTGAAGTTCAGACAGATAATCTTTCTCTCAATACTGTTTATGCATCAGTGAGTCAAGCCAGTGACTAAAATATCAACTTCACATCGTTTCATTTAGTAGGATGAAAGTAATCTTATTTAAATTGTGAACAAATTATACAGAAAGCGATCACAGAACAATCTTTCCACACAGGGGGAGTTTATCTGGACAAATCAATGACACACGTTACAATGCACAACGAAGCTCTGTATGTACATCATCGTGTTTGCATTGGTGAAAGAGTACAGAGATTGGTAGAGAGAGTACAGAAACTGCGTTGCAATTAAAATATCTTCATTCTCGCGATCAGCAGACTAGCCTCGAAGTGTAAAACTTAAATGAATATCAGAGGATTTCACTGAAAATGTGAAAAAGTCCACAGATTATGGCTGTCACTACTAATTATAACAGCTTCTTGAATGGTCTAAGCATTCCCAGACCACTTACAATCCAATAATTTGAAATGGATGTGCTAGTGGTTTGGGTCTCTATGGAGACTTCTCTGGCACCGAACACACCAGAGCCCATTTCCTGCTGAGCTGCTGTTTGCTGAAGGAAGTGGCAAAGTTGCAATGGAACAGCCTGTACATGAGCACCCAGCCTCAGGGTGAACGGTCATGTGGGAGTCAACCGTCCATCTCACTTCCAGGGTCTCACAGCCTTTAGCACTCTCTTTGGGAGCGGCAGGATGGATATCAACATAGGCAGAAAATCCAATTAAGCTTCATTATTTGTTCAGAATACACTCAGAAATGTGACATACACAAACTGTAAGTTAGAAGCGGTAGGCTACAGGAATAGCCCCAGGACCGAAAGCAGAGTGAAAGCAATGGCATCCAGTGCGTTTCAGATGTGGAAGTACTGCTCATGTATTCACGGGAAGATTTAAGGCTTGGTTCAGTTCACCATGTCTCTAATTGGAACTATATGACAAAACCGTTTCTTGATGTTCTTAGAACGGTTCGGCCAGACGGTGGAAAAGCGGCTTTTCATAGACACTCACAGTATGGCACTGTGGAATAACCAAGCAGTTGAACAGGATCATCACTTCCTGCATAAAACATTTAAAATGGGAGCATGTGATCAATATGCAACAACTTCATCAGGCAATGACCTTACCCTACAAAGCACTGAGATTTACACCTCCCTTCTGTGAGCAGCAAGAGCGACCCGATCAGTGCAACGTCTGAGCAAAATGTACCCTTCACGCTTCTCTCAGAGCCCGTGCAATCCAGACGCGGTCCCCAGCCGGCCCCTCTAGAGGCTCTCAACAGAGCTTTATGTGAGCTGAATTTAAGGGCCATATGATGTACGACTGCTACTGATAAATCCCCCTAATATTTCAATTCAACTTTCAATTTCACTTTTGTTGGAATTTCTTTCAAAAATGGTCTTCTCACAGCTTTCACAAATACACTTCAGTACCACATCAATACAATAACAAGGCTATCGATTTAATGTGTTAGTTATGAAAAAAACGCATTTAATGCATCAGTGACTAAATGATGGAATTTTAAACCTTTAATACCTATTTAAAATTAAACTCATGGCATTATTTATGCAAATGTAATTGCAGTGTAAATGCATTAATGCCACCTCTGAGCTGCAATAAATGATCTGTAAATATATTTAAATACTAATTCAGACCATTGTAGCCTAAAAGTTTATGTGTAATAAATTCTATTAAAGGGATACTCCACTTTTTTTTGGAAATAGGCTCATTTTACAACTCCCCCAGAGTTAAACAGTTGGGTTTTACTGTTTTCGAATGTATTCAGGCAATTTTCTGATATTTAGAAGAATATCAGTATCCAGACAATTTCTGGTCTCATTGACTTCCATAGTATATTTTTTTCCTACTATATTTTTTTTCCTACTATGGAAGTCAATGAGACCAGAAATTGTCTGGTTACTGACATTCTTCTAAATATCAGAATATTGGCTGAATGGATTCAAAAATGGTAAAACTCAACTGTTTAACTCTGAGGGAGTTGTATCGGATATAGTTGTAAGGGAGTATCCCTTTAAATAAATATTTATTTAGTTTCTTTTTTGCTTCTCTCATTTAAACCAATAATGATTTTAAATGATCTTTTAGGGTCTTTTTATGATCTTTTAATTTGATTATTTAATTATGGAATTAAATAAATGTTATATATATATATAAATATATATATATATCAGTGGCGGCTGCTGGTCTTTCAAAGAGGGGAAGCTCTTTTTTCTTCTTCTTTTTTTTTAAACTCGACTGTCAGGTGTGGGGATGGTGAAAAGAGCGAGGACTCGATGCAGAGTTGATGGGCTTTATTTTATTGATTAAAAAAAAAAAAAAAAAAAAAAAAAACAAGGGGAATAAATTGGGAGAAAAAAGGCAGGTAACGAGGGAGGACAGGTGGGGTAATAATCTATATAAAATAACTAATAATATCAGGAAACAAGATGGGAGTCGACACAATGACAGGAAAGCACATATGCACAATAAACACATGACAAGCACAAGCCATGTGCTCATACCAAACATGACAAAAACACATGACCAATAAAACAAATTAAAAAGCAATTGTGCTCACACAAAATGAGACCTGAAGAACGATGAGAACACTCATAAGACACGTGTTCACACAGAACATGACAACATGAAAGCACACAGCTAGTTTAAAACACAAGCTACACAGCACAAGACAAAACATGACATGAAAGCACGCGGCCGATGTAAACACAAACCATGTGCCACACAATACACAACACACTGAACAGAGCGAACACGACAAGACAGAACGCTAACGTTACGCATGAGTACGACCATAAGGTCATCCTGTGCACTCACAACCGAAAACAAACACGCGGAGAATGCATGTCCGAATCCCAACACAAAAGTGAAACCAAACTAGACAGATGTGCCGTGATTCAAACACCACGCCCGCACATGTAACAAGACACCTGACATCGACGGAAGAAATGTGGGAATTAGGTTGAACTGTGAAATATCTGATGAAAATTGCAAATACTAAGAAATATGTTACAGTAGTTCGTCTTTCGAGTAAAATACACACAAAATTCGCGACGAGACTGAGCACGAAGTCTTTAAACTAGCTTCCGCGTCAGCGATTTTTTTATTGGGTGAAATCACTGTCAATCAAAAGGAGATGCAATCCTCCAATCATCACGCGGACGCCCGGACGCCAGGCCAGCCCACTTCCCTATTAACCCCAGAGACGCCCGGCGTCCGTGGGCGGGACATAATCGCAGCATTTATCCAATGACCGTCTAGTTTAACAGCACTGAAAAAAACTGCTCAAAGCAGCCCCATTGAAGTCAATGGACGCCGAGCTTCAACGGGGAAATGCCATAGGAAAATGCATGCACTGTGACGTGCTACAGGAGGCGCTGCATGAGAAGGAGATCAAGTCAGCCGACCTGCTATTTGTAGCTTATTCTGAACGAACTCGTCTTCGAGATTACCGTGTTCTAACGCATTTTTACTCATTAAAATGTTAACACAATAGTACACATTTGATCATTATTTGTTTGACATTATAGGGGAAGCTGAGCTTCCCTTGCAGTCTTAAAGAAATCTCCACTGATATATATATATATATATATATATATATATAGTAAACACACACACACACACACACACACACACACCTATAAAGATTTCGAAGGGTCTCATAATTTAAATTCATAAAATCGAAGTACACTACTTGAGCTGTACATTTGTTTTTTTTTTATGCAATAACTTTATATGATCCTTTAGGGTTCATTTCTCAGCCAAATTTGATGTGCGATTAATTTGATTATTTAATCATAGGATTAAATAATTTATATATTTATATATATATATATATATATATATATATATATATATATACAAACATACACACACACACACACACACACACATAAAGATTTCGAAGGGTCTCATAATTTAAATTCATAAATGGAAGTACACTACTTGCACTGTATATTTGTTTTTGTTTTTTTTAATGCAATCCACATCCATGCAATTTTTGTGCAACTACTTTTTATCTCCTCACAATTCAATTCAACCTGCAAGCAAAGCAGGTAATATATATATATATATATATATATATATATATATATATATATATATATATTTATTTATTTATTTATTTTTTTTTTTGTAGAATGTAGAATCAGCTGAATAGCGGCACACGAGGCTCAGTGTAGCTGGCCACAATGGATGCAACAGATAATTTCACCATCAGTGACAAATAATGGAGTGAAAGATGGAGTACATCTGCAGTTCTGGACAGAAAGTTTGCATGTAGACTAAAAATATCCATCTAACCGTTACCGACAGGAAGGGCGCAAGCTCTGAACGCTATGAAAAAAAAAGTTATTGTTTCTGTTTAGTGTGGTTATACAGAGTTTACTCATTGAATGCTGACAACAATGCAAACACATAAAATCCAGCCACACCTGCCTTCTGCCAACGAAGGGAGGTTAAACTGCCTAAAAACTCCTGATTTAGGAATTGCAATGCATCTTAAGCATAGTAATGCACGACATTTTATTTACTCAGACTGATTATGATTAGGGATGGGCAATATATGTTTATATATAAAAATTAATTTTATTCAGCAAGGAAGCATTAAATTGATCGAAAGTGACATTTATACTGTTACAGAATATTTCTATTTCGAATAGAGACTATTCTTTTGAACTTTCAATTCATCAAAGGATAATGAATAATAAGCAGGCGCAATTACAATTATAGAATTAAATGATAAAATGTAATTTTGCAGTTGCCTTTTAAACACACAATAGTCCATCATACCTCTGTTCATGTCCTAGACGCAAAAACAATGGCGAGGCACAAAAGAAGCACAGTTCAACTCATTTAGCTTTCTGTTACCCAGGACCTCAGATCATCTCATTACGCTCTTATTCATATGTGATTCAGCTGAGACGACGTGCCATGTCATGAGTCGCAGGAGCGTAAAAATGAGGTGCTTTCAAAACAAGTGTATGCTCACGCTTTCTGTTTGTTTTGCTCAGAGAGTCGCAGTGGAATAAAAGTCATGTTTTTTTAAGGGCTAACCGTCCATATTTTAGCTGCTAGTAATCTAAGTCTGTACAAAAGAACATGAAGGGACTGACAGCCATGGTGTACATGACACTAAATATCACTTTTATGTATTCTGGTCATAAATGTTAAATGGTTTAGCACTATGAGCTATGTAAGCCAACAGTGTTGCTCTTTCATCAAAGACGCAAATCAGATCAATCTACCACAACATATTTTAAAAATGACAGCTGCTAAATGACATTTTAATGACCTTCAACTCGGGGTCTGCCTACAGGGTGTTCTGCATACCAGAGGAACAAACAAACCTCCATAATACCTGCTTTCTGTTAAAGGACTTTGACAGCCTTTGATAAAAGCTTGACAAAAGAACCAAGCTTATTATATTGCACAAAGAAGAGTAAACAATCACTTACAAATCAAAAACAGCTGAGGTTTGAAAACAATTGAACTGAGGTCCTGCGATAAAAAACGGATCCAAACCACCGTTCATGGATTTATGCTCTGATTTGGAAAAGTAACATGAGTTTACAACAGTCAAAAGTGAGTAATGCTAATATTAAAACAAAATAATGATAATAATAAAAACTGCATCAACATTTTTTTTTTAGTGATAAACACATTTTCAGGCAGGTAGGCTTGTTATTTCAATTTCATATAAATTATGTTTATAAATGTACTATAAATGGATAAACACTGAAAGGTACAGACTAAAACAATGTCCTGTACACAGAACAGCTGATCACAAGTAGCATATATGTCCCTTAAACCAAACATAAAATAAAAATAAAGATGTTTTACAGTAAAGTAAGAAATGCACATTACATATGGCAGTTGTTTATAAAGGTGAACATTTTTTTATTATAATGTAATTTATTTGAATTATTTTACAAGGCTACATGTCGTGGCCCCATGTTGTTAAATGTTGTAGTGGGGCCCCGGTCCACAGGTTAAAATTATTTAAAAAAAAAATAATAATAATAATAAAAATGTAAAATTAATATAAAAACTTAATCTATGTGATATACACCACTGTAATGTCCTTTCTCTTATTATGAAGTCTACTAATGAATCGCTGAGTTTCTCATGGATATTTATGTTTTGACGCAATGGTCATGATATGCGCAAATCGCCCAAAAATGTTCACATAATAAGAGTAGGCTTATAATATTACTAATCCCTTTATTTCTGTCAACAGGAGAGCATCACTGCTGATCGCTACAATACAATGTTAGTCAGCGTCACAAAACAGAGACAATGTCGAAATAAAGCGCAACAGCGAACAGGTTAAGAAGTAAAGCACACGTTGTTTCTCAATATCTAGCGAGTTCACTACATAGACAGCATTTTGCGCCTACGATGCCACAAAACACCGTCTAGGCAGGCAGCTCAGTAGGTTTTGCAACACAGCCCTGGTTCAAAGAAATATTAAAACTTCTCCGCTTAGTTTACTTCAGGATGCATTAAACTATCCACCGTCTAACAGAGTTTAAATCCTGTTCAAAGCGCAACTAACTACAGCACAGCGAGATATAACCACATACTCACATACCAGCTTTAAATGTCGAACATTCTTTTCTTCTGTCATCTTGAAAGAAACCAAAAGGGGACACAAAAGAAATATTGATATCAGAAACAAGTGTTACTGTCTGGACGCGCAGTCCTCCGCGACGCAGTATGTCTCGAGAACGCAACTTTAGAGAAATGAGCGCAGCGCGAGAGCAGACAGACAGGCAGACAATCGCAGGAAACCGGGCTCCTCCCACCGGCTACGCGCATACAGTCTCCCCAATGATTCTATGAGCGGCTACGGGCTCCTTCCAGCCAGGCTCTCCTTATTGACAGGGTCATTCATCACCAGAAGCCACTCCTGCGTCTCTTTATGGTTAGCAATATCAACCATAAAATAAATTATGTAGGCTACCGGTATGTTATGGTCGGCTGTGGTGAACCGGCAAGGAGCTGTCATGACCCATTTATTACACCTCGCGTAACTGTGACTAAACCCGTTGAGAGATGATATAATATAGCATGTTATTAACGAGAATCCCACCGAGATGTATGGTAAACAGAATTATTCATGGACAGCTTAGATATGAGAGCAAATACAATGATGATAAAGAGGGTCATTTGCTTGTCTCAGTTAGGGGTGAACAAACATGAGACTAAGCCTAGTTGGCATGACATTTCCCCCCCTCCAGTGAATTTATTATTTCTATATATGCACATAAGTCTGGAAAAAGGTAATTGAACACACATCTATATTAAATCTATATTATATACCACATTATGGCTTGTCACAATGGGATTCGACAAACTATCAGCGCTTTTTAGCCAAATTTAAAGGGATAGTTCATTCCAAACTTTTGTCATCATTTATGCATCCCCATGATGTTCTAAACCTGTATGAGTTTATTTCTTATGTTGAACCCAAAAGAAAATATTTTGAAGAATGCTGATAACCACATGTTGCCGGTAGCCGTTACTTCCACATTATTATTTTTATTTTATTTTTCCTAGAAGTCAATGGTGACCATCAACTGACTGGTTACTATCATTCTTCAAAATATATTCTTTTGCGTTTAACATAAGAAAGAAACTCATTCGGTCAGAAAAAAAAAAACTTGAGGTTGAGAAAATTATTACAATTTTCATTTTTGGTTGAACCATCAAGCAGTCAAACAGATGAAACATAATCAAATATGTAAAAGATAACAATAACCATTGTTTAACCAATAAATCAATGCATAAATCAATACTGTAAATAAATTACACAGTAAATTACTTAACTTTAAATAAATAAAATAACTATTAAAGTGTGACAACTTGCCCCTGACTTGCCCCAAGCTATAGCAAACACATTATCATACTGTACAAGTTCTGGGTTGCATTTCCCAAATGCATCGCAATCCTAGTTGATCGTAGAACAATTGCCACCAATGGCCTCAACAATCAACTTTGTTTACAAGGAAAAGTGGGGTTGTGTAAACACTTTTTATTCTGCGTTTAAACTAGCGTTATGGGTGGGAAATCCGCGTGCATGGTGACACAAAAGTGTGTGAAATTCGATGTAGTATGCACTCCAGGAGGCTAGGTGGCAATGTGGAGCACTGCCACAAAACAACACAAGTCCGCACGCCTGCATACAACCCTTACTGTCTGGCAGACTTTTGCGTTTTTACCCTTTACACGGGAACGCGGCGGTGGAACGTTTTTTTTTTTTTAAATTTCCACTCTGGTGGGTGGTTTAGCCCCAAAAACGCTGTCGCCGTGTAAACGAAAGGCACATCCGATAAAATATTTTTACGTTTTCACCCGCGAGCGTTCTCGGGTAAACAGGGCCTTGAGCTTACAATGCTTTTGGAAAACGCAGCCCTGGTTCTGGTTCTCAAATTTGATTATCACAGCTCCTCAAGACAGACTACCTGATTAACTTTAAAAAAGCTATAACATCCCAAACAAATTACTTCAGTGAGTAACAAGAATGTACCGTATTAAATACACAGCCTACAGTTGGAGTTTATTAGCAACATCCTGATTTTCAGCTAAGCAATGTGAACCTAATTCCCTTTTTTTTTCAGGGAAAAAACTTGCAAATTGAAGTAGACACATGGTATTAGCTTTTAAAATATGAGCACACCCCCCGTTGAGGGCATCCCACTGAGATAAGGCCATGCTGTCCTACCACTTGGCTCTCAATTCATGTCTGAAGTGTTATGTGCAACCACTCAAAACAACGAAAAATTCAAAACAAACAATTGCTAATTGCTTCCTGGATTGTTAGTCCAGAAATAGCACAGATAGAGTCTCACGGCACTGATGACAAAACAATTTACACTTGCACTTACAACAGAGATCAGAGATTAAGGGCACTTGCTTCTAACTGGCAAGTATGATTGACCCTGCAATGGAGGTTCAATGAGAGCCATAGGTGCAGCGTACCCACCCAATAATGATATTAGGTAAAAAAAACAAACAAACACAGGTAGCTAAAAAAATGAATGTGCTATGAACTATACTGAGACATTTTCCACTGATTTCCTCTTTGCTAAAAAAAGGCTTTATGGCAGGGGTGTCCAATCCTTTCCCTGGAGATCTGCCATCCAGCAAAGTCCAGCTCCAACACTAATCAAATGCACCAGACCCAGCTAATTAAGATCCTTAAGAGCACTTTAGGCAGGTGTGTTGGAGCAGTATTGGAACTGAACTCTGAAGGAAGGCAGCTCTTCATAAATAGGATTTGGCACTCTTGTTTTAGGCGTTTTTTTTTTTTTTTTTTTTTTTTTTCTGAAACGTCTCACTTGCCACCAAGAGGTCAAGGTTTGGCTAGTCTCATGTAGTCTGACCTTCAGACTGACGGCAGAAGGTCTGGACTTCATAGCAGCTTTCATTGGCCAAGGACCACCCCAAGAGGACTTTTGACCGTCATGTAAAACAACCAATCACAGTTTGTTTAGTTCAGCATTATGCTCAGGGGCGTGAAAATAAAGTCAATGGGCCCTTTTTTAATGATCTAAGCGCATGGTCTTAAGTGCTCAGGGTGTGTCCGAATCCACTTTTGCAAGTATAACGACAGGGAGGCACATGGTCTGAAAGGGTTGTCTTTATTCACTTAATGAGTAATGAGGGTGTTTTGGGTGTAACGTACAAAAAAAAAAAAAAAAAAAAAAACAGTCTCCAATTCCCTTTAAAAGCCAATTGTGTTCGCGACATGGCGGATTCGCCATTCACATGGCGTAATTTTCAAGTGGAAAAACCGAATGCTTCTCTAGCGAGGAAACGGATCTGCTCGCACGTTAGGTAAAAGCACGCAAGCACACCATCTACAGGACGTATGTTCATGTGCTATGGTAATTATGGTAAATACCAAAAGCCGACGTGGAAAATGCACATGAACACCCCCTCATGTGGTATTTTCCACTGGTCAACTCGTAGAAAATTTTGATGGACGAGTTGCCGAGATGAAGTAACCTTTGACCATTTCAAAATGGCGGAGAATACCACGAGAGTCGTGAATGGTAAAATATATATATATATATATATACTATTCATGATCTAGAAAATATACAGCATATTATTTACCTTTTGAGTTTTGATAAATCATTTTCTTGCTGTTGCAGATGACTTAAGCAATCTAAAATAGTTTTAGCTAAATAACAGGTCTGGATCTCCATCTTTTTACCACATTACGACAACAAAAGCACTTGAACGCAACACACTGGTAAATATCAGTTCACAAGTGGAAAATATCCTATTTTCCTTAGCACGTGAACGTAGCAAAAGTGTACGTGTGTTGTGGATCCGCTTATAGGCACACATTACTAACGCGCTCTTTAAATAACCAAAAAAAAATAATAAAAAATGCGCCATTGACTTTAGATTTCAGTTGCCTAAAAAAGATCAACGTGCGAACAATCTACCCTGAACACATCTTGTTTTCAGACCTATTTAAACAACATGCCGCAGTACGTGAAAAGGATAACTGAAACTAGAATAAAACTGAAACTGGCATAAAACAATTGCGGCGTGCCTGACGCTGTTTGTGCCGGGTGTATGATAGGCTCCTTGTGTGTGTCCTGGTAAACCCTAAATTATGGGTGACAAAAAAGTTGGGTAAATATTTTGGTCCCCATGAGGAAAACAGCTTATAAATCTAAGTGATGTTTTTGATATGTAAAATTGCAGAAGGTTTTCTGTGATAGGTAAGTTTAGGGGTAGGATTAGTGTTATGGGACAGAATGTAAAGTTTGTAAATGATAAAAATCATTATGTCTATGGAAAGTTCCCATAAAACATGAAAACCCAACATGATGAAGTACAGTTTGTTCTTGCCACCTGAGTGTTTTCCTAAAGCAGACCCAGCCAATATGCAAACTGACTGGTTTAGTCAACAGAGAGGCCCATAGAGGCCTGATCTAAAATGCTTGTGGTCATGTAGATGAAGAAAGACAACACTGTGTTTTCCGAACGCCTGCTGCCACATGACACACCCATTGCAAGAGGAAAAGCTGTCAGATTTGCAAAGCTTATTCCACTCTGAGGGGAGATGATATGTCCGAAGACATTACAGCAACATGAAAAGCAGTGTCTGCGGTCATCTGACGTAACAAAAAGACAATTTCTGCAAGAGCTTCCTCAAAAAAATTCCAAGTTCAAGGTTGGATTATTATAATGTGGAGAATAGATCAATTTGTATTTTGCTGGAGTGTGGTAATTTTGAGCACTCCCAGAAACTGTCCTTTTCATTTCTTGATGAATTCATTCATTCAGCCGCCTGCATGCCTTGAATGCTTCTGAGACATTCCTGCCATTCTTTTCTCTTTTTTTTATTTTATTTTAGAAGATGAAATATTACAAGCTGCTGATCAACGGTTTGAGAAACCTGGGTGAAAGAATGAGGGTAAAACTCTAGCTGACAGGAAGCACAATGACATGAAGGCTGCTTACATAACAGATCATCATCTACACAGCAGCATGAAGATCCAGGGGAAATGCATCACCGCCCCTTTTTTACTCGGTCTGTTGACTATCTGAGGTGGGCGACAAGCTGCCTCCACACGCCCTCATACATCGGAAACACAGGAGACAGACAAGATCGGCTTTCAAGTTAGATATAATGAAACTTTCAAACGCATTCAATGGATGGATGCTCCAAAATATTTAAATTGGAGGCAGGGTTAGGTAACAATGAGCCAATCAAGCCTCTGAGAAGATACAACAAAAATAATAACAATTGAAACAATAAAAAGTGTAAAAAAGAAAACCGTTTGATTGCAGCAGAAATAGCAAGTGGTTGAAGTTCACAGGAAGCTGTAGAGCTAAAGACAGATGGGCTGTACAGTTCTGGTTGGTTTATAAAACCTCCACTGACTTTCATCTGAGTTTGAGATGAACCACAACATGTGCACAACACCAGTAACAGAACTTTCCCACTGTTCTTAAAGCATGTCTGTTCCTGTTTTAGAACAGTTTGACCAGGTCTCTGATTAGCACTGTGTAGCTATACACAAGTTGGTTTCTTGAACAGCCAGTGGGTGCTGCCATGATCACCCCCTATTTCCGTTGGCCAGTTTTCTGTGTCTGTTCATTGCACAAGTTATACACCACAGGAGCCATTTGAAAGCTATGAAAGCTTGTTTCCACCACAGAATAAAAAATAAATCTTTACCTAACTTTACCAACTTTTAATCTCACAATTCTGACTTTTTATCTTGGGCTGCATTTACACTGCAGGTCTTAATGCCCAAATTCGATTTTCTGACTATATCCGATTTTTTTGACGACCTGCTTACATCATCTTTTAAAAGTGACCCATATCCGATTTTTGCATTCACACTATACACTGCTGAAACTACCAAATGCAGACGTTCTGATGCTTCTGAACCGGGAAATTAAGCAAAACAGCACAAAATTCAATGGATGCAGATGCGAATTAAATTATCCAGTGTTTTCTTTCCACAATAAGTCATCAAAACATTGGTCTCGTACGGCAGAGAAAAAAAGAGGAGAGGCTCTGGCCATCAGCACTTAAAACGATGCCTCATATCTCGTGAAATGTCTTCAAAAACGGATTTATTTCTGTAACAACCCTGCATTTTTGCCTGCACTCTTCACCCCAAACACTCAAAAGACATGAAACCTCCGCATTGCTCCACTGTGTGTTTCCTTTCTTCCATCGCGTGGCTCGCACCTATAATCGTGCAGTTTTTAATGACGCATGACTCACATTTACTGGGGAATATCCGATTTGTCTGCTTACATGGCACACGCAAATGCACGTGTCTGATTCATATCCGATTTATTACCACATATGAATGAGGCCTGAATCCGATCTGAGAAAATCGGAATCCATGCGTTTTTTTCCTGCTTACACGTTACTGGTCATATCCGATCTGTGCCACATGAGAGGAAAAAAATGGGATTTGGGTCACTTGAACCATGCAGTGTAAACGAGGCCCTAGTTACACAATAAAAAGTTGCAATTGCTTGTTATAAATCAGAATTTCATAATATAAAGTTGAAATTGTGATGTAAAGTCAGAATTGTGAGATATAAACTCGCAATTCGGAGGAAAAAGTCAGCCTTTTTTTTCTCCTTAATTTGGACTAAATGACGCACAATTGTGAGTTTATATGTAGACCAGACTTAACATATAGCCTAGGTATAACTGTATTTTATAGAACAGATAGTTGTGGTAAAGGTCTCTGATTTGTAAATAATACAAAACTCAAATTTTGCTAAAACTCTTGTCCAAACAGCTATGGAGTAAAATGCCTATTTACCATTGTGGATTATTATTTCTGTTCCACTGCAACATTTGGTTATGTCAAGGACTATATCTTCTAGCAGAAGCATGACATTTTCTGTAATGCATTTGCTTAAATAAAAAAAAAAAAAAAAAAAAAATCCATAAAGTATTATGCTAATATTATTATTTTTTATATGTAGTAAATTATTGAGTTAAAATCAACATGCACAATATGGCACACATCTAATACTCTATATTTTATATTAAGTATTTTCAATAAAATAATGACAATTAATTTCTGCATAGTACAGTGTGTCATTTCTGCAAGTGTGTGTACTGCACTTGACACAATGTTAAATACTTGTCTTGTAAAAAAACGGTCATGTTTTCTGCACCGCAGGTTTGTCAGACTTTATTTCCCTATAACTCGCAAACTACCGTAGAGAGAGATGAAAATAGACCCACTTTGATTTTTATTCTATGCAAGCACTTCATTTAGATGTGTATGCATATTCGTTTTTTCAAAAACAACAACCTTTTACTAATGGAATAACACATTGCGAATATGAAATACGCTAGAAAATGACAACATCCTTGCAAAAAAAAATAAATAAATAAAAGCATATAGAAATAGTTCAAGCATGGTATTTTTTTTATATTCTATATGTTGTCGTGTATCTTGGTTATTAAACAATGTCTGAGCTGATGTCTTGGCCAGGCTGCAGAACTCCAGCAGGCGGGCGATATTATCACTGTAGTTTTTGTTGCTACTTTCAGTCGAACAAAGACATATTGTTTCTGACAGAAATGTGGAGTTCTAATACGCAGACCCCATCACTATCATACACAGATGCTTTCACACTGACTAACCAAATTAAACTGCCACAAATGTCAGTTATACCCTCGCCCCATCCCTAGGGGGATTCTTCAGTCTGCATAATGTATCGGCTACCCAACGTAACCTCGGTTCTCTCTAGAAGAGGGAACGAGTATTGCGTAAGTTAGCTTATGCTACGGGAAAGTTTCATCTTTTCGATATTTTGAGGAAGCTCCTTAATTTTTGCATTCATTGTCAACGCAGTGCAGCAGCTAGCAGACCTAGAGCAGGCTGTCAAGCATGCTCATTGGCTGCCCTGCGGCAACTGCAGCAGCCTACCATTGAACCCGGCGTGGCGTCATGTCAAATGAAGGGTGGTTGCACCCTCATCGCGTCTTAGCCCACTAGAATGGGCGTGGCTTAGCATATATAAGTGGGGCTCAGAGGCTATCTCCTTGGTTTTCATCAACTGAAGCGAAAGTTGCTCGTGGCATGAGCACGGTTACACAATACTTGTTCCCTCTTCTAGAGAGAACCAAGGTTATGTTAGGTAACCGATACGTTATCCTACGAGAGGTTCTCCTGTATTGCGCAAGTCAGCTTGCGCTACGGGAACCCTTTGTCAATGCCATGCTCGCCAAGCATCCACTTCATGAGTCCCAGAGAGTGCCAATCACATTAGGGACATAGCCATGTCTAGGTTTGAGGATGACTTTAGAGTCATTCTGTCCAAACTCAAGACACGCGGCGCTGACAGACAGCGTGTGCAAGTCCCCCAAACGTTTGACTGATGAAAGAGCAGTCAGAAAAATGAGTGATAGGTACTTTAGATACACGGAATCTAACGGATCTAAGGGATAAGCTTTCAGGGCCTTGAGGGTCAAAGAAAGATCCCACATAGGAATCAATGGGGGGGCCTGGGGGATTCATTCTCCTGGCTCCTCTAAGGAAGTGGATGATAAGCTTGTTCCTTCCTAGTGATCGGCCACGCGTCGACTCTGTGAAGTCGAGGGGTGTGGAGGGGGACCTCCCCTTATCCAACAGCTCTTCAAGGAAACTAAGCAACCAAGAGACCCCACACGTTTGTGGGTCCAGATTTTTGTTGGTGCACCACTTGGAGAACACAGACCATTTAGACACGTAAAGCTTTTTAGTAGAGGGAGCTCTAGACTCCATAATCGTGTTCATCACTCCTCCTAGCAGGATAACGGATATCCGTTGATCAACCATGCATGCGAGCTTGAGAGAGGAGATCTGTCCTCACCGGAATTGACCACGGGGCTGTTTGTGACAGCCGTGTTAGCTCCGGGAACCGAGTTTGGTTCTCATATCGTGTGGTTATTAGGAGCACAGAGTGGCGCATTTCCCTGATTCTCTTGATTACCTGTGGCAACAGTGAGACCGGAGGGAAAGCATACAGCTGGTGGCTGGGCCAGATTTAAGCTCATAAAAACTGAACCGGAGGTATGGGCTGGATTACGGCGGCTCGCTGACATCGATGGCTGGCTGTTTCATATTGTGTCATACCGATTGTTTTGAATGGGGAGTGTTTTGTGATAACTTTGTTATGCGCGAGCAGTGCCGGGGCCGAATAGCTTATTAGTAAGCGTGAGCACTCGTGAGTGGTCACATAACTTACATTCATAGCCAGGGGCAGAATAGCCGCTCTGTTATGCACGAGCAGTACCGGAGCATGTGTTTATTAGTAAGCATGAGCGCTTGTGAGCAGGCACATAACTTACATTCATAACCTGACCAATATGAGGCTGGTATGGCCGTGTGGCAGAGCGGGCAGAGAGAAGGCGTGAGCACAGAGTTGTGGGCACATTTCCTATATCTAACAGTCGACCGGCATTTGCCAGCTTTATGAGAGTGGGCTCTGTGAGTGTGAGAGACATGTGGGGTATCGTGGTTGTGTGTAGGGATGAACACTGAGATGTCTGGGCAGAGGGCGCAGATCACATGGCGGTCTCCAGCGCTGGGTGGGGCTCGGCACAAATTGCGAGGCATCTTGAAAAAGACATCTCGCTGCTCTTTTAGAAGGGTGGTGTCGCAGCGACAAACACACACAGGAAATAGAGCTCAGAGAAAAGGATACGTCGCCAGATAGCATAGCTCGCACGGATGGTTGAAGGCGGGGCTTCTTCAGGTGCTGTCCTAAGCTGGCTTTTCGCTTCTCGGACGACTGCGGCTGCTTATCTCGGAATCGAGCAATGAGGAGAGATTCGCTGAAGAGATGAAAAATCAAGAAGACAGCCTCCCATCCCCGCTTGTATACGCTAAGCCACGCCCATCCTGGCGGGCTAAGACGCGCTGAGGGTGCGAGTGCCCTTTATTGGAAGTGACGTCACACCAGGCTCAGTGGTAGGCTTCAGCAGTTGCCGCGGGCAGCCAATGAGCACGCTAGACAGCCTGCTCTAGGTTTGCTAGCTGCTGCACTGCGTTGACAATGAATAGGATGAATGAAGGATAATTTTTTTGCTTCAATATCTGAATCTTTCCCGTACCGTAAACTAACTTATGCAATGCGGGAGAACCTCTCATAAGAGGTTTTCATACCTCATACCTCATTCACATACTTGTGGCTCACAACCTATAACGTTAATATTTGTCTTTATTTATTCAACATTCTTAGGAAACTAAACAAATTCTCAGTAATTCAAAAGCATAAAGGGCTGAGATAAAGGCCATGCTGTCCTACCATTGGGCTCTCAACTCATGTCTGGAGTGTTATATGGTAATACTCAAAAAAAAACAACAACAACAAAATCATGATCTGCATACTGCTTTAATATATCTACATATCATATATCTATTATCAGATATAGGCCTATATCTACTATATCTATATCTATCTTCAGTGAATTTAGGGTCTGGATTCAGAGTTGCTAATTCATGTGTGAAAATGATTCTTCATGCCTCCTTCCACACCATTCTATCACAGTTTGAGCCTGATGAATCTTGACATTGTCATCCTGGAATATAGCGTCCTGGAATACATGATTTGTCTACATATGGTTGTTTTTAATGAAAAGCTCACATACTAGAAGAACTGTTGCCGAACATGGTAGAAACATTATATATATATATATATATATATTTATTCACACAGTATTTATATAAATGTCTGTTTAGAAGGTCAGGAGCTTTGTGTTGTTGGGATTCGTTCTGAGATAACAACCGGCTGAATATACATTATCCTTAACACATAATACAATAAGCTTCAATGAAGCTACTTAATGTTCCTTTGTTACTAGCTCTAAAATAATGTTTAAGAATTAGTAATGGGCTGTTAAACTGTCAATTTAAGATTTGAATCCGTGGCGGAATGGAAGTAGTTCTGCACAAAAGAGGGTTTTTAAAGACACTCTAAATTTATTTACTCACTTGTGTCGTCGTACTGTTGTATAACCAATATCACACACCTAGCCATGCGATTCGGCAATATATCAGCACGCTGTGATGCCGTGCAGCCTCGTCCCTACGGTTGAATTACAGCTGTTCTGATATCCAGCCATATTGTACTGCTATCGTACCGTGTGCTCTATGTAACATTATTATTATTTTTTTTTTCTTTCATTCATTAATTCTTAATTAATTCAATTCTTGGTAATACTTGATAATTACAGGAGACCATGGGGCCCTCCTTATTGCTCTGTATAACCCTGTATAAACCCATATCAAGTTCTCAGTAAAATGAGATTGGAGGCATAGCATTTCCTGAATCTGCAATACACATGAAAATAGGACTTTAATTAAAAGTGGGTAATAGCACTATTGCCTTTACAGAATAGCAGTAAAACAAATAATCCAGTCAATAAAGCAGCATGAACACCACTAATGATTTTAAAATAAAAAAAAATAGGTATACAGCTTGTGCCACATTCATGATTGCTGAGGGGGTGAATTGATCTGAAGACTTGCCAGGCTTCTGTTTAATTGAGACATACACCATTAATACATTTATGAAAAAGAAATTACAGTCAGAGACAAAACGTAAGGCCAGTAAAAGACTGTATCTTTTAGAGCCCAGTGAAACGCTCTGCATGAGCTACTAAGTCCACATGTGGTCTCAGACTAAGTGTCTGTTGTTAGCTGTCAGAAAGAATCAAAAGCGACTTTATTGCAACAAGTTGTGCTAAAGGCTATCTCAGCTCTGGCTGTTAGAAAGCGGATGATTGCTGAAGGCAGCGATTTGTTTTATGGGGATGGAAAAGCTTGCTTGATTTCATGGCCTATACAGCCCTGTGGAAAGCAATAGGAAATAAAATGTGATTCAAGTAGTAAAATAAGTTAATCGTCCACCGCACTCCATTCCTCTCACACACAAATCCAGGTGATCTCAGAGCTTGTAAAAACAAGTTGGCAGTATGTGCCTCACACCGTGTGTACGGACATGACAGCCTTTGTGTTGCAGTCATGTTGGCTGCATCCAAAAGATGAAAAATGCTGCCTCAGCAGCCGTGATATGGACAGTACCAAGGCAAATCTGAATCCAATGCTCACATCCTTCAACTGAGATACCTTTATCTGATTGATTCTTTTTTTTTATGCAGCATTTTTATCCTTCCACTATTATGTGACAGTTGATGTAAAAAAAAAAAAAAAAAAAAAAAATAGGTGACTGAAATATGCGGTTGGTGGTCAGTTTGTGTATAGATGAATGGGTAACGTTTTTTATAAGTAAACTGTAATAAAGTACTTACATTCATAAAATTGCCACTGTAAGTAAAAAAAAAAAAAATGTAACACTTTAGTTTAGGGCCCAATTCTCACTATTAACTAGATGCATATCACTTGTCCTGTTACTTACCTGTTATTACTGGTTACTAAATAGGATGTTGGCTATTTGGCCTTGTCTACTTCCCTTAATCTGACCCAATACCTAAACTTATCAACTACCTTACTAACTATTAATATGCAGTAATTAGAAGTTTATTGAGACAAAAGTCATAGTTAACAATGAGAATTGGAAGTGTGACCAAATATTAGCTCATATGTAAAGAGGTAGACAATGTTTTTATGCTTTGTTAACAACTTATTATTCGCGATGGATGGTATTTAAAACCAGTAGGTTCTAAAGATAGGTCACAGAAAATTGGAATATTTCAATAATTGCATTAATATTAAGTGTTCCGTAAAATACAAATACATTAAAAACAAGCATGCAAACATACAGAGACACAAACACGTGCGCCATTGTTTTGTCTCAAGATGCACACGCGTAATACAGTATATAACATATTTCAGGCATGTTTAAAAAAAGTTACTTAAAGATCCTAATTTAACTAAATGTCTAATCCTGGCTTAATCTAAACCCTGTCTGTGAAACCAGGCAGGCCAAAATGTTTTCTATTTGAATATATTTTGAAATACTGTTTATTCCTGTGATGACAAAGCTGAATTTTGATCCTTAAGAAATCATTCTAATAAGCTGATTTGGCGCTCATAAAACTTTTCTTATTATTAACATTTTACAGGATTTTTAATTTTTGATGAATAAAGTTGAAAAGAAAAGCATTTGTTTGAAAAAAACTGTTAAATAGAGCTGTTCAATAAAGAGCATTCATGTCTTTAAAAAAACAAAACAAAAAAAAAAACACCACAATTGTTGTTTTAACACCACAATTAAAGGTTTTTACAGAGTTTTTTCTTTTTAAAGAGTACAAATAGTGCTATTACAGGAAGCGTACAGTAATTCTGAAAGTTTACTGGGAACATTTCTTTGGTCTTTGTTTTCATGAAAAGGTCAGAACAAAATACTGGTTACCAGTTTTTAACCCAATTTAAACAACAATGCATTTTTTTTTGTAAAATCTTCTGTGTTGTTATGCAAAATATTCTAGTTGTTTTTGTTCACTGTAATCCCTGAACTGGAAACATCACCAGCTGGCTTTATAATGATCAAAAAGTTTTAGATAACAAAGAGAAATCCACTCACATGATATCCGTGGAGAAACGAAAAAAAAAAAAAAAAAAAAACATTTACTTCAGAAAGAATAATCAGCATTCACATCAAACATGCGAAATGTTGAACGTGGCTAATCAGCATATAACATGATTTAGTGATTCTAATGTTATAAAGTGTTTTGTTTAGTCTGAATAAGTTTATGAACCTCTTATCAATTATAAACAAAGCACCTGTTTGTCTAGACTAGGCTAATTGGTAATGACTGCTTTTATATAGCCTATACTATTACCATTAAAAATGAATAGACAAGCCTTGGTTATTTAGGATTAAACTCTCTTTAAACATGTTAGTGTATCTTATCTTCTTAAGGCAAAATCAATACAGAACTAATCTCAGGCACCTCTGCTTTCATTGTAAACCGCCAGACCTCACACAAGTCATTAGGAGGCATAATGTGGTCTCACCATGCTGTGAATGGAAATAGCCAGTTAGGGAATTGCTGCTGGTGAGGTATGTGAGATGAATTCTCTCGCGTGGACCATTTAAAATGACACATCATTAACAGAGCAAACCAAAGCAGCTTCAAAGTAATTTGGCAGGCAGCCCCTTGGCCTACTGATGACCCCGACACACAAATCAGCAGCCCTCGCAGGCATAAATCAGTCTGGGTGAATCTGGGTGGGTTACATGGTAATTCTGGAATTATTGGTTAATAGTAAGTGGAGTGCTTAAACTTACTTGCGTTTGTAATTCGGTCAAGACAGCAGGGCCTGATATGAATCAAAACTGGTAAACGAGGTTCAGACTAATCTCATTACGTCCTCCTCCTAAAAGATCAGAGATAAACAGAGGACAAGGTTAAACCAAATTTAACTGTGCAGCACAAACAAGCATCATCTCACAACATCTATACATGTGGTTTACCCTTCCAAAAGACTGGCATCAGTATGATATTTTGGTATCATTTTTTGGCATCGCAGTATACATTTTAATCTCAATCACAAAATCCTACCAGTACTGAGACGTTCGCTCCCTAAAAAGTCCCACATTGCACAATGAAAACCAGGAAGCATCGATGCTCACTGTTCCCTTAAAGGGTCAATTCACTTAAAAATTATGTAATTAATGACTCACCTTCATGTCGTTTCAAGCCCGTAAGACCTCCGTTCATTTTTGGAACACAGTTTAAGAGATTTTAGATTTAGTCCAAGAGTTTTCTGTTCCTCCATTGAAAACGTATGTACGATATACTGTCCTTGTCTAGAAAGGAAATAAAGACATCACCAAAGTAGTCCATGTGACATCAGTGGGTTAGTTAGAATTTTTGAAGCATCGAAAATACATTTTGGTCCAAAAATAAGACAAACTACGACCTTATTCAGCATTGTATTGTCTTACGGTTCTGTTGTCAATCCGCGTTCACGAGTTGCTGACGTGTTTCTGGTGCGTCTGTGTATTTGGGTTCAAAAAAATATGACTTAGCAAAAAAAAATGCAAGTCTTCCTCTGTGTCGAAATCCTTAGACATGTTTGCGAAGATTGTTTTGTTTGCAGCGTAAATGACTCTCTCAGACTGTAAACGAAGATCGGGCGCACCAGATAACACGTCAGCAGCGTCTTACGTCATCAGCATCACTGAACACAGATTGACAACAGAACCGGAAGACAATACAATGCTGAATAAAGTCCAAACCAAAATGTATTTCCGATGCTTCAAAAAATTCCAACTAACCCACTGATGTCACATGGACTTCTCTGTTGACGTCTTTATTTCCTTTCTAGACAAGGACAGTATAACGTACACATTTTCAATGGAGGGATAGAAAACTCTCGGACTAAATCTAAAATATATTAATCTGTGTTCCGAAGATGAACGGAGGTCTTACAAGGTTGGTTGGAACGACATGAGGGCGAGTCATTAATGACATAATTTTCATTTTTGGGTGAACTAACCCTTTAACAGAAGTTCTGAAGCATGAAACATAAATCAACTGAGCAAACTCACTACAAATATTGATGCGTGAGAGATGTTTTATAAAATACAAACCATTTATTTATTATATTTCAGCATGAACACACAACGCCAGACATGTAATGAACATAATCTAGCTAACATGTATCATTTATTTATGGCTGAAGTCTTCCACATATGTGTGACAGGAAAAGAATTTATCATAATGTACTTTTTAAATAACATTAAAAAACAACAAAAGAATGATATCAGCTCTTCTGATTTTCATAAATACCAGTAGTGATGTGGTGGTGGGTTCCCTGACCATTTGATGCATATAAATGATTTTTTTTACACTAATCTAAAACAAACATATAAAAACAAAACAAACTGTGGCTGGCCGCTGTATATGTCAGTTCTCTTCCTGTTCAAGTGTGCGGTTCATGGCCATAATACGCTGCAATGTGTGACTGCACCCGGGACTCCTTTTGCTTTTTATATTACTGATCGTTTGGACATACGTGAATTCAGTACATTGGAAACTCCAACAGATTTGCATATCATAACAGTTTACATAATTCCATATGATTACGGAGGCCAGTGGAACAAATCTGGGTCACACTAGGGCCGCCCATTCCCTAACTGATGAGATTGGAGATCGAAATTCTGAAAACGCAACAGACAACTGGAGGCATTTGTTTCTCCTGGGGTAAACAAGAAGCTAAAACGGAGTGAGTGGAGCATGAAAGCAGCAAATGTACTTGGAATAAAACAGCAGAATGAACAGACAGAGGAAGTGTGCTGGCCATGTGCTGTGAAAGCAGAAGCAATGGAAAGAAAAAGTCCTCCAAACACTCGAGTCAATCATAAAAGCAGCCACTGCTTGTACAGTGACATCATCACTCATGAGCCTGCACTTTAAGGCAATAGCATTAACAGACACTGCACACCATTTAACCGCAGCATTAGTCAGACTCATCTGATTTTCACAAGGCTGGCTCAAACTCTTCTGCATGACTGGTGTTTGGGTCTAATTTCTCACACAAGTGCTTCAGACTCTAAATATCTTTTACATGTGTGATTCAGCCTCACATAAAGCATCTTTATACTTGTGAATTTTTATTTACCTGAAAATAAAAATGATTCACTATTTACTTATCCTCATGATATTTCAAGCAAGCAGGTACTTTTTCCAAGGAACATAAAATAAGAAATTGAAGAATTGTCCGGTCTGTTCTATACACAGGTATTAAAATAATAATAATAATAATAATAATACATTTAAAAATGATATTATCACATCATTGGTTTTTATTTCAATACATTCTTAAATAAAGAAATGGAAGAATCTTCAGATCTGTTCTATACAACATTAAAAGCAATAAACATGAAGTAAAAAATATGGTGCCTTTGCATGTGGTATTGATTACAATTAATTTACACATTTAAATTCAATATTAGTATGATATATATATTTTTTTCATTCCATTTAAAAAAGAACAGCATGGAGGTGAGGAAATAATGAATCATTTTTGGGAGAGCTATTCTTTAAAAATGTGAAAATGCATACATTTTGGAAAGAAAATCGGTGCCATATCAGCAGCCTCTAGACAGTTTACCAAAACTGAAACCACTCATTCCTAACCAGAACAACACGTCTCCTCTCATGTGAAACTGCAGATGACAGAATCTGTATTAAGCTTATTTAATGATTAGTCAAATGATGAAATAATACAGCATGGAAGAATGAGCATTGTTCTGGGGCTAAATTTAATTACAGCCAATGGTGCTCTGACTAATGAGCAATGCCCCCCTTTACCTCCTAACTGGGTAAAGCAAAAGTGGCCACTGGGTATGTTCTCTGGGGATGAGTCAAGAGATGATTAAGTAAAAGTCAGAGTACACAAAGAAAATCCTTTTTGAAGTTTCACAAGAAAGAACCAAGACTTATTTCAGACGCCTGTTTCTAATGTAAACAGAAGCTAGCACAAATCCTACTTGTTAAATCATTTTCTTACATTATAAACCTCATCAGCCTGGCTCATGAATATTAATTAAATCAAAGTAATGTTCACCCAGTAGTCATATAACTAAATTGCAGAAAAACAAGGAAGTCTGCAAGTTTTCAGGAACTGCATTATTTTATTATTGCATAATTGTTCCTGAGGTGCACCTGTTAGTATGATTTTCTTTACAAAAAAAAAAAAAAAATATTTAGAAATTTGTCCTGCCCTGATTTGAACGCTCTGTTTGAAGGGGCGTGTCTTCGGAGAGACTTCAGTGTAAACGCCCACTGCTGTGATTGGCTAACATTTTGCATATGAAATAGCTAAGTATTACATATTTAAGTCTCTCAAAAACTTTTAGCATGTTTTTTTTTTTTTTTTTAAATTACAGCTCTCAAGGTAAACAAATCATGAAAAGTGTTGATTCATTATTATCTTTAGATCAATAGCATTGCATTTAGATTGTGGCATGAAAGGTTTCAGTGATGAGAATTGTAGCCGATAAATAAAAGCTGTTTTTGGACTTAAAAAGAAGTTTTCAGGTCTGAAACTTTCAGGATATTCTTATAGTATGATGATCTCTTATGTCAAAAGCTCAAGGAAAACTAGTTTTCTTAATTCACAATCCATTTAAAGGGGTAGTTCACGCAAAAATGAAAATTCTGTCAGCATTTACTCACACTTAAGTTGTTCCAAACCAGTGTGAGTTTGTTTTAAGAATATGGGTAGCCAGAGTCCATTGAGTCCATTGACTTCCATTGTATGGAAAAAATACTATGAAAGTCAATGAGGCCCATGATCAACTGTTTGGTTATTGACATTCTTCAAAATATCTTCTTTTGTGTCTAGCTGAAGAAAGACATTTTTTTTAACTATCCCTTTAACTGCTTATCCAGTTTGTTAGACTGTCGATCCTTTTATTTCAACCGAAAATCCATTTTTACAAGGCTGGCAATATTTAATTTTATTTATTTACTTTTTTCGTGGTTAAGCCAAACAAAGTTCTTAAAATACGATGACAACTGGCCAAAATAAGGGGAGGCAATCATAAAAATGCCAACAAACTTTTTTTATCCATACAATTAAACCAAGATTTGATCCCACTGAATTTCATTGAATGATGATACTGTAATAATAATACAAATAAATGAAAAAATATATTTTGTGGTCCTAATGAAATGATATTGTATCCTCAAACTCAAGGTCCAACAACAACAAACTAAACAAAAACTACTTTATTAATTGTGCAAGTACTGTAAATACACAAACACTGACACTTGGTTAGTGAGCTGTTGTGCTTCCTTATCTCTCTCCTAGGTCCGGAAGACCCAGACAGAAAAACAAGGTCATTGTATCCACATATATAAAAATTAACATCAAAGAAATCCATGTTGCTCAATGTCTGTGAGGCATCCTCTGTTTGCAAGCTGTGAAGAATGAGATATCTTGGCCATGTGCATTGGAACAGAGATGATATTGATATATGGAGGAGTGCCATTAGACACAGAAAGCCTGCATTTGTGCTGCAAAACCCAGTCTCATTTCAATTCGGTTAAGCAATGTCTCACTATTTATTAGGCATTCGAAAAAAAGAGCACGCTCTCACAGTCTCAGAAGAAATAAATACAAGGAATTTTCACTGCCTCATGGTATTATCATTCAGCTAATTAAGAAAGAAAAAAAGAAAAAACGGCAAAGCTTCAGACATACTGTGTAGGATGAAAAGCAGAAGAATAGTTAAAAGTAGCTTTGGCTGATTCAAGAAAACAGACCAAAATGTGAGATGTTACAATTAAACAGCTACACAACAAACCCCCAAATAAATGCTGTTTTTGATAAATCAATATCCATCCAGTATATCTGCAGAACATTCTTTAAAAAAAAAAAAAAAATACGACTTTTGACCATCAACTCTGACTGTCTCTCAAAATGAACACTTCTTTCGACAGCTGAAAATATGTGGGTTTAACAACAATGAAACAATTAGACTCAATAGTGTCAATTGTGAGATTTTAATTCATTTCAGAAGCTCCAGTATGAAAATGGCAGGCTGATTGCAATTGAGCCCTAAGGATGGGCTGCAGCAATCCATCATTTTGACATTTTGGGAGCAAAGTATAAAAGTTTAATGATGGTCGGAGTCACTCTTTTGACATACTGTGTTGGTACAAATGTGAATTTATTGCACCCAGTAGTCCAAACTCAGCACTAGCACTGTGGCATTGACACAGTGTGAAAAAATTATAGTTTGGCCCAATGTCCAATGGGTCAGAAAGTCATCAAAATCAATTGTGTTGGGTTTATTTTTCTCTCCATCCCAGTTTGTCTAGCGCGGGTGACAAAACCATCAAAAGTAGGGCCGGAAAGAACACACCCCAGGCCAAACAAGCTTTTCAGCTCAAGCACTTTAATGAAATTTAACATTGTGTTCCACTTCTGCAAACTTGCTTTGGAGAAGACTGGACTTCTTTCACCCATTTAGGGATAGCTTTTCAAAGAGCCCTGAGATTTCCACATCGAGCCCTTTGAAGGCTGGTTCCCTCACACCCACTTTCATCTGTCTCAACCCAAGTAAGCGTAAGGTTTCTCATGGCACACATCACAGAGAGAGGAAAGGTACAGCTCATTCTTGCAGCCTCTTACTGTGCATATTTCAGCTCGTCTTTTTCAAGTTTCTGTTGAGAAGTCTGAATGTGTCAGAATGGAAATATTATTCTTCAAAGTCTTAATCTCATTAAAGGGCTCATGAGCGGCATTGTTGTTTTATAACGTATCCTAGGGTGCATTTATAATGTTGGAATGATTTTTACTTAAACAAAAATGGTCATCAAAGGCATTTTCCTGATTTGAGCCCTCTGATTTGAACGCTCTGTTTGAAGGGGCGTGTCTGCGGTGAGACTTCAGTGTAAACGCCCACTGGCGTGATTGGCTGACATATTTGCATATGAAATAGCCAAGTATTACATGTTTCTCCTGAAAACACTTAGCCTGTTTTTACTATTACAGCTCTCAAGGTAAAACTAATTTTGAAAATATATTATAGCTTGGTTGATTATAGCATTATATTTAGATCTATAGCATTATATTTAGATCGTGGCATTAAAGGGTCATTCCACCTCTGGAAAGATGAATGTGTATTTAATGTAGAATGGGTAATTCATGTAGAAGAAATGGGAAATTATTTTTGAATTTGGAGCTTTCTAGACTGGGAAAAAAAGCCAGAAAATGGCTTATTTTTGGCAAATGTGGATGAAAGACAACAACCCCCAGAATGCACTTGTGATGTGGATCGCTTTCTTCTGCAGAGGCGGTTTTTCACCTATCTAGGCACATTCCACAATGAGTCGTTCTCTGGGCTTGGTTACACTAAAAGCTGTTTTTGGACTAACAAGGAAGTTTTCAGTTCTGAAACTTACAGGATATATTCATATAATATGAAGACCACTTCCATGTTAAAAGCTCAAGGAAAAATCTAATATATTGTAGGTAAAAGTCATGACTGGAGATTGGCTGGTGTCCACCAATAAGACCAGGGGCCAGTTGCATAATATGTTAAGACAGTGTCTTGAGAACTAATATGATCAACAAGCAGATAATTAGGGGTAATCAGTCTTACTGTTCAGTATCAAATTAGACCAATGCACATTTTTATGTAACTATGTAACTAACATTTAAAAGTTATGAACAGTCTTGAAGAAAAAAAAAATTGGATGACTAACTTGTAAGACTAGTCTTAGCAGTTTATGCTCGCCCCATATTGGTTACTAAGGTATGAAGACTTAAGAATTCAAATGATAAATTCAAAGAATCTGCATGCCAACTGTTTGTCGATAGGGCAAGGACATGTACCTGTGCCACAATGTTGAGGGATAACATCAAAGTGTGCAAAACTTAACATCAAAATTTAGCAGCTCAAATGAGCTTTATAAAGCATTCCAATCACTTCTATTGATGTACAGCAGTGCAGGCACAAAACATTGGCACCACATCAATTATCAGTTTTACATTTATCAGTATTGGCTGATTGGCTTTTTATTTTAATTATGAAAATATTAAGATCTATATATCTTCTAGCACTAACTAAAGCAACACCAAGCAACTTTTCCTCTGCGGTCGCCCAACAGGTTGGAAGCGAAATTGTCCATTGCTGTGGTCGACCTACTGTCGCACGCACACACATACTCTCTGTTTATCCAGCACCAGCTTTGGATTCATGATGACAATTCAAAAGCTACCCGGCTCCTAGGTATATTACATGTAGTTGTATTCTACTCTTGAGTACGCTTCATCTATCGGCAATTGTAACGCTTGGCGTAAAGCAAGTCAAATTTGTAGTTTTCTTCTGTCTCATTCGAACTACAGAAACGTGACCCAATCTGGCAATCTTACATAGCGTGGATATATCAGATACACTGTAAAGGACCGCAAAGCGGTGGCATAAGTGCATTTCACCATGTCACGACTTAATGAACCACTGCAACGATTTTGAAAACATTATTTTAAGGTAAAAAAAAACTTACTTAGTGTTGCTTTAAAGTAATACAATATGGTAAAAAGTAAACACTTAAGTCAGTGTCAAGAGGAAATTATCTATATGTACCATGGAACTGGTCAACATTGGCTTATGAACAATAATTTATCATTTGGCTTTCTATTGTGCCACCTGTATTATTGTGGTGCTATTGGTACATTTTAAGGTTTAAAGACTTAGGTAGTTAAAGTAGGTATTTTAACATTATATCACTTAATGAAATACATGGTTATAAGTAAACTGGAAACATCGTCACGGTATTTTTTTACTGTGAATTTCTGGCAACCACCGCTGCCGGTTTTTATCTGTAAATTTAACAGCAATGTTTAAATTATATAACATTTTTATGCTGAACAGCTTGCAAATTTGAGGATATAAAAATTACAGATTGTGTGGCTTGGGAAAGTGAAGTAGACAGTACATTTTAGCATTTTAAATTGATATTATTTGTGCATGCACATTCCCAGCCTAGTATAACTGCACTATAATACAGAAGGCATTGTGAAGTGTTGGTTTGCCATATTCCCTACAGAATGCAGACTGCAGTGATGAGCCAGGATGAGAAAAGCAGAGTCACTACAATGATCACCAGAATGCTGAGAGGACAAGATGTACGGTACCCATTCCGTACAGCGAGCACCCATTCTTTGCTCACATTCACAATACTATATCACAAAGAGCTTATTGACAGCACCCAGCCACTCACAACTGGGCTGTAGAAAAAAAAATGGATCAGATGCTTCTGGTTACTCTGAGTATTCTCAGCAAATCGGACCGGGAGGATTGTTTTCCCTGAATCCCTGACAGGCAGCTAAAGGTTCCAGGGAAAAACAGTCCTGAAAAGGGATCATTAGGCAGGAGAGGAAGGTATCTGCAGCAGGGATGACAAATGTCTGTAAGGGAAGAGCAGAAGGAACCATCTGAGACAGCGTTTATCAGCCGAGTCAGCCTGAGAATCCTTAATGCACTTTTAAATCATTGGCTCTTAACTGCAGTTTGCCACAGAAAGAGAATCATTACTTTCCAGTATAAAGTAAAGTTTACAACAGGATTGGAAAAAAGTATATTTCGTGAAAAGCAACTATTCTCACCACTTATTTGTTAGTAAAAGGCCTAAGATCATGGAATCTCCTCTGCTCATTAGGATTCAGTGGAACTGTGCAGAGACTCCCTGAATGACCTATGCAATGAATGATAACATTGGCTTTAGCCCATTGCATGTGGTCACATTTAAATTGAAAATAACTTGATAAGGTTTGAAACTCACAACAAATACGTGGGTCAATGACATGAAGTGCATATTTTTGTGTCCAAGTGTGTCAATTCCTTTTACAATAATTTGATAAATTCATAACATGTATCACTTTGTACTATAAAACCTATTTAATTTGAATTAATTTCCAGTACATTCAAATTGTTCATGTTGTTTTGCAAAACCCTTGTGCTGCTATTGAAGTGGATACGGGTTGGGGCACGTTTAGTGGTATGGGTAAGTTTAAGGGTGGGTTAAGTGATTAAAGGGATAGTTCACCCAAAAATGAAAATTAGCCCATGATTTACTCACCCTCAAGCCATCCTAAGTGAATACAACTATCTGCTTTCACAACATGACATCATGACTTTTGCGTAAACATACACGCCACTTTCGAGTCAAGTGGCGTGTTATCTCTATGCATTTTGAGCTATCCGCGTGTATCCGCGTATATGCGTGTATGTCTACGCCATTAACGTCCGAGTGATTCCACGTGTCTGTACACGCCGTCAAATGTCCGAGCGAAATGATGCAAAATGTAGATTTACATCTGGGGAGCGACCTTTTTTTTTTTCCAAGGATGGTGAGGGAACAGTCATAAATGCCATTAACCCCAGTGATGGTTAGGTTTAGGGACGGGGTTGAGGTAAGTCATATATTTATACAGTAATAACGTTAAGTCAACGGCGTTCATAAACGCGCTGAAAAGCGATTATGCGTCTTGATAGCACGCCAAAAATGGAAATACGAATTGGCGTGTCATACACACGCTACTTCATGAGATCAGTCTGGCTTTCAGATGAACACAGTCAGAGATATATTTGAAAATATCCTGGCTCTTCCAAGCTTTATAATGGGAGTGAATGGGGGGTGAGATTTTGAAGTCCAAAACAATCCACCATAAAAGTAATTCTCCAGGGGGTTAGTAAAGGCATTCTGAAGTGATGCATTCCATATTTAAAAAAAAAATCCATATTTAAAACGTTTTATAAGCTAGATATAGCTATAGCTATTAGATATAATAACCATTTTTGGTTGGTGCAGAGAATGCCTGCGGGTGCAGAGACCATTTTCTGGCTGGACCATTGTTTGTGGACAGTCTGTCTGGTCCCAAATTCAGGTGACCAGGCACATGTGCTACTCTCAATGAGCGCAGATTGTGCTGAGCCCAGACAAGAAGGCGTTCCGTCAGCCTGTAAAGGTTTTGGGACCTGGCGATTTGCCACCACTGACATGTTGACCGAGCGGACCAGGACGTTGTTATGTTTTATCTGAGGACAAAAACGGCTTAACTGCCATTATTTCCAGACAGTTTATGTGTAGAAGCTTCTCCTATTGTAACCACTGGCCAAAGATCTGTCTGCCCTTGAGCAGCGCTCCCCAACCCGAGGTGGAGCCGTATGTAGACACCACTTTAATTCTCGAGGAAGTCCCCAGGTTTACACCTGACTGATGCCAGTCGATTGCTTTGCAAGGTTTCAGAGCTGTGCCGCATTTCTGATCGACCGTGAGACGAAACAGACCGGAGGCCCATGCCCGAGGTGGTACTCACACTTTTAGGAATAACTGCAGTGGGTGCATACAAAGCAGACCCAACTGGAGTACTGATGATGCTCTCAGCAACGGTATTCGATGTTCCATTCACAGAGCTTGCCCAATCCTCAGTGTTTGATGCCAAGATAGAGCAGCTGGCCTCCTCTACATCTCATCGTCATCAATGGCAGAAGCGGAAGGCGGCAGTTGTCTGTCATTGAGCGACTCGAGTGAAGCCAGTGAAGGCTCAGGGACCCGCTGTGTACGACGCTTTTTACGTCTATAGCGGGTAGGAGTGCAGACTCAGAGAAAAATGTCAGGCGAGTCACCATGGGCAATTGCTCGCAATGATGGCAGCCGCGGTCAGCTAGCACGAAAGCTGCATTATCCTCACCCAGGCAGATGACATGGCGGTCCCTGTCGCATAGTGCGGCTCGGCAAAAGCCACAGGAACGAGGCATCTTTAAACAGATAGATGCTGCTCTTTTAGATAGAGAGAGTGTGAGTCGCAGCGGTGAACACACACTCGGCAGAGTAAAAGAATATAAACGCCGGAAAGCGTAGCAGGTAGGCAACTGAAGGCGGTGAGATGTCCTCAGATGCAAAGGACGGCGTGGCTTGTTCACTCTGGATCCAGCAATGCGTGAGCTTCGCTGAAGAGATGAAAAATCAGATTATAGCAGCCCATCGAGCTGTATTTATAGGCCCAGGCCACGCCCATTTCAGAAGCGCCCCCATTGGATCTGACGTCACCAAGGGCCTCTCTCGATAGGCTGTTGCAGTTGCCGCAGGACAGCCAATAGGCGTGCAAGCCGTCTTGCCTATGTGTGCATGCTGCTGCAATGCATTTTTCATTAATTCAAGATTAAGGATAAATTTTGGCTTCAATATCTCGTGGTAAGTAGGTTTTCCCCTAGTGTAAGATATTACACAATATGAGAGAACCTCTCATAAGACAACTAGATTGTGTATAGTAAGTTAGTGTATAGAATTGAAGTGCATTTACTGGCATACTTGCACGATTATTGTCTTTGAAACTGCATCCGATTTCCATTCACTTCTTTATAGTATTTCTCAATAAAAAGTTGCATATGCCTTAAAAAATGTATATATATATATATATATATATATATATGAAGAGTTCAGATGCAAAAGCCTCTAAATGCCATTTGAAATTTTCTTCTTTAATGATGATTTTTATCAAACTTGTATATTTAAGTTCAGTAATTTCACTTAAATAACAATTAATAGGTAATTATCATTGCCATTTAAGTGAAATCACTGAACTTAAATATACAAGCTTGATAAAAATGATCATTCTAGAAGAAAATTTCAAATGGCACTTAGAGGCTTTTGCATCTGAACTCTTCATATATAAATCCCTTGTTTTGTTACTGATGAATCACACCAAATGCCAAATGTTCATCTGTGACTAAGAGGAATCAAAAAGCTGTACAATTCTGAAATGTAACAGAACATTGGCTCAAACCAAGTCTACTGTAAATACCACAGAAAGCCATTCAAATATTAGATCACTGCATTGATCCCTGAAGGAAAATTCAGGTAAACTAATATATAGCTAATATACTGTATATTAATAGCTTAGACAAGCAACAAACAGCAGCTGTCTTTGCCTAGATAAAACACATCATTGCAATTCATCATAATAAAGAAGGCCATACAGTATATTTGCTCTTGGATATTAGACCTAATAGAGCCATCTGTGGTACGAAATGCTGCCTTATGCAGCTTGTTAAATGTGGATGTACGCCTTAGTGATTCATGGGTCTCTCAAGCATAACGAGAAGCATCAGTTTCGTTATAAAGAAGCGAGGCTGTTACAGTCTCAAACATACACGTTCATGCATAGTAAGAAACGGATATGATCTAAGAGGCTGTCAGGAGCCAGAGGGAGGCCCTGCTCTGAGAGCCCAGCAGTATTATCTCTCACTCTCTGGGAGGTCTGACTTTATGCCACAGTACAGAGAAAAAGAGACACACTCAGCTGTAATGTGCTCTGAGACCTGACCAGACCCGAAGCTAGAGGTACGATTCTTGAACAGGCGAGTTGCCGTGTGTATCGTTCAAATCCGGACGGCCGTATCTGGATGCGTGGTGAGCAGCGAGTGGTCTCTTTTTGCTGCTGCCGCTATGGATGAAAGAGTAGGTAAAAATAGCACAGAGAGCAAGCGTGCACCTGTGGGCCACAGCCTACTTAGTGCTGTTCAGCAGAGCTGGGGACACACCAGGGCTGGAACTGGAGGAAGAGACAGGATGAATAAGAAGAGAGAGAGGGAGCGTAATTAGAGAGGAGGCCACGCTGAGGCACAGAGAGCGAATCAGACCATAGATGTGGGGCACTCAGCTGAGTCTCACACCTGCGCTACAGGACTCTCCAGCATGGCTGCTGCCAGAGCGCTCGCATAATGAACAGCTAATGTAAATCCTCATCAGCCTCGGGAGCCAATCCCATGACCCCGACCAATCAGATGGGCCTGAGAACAGGAAGAAAACAATTGCTCACTCCACCATGCAGGCTATAAACACCCATCTCATTAACTCTTTACCCACCATTGATGGAATTTTCCATCATTCATGACTCAATGCTGGCAATCCATTTCACTGTTATACGGTAATCTTAACGATGCACTTTCACTCTCTTCCATTATAGAAAAATAAAGCTGCCAATGTCCCAATAAGGTATCAAGGTATCATGCCCCCACCATCACTCCCACAGAAACGGTTGGTACAATGTATGCAGATTAGGGGTGTAACGGTACATGTATTCGTATTGAACCGTTTGGGTTCGAGGCTTCCGGTTCGGTACGCATACAAACCGAACGATTGCTTGGACCATTTTTCTTGCCGGCAAAATTCGTGCTGACGCGGCCAACACAACGTTGCACAACATCCAAATGGCAAGGGTAATGAAAGCAGAATGAAACTGCGCTCCTCGTTATGTGTTTCACGGATCGTTTATCAGTTCAGACCAGCAACATCTGTGCAGCGCGAGCCGATCTCGATCAAGCAACACTGTTACCACACAGCGCTAAGAGATCCGGTAAAGAAAACATTTGAATTCGCCACTGAGGTAATAACATCGCTGCGAGATCTAGTGAGATGCATTCACATTTCTCCGTTATTAACCGTAGATCTCTATTAGATCAAACAGCGCTGTCATGGAAACCAGGAGAAAAATTGTGCCGTGAATGAACTAGTACTTTACGTCCACAGACCAGCAACATTCACCATGGATTTAATCTTCAAAAAGAAAAGAATTTTAAAAAGATTTAAAATTCAAATATTATATAAATAAATATATATTTAAATGTTATTTTTAATGTGATGACCAAAACATTATTTATTCATCCTTCAAAGATGACCCCTATTTATAAACCTGAAAGTTTCAAGATCTAGGAAAACTCACACTTATTTAAAAATATTTTTTCTTTAAACAAATAGGAAATTTCTCTGGCATTTCTTTCTTTTTGCTGTATCGAAAACGTACCGAACCGTGACTTTAAAACCGAGGTACGTACCGAACCGTGATTTTTGTGTACCGTTAAAACCCTAATGCAGATTAACTCATTATGTCAGTGTGAAATAAACAGTTATAGAAATGTAGAAATTAAAGTCCCCGTGAACCGGAAGTTGCAAACGACTTTTCTCCAGTGTTGTGACGTGTTTCCGAGAGAAACGGAATACTAAATGAGGCAAAATAGTGGGCGTGGCTTTTTTTTCAACTAGCACCTGATTGGATCTAGAAAAATGGGTGTTTCATTCTGAAATGGAGGATGACGCAAGTTTACACACGCTGTCAATCAATGCTCGCTCGGCGCTCACAAACACACAGCAGCTGTCAGTTCGAGGGGCGTGGTTATGGATGTTAAGGAGACACCCAAACCGTAAAGCCTACGTCATCGGGCAAGGTCCTCCAATGCAGAGGGGAGGGGCATTTTCAAAATTTGATTAAAGATTACGAAGCCACATTTTTTTTGTGTGTGTGGATTGACTTGCATGAATTGTTCACCACAAAACGATCAATTTAGGCAAATAAAGTAAGTATGGTCAATTTTGATTTCATAGGGACTTTAAAAGTTGAAGAGCCAATCACTCCAGTCTGTTGGGCCTCAGTGACTACTACGCTCAGAGAAGCTGTCAATCATGATGCCACACTCCTGATTTTAAAGCATCAAATAACTAAGACCAAACTTAAAACGAACACTTACATTTACATTAGCTTTATAAAAACTATCCAAAATTACAATATCTTTGGAAAATAATTATTTGAAGTGTCATTTGATTGGTTATTTTGTAACACATTTATTACATTACATGGAGAGGTTTACAACCTATTTTACCACCTATTTGGGTTTATGACCTATACTGGGACCAACCACCTGCCGGCTATCGAGATGCTTTTGCTTCAATTTTCAGGACTTGTGTGGTACGCTTAATCAAAACACTGGAGAAGAAGCAGCAAAAACAACAAGCGATAGAATAATCGTTTATGCAAATGTAAATAATGCGATCATCAAATATTAAACAGCATATAAATAAAAACTATCTAACGTACCAAATGAAATGTCGACCAAGGCCTGTGAAGCTTTGGGGGTGTCTACTCCATCTATGTTCCGGTCATCATTCTGAATCCCATCCAGACATAGTCTTTCACAAAAAAAAGTTTTGAGTTTTGATCAAAATTTTGCTTTTTATATGAAACTTACCCACATTTAAGTGTTAATAAAAAGAATGCATGAAGAACATTTAGCTGTTATTTCAGATAATTCAGATATTCATACTTTACAACAAAATATTGTAGGGGTCAATTATAAACTATTTTGTCTAAATAAATTAAAAATAAAATGAAAACTGAAAATATAGAAAAAAAAAGCTAACTCAAAAGGAATACTATAGTATATCAAAATAATAAAGTAACATAATAACCCTGCACACACACAGTAAACAAATAGGATATTAGATTTACTCTGGTTGCAGTCGCAAAGCACTAAAAAGAGTACAATTAAACAGCTACATTAAAATCAGCACAACACTGGCTATCTAATCAAATATTTTCTATCAGGAAACTGGGTCATAATAGCAGGATGTTCCATTAAAATCAATATTAAAGCAATGGCTAACTAAACAATCTTTATAAATAACGACAACACACAACACTGTTTACATTGTTAGGCTGGCTATTTCTGCATAACACATTACAGCCAATCCCTTTGAGCAGGTTTATTAACAGAAAAAAAAAAAAAAATACAATCTGTCTAGCTCAGCTGTAACTAACGACAATGAAGTCCGCTTTGTGCACTACATACATTAGCAAATAGCTGACCGTGTGCGCAGGACAACAAATTAAGCTTTTATCCGAGGGAGAAAAAGAGAGCAGGCACCTTTTTGTTAGAGCAAGAAACGAACCAAGCCAACAACAGACTTACACTGACAGTATTTTATGTCCACACAGTTGATTCTACAAGATTTTTGTGATGTGTAATGAAAAAAAGCACAGCATATTAGCTGACTGTTAGAGAGAGCTGCAAATGGACAATGTCCACAGGGACGGACTTATGATCGAAATAATGTACAGATGATTCATCATACAGAAAGAGTACTACACTGGAAATTATTACACCAAGGATGGTTTCTACAGAGACTGAGAGCAAAGGGTTTTTTTTTTTTAATTGAGGTATCATTAAACTTTAATTACTTTTCCTTTTGTTTTTCATTGACCTGTGTTCACGGATCAGAAAAAAAATCACGCTTTAAACAAGTAAATGAATATTGTTTCGGAGATGATGGGGACATTTTCATTTCTGAGCCAATAATGAACAGGAGACATTTCTCTTTAATGTTTATTCACCCCATCAAGACTATAAAATGGCATCTGATAATGGATCCGGTTGCATGATAAATGCAGTCTAGTGAGCTGTTTACTGATGCAGAGCAGAGCTCAGGATGTAGAGCTTATATAATGAAGGACAAGAGATGGCCTCGTCTGTGGTGTCTGAGGCTGTGTGGACATGGCTCGTCCACCCAGCCTTCATTTATCACTTTGGGTGAGAGGTCAGCTTCGCCCTGGTTTCACAGCCTTTCAATAGGACTTTTATTATCACTGACTACTCTGGAAAGTGTGGCCCGCATAACTAACAGCACATCACCAAGCAATCTTCAGATGGGAAGCTGGTGGGAATTGCTTGGATTCGGGTCTGTGTTTACGAGAACGCTTTCTTTCTAAAGCTCCAGACAGGAAAAATATATATATATATATATTATATATATAATATATATATATATATATATATATATATATATATATCAGGGGGAATTCTGATGTCCGCCCACTGTTCCAGATTAGAGAAGGAATAGTTATCTCAATTTGTATCTGCTCAATCTCTCCCTGCATTGGAGATCAGCCGGAAGACAGATGGAGAATGTATTCATCACCTTAATGGCTTCATACAGAAAGAAAGAGCTGTTTCCTGATGTTTTATTTCGCTTCCCCATGCAGAATTTATAATCTGCAACAGATACTGAAGGCCTATACTTAAAAACAAATGGCTGGGCATTGCAGTAGTAAACGTATTCCTTAAAAAAAACTAAAGAGTGCTCAACCAGTTATAGTTTACTTAAAGTTCTATTAAAAACAAAATAGTGGTATGAAATAATTTTCATGACAATTCAAAGACACATGGTCAAAGACATGTCATGATTAAAGACATAATGTTGCATAAAAGCTGTTTTAAAGTAAAATATAAAAAAAGAAAAAAAAGAAAAACAATAAAATAAATATAGAAATAATTACATACATTATTCATTTTAATATAATAATACAAATAACTCATGCTTTAATTTAAAGACAACATTAATAAGGTTGTAGTAAAATAAAACAAAATTATAATAATTCAAAAAATATATAATTTAATATAAGTAACCAGGGAGCTTGCAATCTAAATTAAATATGATAAGAGAGAAATAAAACTTATATCAAAAAAGATAAAATATCAAGGTAAGACACGCCGTTTTGTAGTATAAATAGGGCGAGTAGTGTATAGATTATAACTTGTTTTATTTTCTATTAAATCCTCATTTTTCACCGAGGTACACATTATGTTCACTCCTATTCAAAAGAGTGTTAAAAGTGAAGTAATCAGTAATTAACTAATTTGTTTCATTAAGATGTGTAAATGAGTCTGTTACCTTTCCTTTATTTTCGTTGTATCTGCAAATGTGGACTTTTAATTGAGTGAATGCAGTGTGACGTTGTATGTAAATGTGAAAGTTGAACTGTGAAGCGTGACTGCTAACTTGCTAACAGGAGCAGGCTGGTTATACTGATTAAATACAACGATTTATAAGAGCATTTTCCAACTTTTCCAGATTATGTCTCTGGATAAAAGAACCACTGAACAGCAGATTTGACTCCAGTCTTTATTCAGCATCACACATTCATGCCCAAAAGTTCAAAAATTCCAAAAGGAAAAAGTACACAATACATACTCGGATGATGCAATTAATTAAAGGAAGGGTAGGGAATTTTCAGAGTGGTTAGCAATAGCTAGCTAGATTTTAAAACATAAGATCCCACCCTCCCTTCAGAGCGTCTTTAAATCGACGCCTCCTTCAATAAACATGAATGTACCAAAGTGTCTCAAGATATGGCATTAATCTACCTATTTGTCTCAAATCACATAACATTACAATATTAATAAACATAAACAACTTAAAGAGCACTGACCTGTACCGCCTGACTGTATAATGTCACGGGTTTCCATAAGTTGAGTACATAGTGCATAAGTTCATAGTGTATTGTGCGTATATAATTCAAATCATAACAATAATGGCTTATGATGCTCGTCTTTACATTACACTGGAAGCAGTTGACAAGCCATGCCAGTGTAAAGCAATGCAGCAATAAAACTCAAATACTGTATTGCTCACTTGTCAAGTAGTAATTATTTGATTTCTAAAGGTGAAAACAAGCTTTTCAAATACACCATTATTAACAGAGCTAGCAAACTTGGTAATGCAAGGTCGGTGGCTGCTAAAAAACGTATAATCTGCAAACAAAAAAAGACCACGTTCAACCTGAAGGTTTTTGTAGCATAATGATAAAGCAGCACAGGAAAATCCTTGATATCATGGCTACAAAACATTTTCCACTTTCAGTCATGAATATCTTATTAGCTTTCAATGATACATTCACACAACAGCCACTTCAAAGTGTGATGATGTCCATAATCCAGGTATTAAATGACTTGTGAAATATCTTTGCCTCTTATTGTCAGATAAAAACACCAAAGAAAGTGTTGTCCTTTTGATGATGAAATCATGGGAAACACCAACAAAGACATATCTGTAAACATCCACGAATCAAAGCGAAAGCTTGATGACAAATGACTGGTTCAAATGAACACAACACTCGTTCTTCTGTGTACGCTCCCGCTTAACCTTAAAACCGTATTCTGGACAAATGTGGGCAGAATAGTTTTGATTTATTTTTAAAAAAATACTTAAAAGTTTGCCTCCTAAACACACACAATTTTTTGACTCAATTCTACAATGTTAAGTGGGTGAAAAAACAAAACAAAAAAACTCCTTAATGTATTTGGATCAAAATGGGCACCCATAGAAATGAATGGGAAAAACTGAAATCTTAAGCCGAAATAAGACACCAGGTGACAGCAAAGTCACTTCATCTTTAGGTTTTAGCTCTAAGAACTTATTGGAATTATATTTTAATGTAGTTAAAAAAATATAAAAAAATATAAAATATAAAAATAAGGATAATTTACATAGAAAATATGGTACTTCTGGAAGTAAATAAATTCAAAAATACCCCTGAAATAAATAAAAAAAACACCATAAATGGATAGACAAATTTTATCGAAGACAGTGATATAACATTTATAATGAATAAAAATTAGGATCACACCTGAGTCCTCTGTGCCCACATTTGTCCACAATTACAGGATTAAGGGCTATAAAATGAATACGGTTCGAGGGTTAATCACATTAATTAAACTTAATTCACAAGCCGACATACTTCTTCATTAGCAGTTATGTTTCGTGTGATTATGACTACGACAGATTGTTCTGACCTGATTCGACACTCTCTCCATTTCAGACAAAAGAGAAATATAAAGGGGAAAAACAAGTCTGGATGACATCCTTTGATGTACCTACATTTTAATGGAAACATGAGGCTATAAATACAGGCAGGTGTGGTGAAGTGAAAGGTCAGCAGTTTGGGGAACCTGTGACGCAAGGGCTCTCTGCTGGTGAGGAAGTGAAGCATGACGCCGAGAGTGAATCTGTCAGCAGCTCGAAAGTTACAGCTTCCCCCATCATTCCACTCGCTTTATGTGAAACCGCAATCACTCTGCAACTGAGTCCTGATATTAGCACAAAGAATGAGAGTCATTTCCTGTGATATTTTAGGAGGGAATGCCCAGCGCCTTTAAATCTTCATTCTAATAGTCTGTGCGCATATTTATGAGAGTAGATGTAAAAATTCTCCTCCAAGATGGATCTAGGTGCACATATTTTTGCAATATTTGTCCAGTGCATTTGTTTGAGGTTTGTCCAAATAAATAGGCAATATACCTGGTCCTCAAGCCTCTCAAATTTCCATGCAAACCCAACAAGAGCTGCCCTATTCCAGCTGTATAATGAAGGCCAAGGCGAATGGAGGTCATTGAGCTTTGTATGTAGTCCTAAAACCCAGAGAAGAATTTGAATTTTGAGTCACGAGTTCCCTCAGGATATTTGATTTATAAATAAAATAAAGTCTGTGTTTAATATTACTTGGGAATATACGTTTAGTTCTAGATATATACTGTGAAGTTCCAAGTTTTCCAATTAATCAATCATTTAAACTCTTGGTGGTTGTATATAACAACTTGTCAGCAACTAAAATCCAAAAACACACGAAATTCCAGAGGAAACCCATGACAAATTCAACAAAAAATCTGAATGACTGATTGTCTATCAGTTTGGGGTCGTATTAGGGGCTGCTGCATACGATCAAAAATACAGTAAAAACAGAAAAGTAAAATACTTTCTATAGTTTATTCATGTGATGGCAAAGCAAAAATTTCAGCAGATATTACACCAGTCTTCAGTGTCACAAGAACAATCTAATATGCAGATTTGTATCAATGTTGAACACAATTCTGCTGCTTAACATTTTTTGTGGGAATATAATTCTGTGGATCATTTGATGAATAGAACATTTAAAAGAACAGCATTTATTTGAAATAGAAATTTTGGTGTATCAGTGTAAAATATTTTGTCAGTTTTGATGTAATTAAATCCTCACTTAATAAAAGAATTAATTTCATAAAAACTTACTGACCCCAAACTTTTGAACAGTAAAATGTATAAAAACAAATCAACAAACAGACTCAAACATACTCTGAATATAAAGCTTGATTCATTTGTAAGCTAATGTGCAGAAACCGAAGAATTTACATGTTATTACATGTTTTTTTCCAGAAGGAATTAGATGACAAAGTGTCTTGAACAAAGCTAATTTGTGGCCGCTTCTGCTTCACAATGCTCAAAATTACCCCATGCAGGAGACAGCCAAATGAAAGATAAATTGCAGTTGTAAAGTAATGAACTATGAATGTTGCTGACACTAGTTTGTGTGTATAGGGGACGTGAAGGCACAAGACTGATAAATACCCCCGTATGCGATTAAACTGCCCACTTTGATTTTACTGCTAACACTCATCAAACATCCTGCAGCCCAAGCTGTATTTCTCAGACACGGAGGAAAGAAATTAAGTGTCACCATATCCCTGCGTCGAATAAATGAAATGTTGCCTTCAATAATATCCAGGGCTTATATTTGGCAGAAGGCTCATTTTCATGTTTATGACTTTAGTCAAGAGCTCCATTTCATTTGCAATTGCAATTCCAGTGCAAAGAAAGTCAATTTATTTATTTCAGAATCTACTTTTGAAAAAAATTACCTTAATTATAAAGCAACCCTGTAACATTGCGAGTAAATCACATGCATATGCAACACATTTTTTTTTTTTTTCAAAGCCAATGGCGAATGAAAAAGAGAGGCTTACATATGCCACGTGAAGAGAATTGATGGGCTAGATCTAAATGCAGGGCTCGAAAATAAGGGCTGCTCAATGGTCAAGAGTTGACGGTACTGTGACTGTCCCGATCTGGCCGGTGCTGTGTGCTGCATAAGTCTTGCCAATTTAAACACTCAAGTGCAAGAAGACATAAGAGAGAAAGAGAACTCTCTGAGAGAAAAGAGACATGAAAGAGAACTCAATGCGGTACTCTGAAGGCAAGGGAATGCTGTTTTTTTCTTTCACCTCTTGTGCTTCAACGCTTAAAGAATTTCTGTACCTAGTCTAACTAATCTGATTAGTTAAAATTTTATATTTATAAATTATATTATATTTGTATTGTTCTAGCATTCCATCGTGTAAAAAGTGAGATGAGTACAATAATATAATGCACTTATTTAGCCAATGGTGAGTCATGCTTCAATGTGAGAATTTAGGCTATTGTCAAAAAATTATAAAAAAAGAAAATAATAGGAAAGTCAATAAAACCAAACTTTTTTAAAACAAAAAAGTTTTGCTTAGGTTTCAATGTCTTTTATTTGACAGCTTCTCATAATCATGTTTGCTGTTTTGTAGGACCTCGAATATGAAATCACATTCTCTCTGAGTAGGTACTACATTTTAACGTACTTGGCGACTGTTAAAAAGGCACATTCTATTTAGTATGAAATTGGGATGTATGAATCAAATTCAGATGTTAATCACAATATGTACAGTAGTCATAATTACTCTGGTGTCATAATTACTTGCTAGTATGTTGTTGTCATGTAATATCAGTGCTCAATTCAACCCATGTTTTCTATCATTTTTGTGAAAATTGTAGAAACCACTGTTAATTACTGTTTTCTAAAATTGTCATAATTACTTGCTGTCATAATTATAATCATGTGTCATAATGTCATAATTACTTGCTAGTATGTTGTTGTCATGTAATATCAGTGCTCAACTTAACCCATGTTTTCTAATTTTTTTTGAAAATCATCAATTATGATCAATAAAAATGCAGATTCAAAGCTATGAATCAGAAATGTGTTGAATTATATTTAATATAACGTAAAAAAAAAAAAAAAAGAACTGCTATGTAAATAAAACTGAGAAGTAGGCTAAAACTGAAATTGTTACCCCCCAAAAAACTGTAAAAGCTTGAAACAGTAATAATGCATATTGCTAAGGTCATTTTTTTCCCCTTCAGTTCAGAGAAAGAGAAAGTGTGGGGAAATGGCAGGTCCGAGGGGACAGAGTGGAAAGTGTTAATCAGAACTCCGGAATTATCTCACCACACATTATCTGCCGGTCTCCACTCAACACGCCGTGTGTTTCTATCAAACTGTGGGAACTTTTACTTCTATGACCTCACTGACCACAGCAGTGTGTTGAATACTGATAGTAGTTTCCTGCAGATGTTTCAAGAAACCTTGATGAAGAAAGTTAGTAAATTATTAGTAGCAAAGGGATTCAACTTTTTCTTATTTTCTTATTCTAGATCGTTTACCAGCTTTGTGGAACATACCGCATGTACATGTTTTCGACGTGTACGTTACACGTCTCATCCTGACGTCATGTGTCTTTCCGGAATATTTACGGGTTGTGTGTGAACGCACTCACAGATCCCGGCAAATCACTGGCAGTGTGAATGAATCGAAATCAAACAATCCCGGGACAAATGCCGGGTCACATTATCCGTGTACTTTCCGGAATCTCTGTGTGAAAGGTGCTTAAATTTGTTACGGTGAAATCTCAAAACCTAATGCACAAAAAACATGTCCCTGCTTGATATACAATGACTAATAAACAATCGGCTTTCATGAGGAAAATAAACTATACAACTAGTACAGATTAGAACCCAGAACCACCTGACACACTTGGCAAAAGTTCTGCCACTGGACCATTAAAGTTAATGGGGATAACTGTCGGATCTATGTATTTAATCACGTAAACATTCTCACCACTAACAACATATATTAGATCTCATTAAACAACAAATTAAACACAATGTACTATTGTATACTATGTAACACGTCATGTTCTGCGTGAGTGGAATTTACCCAGCGGGGTCGCTGTTTGACAAAAACGGGATTCCTGCCTGGTGTCCCTTTGAAAACAAACTTTGGTCCATAAGGACGTTAAACTTTGAGCACATTTCAGGCTTTCTCAATAGTTCTAAGGTGCCCAGCTTCTTATTAAGGTTGACATGTCCTGTCAAGATGGTCACTACATCTGGGTAATTGTGTGTGAAGAGCAAGCTAATTGAACTTTGTGATGCTGGGCTATGACAGCATTAACACCTCCGAGTATTACACCTTAATAAGGTTCAGAGAGCTCCATTCTGGGTCCAGTGCACTTTTAATTATGTGTACCTCAGTCGACGCTAAAACACTCAAGAGATGACACGGTTCCCGTTCAGAAAACCTTGGGGCACTTGGAGGAGATGAGCACGCATTTTGAACTGAACTAGCAACTCAGGCATTGCTTTTCAAAGTGAACTTTACATAAATAGCTTTGAACTCATTTGTTTTATATATATATATATATACTGCTCAAAAAATAAAGAGAACACTTAACACTTCAAAAGTAAAAACAAGAAAAAAGTATTTAATAAGATTATTTCATTCATTCAGATCTATGATATGTTATTTTAGTGTTCCCTTTATTTTTTTGAGCAGTATATATATATATATGAGAGAGAGAGAGAGAGAGAGAGAGAGAGAGAGAGAGAGAGAGAGAGAGAGAGAGAGAGAGAGAGAGAGAGAGAGAGAGAGAGATAATATTCAACAGCCATTACTTTAGTCTTCAGTGTCTAAGATAATTTCTTACTATTATTGATGTTGAAAACAGTTTTAGCTGCTTATTATTTGTGTGTGGAAATGATACACTGCCATTCAAAAGTTTGGAGTAAGTAAGATTTAAAAAAAAAAAAAAACACATTAGCAAAGACACATTAAAGCACCTGTCATGGATTTTTGAAAATGACTGTTCATGTGGTGTGGAATATAGCTCTAAGGGAATGAAAACATCCTGCAAAGATTTATATCTGAAAGTGCACCATATATAAAATCATTGTCTTTCAAAAGTGAGAGTCGACTCTGAGTCCATGAAATGAATTGTTTTTGAAACGAGTCATTAGCTGTTACGTCGTTACGTAGATACAAAACATTAGCTCATTGGCCGCTCCCAACAACTGCGCGCACAGAAAGTGTAAACTTGAAATCTAGAACACATTCAAAAACTTCATTTTCACAACGTTTTCTACATTGCAAAGACAGTTCAACTACTTGTTTCCATTATCCAAGGACGAGCATGTGAAGAATCAGTGGTCAGAGTTCATATTTGCAACGATACCACAACAGTATAGCCCGAACCTTGTGTTCTTCTCATCATTCATTTTAATGACGAATCATTCAAAAACATAAATGAATTCAAATGTGGATTCGCAAGCCGGTTGTTCCTGAAGGACGGCTCAGTATCCAGTGTATATGGATCAGGTTCGTCCTCCGACGAATCACAATCTGTGAGTAATATTAATAATGATTGCTGTTATGTTTTCTGTATAGCATGCACAATATAGTTATGTTGTGTGTGTTGTGTACACTCCGCACAGCTTCTAAGCGAGGTAAAGTTAGTTTTGTTTTTGATACTCACCAGACATTCATTGTAAAATGGCAATTACCTCCTAAACGACTTAGCCAAATATGACTTCGCTCTATATAATAAGCACTGCCCCTCAAAAGCCGCCGCAATGTGAGTTTCGCCGGGAAAGCTCGCTCTTGACGGACACGCGAGTAGGGGACCGTGTGGAAAGTGCATTTTTTCTGACACATTTGTTCAAACACTATACAATTTTCAACACTTGACAAGCTATAATCCTGGTTATGGGTGTACCGTTTCTGACAATCTCTATCCACGGTTTACCAATAACAACTGACTGGGTCATTTGACCAATTCACGTCACTCAGAGGAGGTGTTTGGGGGAAATGAATCGTCGAATGAATCATTTGGGAGTCGTTGAGCAAATCAGTTAAAAATAAATGCATATTATAAGACAAATAAAGTGTTTTTATCCTTGCATGCACGTTAAACTGTTTTTGATTAAACTGTTTTTGGGAACATTTCAAATGCTATGATAGGGGCTCTTTAAATTAATCAAAAAAGACAGTAAAGACATTTATGAAATAATACATATTACAAAACAAGTTATATTTATAATAAATGCTGTTTTTTTGAACGTTCTATTCATCAAAGAATCTTGAATAAAAGAAAATCAGTTTCCACAAAAATATTAAGCAGCACAACTGTTTAACATTATTAATAATAAGAAATGTTTCTTAAAATTATATTAGAATGATTTCTGAAGAGTGTAAATCTGAACATAGTTTTATAGGGCATGTATTCAAAGCTATAACCGTATATATTCAGATTTACATTTATCCATTCAAAATGATTTCCTTTACATTCAGGAATCATAAATGTATATTCAGATTCCACATATATTGTTGGTCGTTTCATTTTTAGACATTTACAGCAGTCTGAATAAGAAAGAAATAATCAATGAAAGAACTGCAGGACTGCAGATGTACTTTGTATTGACTGTAGAGCGATTAGTCATGGCTGTAGCTGCTGAAGACAAAAGCAATGCCCAACTAGAAATGTGTTACACTGTAAAATAGTACATGTACATTATTCATGTGTTTATTATTTGTTGAGAAATGGCTCTGCTCTGTTTGATATGCTAAAAAGATTGTTGTTAGTTTTGTCTCCATAAACAGACTTCAGAAAGAAAGCAAATGCAAAGCAAACCCATTCCAAACTTGATGAACAAGGGACATTCGCCTTTATTCATGAATGTTATGTTCCTCATCACATATAGTACAAGAAGTGCCTCAACCCTGCTCTGCCAGTTATGCACTGTCTGTAGGAGGTCTTCTGTTGACACAAACATTGACAGCGAGAGCTAAATTATTCAGGAGGTGAATATTTCATGATCAGAATGCACTCCGGGGGGATCACAGATGCCTTTGATATGTCTATTAACTAATTCATTAATACAAATAAAATGTTAGTATAGACCTCCTCATCAAGACTATCCACTGACAGCAGGTAAATACTGTACACACTTATCACCTTTAACTATACCTCCCAGGTGGGCTGCAGCATTAAATAAATCAAAGTCACTGAATATTAATTCTTATTATTCAGAACACTACTGAATACATGCCAACACACACACACACACACACACGCACACGCACACAACACACACACACACACACACACACACACTTAGTAACAACTTAGTAACCCTCATAAGGGAAGAGAATATATGTCACTGCAAGAAGAAGCGGACGCTATTTAGAATAAAGAATGTGAGGGCACAGGAATAAAAAAAAAGATGTGCATAAATCAGTTAAATCAGATAAATACTGCAATATTCCATTAAAAACAAGAATTTTCCATTTTAATGTCATAGTGACTTTAATATTAATCAGTAACAAGTTATTAACATAAATATTATATTTGTCTTTACCTATAAAATGTGATTATATCATACGGCCAGAAGTTGGCTGACTCACCAATTAGTATTCACTGACTTAACTGACTTTACTTAATGTGCATAAATATGTGTGTATAAATACACGTTTAGAACACTTGTTTAACCTGGATTAGTCTTTATTAGTGTCAAGACCACTAACCATGCTTCTAATGAGCAATAACACGGCAGCCTCTCTTCCTCATTGACAGTGTGTTATGTCTAGTTTTGCTAGGTCTCTATTAGAATGAGTTCATGTACAGAAGATGAGTACCTTAGGCTAGTTTAGAATAAACTCCTGAAAAGGACAATACACTAGAATAAATCAGACCCCCTGTGCAAATTCACAGCAGCCAAAGCGGATCCAATAATGGATTTAAAATAGAGATGCAGTGTCATTTCGTCTTATAAATAGGGAGGAATTGTGGAGCACCTATTTTTTCTCTGTCCTATTTCTTTGAGTGTGCTAGAGTAACATCGACAAGCTACAGTGAGTCTTGCAATTTCCCTGAGAAAATGTAATATCCTGCAAATGTATTTTACCTGGATCGGGTCATTTCTGTGTTACTATCATATAGGACCTAATACAACATTTTAAATTCACTTTTTTTTTAAAACTATTTTTCTTTCATCACAATATCACAATTAAGTGAATATGAAGATTGAAACAACTCACATCCTGTGCAGACTATGGTCCACATTACATCTTAGATCTGAATCGGCCTCTCACGACTCAAGCATATTCGAATAAATTTCATCTTAGTGGAAAATTTGTCATCAGAAGTTTTTTTGAAGTACATAATGTGAAATATTTGTGAATGACATTTGGACCATTAAACCATTAGTTGCCATTGAAGTCCATTATATAGAGAAAAATCCTGGAATATTTTCCTCAAAACCTTAACTTATTTTCGATTGAAGAAAGAAAGACATAGACATCTTGGATGACATGGGGCTGAGTAAATTACCAGGATTTTTTTTTTTTTATTTGAAAGTGAACTAATCCTTTAAACTTAAACATGCAAGGGCAATGCAGCTGAAAAAATAACATGATCCAAAATACTGTTTGTGTCTTCAGTAAACAAGCTAAATGATTAGCTTGCTAAGCTAACACAGCCTATACTGTTCCTATAAAAGTGGGTGGCCACTGGTGCATTGGATGGCATGAGTTTGTGGGCGAGAGTCTGACCAATGGCAGGCAGGGGAAGTTTCAAAAACAGTCATTATTTCCATTTGGTGACACAAATTATACACTACATCTTTACTAATCTATATTTATCACTGGCACATTAGCTACAAACAAGCCTAAAGCAACAAACACATATAACAATCAAAAATAACTAAAAAACGATAACAGTACGTGCAAATCAGAAGGATTTACAGACAGTAGCAGTTGTAGAGAGATTAAATCAGTCCAGTGCCTTCAGAAACCTCTCTCTTTTGAGTTTAGTATGGATGTTCACAGCATGACAACAATCCCACCATTTGAAAAGGAACTCCGCCTTCTCTCTTCCCAAAGCTACAATAGAAGTATACAACAATTTTGGGAGCCATATACATTAACAATGCCTGTCAAAGCAATATCAGTGTGTTCCCACACAATACGCCATAAATAGATTCATATTACGTAATTCTTTGAAGACCTCGGCTCTATGGCTGATGATGTGTGTTTTGTGGTTCCCTATGATTAAACACAGACCACCTGCTCAAATATCCGTGTTATGAGGCTTCAGATGGATTCCCGTCTGCTTCAATGTCTATGGTCTGTCTCTCAGGTGAACGACACAATACAGAAGTAAACGGAGATGCGAGTCTCCCGATGGCATTCGGCTCATGTTCTGTCACCACACAGAAGACAAAAGCTCGGGGGCGAACATCTATCAGCTAGCTCTGCTCCATTTTGGGGGGCCGTCAAAAGAGAGCAAAATAATATCTTCTTTGTGCAGTATGAAGTCAGACCATGCTGCGAAAATGCAGGGTGTTTCCCACCCCATTAAATGACCCTGAGTCATATAGAGAATATCTTTGTTGGAGCTTGTGAACAAGCAAAGGACAGCCTGAACAAAATGAAAGGTTCCCAGTGTGAGAGAGTAGCCATTTCACCCTCTTTCTGCCCAGGCCTTCATTGCGCCATGCACTAAATAAAACTAAAAACACCTCTTTTCCCTTATACGCCACCTTTATGGCTCCACGAGGAGAGAAAGGTCAGTGAAAATGGAGAACAGTAAATTCAATTCACATGCAATTGCTTTGGAAAATGCAATTCTGTGAAAGTCTGAATCTCTCCGGCTGCAGTGAACCAAATAACAGAAAAAAAAAATCCAATGTTCTGTGCAATCCAGTCTTCTCATTAATGGCTTAAGTGTCTATACTGTCATTCTTTAACGTAATCCAGAACATTCCACAAAAACAGCCTCTCTTTTATAACGCTTAACCTCCTCATTTCTACAATGTATCCTCAAACAACAGACCCAAATTACAAATGCATATGCTAATCACAAATTAAGATACATAATTTCATAATTACATATCATTTAATTACCCAAATATAAGATTTTACACAGATTTTATCATTTATTTAAGCATCCACAACTACTGGAAATTCAACCCATGTAAAGCTAATATACTCTGTATTCAAGGGCCGCTTTGAAAGCTGAGGAGACACCGACCCTGGAAGTAAATGGCAATTTTGAATTGAAAATAAATTACCTATGGCTTACATGTCATTAAAGAGTGTAGCTGTCAGGATTAGATGTGTAAAAAAAACTGTCAACAAGTTAAAGAGCTGCAAGGCAGAGTCACGCTAAGGCATGAAAACTCCATTGTTAAGTTTTATCATACAAATTGTGGAGACAATTAGTTGATAATAAATTAGACAATTTGTTGTCTGACATTCCAATTTCAGTTGAATAAAAGCTGTCAAAAAATCAAAAAATAAAGTCATCCAAAACAAAACGGTTAGTCTGAGTGAAGACATTAAGCATGGTCTAAATAAATATGCTTCACATGAGTGTTTCCTCTTGATCTTATTAATTGGATCGAGCAAAGAGGAGAGGGTAAGTGCATTCTGTCCTGTGCACACTAATCCCTTCAATAAAGATGAGCTTTAATGTATCAAAAGCCTGTTTCAGAGGCAGTTTGTCTCGGGCAAAATCTGCTTATGAGGATCAAAAGTATCTCAGCAGAACTCAATGATAAAGCTGCCAAGAGCTGCCAGGGAAATACAAACGCACCTCAAACACTTTCTGTAAGAGAATAAATCACACATTACATTGGTATAGCTGAGTTTTGTGAGAATACGTGTTGTTGGACTGCATATCAACTCCTTTGGAATGCTGTTTGGCCAATTAAATTGGAGAAACATAAATAACTGTATAAAGGGGTTCGTGTCATGATGAAAAAAAACATGTTTCGAGATACCAATTTATTTCTTGCCCTGATCCATGAATTTAGTTTATAGTCAGGATAGAGATTTCTTTAATACAAAATACAGGCCACACATAGCTTGTTTACGCTGGTTTGTGCAAGTGTTGGTGCTGGAGTGTGCATCCACACTGCCATCTAGTGCATCTGAATGAATCACAATGCAAAGGAATAGTTCACCCAAAAATGGAAGATTTGTCATTGTTTACTCACCGACCTCATGTTTTTCTAAACCTGGATGAGCTTCTTTCTTCTGTTGAACACAAAATAAGACATTTTAAAGAATGTTGGTAAGCAGACACTTGATTGTAGCCAGTGACTTCCATTGTAGAAAAGAAGATACTGTGAAAGTCAATGGCTACCGTCAGCTGTCTAGTTACCAACCTTCTTTAAAATATATCATTTTGTGTTCAGCAGAAGAAAAAACTTCATGGAAGTTTGGCACAACATGAGGGTGAGTAAATGATGACAAAATTTCTGGGTGAACTATCCCTTTAAGTTCATACTTGTTCAAATTTAGAGCAGCTACTTGTCAATTGATAAACACCTTTTCACCTAAAATTATTTATAGTATAGTATTATAACAAAGGAACAGTTCCTTTGGAGCAAGTGTTCAATTGAACAATTAAACCTTTGCTCCGCCCCCTTGTTTACTGTTGCAAACAAGCTTTCCAGAATATTTCAAATACTGTAATTTCACACTGTGCTTCTTGTAAATCCATTGTATCTGCATTGTTTCAAGAAATTGTTTAATTAAACAGTAACGTGATTAAAAAGTGCGGCAGCTGTAAGGGAATATCGATGCATATGCTTATCAGTGAAAAATCTACTTTCAAAACGATTACAAATGAGAGAAAGGAAACATTACTGTTTCTAAAATAATTTTCACTAAGATACTGTGAACGTTTTACTATCAACACTATGTTGACATAATGAAAACATAAATGACGTAATGATGCTAAATTAAAGCAGTTCTATGCAATTTTTTACCTTAACTGAATAGCTTTGGAGTTATTGCAATGGTTATACGAGTATCTTAGGGTTGAATGTTGTGCGTCTCGGTCTCTTAAATGTATTAAGAGACCGAGACGCACAACAAGCAATAGCCCTCCTATATTCTGGACTCTTAAACCTGGTATAAATTGCACTCTGTTTTTATTTAACACAACACTACAGTATTTATGTTCATATTAACTTATTGCTCATAATGTCTGTTTGTCCTTGCATTCTGGTTTTGTTCTTGTCTTTCTGTTTTACTGTGTGTTGCCTGCATGGAGATTGAGAAGACCAAATCAAATTCCTAGTATTTGTATACATGGCGAATAAAGTTGATTTGAAGTGAATTGAATTGAAACCTTGACTGAGAAAATGTGTTCTCCTCTCTCTGTCTCTCTCTCTCACTAATGGCATTTGCTCAATGGGGATGATTTTCAACATTCAGACTAAATACATCATCTGAATTAGTCTGTACAAACAAAATTACACTATCCTAAAGCTGTTTTAGTAAGTAAATATTGCCCGCAAAAACACAGATATCCTTTATATCCTTTAATCACTCATAAATGCTAAACACTGTCTTTCCCGAGACGTGCTCTATTCAAATAGCATAGAATTGCTGTGGAAGACCATTTACCACCAAATAAAAAACATACTTTGGAAGAAAAACTGGCACTCGGGTCATTATCGGTTTTCTCGGCAACAGTGCTCTCACAGAAAGTGCCTCAGGTGCTATTACGTATCACGGTAGAAATTCGATAGCCAAGTCCCGTGAGATTGACTCTGGCACAGGTTGAAGTTTGGCCAGCGGGGTGGAAGTGGAAATTGAGCTCTGAGGATCAGAGGGAGGCGAGGTGGAGGGGGGTGCCACTGTTGTGTGGTTCAACTGAGGGCCAGCCACCTGTCACTAGGCTATCCCTTTACCTCAGCCAGCCGTACACAGTTCGGCTCCTTGTTGAGACTCCCCGCCGGCCCTCTGGCAAACACTCTGTGTGTTCCTTAAGACTCCCATGTGTTCTTCCACATGTCTGATGTAACAAACTGTCAGGTGATGGGATAGAGTGCCTGTAATCATGCAAACACTTAAAATATTGAATTACCATGTTCAAGTTACATAATCTGATAAGCATGATTCAACTACTAACATTGATGCATGATGCAGTTATTAATTGATGTACACATGTATTTAATTCAAATGAAGAAGCCACAGGTTCTATTGCATTAAACCTGTAGCTTAGTTTGCATTTGTTCTTGAAATACATTACAAATCTCTTATTTGATGTCAAACATTTTAAAAGAGCTAAAGCTAGGCATATGATTCTACCGTGAAAGTATATTACACATATAAAACTGCCTAATATTCAAACTCAGTTCTCACGTCTTATTGTATTGCTCCAAAACCAGAAGATTATTTATAGTTCAAAAAGTGCACTTTAAAAACACAAAAACCTCTTTACACAGAGGGAAGAGGAAAGATAAAAAGTGTTGTGCAAAGAAAATGCATTAAAATGTCATTTCGAATTCCACGAAAGGCAATTTAGCCTCACACAGACCTGATAAAAACCACTAAAAGACGACAAAAGGGCAATGAGATGAAACACTAGCTCTAAAATCCACTGAAAACGCAAGGTTATAATGGATGAGAAACGAAGACAATGTTGTATGTCAGATGGCAGAGGCTGTGCCCACCAGCTGCGGCTGATGACCCGGAGAGAGAAACTAAAGCTGTCATTACTGCTTTCTGAATTCATTATAGCAGGAGGAAGTGACACGCTGCCATCATTGATTTTCTTGTCTACCTAAACAAAGTCTTACTGATGAAAAGCAGATCTCAGGCTGCTCATTTAAGAACAATATGCCTGACAATTAGAAGAGAGAGTCTCTGTGTGCTCAGCCTCTCCCTGTTAATTGCAGCTTGTGGGCTTTTCAAAGATTCACCAGCATTGAATCCGTGGGAAGACAAACTGAACTGAAACAACAAACCATTGTGTTCACACAGTCCTATATTTGAAGAAATGTATTATTACATTTATTATCACCACACACTGGATTTTTTAATCATTGTGAAATGGGACGTTTTAGCCCAAGTTCATCGTTTCATGCTATTTAAAAGCCATTTGAACACAAAGGGGGATGTTAGGCAGAATGACAGCCTTAGTCATCATATACTTTCATCATATGGAAAAAAAAAAAAGAGATGAAGATGAGATATTCTGCCTGGTCCACGGAAGAACAAGTCATACATTTTTTGGAACAACATCAGGGCGAGTAAACGATGAGATCAATTTGGACGTATCTTCCTCAACTGCATCTCTTACAATAGTAAAAGATAAAAGTGTTGACGTAATGTCCGGTTTGCGAATCACTCTTTATCTTTAATGATTCATTTGTAATGATTCACAAAGATTTTCTAAATAACTTGACAGGAAATTGACATAGCCACATACATTACATGTAGCTATTGACTACGTTTCATTGTTTTTACACATATTCAGTGAAACATGTTTTATTTATTTGCTTTATACAAAGTCTTCATGCAATTCTGTTACACTGGCTCTCTGAGGACCAACAGAACAAACCAATTCACTAAAGTGAATCAGACTTCCTAATGCAAATCAGCTAAAATTCTTCAGTTATAAATACACAAGCCTTTATAGTACAGTCTCAGTGCACATGTTTGGAAAAACCATTTCCCATACACAAGAATGGAATGTTGCAGATGGATCCAAGATTATCATGTTTCGTTTAAGATGGGTAAATACTTTCCAGCATGCCAGGCTGACTCCTTCAGAGCCAGTTTGCTTTTGTTAGTGTTGTGTATAGATTTCCTTTCCAAAGCTCTGGAATCCAGAAGGCTGACTGGGTGGCAACAATGTGAGTCTTTATTTGCTCCTTAAGGCAGAGTGATGCCCGCCTACTCATGGCAAGCGTAAGAGTGTCGTGATCCACATGCTATGGCCTTCAGAACAACCAGGATGGCAATTAAACCAGACAAGACAAAACTGCAGGGCTCATATGAAAATGTGACACTGACAAACTGACTGCCGCTAGTTTATGCTGATGTGCACATGTGTGACTTTAAGCAAATCATTTAATGAGATGACTTTATTACAAACCAGTCAAGAAAAAATATATGTGAATTTAGGCGACTGGAAGTGAGGGAACTAATGACTTACTCTGTAGGATTTAATGCTGCGTTGGCATTGACTAATTACAAAGATTTGCATGCTCCTCAACCTTCCCTCATTCCCATGAACAGAAAAGTGGGCACATAGTCCATTTGCTGTAAATGTTCAAGGCAACAATGGATGGAAAAGAGGGTCCAAATGAACAGCAGGAGATTTGTAATGATGCATCAAAGTAATTAATCTTTCTTTTTTTCTGAACAAGCACTTTTAACTTTTCTGAGTTTGTAGCACTCCTCCAGTCTGGGTGCAGCAATTAGCTTATGGATGTTTTCTTCCGAAAGCAAATATCCGAAATGAAAGTGGTGACCTGACATCTCATGAAGTGCATTTATGACAAACTACACTACCCTCTATCCATGTAATTAATATTTGGGCAAGCAGCAGGCAGAACCAAGAACAGCAAAATGCAAATCGCTAGAGTACTTAGTGGAACGGACTCATAAAATATGCATGAGGAGAAAAGGGCGAAAAACCCTCGCTTGTTAGATCTCAATACTTTAGAAACCTGTAAATGCTCAGCAAAATACGACAAATGACAGAAACTGGCATAGCTAGCTTAAAGTTCGCTTCAGATCAAAATTCACTTTAATAGGAACACCCACAGATAAATGCAAGGAACAGGGTGAATTTGACATTAAGATCAATGACTTTAAGAAATTAAGATCAATGACATTAAGATCAATGCAGAGTTTAAATATATTTGTTTAAAGGTGCAGTAAGTGATTTCTACGAAACATTTTTGAACACTTTTGACATTTGAAATCAACCCAAACATCCCTGCCTTTGTTGCTCGACCCCCAATGTAAACATGCAATACAAGAGTGGATGTCTCTTTATCATAATTGAAGCAATTTGAAATAATGCTTCGGGAAAAATAAAGACGAACGAGCGTCAATGGAAGAACAAAAAATGAACATACAGTACTAGGGCTGGGTATTGACACAAATTTCACAATTCGATTCGATTTCGAATTCGGAAGCTTGCAATTCGATTCGATTCGATTCCGATTCGATTCAATATTGATTATTTTGGATATCAGTTACAATAAATGGCAAATTTTGCCACAGCACCGTTTCTCAAAAATTGCATCCTACACATTTCAGTAAACATACTATATCCAAAGACTATCAATATAGAAAGACCGTTCACTCCTATTACTCTGAGGAAAACTGCAATGTGTCCCGCCTTATATAAGTAAAAGAGCCAATCGTTGATTGGTAAAGTCATTGCATCACTAAAGCTGCCGTTAGAAGCTCCAGTTCCCAAATAAACCTGAGACTCTTGTTTAGACTGCATACACACTGGCTGGTCTAGCCAGAAAATACGCTTGTTTAATGCTATTTGAGCAGAAGAAACAACATTTATCCGATTTTGTTGCTGATTAGAAATTTTATTTAATTGTGTGTTCAGGAAGCAGTTTTGGAGATTTCAGGTTTCCCCCATTCAAATCGATAGGACTTGGCCAGAGGCGTTGCAAATATGGCAGCCGAGTGAACAGACTTTACTTGAAAGGGACTTTGCTATAGCTAGCTAACATAGGTTGTAGAAATTGTAATACTGACTTGTTTGGGAAAATCAAAACATAATTAATATTTTGCACTGCATGTATAGTGTGCATTTGAATTCATAGCTTTCATGAAATTACATGAAATATTTGTGTCTTGATTTGCAAAGAAATACTAGTTTTAACCAGCAAGTATGCATTAAATTGATCAAAAGTGACAGTAAAGACATTTATAGTGTTACAAAAGATTTGTATTTCAATTAATGCTGTAATTTTTTTAACTTCTACTTTTTTTTAAATCCTGAACAAAATGTACCACAGTTTCAACAAAAAACAAAAACAACAATTTTAAACATTTTTTTTATAAATGTTTTTTTTTTTTTTTTGGCAGCAAATCAGCATATTAAAATGATTTCTGAAGGATCATGTGACACTGAAGATTGGAATAATGATGCTGAAAATAAAAGTGGCCAAATATATATTTTTTAATAATAAATAAATTCATTATAATATTATTAAACAATATTACTGTTTTTACAGTTTGATCAAATAAATTCTTTGTGGGCATACAACATAAAAAAAATCTTGCTCATCTGTATAGTTTCCTAGTTTCCAGAAATAACATACTTAACATAGCAATCATTAATCATTAATATACATTTACTTATCTTACATTTTAAATATATGTTGCTAAAATAAAACATGTTTTAATAAAAAGAAAGCTTATTACCAAGTCCCATGAGAAAAATTTCCCAATTTTCTTGAATTCACCCTATCCAGATAAAGCCCAAGATACTGTAAGGAGGAAAACAAGTGACTGAGATAGAGTGCAATAATAAAAGTCTGGCCCCAATGGCATCCGATCCACACATAAAAGCTCTTTATTAAATTGTGTTGGCTGACCAATGGATAATTAAGGGTCATCTGCTGTCAGAGACCTGTTATTTTGGTCATTATTACACAAACACAGGGTCCCGAGTGTATACAACCCCACCCCACTGACTGGCATTCTATTGCTCCCAACAAACAAAACAACTAAAACAATAGAATTGTGTTTAAACTTTCCCATTGAGATGATTACAAGTTTGAACTATGCCAATTTTCTCCTAATAGTTAAAAATGTCTAATGTGTCCTATCCAGCATTGCATGTAAATTACTTTCCCAGCAATTATTAAAATGGAAAATGTTTTTTTTTTTTTTTTTTTTTTTTTAAATCTGTCTGGTTCTAACCACTGCCAAACCAACTATGATATTCAAGAAAGAAGTGAAGTCAAACCCTGTCTGTCTGTTTTATGTGGAGGGAGAGATGTGTTCGTCATGGACTGAAAGACAAACAAATTAAAACCTTTTGAATGCCACTGGCTATGCAGTTGTTTGAGTGAACAATTAAGCAAATGCAGATGACCAGAGTCTTGACCTTGTCCTGTAATTCTTGTCCCACAGCAACCATTAGGGATTCATAAGATGCTTTTATGTTTGCTGAGGCAGACTGCCATTATGATGGCATGCAAATCTTTCTGGTTTGACGAATGTCTCGACATCCATCTCAGAGACACTAATGTGCATTGAGGCTAATGAGCTTATAGAGGTGTTAATTATTTCAGCAGGAGCAAAATTACAATTTGCAATGTCTTCTAAGTGTCTTGAATAACAGTTTACACTACACCACATCCTTTAAAGTGAGATAAACTGCCACCATACTGACTGAACAATTTATGATGTCCTGTGTCTCGGAAGGAAAAGGGACATTGAATTAAGTCGCACAGACAGGAATGCCATTTATGCCATTCTAGTCTATACATGCAAGTCATTTATAATTACCAAAAATTAATTGTGCAGTACTTTACATGCTGTAATCTAAAACGTTACCGACTTTCATTTTTGTAATCAGGCTCTAAAAAGTTATATAAAATTTGGATAGGTTTATCAGGCAATATAGCCTACTGGTTATCAGCTTTCAAACATAAATAATGGTCGGTTATCAGTATCTGTATCTTAAATAGCACTTTATAACATATATTATGATTTTAATCCACCAAAAAGTGGAATAAAAGTCACATCAGAAATTCAGAATGAGTTTATATGCCATGAGGGGCTTAATTCCCAAAACTCAATATGGATCTTGGGCCAGCACTGGGCATTTGTGATGAAAACACACTTCACCTCGTCTTGACTCTGGCTCAAAACAAAATTAGTCATACCCATTTCAACAGTGCTGCATTATTTGAAGGATCTCCTAGAAAAAGCGTGCATTATGAGACGGCCTGCTCCATTGAGTCATCATTCAGTGAGAGCTCAATATACAGAGTGAAAACAGAAGGCGAGTTTAAATCAGCACACTAAGTATAACCGAAAACCACAATGTGAACCGTAAATCAGTGTGAGATCGCATGCTGGGTGTGCTAAAAAGTTTATCAAGAGGAAGATAAGGCTACGCCAAAAGATATGAGTCATTCACATAGATGGTAAATGTGCATGCAACTCCAATCATCATCACAACATGCCATATTGTGAAATCACCAAGCTACCTCGCCTCATTGATACAGTAAACTAGAAATTCTTATTATAAGACATTTTTAATCAACCTTTAGGCCTCGTTTATATAAGAGCTGGCATGAAAGCAGGACCCTCTAATTGAATATTAGACCCCTGACGAGAAGCTAACAACATAAATGGACCCCCTTCCTAATCTCAACTTAAATCCTGCCATCATGGAATCATATCTAAGACATACAGTACAGTATCTCAATATTTTCTGTAGATATATCCTCCAGCTCTTCACCAACCTTTCTCAGGCTGCCTTGCCTGAGATAAGAATAGGACATAGCCTCAAGAAATACATTTGGCACAGCAGGTCAGCCATGGAAAATTACCTTCTGTGCTTTTTAATATCAAGAAACTTTTCTTCCTTTTTGGAGCTGCAAAAACACCAGTGGTAGAGAAGGAAATTAAGGTCTTAGAGGATGGCATGAGAGTTCATTTTTCCATAATTAGGCTTTTGGATAGTGAAGCCCTTGGTAATGGATTCTCTCATGTGTCACATAACACTAGGGTGGTCTAAATTGGATGTTTGTTGCCAGTTTAAGAATGCCCTACAATACTGGCAGGAAGTTGAGACTACTCAGCATGAAGAGAAGAAATGCTGAAACAACACTAAACCCTTTTCAAATGCACTTCTGGGCACCTTTTAACTCCATCTTTGACTGCCAACATGATACCTCCTATTCTAAAAGTGTCACTTCTTCAAGAACAAACATATCATATGAACAACTCTTATTATTATCATAACAAAACTAATTATATTCATCCTAAATAGCTTTAAGGACTGGTTCCAAGTGGTGCAACTGAAAAGCTGCACTTTAAACCATTATGCCTGAAATGCATCTAACCACATGAATGTCATTTCAGTGCTGACAGCACAGCCGGTGACATAAGTGTCAGTCTCCTGAGGATACACAATAAGCTCAGTGTTACTCTGGGGATGACAGTACTTTTATGAAAAAATAGCACCAAAATAACCCTGCAGTGCACAACAATGCTTTGTAACCTATATTATATATTCAGATGTGGTATGAGATGGAACCAACTGGCTACAAACAAATACACCACATGAACTGCTTTGAATGAAAAAGAGACATTTTCAACATGGGGGCGTGAAATATGCTTCCTCATTGCTAAGGGCAGATACACCTCCACATAGTTCTGATATTTCTACCATGGGAACAAATGGTAAATGGCCTGCATTTATATAGCGCTTTCACAGACCCAATGGCCACCAAAGCGCTTTACATTTTTGCCTGACATTCACCCACTCACTCATTCATACACAGACAAAGCATGTCAATTTTGTTTAAGATAATGGCAAACACATCTGTCTTAAAAATCTCTCATCATTTACATTTACAGTGGAAAACATAAGAACAAATAAAAAATCTGCTACTCTTTTGCAAGCTAACCACTTGATGTAGCTTAGCATAACGCTAGTTGATTGGCATGGTACCTTAGTTTATATACGCAAATGTGCAGTTATATGTTTTTAAGTCTATTATCCACCGATTTCACCGACCAGGCTTACCCAGATTAAAATGCATGTCTGAGCTGTTTTAACTTCAAAGTTTCCTTGAGCTTTTGACATCTAAGAGGTCTTCATATAATAAGAATATCCTGTAAGTTTCAGAACTGAAAATGTCCTTGTTAGTCCAATAAAAGCTTTTAGTGACACCAGGCGCAGCAAACGACTCGTTTTTCAAAGTGGGGAACTATGACGTCAAAGAGGATATAACACCACCCCCTCAGAAGAAGATCAACGCCTAATTCACCACAGCCGGTTTAACCCCGCCCACTGATTCGAGCATTACACACATAGCTAAATGGCCAACCTCATGACAAACCGGATCGAGCTACCGAGCAATAGAAAAAAATATTGTGCAGTGCCTGGTTGTGGAAGACAGTCGCATATAAGCTTCCTCTGGATTCCAATAGGAATGGTTAAACTTTATTTTTAATGATGTTCCAGTTGATGAGGTAAAACATTGTCCGTCTGTTCACTTCATTTCACTGAGGATTGTTTTGTAAACAAGACTGGATTTGCAGACCAATTAAGATTAAAGGACGTGCTGTGTCGTCTATATTGGATCCGATAGGAATGGCACACACGGATTCTGGGTCGAACATGTATGGGAGAATCATTCTGGTTGCCATTTTACAACATTGGACGGTTCCAAAACAGTTATTTGCACCGACGGGTGAGTCGAAACTCATTATAATGCAAAACTGTTGTCCACTCACAGCAGTGGGCGTTTACTTCCAAGTCTTCAGTGAGAGACGCCCATAAAAACTGAGCGTTTTTGAGCTAGGCTCAAAACTAGGGTAGAAAATAGCCTAATTCATTTTAATATTTTTGAATACAAAATCCAAGCGAACGTCATAAGTTGACCTCAGACAACAATATAATAAAATTTAAAAAGCCAGTTCATGACCTCTTTAAAATATGTTTTTTGCTTTGCTATTGATTTGTCTCAAGATGCAGACCAGTTATGTTTTTTTTTTTTTTTTCTTTTTTTGAGGCACGTTTATAAACTACTTAAATGAATTATGGCATAATCCTGGCTTAATCTAAGCCCTTTATGTGAAACCAGGCCTATTTGTTTTTGTTTGACCAGGCATTACAAACAGCTAACCCCCATGCGGTCCTTTGGCTGAAAACAACTTAAGAGGCAGACAGAATTTTTCATGATACCAGTTCAATGGCTGTATTCAAAATCACCCCCCCACACCCTTATAAAGTGCACCTTTGGACAGGACAGCCATTCGTATGGAGTCCGAAACCATGGTGGGCGTTTTCACTCATTCAGTCTCCACCGCAATGACAAGTGTACAATCAGATGAATGACAACATAAATGTAATCATGTTGGAAGACTTGGAAATCATATGGACCACTTTTTATAATTATTCTCAATTTTGTCATTTGAAGCATTATAAATTCAGCAACCTATCACTATCAATACAATAATATGGGCAGCCAATTTGTATTTATTTATTTATTTATTTATTTTGCTGCACAGAAGAAAGTCATAAGGTCTCTAGGGTGAAAACAAAAAACTATGACAGGATCTCTCTGAGTGAACTATTCAATTCAATGAATAATTCCTTTAATTCCTTGCCATATGCTTGTTTTTAGTTGTAGTAGATTTAGTTGTTCTGAACTTCTATGAATTTATTTACTGCTGAAATCAAAATAAGATATTTTGAACAGTTGTGGGACACATAGTATATGGGAGAGAGAAAATATACTATCAATGGCGCCGCACAACTGTTTGGTTACCAACATTCTTCAAAATATATTATTTTGAGTTCAGCAGAATAAAGAAATGCATACAGGTTTGGAACAACTTGGGGTGAGTATGACGACATCATTTTCATTTTGGGTTAACTATCCTTTTACAAACAGTTATAGCCATAATAAATGCAAGCCAAGCACCTTGATGAATGACAATTCTGTACTTTCCATCTTGACATTTCTGTGTTTTCTATCTTGTTTCAAAATACAAACATAACACATACTGAAAAATGGAAAACAAATTCTCAAAAGAAGACGAGACAGAGGCAGAAATCGGATCCTTGTTCTTGAACGTTATCCAGAAGCTTTCATCACCGGTAAGTCACATAGGCTACCTGCTGTATTTTCATTTAGTATAGTGTAGGCTAGCTATAAAAACACAGAATTCTAGAGCAAATAGAAATAATGTACTATAACATTAAATCGGGGGGAAATGTTTTTACTAGTCGATAGTGTTAAATTCAGATTTGAAATAAGTGTTGTTGTTTAGTGAACGGTGTGTATAACCTTTTAATTGTCGTAAAACTTATAAAACGGCACAAAACCATGTGCTTACCTTTATTTGTAGTAACAGTCTTTTCCTACGTAGCCTACGTCTGGGTATTTTGTTGCAAGAGTAAACAGCAGCGTTGATATTACACTGAGAAGGCTGAGTGTGTTTGTTGCGATTGAGATGCGCGCAGAAGTTTATGGAAATCAGTCGCCAGATTCCCAATCCTCAAATGCATTTTTCTTAGCCTTGAACAAAGCAATAAACACACGCAAATACAGTCAGCCGTATGTTGACAGCTTCCTTACAGTACAATCAAGTATAAACGACGCGCTTGACGCTACACCTCCTATTCCACGGACTCCACACACAACTACTCCCCACGGACACGTGATCATCCCACGGGAATAGCTCTCATCCCTCCCTCAACGGTCGGCAGCTGGGATCGGTTACACCGGCATCGCTTCGGCAGGACACGTCCTTGAGTTCGGCTCTGTCGATTCAGTTGCGTGCTTCTTGATGGCATAACGTTACAGAATGTATTGGACAACAATGGAAACCATTTGACAAGCACTGACATTGAAATCAGTTTGAGCTGACTGCATCTGGTTATGTAAACGTAGATAGATTCAGCCTGAAAGGATTGGACGGGTCTGACCCCCCTACTACCCAGTCATAAAAATATGAATTATGTTTTTGTGTATAGTAAATTATTTTCAATAAGTAGCCTATATCCCTTTCCAGTTCTGTAACCAAAAATGTTGATTAGCTATACAAGTTAGCCAACGGATGCATTTTCACCTGCTAAATAATTTAGCCTAACAATAATACAACATATAAATATGATGATGATGGTATAGTCTGTTCATTCTTTTGTTCATTTCAGGGTGGGACAATATAGTCACTATAGCTTCATTATTGATTTAAATATCACACATATATGATTAATCTTTTGGATTGTGTAAAATAAACAGATTGCATCCCATTTGCAATATAAATCCCATTAACCCCTTGGCAAGTCAGTGTTATTTGAATTCCTTGACTTTACACCCTTATAGAAAATATTTTTAATAGTGTCATAAATTAGCCCGCTCTAAGTTTGAACCCAAATTTGGGTAAAATATGGACAAACCCAAAAATGTTGGGTTGAAAATGCAGTTTCAAATTTTAACCTAACTTCAATTTTCACTTTCAACTGTTATTTTGCATTTTTAATCCAACATTTGGGTTTGTCCATATTTGACCCAAATTTGGGTTGAAACAACCCAGCATTTTTTTAGAGGTAATAATCTTGGTCCATACTCATTAGCGGGACATTCTTGTAAATTGTATTAAGTGGACAGATATCTCTAGTCTAGTCAAGTCTGACATAAAATTATTTAATCTGAAATCAGTATTTCATTGATTCAAGACTGTCCTAAAGACCTTGTTGGGTTCATTTTGCAATGACTGTGTACCGTTTTATCCCTTATACTTAAAAATATATATTTTCATGATTTATCACAAATCATTCTTTCGTCAAATCAACTTAGATAACGAATGTGGTTCAGGTAACTTAATATTGACATTCTGTTGATTAAACCAATTTCCTTCATTATCCATCTCAACACAGCAGTTCCCATTCTGAAGTTTTAATCTGATGAATTCACCAGAGGTGACTGTACCTTCGTGCCAGACCTTGTTGCTGTGCTGCGCTTCACAATCTGAGGCAATAAGGGCAGGTGGAGAGATGGAGGGCCTCATAAGGGCAGGTGGAGAGATGGAGGGCCTCATAAGGGCAGATGGAGTGATGGAGGGACTCATAAGGCCAGGTGGAGAGTTGGAGGGTCTCATCTATGGTACCACTTCCAGGATTCAGCTCTGGGCTCCTCATCCCCAGTGCTCACACCAGTCTGCAGACATTTCAGATCCTACAAAAATCCACAAACATTACACAAAAGCAGTCATTTTAACAGCACAATGCCCTTTGATTTATGTATTAAAAATAACAAAGATGACTTTAAATATGTTTAAGTAAAAATGTTTCCCAACAAATGCTGCCATCATCTTTCCTTGCAGGTCCTGCTCCACCAAAAAAGCTCTGCAGCAAATGAACAGAAATCAAGAATCAGAAGAAGTGTTGTAATTTCTCTGTTTGAAATCACAATAATTCAAATAAACTACAGCTCAAGATTTAATAGATTTTGTTATCCATTTCTGTGGTATACTCTCTCAGAGCCATGATGATAGCATTCAGCATCATGAGCCTCTCTCCACCGTACAAACACACACGTGTTCTTCTGCCCCTGTAACATTCAGACAAGATTCACACATTACCTATACCTTACCTAATAAGGGACAAATAGAATATATAACATGTTTAGTTACTTTATAGACTTGTTTATTTACATTATTTGCAGCACAAGGTAAACTAATGTAAACAGTATTGACAACAGTGAATTCTCCTAAACAATAGTACACATACATCACTCAGATGTCTATTTCATATTCTTTCTATTCTATTTCAAATTCTTACAGAAGATTTTCTTGCCAGATTTTAAATAGATATTTAGTAATTGTATTTAAGCATTATACGTTTCATTTAAATGTATGCAAATACAGTTGGAGACGTATGTGTCCTTACTGGAGCTCCTCTGTTAGCTATACAATAAAATGTGATTTACGGCAAAATCACAAATTTACCATATTATATAGCGTCTTTACACCTTCAACAATTCAACAGTTTACTGTACAGTAAGTTAGTTAGCGATTTGGTTTGTAATACTCACATTTGAAAACACTCTCATCCATCTTTTCCATCATGTTTGAGTATGACGAATCTTCTTCTTTTTTATGTCGTATCCTCTCGCGTGGCCTCCTGGGATAGATGAGTATCATGAGTACCCATCGATCGGACAAGCACTCAAAAATATAGGTTAAAGCAGGAGATCACCTGGGAACTTCTTGCCTACTCTTTAATGAATACTGATGTTTCGAACGTACTGCTTCTTTCACGTAATGTTTTCGCCTACTAGAATTGGAGTGGCCACCGTATATGAAGAGTTTTTTGGCCCTAGGGCAATGCAGGTGTTTGGATGCATAATGCTGCTGTGATAGCACTATCCATCTGGACAGGCTGTTTCGAGGCAGCGAGACCCTTGGCATGGCCTCCAAATGAAACAAAGAACTGCTCAAAACCTGAAGGCGGTGGAGAGCATGATGTAATTTTTCAGCGCCCTGACGGGGCACAGAAGGTTATCACCATCCTCGCTATCAGATGCTGGTAGAGCCAATAGGGAGATGACCTGTACTCTAAAAGGTGTGCCAATCACCTTGGGGACGTAACCATGTCTCGGTTTGAGAATAACTTTTTATCCGAACTCGAGACACTCTGGGCTAATAGACAGCGCTTGTAGATCCCCCACACGTTTTACTGATGACCAGACACCCGATAAGCTGCTGCAGTTGCTGCAGGAGAGCCAATGAGCACGCTTATACAGCCTGCTATGGTCTGCTGTCCGCCACACTGCGTTGACAATAAATACAAAATTAAGGATAATTTTTTGGCTTCAGATCTCAAGAAAAGATGACTTTACCAGTACAGTAAGCAACTTACGCAAGAGAGTTGTAAGAGAACCTTCTCTATACAGACTGTGAGTTGTGCAACTGTGAGGACTGAAAAACTCAAGTAACATTCTGGCACTTGAGCACACTGGGCCTCCTCCACATGTGGATTTCCAAGTGGAAAATCTTTCCTTGGAACACAGGTTTCTGCCAGAGTTCAGTGAGTATTCACCATTACATAACAAGAAGAGAAATATTGCACATGTTTGGTTGTAATGTGAACTGTTATTGTCTGAGTTCAAACAAACAGCTGAAGTGACATATAGTGACAAAACTTCCATTCAGAATAGATGCAATATTTGTGAAGCCTGAGATTTTTTTTTCTTGGTACATTTTAGTTATGAAAGAGTGAGAGCAAAACATGGAATTGCAATTACCACAGACTATCATGACTAATAGGGGTTCATTCTCTTTAAACCCCTTCTCGACGGGGATGCTTTAATGTTTTACTTTCTGTACAAAATTATTCCTTTTCCATCGGTCTAAACATTCGTTCACATTTGCTGCATCTTACATCAGCATTTTTATTTAAATGTTCTTATAATTCCCCTCTTACATGATCACTGCACTCGTTTTAAGTGTCCTGCTGCAAACAGCTGACGTGAAAACAAAAATGACATTGTGCCAGAGAAGGGTTTGGACAACAAACAAAATGAGATCCCTTAAGGGAGCCTGCTTTTGAGAAGAAATCTCAATTCATTCAGTTGCTCGGGACCCTCATGGAGAGCAGCTGTGGGAAGCGGATGGATCTTTGTAATGCTGTCATGACTCGCCTCCAAGTTCTCATGGTGTTTTAGTAATGAATTCTTCAGAAGCCATTTTCACCCTGAGCTCGAGGACACATTTCAACATTTGGGTAGTTAAACAGTCTGATAGGATTCAATAGTTCTTTGCTAAAACATTTATACATGGTTTAAATGAGAGCCCATTTACAGAACTAAGTGAGGGGCCCTTTTCCCCATTTCATTTCGATTTGTGTGTTAAACTCCTTTAAAACACATTATTAAATCTTAAACCTTTATTTGCGCTTCCACATCCTGGTATTCCACATCCAAATCCTGCAAAGAGTGTCAGGAGTATTTTCAGCATGCATAAACAAGTGCTTTGCAGTTGTGTTGTACCGAAGGACACTCAAGCCAAAGCCTGGATATTGGATGTAGCATCCTGTTCTGATTGCTTATGTTGAATTTTAAACAGGTATCCCATGATTCACAAACCCAGAAACACAATAAAATCGCACTGTTTCATGGCAACTGTGTCTGCAAATGACTACTATCGATACACTGCTTACTACCTAGCATTATAATAGTGTAATGGTCCCTATGTGGAAATAGCCACAGTTAGTATATAATTGCCAGCTGGACTCTTCACGAAAAAAGCCTTTATTCCAGATGAGCCAATGGGGTGATGTTTTCCCCGGGAGCTCATTATCATTGAGCTGTTGACAGTAAAAGCCTGATAAATATCAAGCATCACAATTGTTTCCCTTTCCAGCAAGGACAGAAACTTTTTAAGAAGACACTCAAGAGTCTGAGGGAGCTGTGATCTAAAACTAATGATCCAGTTATCCGACTATGCACCCGTTGTGTTGATGCTTAAGTACATAAAAACACATTTATCTGTGTCACACATGCAAACACCATTGCAGATTGATCGTAAACCTCTGACAGCAACTGCTTGATAAAAATGTAATTTCTTTGTTCCTCCTCGCCATCACGAATTGTCCAGCAAGTGAATTTAGTACAAGTGAACTCCATATGAAATATTTAATTGAAAGGGGGGGAAAAAATCCCCTAAAAGCGGATAATAATAATCTCAGATAAGACTGGGGTTGATGAAATACTCTGGAGAGTTAGACCTCTAGGCCATACGCCTTGCCGGTTTACTCAAGCAATCCTATAAATCTTTCTTCCTTCATGGTCCTAAGCAAAAATACAACAGACTGATCCTAGCTGAACAAAGGCTTGGATTTCAAATCCCACAAAACTAATAGTCAAGGCTTTATTTATTTTTTTCATGGTTTTCGACTATATCACAATCCTAGATTGTAATTTGAACAAAGCTACTGAAAGGAGTAGTTCACTTTAAAAAAAAAAAAAAAAAACTTTTGCTGATAATTTACTCACCCCCATGTCATCCAAGATATCCATGTCATTCTTTCTTCAGTCGAAAAGAAATGAAGGTTTTTGATGAAAACATTCTAGGATTTTTCTCCATATAATGGACTTCAATGGGAACCAAACGGTTCAAGGTCCAAATGACCGTTTCAGTGTAGCTTCAAAGGGCTTTAAACGACACCAGACGATGAATAAGGGTCTTATCTAACGAAACGATCTGTCATTTAAAAAATAAATAACAAAGTTTATGTTTTAGAAGCTCAAATGCTCGCTTGCTCTTCTGTGTGACTCTCCTGTTCAAACTCGTTCATCAAAATGAACAAATCTTTTCCCAAGTCAGCTCGTTAATTTCTTTCGTTGAATGAACCAAATGACATGAAAAAAGATTGGAAACACTTTATTTTGATAGTCCACTTTAGACATTCAACTAACTATAAGTAACTTTGCCGCTACACGTCAACTAACTATCATTAGAGTATTAGTAGACTGTCAGCTTAATATCTGCTAACACTTTATTTTGTTGGTCCCCCAACAGACATTCAACTGACTGTAAGTAACTTAGCAACTACAAGTCAACCTGTTCTCCTAACCTGAAGCCTAACACCTAACCCTAACCCAACAGTCTACTGACAGTCTACTACAGTCTACTAATACTCTAATGACACTTAGTTGACATGTAGTTGAAAAGTTACTTATAGTTAGTAGAATGTCTAAATTGACTATCGAAATAAAGTGTAACCAAAAGATTTGTTCATTTTGATAAACGAGTTTGAACAGGAGAGTCATGATAAGACCCCTATTCATCGTCTGGAATCATTTAAAGCCCTTTGAACAGTTTGCTGTTTGCACTGAAACTGTCTTTTGGACCTTGAACCGTTTGGTTCCCATTGAAGTCCATTATCTTGGAATGTTTTCATCAAAAACCTTAATTTCTTTTCGGCTGAAGAAAGAATGACATGGATATCTTGGATGACATGGGGGTGAGTAAATTATCAGCAAAAGTTTTTTTTAAAAGTGAACTATTCCTTTAAGTGCCTCTCAACTGCAGGACTGGATAAAAGAATATTTTAGCAAATGCTCTTTATTTATAATTGTGCCATGCAAGTTTCTCTCAATCAATTCTATTTGGAATTGGAAATTATAGATTTTGATATTGAAAAGGAAATGATCTCTGACATATTTTCAGATGAGTGGAGTAAGATAAGATTGCATAGTATCTGATGAATCTCGCTTCTCATAGCGTGAATCATTAAAGGTTTATAAATAGTTCATTGGATAATGGGGGACTCAGGCAGGTTCTGAGCAATAATTGATGAGACACAGTACAGATGGGCCACACTGCCTAATTAAGTTCTGTAACTGATAACCTTGTTCTTTATTAATGGCCCAAAACTTTTTAGAGCATAGGTAAACTTAAGACCACTTAAACAATTAGAAACTGTGGTCACGTTAGATGACATGATGTATGCAAATGTGACTCTGGGTACTCAAAAAGGGATTTTAATATCTCATCGTTTTCCTAGTTCACATTTACAAGTCCAACGTCTACTTTTTTTATTTTATTTTGCTCACATTTAAACCTGTCTGGTCTCTGGAATAAGTTGGCAAGGAAAAAATGGTTTCCACCTGGGCTTTTATTTTTTTTATCATAAAGCAATGAAAAATGTTCTCTCATCTCATCATCAAAGAGCCCACAGCTCAGTTTCAATACAAACTCCAGAGACCAGAAGTTTATTATTGCTTTTTGAGTTTTGCTAATTAAAAAGTGAGAGCAGCACATTTTGTATTGCTAAGCAGATTTTGTATAGCTTCTACGGGGCAGGATATTGGATATTTGACATCCAAGATGAGGCAATTTAGAACTTTATTTTGATGGTCCCTTTAACACATTCTATTGACTATAAGTAACTTCACACCTACATGTCTATTAAATCTCATTAGAGTGTCAGTTGAGTTTTAGTAGACTGTTATGGGTAGGGTTAGAATATGTTGACATGTATTTGTAAGGTTATAGTCAGTAGAATGTCTGTTGGGGGAGCATCACAATAAAGAGTTACAGATAGCAAACAGTGTACTTATACTCTAATGAAAGTCAGTTGACATGTAGTTGCAAAATAATTTATAGTCAACATGATCATACAACGAGATCATTCAACGTTATTAATCATTAAGTCCAAATCAGCGATTTACATATATCATATGCTGTGTGGAGGATGGCAGCTATACTGTTTAAACTTAGGCCACGTTTACACAAAGCTGGGTATTTAGCAAAACGAATATTTTCCCCCTCTCCGTTTTCAAAAATAACATCGTTCACACACCCGCATAAATATGCCGTCGAGCGCCATCATAATTATGCCAAACCTATTGGCGGCAGTGTAGGGAGAAGGATAAAGCCATGCAAGCCAGAAATCTCCACTTTGTCAAGAGTTTTTAGAAATAATCGTTTTCTGTGATAAAAACGGGGTTTTCTTGTAAACGAGAGGCCAATCCGCAGGGAAATATCTGCGTTTTCCCTGTGTGTAAACGGGGCCTTAGAAAAGTAGGAAACAGATATTCAAGTGCTTCTGGCTGTATTACTACTGTCAAGGAAATGCATCCTCTTTAACTTGACCTCCAGACAATTCTGAGGCTCAAATTACCAATGCTGAGCTTGGCATCCATAACCTCTCTCACATACATCTGCAAAAGCTGGTTGTTTTGAACCAGATTTGGGGTCTGCTCTCAGGCATACATCTACTGGCATTAGAAATGGCCCCCTCCAGCTATCATTATCCACACCCATGCACTGCACATGACACTGTCAGCCTCTGCGATTCGGATGGGTGCATTTATTGGTTGCCAAGTTTGTGAGATTCATGCAGTTATGAGCCCGCTGCTGAATTGCTTATCTCACTGGTAAATCTGTCTTTTGAAATATGAAGCTTGCAAAGCACTAGATAATTTCATTCCATTTTCACAAAATGGAAATGTATGATGCAAACTTTTTTTTTCTGTTTAAGAAAACCCTGTGGAATGCATTTTCAAGCATGCATGATGAAAATACAATTGTTTCTAAGCATCAGTTTACTTCTTATTATGATGATGGTGTGCGTATTTGCTTGAGAACGTAGAAAACATTCAGTCTGACTTGACAGAATAACTAAGCAGTCGCAGAATAGAAATTGCAGGGAAAGGTCACTGATTATCTGGCCAGGAAATACAACTGGGCTCTGTTCTAACAGCACACAGTCCTGCAAAACAAAGCAATAGAATGAGTAAAGCGCTTTACTGCTAGGAAGGTAGTAGATTTGGCCATAGTTAAGGCAGACAGATGGTGACCAATCATCTCACTGATTGGCTGCTGGCCTTCAAGGTCACCCTTTGAATGGTTGAAAATCGCTCTGACTGCATCTGCATATGTGGGTGCACTGTGTATAATTATTTTATATACATACATATATATATATATATATATATATATATATATATATATTAGGGCTGTCAAACGATTTATCGCGATTAATCACATCCAAAATAAAAGTTTGTGTTTACATAATATATGTGGGTGCAAGGTGTATAATTATTTTATATAAATACACACACATGCTTGTATGTATTTAAGAAATATTTTCATGTATGTACTGTATATAGATTTATATATAATTTATATTAGATATAAATATAAATATTCTATATATACATTTTTTTTCTTAAATATACGTGTGTGTGTGTGGTGTGTGTGTGTGTATATATATATATATATATATATATATAATTATATACAGTGCACCCACATATATTATGTAAACACAAACATTTATTTTGGATGCGATTAATCACGATTAATCGTTTGACAGCCCTAATATATATATATATATATATATATATATATATGCACACACATTACAAATAATTCATTTAGTTAATGTATATTGCATTATTTTAGTGTCATTATGTGTTATCCTGATGATGTTTTGTCTTCTGTGTGGAATATGACCCTATGTTGGCTATATTTTATGGACAGGCCTATTCTCACCTGTATTATCAGTACATTTTTAATATAAAAACTTTATTTTAACAGTAGTTTGGCATGTCAACACATCTCTTCATGCAAAATACAGTTATATGCTGTAAAACACACAGGCAGCGATATGGTAACCATTTCATTTTTACCATATGGAGCTTTTTGCAAACACCATATGCTTTTACAAATAATAAGAACAATTAACAGTAAGAATTGCAAACACCCTGGCAATCACCTTCCATTTTTTTGTAAAATCAAAAAATCATGTTTTAAACTAGTTTTCTAGAAGTGTGTTTGCTTAACATAATTCCTTATTGTGTACATTGGCAGTTGCCAACAAACAGAACTATTGCTTTTAATGATGAACATTGCCAATCATTTTGTCGCAATGTCTCATCATTCCCCAGCACCATATGCTCTGGTATGAAGCTCAACATCTCAAACAGTCATCTGGAGAGAGCTCACATATATCCAGTATGCCTTACAGGCACATACTGTCGAGTAACTTAAAAACAAATCTCATATTTCACAAATAGATTGAAACTCACTGAATAAATGAAGGGAAGGATCAGACTGCCTGCAGTTATGAGTGGAGAAGATATCTACAGTATAAGTGGAAGCCATACTTCATTGCTTTATGAATAATTACTGTCAGGAGCTGCACTGTTTTGACAAAATCAAAACAGTTAAATCTGTGACTCATATACGTAGGATATTGGTAGGGCAATAAATGTACAGTTTTTCCTCATAGATTTCTGAAAAATCTGTGAATAGGAAGCAGTGGAATTGTCAAATGACTTTTATGTTTTAAAATAGGGCACAATTATGATGTTATCTTTCTGATGTGTGAAACTGACAGTCCTTTTGTAGTGGAATCTTGTGGCACAGTGGAAGTTCTGAGGGTCTTATAGGCGAGAGTTTAATATGAAAGCCTCTACAAATCTCTTGCAATCTTCCTATAAAAAGGACTTTCTTGAGTCATAACACTGAACAACAGCCACATTTATACCACAAAAACATGTTGCATCATAAATTTATTTGCACATGAATTAGAATCAAAGTATCACACACTAAATTTAAATCTTGATTTATATATTGATTGTCATGCACAGCCAAGATAATAATACAGGACAATGCAAACACGCACACACGTTAAAATAAGGGAAATTAGCATGCACAACTATATATCCAAAATTGGCTGATACTGATTTTTTGCACATTCTAAACCAATTTGGTTCCACCCACAGAGGGTGTAATGGCCCCTCTGGCACCCCTCAAACTCTCCGAATGTCTGCACTGTTAGGCTTCTCATGAGGCAAAAAACTAAAGCCTATAAATATACGGATGCAGGAAGCGGGGCCAAAATATACCCAATTGTTTAGTGTTTTCACTTCTCTCAGCACACTAAAAGAGAGGAATGCATTTAGACTAGTCTTCCAGGAAGAAACAGTGAAAAGCTTGCACTGAAAGTCTCATGGCATGATATCTTGAACAGTTGCTTTACAGTCGAGGGAGTGCTTTCATATGCAGGTACAAATAATGGTGCCATGACCCTTTGTTCTAGTATATGCTGTTGCTCTGATGTTACTTAGCTGGCCTATGAGCATATCATATTATATCACTTCATATCAGGGAAAATAAAGCCATCACCTTATGTCCTTAGACTCTATTGTATATAGAGAAGCACAGAGATATTCTATATACATATGTCTGGTATACAAAACCATCTCACCAAAAAGCCGACAGAACCAAGGATGGGAAAATGTTGACATAAATGACAATTACATACAATGGACATACAATGGACAATTTACTATCCCATGTGGCCATGGGAATGGATTTGTGAAAGGCAGTGAAGCGTCGTAACTGACGCTGGTATGTCACATGATAACGACAACATGGCGAATGTAGTACATAAAGATTACATTCATATGACACAGATTCAACTATATAGAACATACTGTTTTAGCGGTCATGGAGTAAATACTAATTCCCAATCAAGAGAGTATGCAATTTCAGAGGCAGCCATAATTCACAAAATTGTCATATTTGTCATGCTTTTTGCTCAGATAGACCATGCAGAGTAACAATTATTAAAAAAAAAACTAAAAAACTAAAAATAAGACACTAAGCCAAAAGAGAGAGTCATGCTAATAAACATTTTTTCCACCATGGGAGGAGTAACAACTATATAGGTCACAGTTTCACATGGGCGTAAGATGACATTGTTGTAAGGATGCCTTTGCCCTGAAACACACTGGAACATAAACTGTTCATGTTGGGTAAGGATGCCATTTACACATACCAGAGGATTGTAGTCATGCCTAATTCTGTATTAGCGGCACCATTAGCAGTTTCACCGCTGACCTAGAGTGTCTTCTCATAATGTGAGCTAGCTGTGACCCTCAGAGAGTCTGTCCGCTCTTGTCTCGTGTCAAAACTCTCGTCTCATGTCTAGAATGTCCCCAATGCTAATAAAGGAGCAGACCCTCAGCAGGGAGCTAAGAGGATTGTCTTGAACTGACCTCCAGTCAGATTTGTGGCAGCTATAGACACACCACACAGACTCACAACTAAAGTTAGCTCTCAGATGAGACACGCACCCCTCTGGCCTCAGTGAGGGTCTCTCCGTTTCTCTTGCTGACATTCCTAGTGCAAAAAAGAGGCATTTGCAAGACTTCACTTTACTCTTTGCATGTTACATGTGTCCCCCATGGAAAGTCAGCAATGCTTGCAAGGGCTTTCAGATTCAGCTAGATATGTGGCCCATGAAGGAGAAGCCCTCAGTATTATATTATATTATAACTAATATAATATAATTCATATAATATAATACTAAAAGTGTCAGTACAAAAATGAAATAGTAATACTGACCTCTATAACTGTGCTCTTTTTTTCAATCAATCAGCACACAAGAGAGCCGTGAAAATGATGAATTACTTAATTGCTAAACAAACTTCCACACATAGTAAAGGACAAACAAAAGAAAAGCAGTAAATAAACAGAAAGCATTGTGCAAGTTAGTTTTTCTATTATTAGCAACCGAATGCAAAATCAAGTATCAATAGCTATGGCTCTCTCCTTTTCAATGAGACAAGAGAATGGCGAGCCCAATCTCATTAAAGTTCGTATCTATAGCACGAATGTCATTTCTCGTGCCATTTATACACCAAAACTAGTTTTTGCGTGTATATGGTATGTGTTTTTCGCGTGCATATGATATGCACTTTTTGGCGTATAATAAGTATGAACTCCCCAGCCCCCTTCCCCCCAAACCTACCCAGGTGGCTTTCAGTGCGTAGCATATGCACACAAAAACCATTTTTGGCCAGCCCATTCTCACCCCCAAGGCGTCACTTAACTGACGCCTTGGGAAGCATTTGGACATGCTTCAAAATACAGTGAATGTGCCACCGGACTGACCACACATAGAGTAGTAACAGTGACAAATTGACAACAAAGCTATTAATATTGCTCCATAGTAACGCATGTGTCTCTGTTTTATTTTTGTTTGTATATTACTTCAGTTGAAAATAGTACCATGTCATGTGATGTTTATTTAATTTGTATCTAACAGGCTAGGCTATGTCTGAAATCACCCCCTATATCCACACTTTTTGAGGGGACAGCCATTTGTAGTGGTGTCCGAAACCACAGTGGATCATCGATTGAACTCATTCAATCCCACAATCCACCACGATATCGAATGTGCAACTGATGTGCGCTCAATGGCAAGAAAATACCAATCATGCACAGTGAGAGTCGCATGAATTCCCGTGTCTCACCAGAACATGGCGCCCGCAGCTGAATCTACCATACGTTCACTTTCCAAACCACTGTTCCAATGTGATATGATAGTATCATACGGGTATAAATTCCTTTTTAATGGATTATTGACCTTTTGCCAGCCCCTCCCCCAAAACGGCCATTGTCCAATCACACATTAACAACCGTTACTATGTAAGAAGGTCCATCAAACATTGCAGCAGTCAACTAGCAGTGCAGCACCCGTAGTTTAGAGGAGTGCACGTTCACGGGGAAAGCATTACGCTTACTTGACAGCATCAGTTCAAATATCAATATCTCAATGTATGGTTATCTGCATCTTTCTGTCTCTTATGTATAGTTACTTTTTAAACATGAAAATCACATTCAGCATGACACGCAAGCGGTTGCTGTGGAAATAAACAACTGCTTGTTAAATCGAATGTATAATCCTGTATCTGAGGCAAAATGACCAAATATGCTGTGCGAGTTATAAATTTCTAACACCAAACAATTAGCCACTGCTTATTTACAATTAGAGATTGCTCATAAAATCTCCTTCAAGGCTGTGCTTGTTGCATTTGAGGTACAGGGTCATTTCGCACATTTCACTTGAGACCGGTATAATTCGCCTAGATAGGAGTCATGGCAATCTGTCCCACTGGTCATGTTTGACCATTTGTTTGACAGGCGTAGTAACAATAACTAGGGGGCGTGGCTTTTGCGAATGGTCAATTATGGTTAATAGTTTCCATGACAGAGTTCAAGATAAATCTTTTCATAACTAATGGAGCTGCTAGGTTGCTAAGTTTCAAATAATTATTAACTCTTTCCCGCCATTGAAGGACATTTTCCGGCTTTATGTGTTATGTCTGGCTTTACGTGTTTTCACTGTTATACTGTAGGGGGCGCCATTACACATCTTCTGAAAGAGCATAATTATTAACTCTTTCCCCACCATTGAAGGACATTTTGACGACAGCACTGGGATTTTGAAGCAGATTTTGTAGCCTACATTACAAAGATGGATGCCGCCGTCAAACATCACTCGTTAGAATCAGCTATCGCGTCTGTTTTAAGCGATTTGAACATTTCCTTTTTGTTAAAAACCGAGCAAAGAACAACACTCGGAGATGTTTCTCCACCGGCCGCCGCTCTGTATATGTCATCTCCTTCATTGCTCTGATTGGTTTTAGGTCTACAACTGTGAATGGTCTGGTTTTAACCAGGCTACAAATTTTGCCTTTTTAAGCTGTGTTTGTATGGTTATTAGATGTTTTTAAAATGCAAAATTGCTTTCCTCTTGCATCCTCCTATACTCTTTCGCATCTTTTTTTTTTTTTTTTTTTTTTTTTTTTGTAAAAGACATTACTGCCTTAACATTTCCTGCTGCAACACACCAGTTATTGCTGTGGAAACTGAAACCAGTGATTTAGGAAAAAGAGTAAACATATAGTGCAGGGCTGGGGAAGATAGCAGGAATGCAGTAACAAAAACTGGACAACAGTTCCTCATAGATTTAGAAAACCCCAAATGCCAACAGTAAAATTGTTATTAAACCCAAAAGCCACAAATAAAGCATATATGTAACAGGAAATAAGCATATTCAATTTTAAAATGTGAATCATTGTCCAGAAAAAAAAAAATAAAAAATGTCAAATCCAATAATTAGGACTTGACAATGTTTCATGTGACGATTTACTATTTTATATGATTTGATAATTTGTACTTGTGTACATTACTCAAACTCTTCATTTTATATAATACATTACCCTAACCTTTTTCTGGCTGCACTAAAGATGTTATAATATTTAAATTCACCATGTATTATTATTATTATTAATATATCAGCTCACCAGGATAAAAAAACAAACATAATTCACATATATTAATCTTTTTTTTTTTTTTTTTTTTTTTTTTTTGCCTTTTCCTAGTTTGGATCAAATTAAAATCTCCCTGACCAAGGAATTTTATAATATCAAAGTGATTTGCAGTGCATATAAGTAGATAATGTTTTCCATTATGTAATAGAATACGTTTTATTCTCAAACTGCAACCCTGCACTGCGCTTGCACGTTAAGAAAGAGTCTAGCCAGCAGTCATCCTTTCCTTGACAACCATGCATAGTGCAATAAAAGATGTTTCATTCTTCCATTCATTCTATTTAATTTAGGAAATGCTCCATTAATATAAACTCAAGATGTCATTAATATTAAATCATATAATTTCAGTGTAAACAAAGCAGCCTTGAGAGTTCAGAGTCCTCTTCACTTTCTGTTACTTGTACTCATTAGTTAGTAGAAGATGATGTAAACTAATTAGAAGGTAGTTGATAAAAGCAATTAAAAATAAAGAAACAGATGAATGAATCTACAGCTCACATGTTTAAGCATGTGACGCCTTCTTTATGCTCTCAGTATTTTCTTTTGCGAAAACATAGATTTCAGAACAGCTCTTTACAGCTTTCCTACAAAGGAATGCTAAGCCTTTTCTTACAATGAAAGAGAAATACAAAAACTTTCTGTGATGCGTGGAGCCATGGAACAGATGGAGATGTAGGGGATTGGAAAAAAACAAACTGCAGCTCTCATCTGACCACGCTCAGTAACAAGAGCAGTTTGTTGCTCTACTTCCCACCGTCAGAGTAATGATAGCTGGATTTATAATGAGGCCTATGGGGAAATGATTGAAGATGTCTTCTATTCTGAACAGAAGAAAAAAGTGAACACTTCAAAGTGTGCTGGCAGCCAGAAGAATTCCTTATGAACCTTGTATGAGCTGAACGTAAAACCTAAGAAGAGTGAGAACTGAGGGACCTCAATATCCCCACTTAGATCTGGTTTATGAGCGGCAGAGCAGAGAAATTATTGAGTGCCTATGGCAATCATATACAAATTAAGCACTGGAACATCTTATATCCCCATTCTTTTGAAATAAGTTAGAATTATCTTTAAGACAACTTTATATCGTTTAAAGATAGTCAGAGAGGAATAGTTCACTAATGAAGGTTGTCCAAAACAACATTGGACCTCAATGGCGTTCATTGTATTGGTTGATTAAAAACCAAAAACATCTTTCAAAATATTTTTTCTTTTTGTGAATTTTCCTTTTAGGTGAACTATCCCTTTAAATGTGTGGGTGTTGTAATGACAGATTGATGTGAGTTTTGCTTTATTTTCCAGGGTGTCACGGAGCATCATCAATGACGGCTCTTAAACCTGTCAAAGAATATATAGACTCTGAAGGCTCAGATCACATAGATGCTCAGATCTGACAGGAACTTTGACCTCAGTCAGATGCTTGACAGCGGCTCGACTTTGAGAAGACACAGCAGGTTTCCCCTGAAGGATATTCACTGACTGAGCTAAAAATCACTCTTCTGAGTATTTTCAAGGTCCGACTCAAACTCTGAACTTCAGGTGTGAAAGTTTGAACAATCCTTAAGCCTTGCTTGCCTGAAAACAAGCAGCGGGCAGCAGTGAATTAACATACTATGCTCTAGACAGAGCATATGGTCTACAAAACCATTGGAAAAGATACATGATCTGATATTTATTTGCCGATAAAGAGTTTGCATGAATGTTAACCCTATAAAGCCTTCTTTTTCGTATTTGATTCAAACATTTCTATAAATTACCAGCATGATCTAAACTTTGCTGAAAGAACTTGCTGTAAACAATCTTCTATGCCTTCTAAACTATCAATCACATGAGGCATTTGAAAGGCATTTTAATTCCGAGATTTGTAAACATTTTAAAATAACATCAACCTTCAGGTTATTGTAAACACATCTTTCTGAAATCAATGATTATTTTATAAAGTAAACATAAGAATAAGTTATATATTCTTAGTAACTTTTCAAGATGAACACTTTTACTCGGCTGAGGCAACTTAGCCTTAAATTAATGCACTTGATTTCCCACACATTGTATTTTTTTTCTTTTTTTTCCAAAATGTTCAAAATGTGAGTGTCAAATATGATACATCAGGCTTTTAAGGAATGTTCATTTGTATATTTCACAATCATCATTACATTACATTATATGTTTTACCCTCCACAATAAAATTACAGATTCAGAGCTTTGATAAGCATACAACAAAGCATTTAAATATCAACTTACTGTGATATATTATTGGGAGATACAGAGTGACACACAGAGTGAGATAAAATTAAGGTTTAATGTAGCACCTCCCCAATAAACCATTTTATCATTTTTAAGATAAAAACAAGTTGATTTGGGTAATACATTTGCTATAATGGAATGCATAGTGAAAGTCAAATAATGTGCAAGTTGAACGTTTCAAACATTTTCACAATGACATGCCTGTTCAGTATCACAGAAATGGATGGTATTCTGTTTGCATGGATGGTCTACATGAATCTGTGAACCTAACAGATGCTTTATGTCTCTGAGGACTCAATCCACATTTCCTCTATTGGAGATGTCCTACCAAGACTTGGTGAAAAATTAATCACTTACTTTCAGCCTGAGGCAAATCCATCATTGCATGGGAATACTGTGGTGTGCTCCTTTGTTAGAAGGTATTTTAGATTTCCCTGAACAGGCTTATATCTATTTAGTCTTTTAAAAATTAGCTTCGAAATATAGGACACTAAAATATATATATATATATATATATATATATATATATATATATATATATATATATATATATATATATATATATAATTCAGCTTCTTTCAGAAACATTTGGATATCTCACTCACTCTGACCAGGCTGACTTCCATTTTAATATTAGGGGAGAGGGTGACATCTAGTGTTTGATTTAAGTGCAACACTTACTATGGTTCAATGTTCTATGTATTATCTATGGTTCCATGAAGAACCCTTAACATCCATAGAATCCATTGGAAAAACGCTCTTCAGATAATTAAGAAGTTATTCACCCTAAGAAAATAGTTATTTTAAGAACTGTTCAGCGAAAGGTTTTTGGAGAACCAAAAATGGTTATTCTGTGGCATGTGAAACCCCCCTTCTGGAACCTTTATTTTTAAGAGTGCACTCTTTTGAGCACAACTTCTTAACAATGTATGTCTATTACATAACATACAGACATTATAACATGTCTGTCATAATATTACATATTAATGCAACTTTTTAGGCCTATATTTATAGAATAGCAAAGTATGCCTAATCAATGTACAAGAGACTGTACTACAATATAAAAAGGCTATCATGATCATTTTGCCAACAATGAACCATGGATTTGTTTAGTTTATAATACGTTTTATTTTTCATTTCAACAAATCAAACCTATAACATTCAAAATTCATTGGCTTAGACTGCATTTGAAGAAACAACAAACACAACAGTTTTCTGTAGCCTTGTGCGAACTTATTCAATAGAATTAGACTTCTAAAATGTTCTTTCAAGTGCAAATTAAGTAGTTTTTCTTATCATTGCCTACAAATGTCTTCGGAAACTCCTTTTCCTCTATTTACTGAAGCCTATATGTAAAACGCATTTGCAGCTGCACAACCATATATATATCTATGCTGCACAGCTAGCGGCACATTGAGCTTCTGGCTCGCTCATAGGCTGTACTGCGGCAACTGCACATCCAATGGTGCTGGTGCCTCTAACGTGCGACCATTGAGACAACTCTACGTCTTTAGATGTCAGAGCCCTCCAAGGGGGCACCAAGTCCTAACCCTAACTCTTCGTTCATTCATAGTCTGTCTGACATAATATATTAGAAGCTATGTGTCTGTCATGGATTTGCACTGAATTGATTCTCAAAAATACGGAACAAGGTGCGTTCCGTATGAGTTCAATACGGTACACGACTTTTATGCGTCAAATACGGAACGATTCCGTATTATACGGAACGGTTGGCAACCCTAATTTTGACATTGATCAATACCATGGAGAAAAAAGTATCGGTTACCTAACGTAACCTTGGTTCTCTCTAGAAGAGGGAACGAGTATTATGTAAGTTAGCTTACGCTACGGGAAAGATTCATCTTTTCAATATATTGAAGCCCAAATATTATCCAATGAAGGGAGCCATCATCGCGTCTTAGCCCGCCAGAATGGGAGTGGGATTCGGAGGTGGTTTTCATCGACTGAAGTGAAAGTCGCTTGTGGCGCGAGCATGGCACTTCCCTCTTCTAGAGAGAGCCGAGGTTACATTAAATAAATGGTAAATGGACTGCATTTATATAGCACTTTCATAGACCTAATGGCCACCAAAGCGCTTTACATTTTTGTCTCACACTCACCCACTCATTCATACACCGACGGCGGTGTCAGCCATACAAGACGCCATCCAGCTTGTCGGGAGCAGCTGGGGTTAGGCGTCTTGCTCATGGACACCTCGACACTTGGTCAGTTGGAACCGAGGATTGAACCACCAACCTTCCGGTTTGTAGACAATCTACATGAACCACTGAGCCACTGCCGCCCCAACGGTTACGTTAGGTAACCGTTACGTTCTCTTACGAGAGGTTCTGTCGTATTGCGCAAGTTAGCTTAAGCTACGGGAACCCTTTGTCAACGCCGTGTGATATATAAGCCCAATATAGTCATGTGAGAGTAGTCTGCATCATCAGATATGGACAGAATGTACATCTCACTTATTCTGACAGAAGTTTAGCCTGCAGGGCAGGAACTTCCAGGTTATAAAACCTACTGTAACAAAGGTGGGCGGGGAGGCCCAGCCCGCCGTCACACAAATGTCATGAATAGAAATTCCGCTGGACCATGCCAATGACGAGGCCATGCCTCTAGTGGAATGAGGCCTGATGCCCAAAAGGCATTGCAGACCTTTTGACGCATAACCAGCTGCAATATCGTCCACTATCCATCTGAGTCTGGACAGGCTTTGTTTTGAGGTTGCAAGACCTTTGGTGCGCCCACCAAACGAAACAAAGAGCTGCTCAGAGCACCTGAAAGGGGCGGAGTGCGTAATGTAAGCCCTCAGCTCCCTGACCGAGCAGAGGAGATGGACATCGCTCTCACTATCGGATGCTAGCAGAGCCGATAGAGAGATGAGTCACTTTAGGGACATAGCCATGTCTAGGTTTTGAGTGATAGGTACTTTAGATTCACGGATGGGGAGCACGGGAGGTTCATCCCCCTGGCACCTCTAAGGAAGTGGATGTCAAGCTCATTACTTCCTAGTGATTGGCTGCGCGTCGACTCTGCGAATGTTGCAACGTCCGCCACATAGACTTTAAGTGTGAAATGGGACCTCCCCTTATCCAACAGCTCTTGGGGAAACTACTATATAGATACTTTTAAAATAGGCTGAAAATAGGTGAAATAGGCTGCTGTCACTTTAAGAGCTGATGGATGGAGCCATTATACATGTGTTTTCTTTCTCAACTGTTAGATTCATTGACTATATTGTGGACCAACTGCATGAGCTCATTGGCTACTGATGAACCAATCAGCTGTGCCCTATATGACGTTATTGCAAGCAGAGTATCAGTCTGTGCCATCTAGAGTTTCATGACAGAACTTTATAGTATAGTGCCAAGTTTTCATCGAGGAAATTAGCACTTTTCGTTAAGTAAACTGGTTAAGAACTATTAATAGTGTAAGTGTTTATAGCAGTGAGGTAAAGTTATGAGCAGCAAGAAGGTGGAATGAACATTTACTCTCTTTGCATTAATTAATATAACTCATAACTCATTTATTGGTTTTATTTGGCAACAAAACCTAGATGAAATGCACCCTGTGATTGCATGCCATATGAGGTTGGCTTACAGGAGGACCTACATTTGTATCATACGCAAAGTCATCCACTTGTGGCTAAACTCGACTGAAAAAGAGGAGATCAGCAGACCTTGAACCAGAATCGAGATACTAAAGCAGAGCCATCCATCACACACTGGCCTACCAGCATGGGGTCATTTATCTAAGTAGATTGTCTTATGCTTAGTGACACGGATTGTAACACTGATTAGAGGAGCCATTACCAGAGTTCAACTCCTGTTGTTCTTCCAAAAAACACATCTGTCATAATAATGGAACAAAGTGAATGTTACTTTATTCAAAAGATTCAAAGCTATTGTTGAAATATATTCTTATAGTACATTTTCTACATTTATACTTGTTAATTATAAGAGTTGTCACACACACACACACACACACACACACACACACACACACACACACACACACACACCCATACGTTGGGTTTACATGGGTTTAATGGAGACATTTCATATGCATAATGTTTTTTTTTTTTTCTGTTTGTTTTTTGTTTTTACTGTACAAACTATTCGGACCCCCTACACTAACCCTTCACCTAAACCTACCCATTACAGAAAACTGCCTCCATTTCAAAAATATAATTTAGTATGAAGTTTTCATCAAGGGGAGCAAAAATGTCCCACCAGGATATGTATTTCAGATATTGACATCTTTGGTGACATTTTGTCTAAGGTTTTCCATAAAATGCTCTTGGCTCTGTTACATGCAATCTGAACTATGAAAATATTTGTATAAATGGGTTAATTAACCCTAACTGCAACTAAACTTTCATTCCGAAAGGTGGCAGCAAAACTCTACACCAGAGCTTCCAGCTTAAATCTCACAGAATAGAAAAAACAAAGCAGCAAAAGAGTTAAGCATTATTATTGCATTAATTATTGTCTTTAATACTTCCTAATGCTTACACAATATTGGATGAGTGATAGTGCTTTATTATGAACATGAGTATTTCAAAAGTTTATTAGCTTATTGGTAAAATACTCTTGTTTTAAAGGGATACTCCACATTTTTTTGGAAATAGGCTCATTTTACAATCCCCCCAGAGTTAAACAGTTGAGTTTTTACTGTTTTCGAATCCATTCAGCCGATTTTCTGATATTTACAACAATATCAGTAACCAGACAGTTTCTGGTCTCATTGACTTCCATATTAGGAAAAAAAATACACGTATATACTATGGAAGTCAATGAGACCAGAAACTCTCTGGTTATTTATATTCTTCTAAATATCAGAAAATCGGCTGAATGGATTCGATGTGGATGGATTCGAATGGACCCAAATGTTTAACCCTGAGGGAGTTAAATGAGCCTATTTCCAAAAAAAAAAAAAGAAAAAAAAAGTGGAGTATCCCTTTAAGAATCTGAATTTAGATAGATTTTCAACAAGAAAATAAAACAATCAATTTGCCAATAGGGTCACAAAAATGAACAGTTCAAGATATACTATCTATCTAAACACAAGTCAAGCAACTTTTCAGGGAAATTTATCTTGTTTTAAGGATATTTAGGTATTTTTACAGGAAAACATGACAAAATACTGATTAAGAAATATGTGTGTGTGTGTGTGTGTGTGCCTTGTTGCTTTAAAAAATAACAATTTTCATTGAAGTATATTTTATGAGTAATTGTTCTAAATGATATAGTCCCTGCAGGCCTGGCAGGTGAGCGGGTGTTTTGTGTATTGTGCACAGTTGGAACGCTGTATTGACCCATTGCAATTCAGGATGGGCACTGTATGTTTTTGTACTGTCTCTGCAGTAGATAACAGGCAAACCGATATCAGTCACTTTAGAACTTATTGACAAATCATGTGGCTGAAAAACATAATTTGGACATTTTAGAAGAGTGGACTATGGTGATAATGAGTAGTTGACTGCTAATCTCTATTGTGTGTTTGGATAAACATGTAGCTGTGAGGACAGTTGCATTGTACAGAGTTCTTTGGAATCCCTCTCATTTAATGATTGAATTATCATCAATGATAATGAAAATTAACCAATAGTAACATGCAAAGGCCTGTTTTCCTAGCACAACTCCACATAATTGCCTGGAAAGCAGTGACTGTTGTCCAAGTGGTTCAATCAAAGAATCAATGCACAACTCTAGTGCACACATTAGCATTCATAAGAGAGCATTATATGGCCTTTTTATTCAACCCCGGCCCAGTGTAAATGTACAGCAGGGAAGGATTGGGAATACTGGGACTGGGTAAACAGCATGGGACCTTTGCCAGCCCAACTTAACCCACAGTGAAACATTTTCCATCATATATTAAATCTGTACGTACAATCCTTATCCACCATTTGTATTCTACATATTCCAGTAAACGACTAAAATAAAAAATAAATAAAAATAAATATGCAGTATGAATAAATGACTTTTCATCATCATTACTCTAGTCTTCAGTGTCAAGTGATCCTTCAAAAATCATATATGCGGATATGCAGCTGCTAAATTATTATCAAATATTATTTCCACTCCATTATTAATAATGGTTCTTGTTTTCAATAATGAAAATAGTTTTTGCTGCTTATTATTTTTGTGATCTATAAACAAAAAAAATATGTGATTCACATTATCTCTCACACACATGCACACACACAGTATATGTATATATATATATATATATATATATATATATATATATATATATACACTCTAAAAAATGCTGGGTTGTTTTAACCCAATTTTGGGTAAAATATGGACAAACCCAGCCATTGGGTTACATTTTTAAATTACATTTTTTACCCAATGGCTGGGTTTGTCCATATTTTACCCAAAATTGGGTTAAAACAACCCAGCATTTTTTAGAGTGTACTGTATATATACTGTATATATACTGTATATACAGTATATACTGTATATAATATGCAATTCATTAATTGTGCTGATGTGCTGCATTTTAATATATAGAGCACATTTCTAGGATGAATAGGATAAAACAGAATGCAAAATGCAAGGTCAGCCTTTTTATTATCTGACAGTGCATCTGTTTTTGCAGTACAGTAAACAGTAGTGTTCTCTGACGACAGATTGCATTCACCAAGCCTATACAAGAAACTGTTTGTTTGCTATCTGTCTTATGACACATTTGAGTTTTTCTTTTTTGTTCTCAGATTGTGTAACAAAACCTAAACACTTGGACTCATATCCTGATATTCATATCCCAAGCCCCACGGTCAATTCTTCATCTGTTATTATCTGCATTTCACTGCTCCTGCCAGCAGAGGGCCAAATAATTAATTCATATGACCCTATGCTGGCAAAGTCCTTAAATGGTCCTAACGTGTCTCAAACACTTTACACTCTCAATAAAGCAATCATAATTCACCTATTCTCTTCTCAATTTCTCACACTCCTATTAAGTGGCTTTTGGTAAGTCTTACAACACAATAAATGGCATTCCTTTAATGAACAAGAGATGATCCAAACGTTGTTAAAGGAGCACAATGCATTGAATTGATGAGCTCTGCACTGCACACACATAACACAAGCGCACAATTAAAACATCATATAATACACAAGAATCATCAGACTGACCCCAACAACTAAATGTTTGGTCTCGACTGAATTCCAATGGAAAGTCCAGCAAGAAATGTGGTGAAATCATATATTAAAAATGTCAAACATTCTCTCAGAAATGGATCATTAGAAGGTGTTCTGAGAATTTACTGACAACTGAATGATTTTTTTAGAGGACACTGTGTTGCGTTCATGTCAGCATTTCTACTTTATCATGTTAAGCAATATGATAGGAATCCTATTTACTTCAGATCAACATCAACATCTCTCACTGAAATACAATCTAATAGACAAAATATATTGGATTACTGACCTTTAACCTCTAATGAATGATCCCAGAGCAATTGTTTGGTATGTTTGGAATAATGGTGCGTTCCAGGCCCCAGTAGGACCTTTTAACGGAGACATCCTCTTGAGTAAGATTTTTGCTGCGTCCCAATAATTCGCTTACTTATTATAATATATAGTAGTATAATACTACGCCCTAAAAGTATGTACTCTTTTTGTGAAGAAAAAGTACATACTTTTGAGTGTGTAGCAAAAGAGTAGGCCAGCTTTGAGACATACTATCACATCATCTTTAACGGACAGCTCTGTTGAGTGCTGCGTGCGTCCTGTTACCGTAAACTGCCCTGTCAATCATCTTGTCAGTTAAAATCCTCCATTCAATCCAATCTAACCTCCAATCTAATTTGATTTCCTACCGTTTCGGAGTACGTTCACCTGCCAGTCGTGGATCTTTCATGCAGAGACTCTCCCCGTGTTTGCAGTTTGAATATAATGGTGCATTTAAAAAGTAATGGCTAAATGTATCTTTACAAAAAGTTCACAATACTGCTACACATGCAATATAATGTGGACAACATTGAATAAATTAATTTCCATCAGGTTAGATCCTGATAATTAATCACTCAAAGCTCTTTATCTAAACCTCTCAACACAGCCGCGGGACTCCGTTTCTGTAGTTTTTTTTTTTTTTGTAACACTTTTCACTCATATTTGTAGTTCTAACCGAATCCTCGTCCACCGCACAATGGTTTGTGGGCAATATCAGCCGTTAGAGTGTGCATCAATCTACACTTTGGATTCTGACTGGATATAGTAGACCATCCGGGTATCTTTGAAACACTCATTTCAACATACTACGATTTGGGACGTACTAATTCTATTTTCGAATACTATTTAGGACGGATAGTATGCGAATTGGTCTGGGAAACACACAACAACCCTGGCTTCCGAATCCGCTGAGTGCGTCAACCATAGTGACACAGTAAAATCACTTTTGTTTGTCTGTCTCTCAATAAACGCAGTCGTCACACAGTACTATTCAACTTCTATTTCAGGACATGATACTTGGGCATTATCTGTGCAAAATACCACTTTTTTATGTATTTGTTTTCTGAAAGAGCAAGCATAAAAAAAAGGTTTGCCTGGACATGTCCATCTTAGTTTTCTGTTTACTGGAGCGCTGTCACCTCGGGTGTGAAGTCATTCCCAGCGCATTCGTCTTCCCTGGTAAATGGAATACAGCATAATACGGTCTTCAAATGAATTAGAGTCTAATTAGACATTTTATAGATACTGATACTTGAGCCAAATTCTCTCTTTAAAAGGAAAGGGTAAAACTGGTAAAAGTAAAACAAGACTGATAAAAACATCACTGGCCAATGAACACTGCGCACAAGCAGTATTTGTACCGCCAGCACTCAAAGTCCAGCCTAAATTCAATAGCCTTAGGGAAGTGAGACCAAACCAGTGATTGATTCAGTGATATAACTGGAGTCACGTTTGCTCTCTCTCTCTCATGGTCCCGCCCCTGGCAGCACTGAAGTGCACATGTTAAAGAGCATGCTTTTACTCCCTTCCTAGCTTCGCTCCTCCCCGATGGTGACGTTGAGGGGAAAGTAGGCGGGATCTTTTTGTGAACTGATCGCCCTGCTTTACCAATCAGAAAGATTCCTCCTCCCTCCCTTCCAGCCCTCTCTTCCATCCCTCCTCCTCTTCTCTCGCTGTCTGCACTGTATGCACGCACAGGGGCAGAGAAAAGTGCAGGGCAGGGGACACCGAGAAGAAAAAAACAAAACAAAAACCAAAAAAAAAAAAAAAAAAAAAAAAACCCAGAAGCAGCTTCTGTTTTTTTTGTTTTTTTTTTTTGTTTTTTTTAAACGCCTTCTTGCTGCATCATTACGAGCGAACAGTCGCCCCAGCTCATAAAAACCTGCGCACACACACACACTCTGGCACTCGCTGTCGAGAAGGATCAACTCACAGCAGCTTCTCCCGTGGCACCTGGTACAGACTTGCGTGAGAAGGAGGGAGGTCTGGTCTAAGATCACCTGGAGCAGGTGGAGGAGAACCTGTCACGGCTACCGTCTGACTCCCTTTGTAGGGAACCTGACCCGCCTGATGTCAAACGAGGAGTGCCGTTCACCCATCGGCCTGGACTGCTGCAGCTGCTGTCTGGATCTGGCCAATGGCTGCGAGCCTGAGCCGGGCCAAGCGAGCCTGGGCAGTCCTACATCAATCAACCACTTCAAGCAGCTCCGGGACCAGCTTCACTTTCAGAACCTAAACACAGATAAGCTCAACAACATCATGAGACAGGACTCACTGGAGTCGGTGGTCCGGGACCCCTGTTACCTACTCAACGAGGGCATCTGCAACAGCAACATCGACCAAACCATGCTGTCCATTTTGTTGTTCTTCCACAGGTATGTGACTAAACATCACATGCATCACACACCTGCCCTGGCACACACATCTACTTCAGGTCATAAAAACCGTAAAAGTCTTTGCCAGAGCTTTGATTGCTGGTTAATGACTAATGTCAGGATGTTTTAGTTTGATGACAACAACATACTGTGGTTTTCACTCATTTAATTCTGGCCTCCTCCAGGCTAACTGGTTATTTGTATAGTGTTAAGTGATTTTTTTTTGGTTACACTATCGGTTTGCTTAAACTAGATCAATCTCAAGCTCATTTTCATTGGGTTGGGTCTACTAATTTATCACTTATTAATTGTCCACCACCAGCCAACACCAATACAGGTTTCACAATCTCAATTCAAACACTGAACACTACTAGTTATTTACACTTCCTGATAAACTCATGATTAAAGACCATGCTCAACTGTGTTATTTAACAGGGTGGATCAAGTACTCAGCAGGGTCCCAGGAATGTGTAGATTGGTATGAAGAACATGCCTTTGCGCATGCAACTTAAGAAGGTCTTTAGTCAGTCCAATCTTAAATCTCCCCATTCATTGCAACTCAATAGGTTTATGCAATGATTTTGTGCAAATATTCTATACACACCCCCCACCCCCAACTAGTCAGATTTTCAAAACACCCATTCATTTACAAACTATGGGCAATTTACATACCGTTCTAGCATAGTCTTTCACCCCATAGCTAAAGTATGCAGCAAAACAAATTCCTCTCCAGGTAATATGCATGTTTGTCAAATTTAATGGTCAAAGGAGTTTCCAAAACAACCCTGGATGCAATGAAATCTCATAAATTTGATTTTAATGTAATGTCTGACAGCTTGTATACATGATTTTAAATTTTGGATCAAGCCGATGTGGTGTACTACAGCATATTAAAGTGTCAAAAACAGATTGCAAGCCATCCAGAGCAGGTATTTTGGCAAAAGTTTCTAATCAGGATCAAGCTCACAGCACATTTTTCCATGAAACCTTGCTATCCAAACTGAAAATAAACATTTGGGCGTTAGGATAGTTTGTTAAAATCTGATAGTGGTTAAAATGTTTAGTCTGCGGGAGAATTACAGATGAGGCCTATGGAAAAAAATGATCAGCTAAGGCCAGGTAATTACAAAAAGATTGAACTATATTTAATTGACATTTGCAGGCAGATGATAAGACTGCATTCCATATGCTATTGATAACGCACATCACTTTGGAAGTATTTAGTGTAAAGGTCCCACTTTATATTAAGTGGCTTTAAGTACTATGTACTTACATCGAAAAATAAGTACAATGTACTTATTTTGTTCAGGTTGTATTGTAAAACACTTTTGTTGCTATTGAGGTGTGATACGGGTAAGGTTAGGGTTAGGTGTGGTTGTATAGGTCGGTTTAAGGGTGGGTTAAGGTGTAAGGGAAGGGTCAACTGTGTAATTACAAATGTAATTACATTTATTAATTACAGCTGTAATTACATGCAGGTATTTTCAAAATATAAGTACAATGTAAAAACATGTATGTACACAATAAGTCCATTGTATCAGTTTATTAATTTCAATGCAAGTACATAGTACTTAAAGCCACTTAATATAAAGTGGGACCCATTTGTTGCAATAAATATTAACATAGCATGCAATTTAAAAAGAACTGTTCTTCCTTTAATGCGATAAAGTACTTGCTCAGCAGTCAGCATCTAATCTGTTTTACGACGGGACAATATATCTTATACCTTACTGGTACGCCTCTGAAACAAGATTCCTGTTAAGTGTTCCAGTTAATGTTTAATCTTCTTTATCGGGGTGTCCTCCGTTTTATACGTGGCAGTGAAAGGTTACAGTCTACATAATTAGTTTTACTTTATGAACCTGGTGTCGGGATGTAAACAGGAACAGTCTGCATGGGACCTCTGGCCCAATGACCCTTCACAGTCCCAGTTACTAAATACACAGAATTCAACAGCTGTTTTATTATGATCAAATAGCCATTGTTAGTAAGTACACCAACCCATTCTTGTATTCCATGGCAGGAAAGGCAATTCTCTTTGGTGTTGGACTGCTCTCTGCTATGGGATAGCATACTTTCCTTGTCATCCCAGCAATTTTCCAAAATTGGCACTCTAGTATCATATGGATACGATTATTCCTTTCTCTCCTCCTTATTTGGTATAATATTTCATATTTCACACTTCTTGCAGACTAAATACTGACGTATTTGTGTTATGGTGAAACGTTTTGATGTCTTGAGAAAGGAACATTGTGTTATTGATAGAACCATGATAAGAAAGGTGTGTCTGTTTAATAGTATGCAGGAAACAAAGTAACAGAGGTCTTGCCAACACTAAGTCCTGCATGTCCACTAAACTCACAGACATATTTCTAAAATGCCAGTCTTATTATGCTAAATGTAATCCACATCTCCAGGCATGCAGAGACATGGATCCAGACATGCCAAGCTGAACAGCTCATGATCTGCACTATAGCATCTGGGAACCAGTGTTTTTGGGAATTATCCATGGGGATTTAATTATAAGGTGTGTTTCCAGTGTCTGGTGAATGGATGCGATTGCATAACATATTAACAGTACATTTAGTATTTTTCGCCTTTAAAAAAGCAATATAATATAATATAATATAATATATTTAGAGAGCCTCTAAAGGGACCTTGGCAAACAAAAAAAAATAAAATAAAGTCTATCACGTATCATGTGCGCACGAGAAACTCATCTCATTATATCATTGCATCTAAAAAAATAATAATAATCCTGACAGCCCTAATTCAATATTTTAAAAACCAACACATTAATATTTAAATATCTTCGGTGAGCTCTACATAGTGCAATACATATTAATATTTGTATATTTATTCTTCAGAATCTGATATCCCTATGTTAGATCCACTCCAGGTCAATGTGAGTTTTATAATAAGATAATATACCGCTGACGACCGAAAACTGATTTATGATGCTCACAGTCACTGAAAAACTAAATATCTGTCCAGCAGGGAGAGAAGCACACACTGCACATGCAGGAGCCGGTCCAATACAACACAAACCTCAAAGAATATGTGGAAATTAGCTAGGGTTACATCCAAAAACATCAATTTATGCTCGTATTAATATGAGTCTGAGAAAAACATACAAATAAAGAAGAAAACAAAAGAGTTTTGTGTCACTATAACATCGGATGAAGAAAAGCCAGTGGAACATAAAAAATAAAAAAAATAAAATAAATATGTTTAAAGAGAATTGAGTATAAGGCCCTTCACCTGAACAAAACAGAAAAACAAAAACAGAAGTGTGACTCATAGACATGCATAACTCTTGGAAGCAGCGGTCTATTTAAATCACACCCCAAATCCATGTTCAAGAATATGCAAAAGCTTGCTAAATGCTGTCTACGTCTTCCAAAACATGTTGAAAAGACAACACTGTGCCACCCTACATGGTCGATGCCCATGTGTGAGATCACTTCTGAAACCTCAGCCTTGCTCTAAAATCTCTGACCAAACAGTTTGACTGACTAACAAAAGTCAGAATTGCTTGTTCTCAGGCCTCTATCCTAAGTGAACATTTTGGCTGCTTCTTTAAAATTCTACATTATAAGTAAACAATATTTACAATAAACATTTAAAACACTTTAGTTAAGGGTCCAATTCTCACTATAACTGTAAGTTGCTTATTAGCATGCATATTGCTAGGACATTTCCTGACTATTATTACTTATGAAACACATTTTAATGTCTTGTTCTGCAAGACCATATTTTACTTGCCCTTAATCTTACCCAATACCTAAACTTAATAACTACCCTTTAATAAGCACTAATTAGGAGTTTACTGAGGCAAAAGGGTTTATGTAAGGGATAATGTACATCCAGCCTCTTATCACAGAATAAACCCTGACAGAGTCATCTTGCATCAGTCTGAGGAGGTTTTTCCTGCAATAACAACCGGCCGGTTGTACATTATCCTGCTTATTACACAGCTACTTGCACATAAGTAAATTATTAGACATGAAATATTGATCTTTGAGTCTAAAAATTTTATTAAAAAGCTCATGAGAGCAATTGCTAGCAAGTGGCAAGTTCAATGTAGACAGACAATGTATTTAAGGGCTACGGTAAAGTCATACCACTTATGTAAGGGATAATCCATAGCCAGCTGTGCATTCAAATAATTTAATGCACAGCTGGCCATGGGTTATCCTGCTTAGTTATAACACAGCCATTTGCCAGATTTGACAACTTGACAGCTGTTATTGATCTTTGTAGCGTATTTGACTGGAAGTCACATTATTTTTGTCAGTTACGGCTCATTAGATCAAGCATTCTTGCCCATTTTAATCAGACACAGAGTATAGTGTTATATTACATTTATTTATGTTATAGCTTTAATTTGAATTCATTATCAAGAATAAGATTTCACGCTCCTGAATATTTATGTTTGCACAGTGTGATCTCTCAACCCGATCACACTAAATGCGTCTTTATAGCACGTATGTGTATTGTCGTGTAATTTATAAGCTAAAGTGAGTGGGGGTAAAAGTGTGGGGTGGGCTGCGTGTGTATTATATGTCAGCCCATTCTCACCCCCAAGGCGTCACTTAACTGACGCCTTGGGAAGCATTTGGACATGCTTCAATATCTGACGCTTTAGGCGCCCTTTAGCGTCAGTAGGATGACGTCCTAGGATCGCGTGTACCCCACCCCCACCCCACACCTAAACCTAACCGCGTCCTCTAACAGACGCTTTCCTTTAGCGTCAGTTAGATGACGCCGTAGGGTCGCGTCATGTAAGTGACGCTAAAGGGCGCCTAAAACGTCAAATATTGAAGCATGGTCAAAGGTGACGCCTTGGGGTGAGAATGCGTTGTATATGTTTGGGTAGAATTAGTGGTGTGGAGGGCGTGTGTATTACATGCAAATGAACTGCGTATGAAATGCACACGAAAAACTGCGTCTCTAATGCACGTAAAAACTCATTTTCGCGTATAAATTACCAATGCATTCTCATCCCAATGCGTCATATACAACACTTTTGCGTAGACATTGAACCTACATGGTACCCTTTAGCGTCAATATAACACGCTTTGGTTATGGTAGGATTAGGTATGGGGTAGTGTTAGGGTTAGACCACTAGGAGGCACCTTCTGCCCCATATATATCTGTGTCTCATATTGATGCTATAGGGTGTCGTGTGTTGGATGTCTACGCTTTGGCAAAAGAGTCGTATATGACGCCTTGGGATGAGAACGGGCTCAAATTACACGAATACACAATACACGATGCGTTTTATAGAGACACATTTACGTTTGCTCCACCATCAACGGCCCTGGACGTATGCTTGTGTGTGCTTGAACAAAAACAGCACATTAATATAGAACGTCGATTGAACTGATTTAGAACTACCTGTGCATTAAACGGTTATCAGAATCGAGTGTTCAGGTACATCACACACAGCATTTTGGATTGCTTGAAAACCCACATATGGATCAGACGTGCACACTCACACATGCAAAGTCACGCGTATGTCTGCACAGCCGGCACGAAAAGGAGCCACTACTAATAAAAGGCATCCAGCACATCACATGAGGAAAGAGAGCTAATATTCCCCACATGGGAGATAAAGCTTTGTTGAGGACCTGTTGAAGCAGAGACTTGAGAAATCCCTATCAATATACCAAGCAGTACTGATATGCCAAAAAACACTCTTTAATAACAATGAACGTCTGTGCACTGCCAAGTCTACAGCAGAGGACAAAAACATATCAAAAGATGAAACTAATTTGCGAGAGATCCTCCTAAAGCCTGCAGGATATTATCCCGAAGGGAACACGCAGCAGACTGTTACATAAGGTCATGAGGGTTTTGGTGGCTTTGGCTGAGTGGTCTTTTTTTTAAAAGTTGTTTAGTGAATGTCAGGCTGATTCTGCACTATAAGCGTGAAGAAATCAAGAAACCCCAGGCCTGGAACCTCTGAGTATTATTTCCAACCATCCCTGGCTCTCTGTAGCCTCACAGGCCTATTTAATTCGCATGGTCAACATTATAGAGAAGATCAGCTTAGACATACATTACACCACATTCTGAAGACATGCTGACCACTCCCAGCTGTATCAACAGGAGCAGGAACCATTTCATAAGACTTCTGTTTCAAAACAATAGCAATCATTTAAACGTTGATTTGATCAGATTTCCAAACCATGAAAAGCGGACAATCAGTGAAAATGTGGAACATTACCCATGCACTGCAAAGCTGTGATATAACTTTTTATTACTCATACAGTATACAGACTAACGGCACTAGATGTGCAGTCTAGACAGTGAAACACTGATTTGCATGAATAATATTGCTAATGTGAAAGCCATAGTTTGTTGACTGGGGAGCTGGCTGCCGAATCGAACCTGACATTAAACTACCTGATTCAAGGGGTGACGATGACTTCACATTAGATCTGCACATGAATGAGTGTGTAATCCGTGCTGCAAATTAGCTATTTCCTCAAAAAAGGCTGCATTCTTCTGACATCTGTTGAATTATGCAACATAGATGCAAGTGTCGTATTTGTTAATAACAAATACATAAATACCAACGTATTCTCATCCTAGGGCGTCATCTAACTGACGCTTTTGACCATGCGTCTAAATCCGACGCACATGGCAGCCTTTAGCGTGGTTCACACGGCAAGATTATTAGGCTGATTTTAGCCCCGGTTTAGACAATCTTAAGGATGCTCCGATTATCGTAAAATAATCTGATCAGATATTCCTGTCGTGTGTGGTGTGTTAAGACTGCTCTCGTCTGCTCGGAAGGATGCCGGGACTGCTCCGATCTCAAATCGGGGATAACCAATGTGTTCTCCTCGTGTGTGGCGTCCCCCAGGGCGTGTAGCCAATCAGAAATAGAGGTGACGAGGTGCAGAGGAAGCACCGGCGGAAAAAAAAGAATAAAACAGCCAGCGCCCGGCGGTATGGCGCACCAGAAAGTCCAGTGGACGTTTTTTTTTTTTTTTTTTTTTTCGTTAAAAACAAACTACACACTATCGCCACTGCATCCTCTTCGTCCGCCATGCTTGTTTACTCTGAAGTCACGTTTGATCTCGAGGGATTTTGCAAGATTTTCCGTCTGACCTGGGAATGCTCGAGAGTCAAATTGGTTCGTGTGTGATGAGTTGATTTTGCCATGTGGCTGCGCACCACACACTGTACGACCAAAACTGTTCGATTTTTTATTGCCGTGTGTGGGGTCTCTCACGTTTGGAAAATCAGCCGACAATTTTAAAATCGTCCCGTGTTAACCAGCCTTTAGATGAAGTGGGTAGGTTTAGGTCTGGGGTATGGTTAGGGTTAGACCACTAGGAGGCGCGTCTCATATTGACGCTAAAGGGTGCCATGTGCGTCGGATGTTGACGCATGCTCAAAAGTGTCAGTTAGATGACGCCTTGGGATGAGAATGGGCTGTAAATACCGATGATTTTTGGTCTCCATCATGCATGATGTAGACCTTTCGTGAGCTTAGAATTATAAGGTTCTATTTCCACTTTTGGTCGAAATTGAGTTTGACATAATCTGATCCATTAGGTGTTTATTAATGCCTCTGTGGTGTTATTTTTGTAAAAAAAAAATAATTTAAAGATTAATAGATAAAGCTATAATAGAAGATTATACTGCATAACAGTTTTGCCAGCTGGGATGTAAAAACTTTGATGCTCAATATCTCAGAACTACCCTAAAAAGCAAATATGATGAAGATTCAGTGAATCTTTTACCAACATGACCACAAAATTATGGAGATGACCACTGAGACATACAGAGAGAGAACATTCACATATTTAATGGTTAATGTGGTTTTAAATATAGACGAAGAGTGAATGGAAAAAAGCAATACAAACATCCCACCCACCATAATGTGCCATCAATTTCCCTCCATAAATATAAAACCTAATGAATTGATAATGTCAAAGTTAATTATTGGAATGAGATGCAGTCTTTTGATGTAACACATGCGGTGCATTCAGTTGTGCAGCTGGTCGGTCTGTAAATTAAACATCCCTTGAGCTTGTGCTGTGGGAACAAGTCATTTGCATTGATGATGCTGATAATGAGTTCACATGCAGTTCTGAATTTAGCGAGCGCTATTCTCAACTCAAGCTGTTTGTAATAAATGGCTTGCAGACAGTACATGGAGTGCTGTAATAAAATGCAACAGGTGGATCAAGTTGCTCAGTGGCTTAACAGGTCAATTGTCTTCATAGCAGAGACATGTTCAGTAATTTACTTGTCATAGTCAGACAAACACGCACAGAGGTGTATAGTATCAATTTAATTGGCTGGCTGAATAGCAGCATTGTTGTGACTGGGCCGGTGGAGATTTGACAGTGAGCCAGAGACTCTGGGCCAGCCTAGGCTTTGTTGTCTGGTATAAGGTGCTCCTGTTCCCAGAAGGAGGGTTCAGGGTACTGACAGGCACTGTCTGCAAGCCCACCCAGCACTGGCATTCACTCATCCAGAGCGGTCATGCTATAGTCAAAACACAAACATATTATTGAGGGCACTGGAGTGCCTCAGAGTCCATGACCTGGGACAATGGACTAAATGTTTACACAGGCTAATAAAGAAACATTGTGCTGTTTTATAATCTAACAGAGACCGAATAATGTCACTGACAATCATGTAATATAAATGTTGTCTAAGGCTTATGAGTGATAAACTGTCATGGTTGCATTTCTAAATTCATTGCAAAATGAAGGCTTACAAGTTCCATGTAAAAGTGGTCAATTTAGCTCATGTGCTTTATTGCAAGTATTTTGAAGTTATATAAGAAAATGTGTTATTCAATGAGAATATTCAGCTGTCAACCACACTCAAAAAAAAAATATATATGTTGGCTTTAATTAATTTTAATTTGTCAACAGGTTCCACATAACTAGATTACGTTAAGCAAACATAATTTGTTCTTGAAACTTCAACATAATGGAATTATGTAATTTTAAATTATCCAATTTAAGTAGTCTCAATGTGATTTTTTAAAGGCTTCCTAGCATGATTCAAAGGCACTTTATTCATTCATCTATTTATATTCCATTTGATTCAGTGACATTTAATTAAATTGATAGACTTTAGCTAGCTATTTGCTAGCAGAAGCACATATTAGCATCTTGAATGCTAAGATTTGCATGCTCCTCCATCCAAAGCAATAGAAAATAATGAAATCAGTCGACAGCCTAAGAAAATGCTCCACTCTTCTCCACAATGGTAACCCACTGTGATTTAAATTATTTAACAATTCCAATGTAATTTAACATTAAACACTATTACACACTATCAAGTATTTCCCTTTTCTAAATTTCTCAAAAAACATAAAATAACACTTAATTTTACCATTTATTCTCTCTTAATTCAACCAAATGCAAAGCATGCTGGGAACTAAAAGCACTGCCCAGTTTCAGTTAAGGCAATACAAATCAATCATGTAATCCAACACAAACGGATTAAGTAAACGTTCTATTCATCAATAGTAACTTCTTCTAATAACTGTTTTTAATAATATTATTGGTAATTAATAAAAGAAGAAATGTTTTTCAAGCCCCAGGTCAGAATGGTTTCTGAAGGATCATGTGATCAAGTAATGATGCTGAAAATTCAGCTTTGCATCACAGAAATAAATTATATTTTAAAATGTATTCAAATAGAAAACAGTTCATTTAACCTTTCTCAATACTACACATTTGATCCAAAGAAAATAACATAAAAGACTACATTGAAAATATTGTATGGCGCACAATTCAACTCAAAACTCATTTTTCGTGTACCAGATTTGGGATGACAGAAGGGTGAGTAAATGATGATATAACTGTCCCTTTAAAGCCAGTGTAGTCTTTCAGTGGCACAAGGTTTCCGCCGGGAGGTAACCTAATGTTGTTGATTGTGGCCGGCCTTCAACAAAAATATATCACCACAGTATTTAGTAAAGAGGTCAAATCAATTGCTTGTGAAATAAATTTGCCCCGGTGGCTTGTGAAATAGCCTCTTGGGTTCATGGCTTGTTGACTTGTTAAAAAACTCTTCTGGATGGTTTCAGCTGTGTTTACCTCAGGGTAAAGCAGAGGTCTGATCATGTTGAGACATAATAGCAGTTTGATCGCAGACATACGGGACTGTATCCTTAATTTCCCCCAAGGCCAGTTTAATTGAAATGTACTGTATACAGCACCTTCACTGCAGTCGAAAGTGAAAGGACAGTTTTGTTTCATGTGATATTGTGCCAGAATTGAATGTGAAAAAAGTACATTTATTGGCTAAAAATCAATGAAAGCACAAACTCTGGTTGGTGATGGCGCAGTGGATAAGACACATGCCTTTGGTGTGAGAGACCCGGGTTCAAATCCACTGTGAGACACCAATGTGTCCCTGAGCAAGACACTTGACCCCAACACTGTAAAAAAATATTTTTGGTTTAACTTAAAAAAAAAAAATGAAGTAACCTGATTGCCTTAAACTTTTAAGTTCACTGAAATGGAAAAATTGAGTTACTACAATAAAGGAGATTGATTTAATCATCAGAAACTCAAAATATTATGTTATCTGAACTACATAGATTAGTTAAGTTGATTTGACAAAAGAAAAAAATGTTGTGATTACAAATCATGAAAACATTTTTTTTTTTACAGTGTAGTTGATCCAGAGGCGTGCGACCTCTGACATTTATATAGCAATTATAAGTCGCTTTGGATAAAAGTATCAGCTAAATGAATAAATGTAAATGTAAAGATTTATTGATGTTTTCCAGTGATTTTTTTTTTTGGCCTCGTTTGTTTGTGGGAATGCAATGTTGTGGAAAGCATCAGCATGAGTTGTTTATATGATGGTAGAAAGGTGAGCCCTGCAAAAAGTGCTTGCCCTTTATTGTCTTGTCTGCTCACACCCTGGCAATGACGTCCATTGAGATAATGACAGAACTTGTCAACAGTAATCTGCCCTCTGTAACGTTTGCCCTAGTTATATCAGCGTCTGGGAGCCCACATGGGATGAGCAGAATCTGTGCTTTCTCACTTCACAGGCAAAGCAACGTGCAATTATTTTAGCACCCATATTAACAGATTAGAGTATTCACATTGCCTGCCCAAGTTATAGTCTATTTTTTTTTCCACACATAGTGAGCTCAACTCAGCAGAAAACGTGTTGAAGTGCGCATCAACATTATCTTTTGTAATATAGGTTTTTATGAAGGAACGTAAAATAATAGAGTGAATTACTCACTCTTTGTTGAGCAAAAAGACGTACAACTGGTTTGAGTTTAAGGAATAGTTGACTCCAAAATGAAAATTATGTCATCATTTACTCACTAAAAATAAATATAATAATAACAATAACATTAACAGCCAATCAGAAGACATTTGACGTTCAATATATAACAAATCAATTAATTTGTTTATCAAAGGGTGTTTATCATTGTTATCATTGTTACTATAATAAGTACAATATACTACGACACAATACAATTTTTAATATTAATATGTAAAATGTTTAAGGTGCAAAAGGATTTCACTTGCATGGGACCATCCAGTGATGCAAGATAGGTGTTATGTTAGATAAGCTATGTTAAACGAATAGTTCACTTCAAAATGAATTTTCTTTCTGCTGAACACGGTAACCAGACAGTCGATGTACCCCACTGACTTCCATAGTAGGAACAAAATAATATGGAAGTCAATGGGATAGATCAACTGTCTGGTTACTGACATTCTTCAAAATATCTTCTTTTGTGTTCAGCTAACAGCAGAAGAAAGAAATTCATACAGGTTTGAAACTTGAGGGCAAGTAAAGGTTGAGGTGAACTATTCATTTAACATAGCTTCAGTGAATCCAGGCGATTCAATCATTTCAAACAATAATTTTATCTTGAATAAAACAAAAATTTACTTAGATGTTACCAAGCACATTTTTAGGATACATTACTTGAGAAAACGTTGTTAATGTACAAGGTACATCACAGCTATTTTCACGGGATGTAATGTTGTATAGTCAAGGACACTGAACGGTTCTGCTGTGGACAGAACAGACCTCCAAGGAAAGTGTTTTTCCACTGTGCTACTCTGAACATGGGTCAGGTTTGTCTTGACTGGTCTGGAACATTGTGTCCTCTAAAAAACACAGTGAATGAATCAGCTTGCTATTAGAGCTCATCCATGTTTGGCTACAGTCCTGTGAGGAGCTTCTCCACAGGGTTGCTGTGCAGCATCCAAGCAGGATGGCATAGTCTACCTATGGACTTTGCCCAGTATTTATAGATCACGTTATCACTCAGCGACATATTGTCTCTTCACTGGCGTGTTGGGAATGTGCACATGTGCGTGTGGCAACGCAGTGCACAATTTTCAGTCCAAAACAGCCCTTTCACAGTAAACAACTCTGTGTTGTTTGGTTTTTTGACTTGTGCAGCTAATTAAACAAACTTGGTTTCTCTAAACACAAGTCTCATCCGACAGAACTAAAACCATATTTTAAGCAATAAAAGCTGGAGATTGTTTTGTAGTGTAAACTTGCATTTGCCTGTCCACTTTGGTTAAGTATAAGATATTGTAGTATAATGTTGGGAACTTTGAGTCATCCAACACAACTTAAAAAAGCTTGTCTAATGCGTATTATGCTCAGTGTTCATATATGAATAGAAGTGAGTTTATCTTGATGTACTCAATCAAAATTGTGGATATGGTATGAATGCCACCATTCATTTTGATTGATAACATACTTCGTATAAGCATATAATTCATTAGAAATGTCAGGCTTGATGAAGGAAAAGCACTGTGTCTTCTCATAGACGCAAAGCTCTTATGTGAAGAGATGCTGACTAACTTAGACACTGATAAACATACATTACTTACCAGCTTTATTTTAGGTTTTTATTATTAGGTTTATGGTTTGTTGGCGTCAATTCTCAAAGACAAGAATAGAAGAATAAAGAGTCAATGATACTGATTCATCAGGCTTGCTTTTTCAGTGAAATCGACTTGTTTGCATGTAGTTTTTAACCTCCCTCTGCTTTTATCGGAAATGTTTGGGGCTAACATGTCCATGCCAGTAGACTGCTCTGTCTTTAATTCATAGTGAATCCAAAAGTCAATGTGATTAATGATAACCAAGTTCCGTCTTGGGTTTCCTGTAAACCGGACGAGGTTGTGCAATCCAGCAATATCAAAAATAGGTAATTTGAATTACTCCTCATCGTTTTTGTGAAGCCTGATCTGTAGAAAGGTTGCTTTAAAGGGAACATTCACCTAAAAATGAAAGTTATGTTACGTTAATATGTAATAGGAAGGAGAAGTAACAATACGGTCAATAAACAAAACATTCTTTTGCAGCAGATTTCTTCAAATAATTGACCAGGTCTCTTTTGTGAATTAGCCAATTCACAATTATTTGAAGAACGACTTGAATGATCACTTTCTTTGTACATTTCGACATCTGTTTACTTTTAGCAGCGTCTAACAGCGAGTAAAGTTGAATCTTGACAGCCTAATTGTTCATTTATTTTCATGTACAAGAGCTTGCAGGATTCTTTTAAGAAAGTCATATTTACAGTAAGAAAATCATGTTTTATGTTCCACAACTTTCATTTTGGGTTAACTACTGTATCCCTTCAAGTCAGAGAGGCTAAAAAGTGGCACCGAAGTGGCAAACCTACGGACAAGATGCATTTTGTAAGCCGTGACTTCTTTCAGTTGTTTACAGTATCTGCCGTGTTAAATTGGCATACTAAACTAGTGTTATATGAAGAGTTCAGATGCAAAAGCCTCTAAGTGCCATTTGAAATTTTCTTCTAGAATGATCATTTTTATCAAGCTTGTATATTTAAGTTCAGTGATTTCACTTAAATGGCAATGATAATTACCTATTAATTGTTATTTAAGTGAAATTACTGAACTTAAATATACAAGTTTGATAAAAATCATCATTAAAGAAGAAAATTTAAAATGGCATTTAGAGGCTTTTGCATCTGAACTCTTCATATGTAGTTTATTTTCACGCTGCTGCTGTCTTGTGTTGTGCTAATTACTAGTGTCACTAACCACTTTTACATCATCATTCTTTCCATTGATATATCATGGAATGGATCACCATGATGGGTTGCTCATGCAAGCAAATACAAATAGACAAAGGTGTAAACAGAGAAGTGAACTCTATAACTTATGAACAAAGTTCTGCCAAGAAATCTAAGATCTGGAATGTGAAACATGTTGTTCTCAGCCTTGTCCAAAGGGGCAATTGGGTTCTTTTTGGACTTAAAATACAGAGCTGTGGCCCAACTTTGCAATCTCCCAGGGCCTGCAATTCATGATGTGTCATTTGTTTGAGAACTGGGCTGCTCTTACAGTATGTTCGATAAGAAAGAGTAAAGAATGTTTTAGTCTTCATAGAACTTAACCAGAGAGAACATCTTAGGAGGAGATGAGCCGTTCTTTTCAGAGTAAATCTATGTGCCCCTTTAACTTATCTGACATAGTCCTAAACTCTCTGGTGTTCTAGGTTAAATATATCCTTCAAATCAGTTCCTCAATGAGGAAATGTATGTTCCTCCATAAAACTGTACCTCATTTAAATATGTATAGTTGTAATGTAATCCAAAATGTAATCCAATTTTGATTTCCTTGATCTCAGCAAGTAGGGTGTGACACATGATAAGGGTCCTATTATGCCCTTTTTTCCGAAGACTTGACTTAGTTTTTTTGGGTTTTTTTTTTTTTTGTGTGTGTGTAGAATATGTTTTCAGCTCCCTCTCCCCAGTCTGGTTGAACGCATCATTTCAATGAAGCCCCTCCTTCCAAAATGCGAAATGTGCAGTGATTCGTTTGGTTAACTGTCCCAGTGTGTTGTGATTGGAAGCGCTTAGGGCGTGTTCAGGAAATGTCACACCATTTCATAACCGTGAGCTCTACTCTAGTGTAATAATGAATAAGGATGATGTAAATTTCAAACCAATTCAGACCCTGACAATGTTAGCGAACAAGAAGATTGTGCTGAAAGGATTTCATATATGAAGAGTTCAGATGCAAAAGCCTCTAAATGCCATTTGAAATTTTCTTCTAAAATTACCATTTTTATCAAGTTTGTATATTTAAGTTCAGTAATTTCACTTAAATGACAATTAATAGGTAATCTTCGTTGCCATTTAAGTGAAATTACTGAACTTAAATATACAAGCTTGATAAAAATGATCATTTTAGAAGAAAATTTCAAATGGCACTTAGAGGCTTTTGCATCTGAACTCTTCATATATAGATAGATAGATAGATAGATAGATAGATAGATAGATAGATAGATAGATAGATAGATAGATAGATAGATAGATATCCACCATTTAATCATGTTTGTTGGAAAACTATGGTCACACAATCATGGATAATTTCCTTAAGGGGTGGTGAACAGTCTTACAAAAGCTACAGTAAACACATCAATACTGTAATGTTAGCATGCAAGCGGGGCAAAGATTTTCCCTTTGTTTATATCAAACATAGCAAAACTTATAATTGGAATTGGTAATATAAATCACAACTACAAATAATATGAGAAACTTACAAGTTCTGATCCATAAACAACAGTTTGTCCCGACAAAATGGGAACGGTTAAGTCTTCAAGGAGAAGCTTTTGTGTGTATAGCCTGCATTGTACTCTTCAGGAAGCTGTTCTCAGAAATGTGCAGAGCACAGACAAACATGGAGGTTAAAATGTTCAGGAACAGTGTTAAAAATAAATGCTCAAGCATGCAGCTTTTTTCGCTAAAAATAGGGTAAAAATTTAGTATTGTGTATTACAATTTAACAATATATTTGACCAGCAGCCATTACTCCATTTTTCAGTGTCACACAATCCTTCAGAAATCATTCAAACATGCTGATTTGCATACAAAGAAATACATTCCAGGTCACAATGGAATAATTGGTTGTTATTTAATCATTTGAGAAAGATGCTTAATATTGGATTTATAGAAGTGCATGTACGTAACATCAATCCAAAGTTCTGGATGAATTTTGGATCAACAACACATTTATCTTTTCCTCCAAAACAAATATTTATTCTATAATGATACGATGTCAGACTAGTACAAAAAGTATGCACGACTGACTTAACACAGGCGTCCATGGAAAGTTTGTGCTGTAGATGAAACACACCTTTATTTTGGGTGTTACTTGATATAGTTACATTACTAGAGCTGCCTCAGACATACCTGAAGGCAAAAGACTGAACTTGTATAAGCCAAATGTCTTGCCATGTTAAACTGATTGTTAACGCAACAGTGCATTTTTTTTTCCTGAAGTTGAATCTATTATCAATGAAGTAGAAGAGGGTAATACGAATTATTTTCATTGTTTTATGAATATATTATACACAATAATCATTATTATCATTATTTTTATTATCACCACCAACTTCTGTTACTTCCTTGTTGTGCAGAGCAGTATCAATTACACTACACAGTTGAAAGTTGATGAATTTCGTTTCAGCTTCAACATTACACAATTTTTTAGTGTTACTAGTAAAATGTATATAAAAGACATTTGACGCACATTGAAATTCAAGAAGGCGTTATCTGTCAGGTTTTCAGTGTTGCCATGGTCACCCGGAGAATCATAGTCGAGGGCCCATTGGGAGCTTTTGTTCTCCTCAATTAGTATTCTAGAATAAGTTCCGTCCCTCCAATGTACCGACCAGTGGAACTCGCAAAGGGTCACTTGTGTAGACCAGATTACAGAATTAAAGTGTGCATGTGCCATAAGCTGATCTAGACATAAGCAGCTAATGTAAGCATTGTCAGCATTTTGTGTGATTGGCAACAGATTTATAAGAGGATATATCTAAAGTATTTACATAAGAATATGCTTTATTCTTAAAGCATTCAAAATATCCAAAGCAAAACAACCCAACTATGTATATTAAGAGAAAATTAGGAATCAATAATAAGTGTTGTTTTGCATACTCCCACCTTGCTTTTTCATAAAAAGGCGTTGGAGGTAATTGTGTTGTGAGTCGTTTACCTAAAGAACTGGGAGTACAGCCAAGTCCACTATCAGAGGAAACACAGCAGAACAACAGCTGTGAAAGCCCTCCCACCCCAGCTCTTTCTCTTCCTCATTTTTTTATTTTATTTCCCTGTTTCAGTATGTACTCTATGTCTTTCTTTCTCACACTCACAGTCACCCAGATCTAAAAGAGACACAGGATATCCCCCAGATAAACTTTACACGACATTACATCAGAGGTCCGTTTAGATCTTGACAAATGATACAATGTCACGAATCAGAAGAGAACTATATCTGCGCCAAGTTCACTTCAAACCATGGCAAGCTTCTTAGGATTAATTATGATATCACTAAATCGAAGAATATTAACAACAACGGCCAAATAAAGAACGTTTTGCCAATTTAACCAGTTTTACTTCCTTAATGTGACATTTACACATTACACAAGACCTTGTATTTAAAATTTGATATGTATTTGTATTTTGTCTTGGTGAATGAAATTATTATTATTTTTTTTTTTTTTGAGAAAAAACGGCCTGTAATTGAATCATACGCAACTGGATAAAGTGTAAATCGGTCATTTACTCACCCTCAAGTTGTTACTGTATGAATTTACTTTCTTCTGCTGAACACAAAAGATGATATTTTAAAGAATGCCGGTAACCAAACAGTTTATGGACCCCATTGAATTCCATAATATTATTTCTATGGAAATCAATGGGGCGTTGGGCCTATTTGCCCATATTCTTCTAAATATATTCTTTTGTGTTCAGCAGAAGAAAGAAATATTTGATATTTTTTGTCCACTAGTGTGAAAGAAGACAGAAGAAAAAAATCTCAGAATGCAGATTGAGGCTCTATTTTTCTCTATTTTTCTTGGAGTGACATTCACCAATGATCCATCAATAAATACTGTATCTATAGGGTCACTTTGGTTTTGGATATGGGAAACTAGAAGATGTGTAACCACTGTTAGCACTTTATCAGAAGTCCATCCACTTCGTTTTGAGGAAAGGGTAGTCAGGGTCTTGTCTGACAAAAAAACACAACTTCCATGCCAGTGTCTAATAATAGAGCCCATGTCAAGCAGCTTCCTTCTTGTCCTCATGTGAGGGTCATGCAGACTCTCTTCCCGTGGTCTGTGTACTTAGGCAGGGCTTCTGAGAACATGCTGCTTACCATGTTTATGTCACAGAGCTGTTTGAAGTGAATCTGTCCACAGCCAGAAGAAGGGATATTAATGTTAGGGTGCAGTGAAGACGGTGAAGAGAGTTCCTTCCAGCAATGAAGAATGCAATGGGACATTGGTCAGAGTAGTTCATAATGAACAACAGGATAGAAGTGACTCAGCTTGTTATAATCCTACAGGTAATGTCAAGGTCACACCAAACATAACACCAATGCTCATGCCAGAAATAGAGTCTGAGCCAGACAACATATAAACACTTGCAGACATGCAAAGCTTGAAGCAGGGATGGGCATATGCAAACATGCAGACGGGAGGAGCTTAGTATGCAGACAATTGCCGAAGAGCTTGACCTTCACAATCTGGTGCAGATTGTGTAACTCTGAACAAAAGGAATAATGCTTTTAGGGCAAATGAAGGTGTTGGAGCACATTTATGAAATGGCAGTTATATTGCCTTCTGCAATTTGAGCTGAGTTTGCAATTTGTCCTTGAGTACTCCAGATGTGTTTGAGAACTTGTGGAAGTGTACCAAATAGCTCCATGAAAATGTAAAGAGGATTGAACTTTAAAAGTAAAAAAAAAAAATTATTGATCAAAATTGAATTTATAACCGTAATATTATTTCCGAGTGAAACATAATATTCCAGCCTGTTCTCATCCCAAGGCGTCATGCACTGACGCTTTTGACAATGCGTATACATCCAACGCACATGGCACGCTTTAGTATCAAAATGAGACGCAGATATATATGGGCCAGAAGGGGCCTCCTAGTCGTCTAACCCTAACCCTACCCCAGACCTAAACCTGCCCATAAACAAAGCGTGTTATATTGATGCTAAAGGTTGCCATGTGAGTTGGATGTATACGCATTGTCAAAAGCATCACTATACGATGCCCTAGGATGAGAAAGCGTTGAATATTCAAGGGGGATTTTTTCCCCCTCGAAAGACAAAATCAGTGTTAATCAGTGTTATCAATTACACCATTTTACCGTTTCTAGAGATTAAAGTGAGCAGCACATCAAATAACAGAGCGGTTAACACCACACACACTTTCGGTTGTTTATGGTAATCCTTCACAGCTATTTCAGCCCATTCTCACCCCCAAGGCATCACTTAACTGACGCCTTGGGAAGCATTTGGACATGCTTCAATATCTGACGCTTTAGGCGTCCTTTAGCGTCAGTTAGATGACGCCCTAGGATCGCGTGTACCCTACCCCCACCCCACACCTAAACCTAACCGCGTCCTCTAACTGACGCTTTCCTTTAGCGTCAGTTAGATGACGCCGTAGGATCGCGTCATGTAAGTGACGCTAAAGGGCGCCTAAAACGTCAAATATTGAAGCATGGTCAAAGGTGACGCCTTGGGGTGAGAATGCGTTGGCTATTTCTGTAATATTTTTATTTAGAGCTAAAAGTGCTTTATTCTGGCCCTTTCCGCTCCATGCAGATAGAGATGCTTCTATCTCTCCCTTTCTAAAACCGTAACAAGCCGCATTAAGAGGTGCAAACGACGTGGTTATTTTAACAACAGTATAGACCCTTTTACAGGCCACGTGATCAAATAGTTGCGCGTGCATTTTGGCAACGGATAGCTCGTTAAACCTAAATTATCCAATAGCCCACATTGTCTAAATACAGAGCCCTTAAAGAGACATGGGGGCAAAATGAGATGGAATGGATAATTATACGTTTGCTTACAAAACATTTGCACTCGCTCACAGTAAATTTGCATTTGCTCACAAACGTTTTGCGTTTCCCGGAGAAACTGGTGATGGAAATCATATTGAAGTGCTTTTGTGAGCAAACACGATGTTTCTAAGGGGAATGCAATGCTTTTGCGAGAGACGCAACAGTTTTCGGTGAGAATGCAAAAATTTTGCGAGCAAATGAATTTTTTTTTATTTTTTCAAAAGGACACTAAAGTTAAACACAACAGTGACTTTACTTCAGTGACCTTTGATATCATGCTGACTTTAAAGATATTTTTTGCCCACCAAACTCATATTTCCCCATCACCATGTCCTCTGAGAGGCTCTGTAACTGGTGTAATCAGCAGTAATGGAAAGTTGTCTCAGAGACAGAGCAGGATATTTTATTTTTATAAATGATTTAAAAGGAATATTTTATGAAGAATACCGTGCATGGATGAATTCTTCACAATATCACCAGGAACACGCATCAAGGAAGTAAATGGGCTCAAGCCAGATTTTAGGTTGAGACTATGCACTGAGAAAAAAAAGGTTTAATACCTTGAAACTTAAACCAGAACAAATCTGTTGTTTCAAAATCTGTTCTTTCTGCACTTCTGCATTACTCTGGGTGTGGCAGTTGACCTTAAGTTCAGTGTTATGTAAAACCACGTCTGTGTGCCTGCGTATCTGAAAATAAAAGTGAGTGGTATTTTAAATATGAATAACATTGTAAAAATGAATATGCTTTATCTAATCAATACAATTGTGGCAATAGATTACAAACAATATTATTAATTAAATTCAACAAATTAGAATTGACTAATAATTAATCAAAATGAGTAAAGTTTACACCAAAAAAATTAACTAAAATATCTGAATAACAGACAGATGTCAAAGATTAATTAAGAACTCTTTATTTTAAATTGCCAACATTGAAGACACCTGATGTTATCAAGCAGAATAACTGAAGGAGAAAACCATTATTTTAAAACAAACCTAAGACAAACACCGATCGCCATAATGGTGACTTAAATGTACTTTTTTTTGTACGTTTAACTAATTTTAAATGGTTAACTTTTAAGGAATTAATTTGATTAATTATTATTCAATTCTTTTGTTAAATTGAATTAATAATATTGCTTGTAATCTGTTGCCACATTTTTTTTTTTTGATTAGATAAATCGCATTCATTTTTAGTGAAGGGCCATACAGAAAAAAAAAAAAAACTGTTTCTAATAAACATGGGAAGCTTTTTAAGCATGTTGACATGAACAGGACTTCATTCACTGCTTCTGATCTTAAGCTGTGTTGCCATATATTTGAGCTAAGCAAACCCATCAAGTCCATTTTATGGAAAATCCCAATAAAATCTTATATTTGCAAACAAAATTTGGAATAATATTGCACAGTGACTGAGAGAAAGAGAAAGTGAAGTATTTGCATTAGATTGAGACTTGTTTTTACAGTGACTAAGAACTGCAAACAATGTCTCGAAAGACACATTCTTGATGGCATTCATCTATTTCATTCTCAGTAGAGAGAGAGAATCAGTTGTCTTTCAACACGCACTGTTGGCACACGCAGGTCCTCGCATTATGGAGAAAATCAACTGTTGCGCCACTTCTGCACACATTGTTTAGGTGGAAAAATCTCACTGTTATTCACAGCAGTTCAGTTTAGTCACGCAAGGTGTCTGCATCTCGGTGCTGTATACAGTCACAATAAAGTATGGCAGATAGTGCGCAGGATTGCAGAGTGTGTACGTGTGACCTTATCTGATTTGCATAACTCATTCCCAACCAAACCGCCATAATCTACGTTATAATCAGAGAGCCAGCAGGCAAACCCATTAGTTCATGCATAATGGTCTCCACCTTCCCTGACTCATCAAAACACTGCTTGTTTCTGCCAGCATATCACCATTTTTTTTGTAAAACTTAGGCTTCTAGATTGTTTGATATATGCTGACAGCTAATTGGCTCAAACACTGGCTACGTGTAAACACGCTGCACATCAGAAAACAGCATCTCTGGACCGTTCAGTCGAACTACGTGTTTCTGTCCGCTTGGTTGACTTTGATCACAGCTCTTATGTCACAGCCTTCGCTACCTGCACATGTATCATCTTTCAGTTCATACTTTTAATCCTTTTGTGTGAAAGGAGATTAAGACTGTACAAAGCCTCAAGTTAACACATTTTCATTCTGCAGAGGTAATTGAATGCATAACTGGAAATAAGCACACAAACACCTGTACTCAGGCAGAGGCGGTTATGTTTCAGTTATGGCTCAGGGTGAGTGAGGTTACCACATTTCTGGGAAATTCCTTTTTTAGCTAGGATCCATTCATGACGAAGAGAGAGGAATGAGTTTGGGGTAGAGAGTTTCATGTGCTGTAAATCGTCTTTGCTTCAGCCAACACATGGGTCTCATCCGGTCTGGTATAGACTTAGAGGGTCAGGATTTGTGTGGATTGCTCTTGTCTGATTGTGTATATCTTTAAAGGTGCACTGTGATGTCAACATGCATACACGATAACACGGTATCTTTTAACCTTTGCCTGTGTTCCTTAGTTATTTAGACATCAGTGTTTGCCTTAAGGTTTATGGTTCAATTGTGTCAAAGGCATTTTGTCTGTGTTGTCTTTGGAAGCTATCCGATGACAACATCATACGGTTTAGAAGACAAATTCTTTCAGTGCAGATTTTTTATTTTTTTTCTCCTATTTTTTTCACAGAATTCAATGAATACAGTCGCTTGGACTGATATATTGTGGACTTTTATTGCACTGATTAACACAATTATGTTTTAAATTGATTTACTTTCGTTTTCAAGCCTCATTGGTCGCACAGAATACAAACAGAATCCCCAGCCAACAGACACTGAACCGTACCTGATAAAATAAATTAGTACCGCTCCACAGACACACGTTTTGTTTTCAGTTGAGATGAGATGCACTAATGAATGGGTTTAGCAGGAGGCACACCGCCAGGCTTTGCACATTGTGTTGATGCCAGCGGATCTACGTTAAAGCGGATGTAATGACCACGCTCTGACATCAGAAGCCTTATGCTTCCTCTTTCTCCTGGCATGTCCACTTATCTTCCAAGGCCAGAACACTGGGGCTTCGCTAACATTGTGCTGCCCCTTTGCAGGCAGTGAAGTCACTGGCTACCCACAGACTCCCATCAGGCTACAGTGCAGTAATAAAACTTTCAGCTGATAACCCCTCCTCAGTCACAAGAGCTTTACAATAATATGATTTTTAAATCTGATATATTACTGTATTCCATATAATAAATAGGATAACATTATAAAATAAACTGTAAGATTTTAGAAGGTTTCTCTGGTGCTCACTAAGTAAACAGAATAATATTTTAAAATATTATTACAATTTAACAGAACTTTCTGAATTAATGAATTAATTTTCTATTTTAATATTTTTAACATATATTAATTTACTACTTTGATGGTAACGCTGAATTTTCAGCATAATTACTCCAGTCTTCAGTGTCACAAGTTCCTTCAGAAATCAGATTTTCTCATGCTGATTTGGTGCTCAAGAAACATTTCTGATTATTATCAGTTGAATACTATTCAATTTATGATTATATATGATATATATATACACTGTAAAAAAATAAAAGAAACCTACTGTTTTACCGTTTTTAAAATGAGCTACAGTAAGCTATTGTCAGCTACAGTATTATGCTGTTAAATTATAGTATATAACTGTAAGTTAACAGCATTTAGCTGTAGCTGACAAACTGTATTTAGCTGTTAATTTTAAAACCGGTAACGCACCATATTTTTTATGGTATGATGCTGGCAACCACAGCCAGTAGTTTACCTTTTTTTTTTTTACAGGATTATTTTTTACAGCGATATATATATATATATATATATATATATATATATATATATATATATAATTGGAATACGTGCTAACTCTGGAAGGTTGATGGAATATTTACAACAGCCTTAGTACATTAACCGCCCATGCACAGTCCAATTTCTGAGGGAAGGTGTTCTTCCTCATTGCCGAGTCCACGGGAGGTCACGGCCCAGTGAGACGCATTGATCAGTATGACCCATGAGCAGCCGTGCAAGAGTAACACACTCTGATGGTTCAATGTATTATTAATTAAGAGTGTACAGATACATCTGGAAAGATCTCTTTTCATGTCCGCACAGCAGGGGCTGCTTGAACACGTGGACCATTGGTACATACTGTACAGAGCTGAAGACTCACTTGAAGACATGATTGTATTATATGAGAAATTAGAGTCATCACTTTAATGAAGACTACTCATATTTGCACTGTACTGATTTTTTTAAATGCATGAATGGATTTTATTTATTAAACATAACCTTGGGACTAATGTTCTGTGTTTATGATGATTATATTAATGATGGCACAATGATGATAATGATGACACTTAATGTTCCCTCCTTTTATTGCTTGAATATCTATGACAGGTAAATTAGAGCAATTTTATATAATTTTACAAAGTGTGAACATCATTTTTTTTTTTTTTGGGGGGGGGGGGGGGGGGGGCTATTTCTAACTCACGTAATGTGTCATATTTCTACATTTCATACTTTACTTACTAATTTGGAAATGGCACGATTGAGCAGAACAATTATTTCCATAATATTTTGCATGCACAGTAATAAGATGGCAATGTCCATTCAAGAGTCAAATTATGTTTGTTTCTAAATGAGATGCGTTTAAGTTTTTATAGTCAACAAATTAAAAATGTCGCCCGCACACTACCTTTTAAAAGTTTTTAATTTAATGCATACTTTCAGTCTACTTTTTAAATATTTAAAAAAAAAATTAACATCAATAAAAATAAGAAATGTTATTTGTTACCAATGAGCATATTAATTGAAAGCATATCAGAATGAAATGTATATATATATATATATATATATATAGGTTGATTCCATTGTTATACCTTGTAAATCTGAAAATACAAGCCCATACAGCAGGAGAGGGCAGTATATTCTCTTTAGCTGCATAAAGACAGATGAGTGCACTTGCTGGGGTGACAAAGCTCTCAAGCGGGTGTAAATATCCAGCAGGAATAGGGGCTCTTGAATGTCCACAACAGCCTCAAGTGGCTTAGCCAATGTATTACAGGGGACCTGTGCTCTCTGTCATGAACAAATTGGGTCTTTAGTGGAGGCTGTGCAGAATTCCCATGAAGCCCACTGGAAACTGGCTAATAGAGAAGTTAATTAAAGTCTTGTCTAGACAGATAACAAAGCAACAAAGAGGGTCGGATCTGTGACACACCTGGGCTGTAAAGGTAAACATCTGCTAATACTTGCTGTGTGATTCGAGGCGGTTCTATAACTGTAAAAAAAAAGAAAGAAAGAAAGAAAAAGAAAAAAAAAGTCTTACATAAGCAGCTCCTTCATGCACTAAGATTAAGATAATAATGCCATTGACAGTCTGAGCAATCATAATTGCTCAGTCAGCCACTGCACGCAAGTTGCTGCATGGGTGACATAATCTGTTTTCCACCTCATTTCATCGTGTCAGTTGGAACAGGCATTATTGAGCACTACAGTTAAATACATTTGGGGTTAGTATTAATCAAATAATCCTAAAAATAAAATAAATCACAAAATAATAACCACTGTTTCAACTTTGCCATGATATTATTTTTTAAGGATCTTGTGACTGGAGTAATGATGCTGAAAATTCAACTTTCTCACACTTACAAATGTAAAGTTCTATGAATCGTTCTGTTTTGTATCTTTCTGGCATAAACTGCCATCTTATTAATGTTCAGGACAGGACCTGGCACTCACGAATTAACACTCAAGTAGGTCAAGTCAAGGGCTTCCGTGAAAGCACAATACATTGGGAAGCCATCCTGACATGGGAAAAACAAGCAGAGCAAATTCGCACACGTTGTTCAAAAGGAAAGTTTTACTTTTGGAACATGGAAATAAATTACATTATAGACGCCAACAGACAAACACCTTCAGGCCTTTTCAGGCTGAATTGAATTACGTCGGTATGACATATTAATGCGTTTTTGACTCAGCTCAATTAAACAGTTTAATGTATCTAATAGATTAAAGCAATGAAAATAAACATTGTATGCGCATCTCCTGTACCGACATGATTTATGTGGGCAAACAAACACCCAATTATATAGCATGCTACATAATATGCTTTTCTTTTTTTTCTTTTTTTGCAGTCACGCATAAGTCCTTTCAGACAGTCAGACAAAACAAATCTGTTTTCTGAGAAATGAGCATGGTCTATACATAAAAGTTGAAGCACGTCTTTTCTTATCCTACAAAAGGGAACTTAAGCTGAACAAACTTCTTCGATAAACAGTTATGGAAAATTGTAGATGAAAATTTATACTGTTTTTGCAGAGTCAGAGATGGATGTGTTCGGAAATTCCAGATAGCAACAACTGCCCCGTATGCAGCTGCGTTTCACAATCGGACGAGGAAAACAAATACACGTTTACACCTGGTACTTTAATCCATGACTTTTGTCCACCTTCACCCACTTATGTCGTCATTTTTTCGAGGGGAAGGTGTATGGGTGGGGAAATGTATGGACTTTTTCATATTTTTCAATTTAAAGGTCCCCTGACATTCAGTCAGCATAGGCGGAGAACAGGCGGTCTTTTGTTGCTCTTCGAACACATTCGACCACATGGGCGTCTACCTGCAAAAACCAGGTGTCAAAAGGGCCAGTGATACTCCATTTGTATAGCGTTAATCATTTATCATACTCAGAATATTCTGAGAGTCGCAAATCAAACTTCCGAAAAAAACAAAAAAAAAAAACAGAAAAAAGCAAAAAACAAAAAACAGACAGGGAGTGAACAGAGAAAAACTACACAACATCTCTGTATGTCCACCTCCCTCCCATCTAACAGAGAATGGGACATCCACACCATTCACGCTGCTCGACTCACAAGGTCGTATCTTGGGGTGCATCCTTAGAGACTTGTTCATATAGTGACAGTCCGCAGAGCAACAGCCATGAGTTTGCCACCTATCTACTCACCTAGTCTGTTTAAGAAGAGGGACAGACGGTAAGTGTAAGAATGAGTGTATCATAACAACTGACAGCTGATGGATTAATTGATAGGCGTGAATGTGAGCAAGGAAAGTTAGTCTGGTCTAACCACTCAAACTGGCTAATACTGTAGGTCTTGCTCTGCAAGGTGTGAAAATCATTACGATACAGACAGTCAGCGAAGTGCATTACCGGGTTCATCGTGGATCATGTTACTAAGTACTTACAGATGGATTGCATAACTTGTTTTTTTTTTTTTTCAATTCGTAGTAATTCGTCTAAATCAAGAGTTTAGACTGATGATGCTATTTACATATTTTATTCTTCACTATGGTAAGGGTTTCTCTCTAGCTGTCCTCCTAGAAACTAGATTACAATTTTTGAAATAATAAGCCTCAACTATTTACAGAATGCAAATGTGAAAATATGTCATTCCACACATTCTTTCGTGTGTTCTTAAGTAGATGATTACTAAGTTAACCAAGTTTGGTTAGGTGTGTCTTGAGAACTCTAAGACTTTTTTTGTGTGTTTTTTATTTAAGTAAGTCCTGTTGAAAGTGTAAATAATTAGTGCCACTCAGTGTAAATGTATTAGACATAATATATACACACTGAGACCAGTCTTAAAGTTTCCAACCTTGTTTTAATTTTGTAGTAGCAGTGTGAAGGATTTGTTTAGCGGAGAGTGTCTGGGATGTCTCCACCCTGGCCATGGTGACAGACGGAGACACACTGTACCATGGCACATCTGTGTTTACTGTGATGTGCGAGATTTTTTTTTTTTTTTTTGTGGCAACTGAATGAAGCATCTGTTTGCTCATATTGCTGCATCAAAACAATGTGAAAGTTGACATTTATTCAATTTATTCAAAAGTTCAACTGAACTTTTTTTTTTCTTTTTTGCAAATTTATTAGTCTCAGTTTCATTGGAATGTAATTTAACTTTCTCTTGCTAGAGAGTCTAACTGACTAAAATAATGACGATTAACACACTATTAGTAGTACTTTATAACCGGGAGGTTCTGTGACACTTGATTGCCTGCAGACTCTCAGGCATAACTCTTCAAAAGTAGCCACTTCATGGTCTTTCCCTCTTCGTCTGAGGGAGGATTATCATTGCATACTGTACAGACTGTGCAAACGTCTTGTCAGTTATCCTGACTACAGCTCACCAGGAGTTAGGTTAACTCTTTCTGGAGCATTCCTCTGAAATCTAATCTGTCAGCTTTACTAACTCTGCATGAAATGGAAAGTGACAGCACGGTGACTAATTTGTGCTTTTCTGTAGAGTCTCATTATGAGGATCAACTTCGAGCCGTCCCCTTTTAAAGGGCTACACTGATCCAAACAAATTCTTGCTCCACTCATAAAATATATATGATAGACTGTAAAATGTTGTGAATGAGTCAATAATGTAACAACCCCCCCCCTCCAAAATAACAACAACAAAAAAACAACGTTTTGTGACATACTGTAATAAATTCATTTTAATAACTTTGCAAGACCCATCAAATGATTTCCAACAAAAAAAAAATCAATTCACAAGAAAGATATTATGAGAATAATAACAGTGTCTGTTTGTGAGCCGTGCATGTTTATAAGTTGGACAAAATTGAAGTTTGATTTTGTTATAGTTTATGTTATTACATAGTTATAATTTGAGTCTACACCAGGTAGGCATTTTTAGAAGGATTAAACGTTTATTTTGGTTTCTTATATTTTTGTCTATTTTTTGGTGTGGTTTCTTTCACTATGTTATAACTGCAATGTAAAATGCGTTCAAATTGTACTTGCTGAGGACTTTACTGTTGTATTCATTTATTATGACTCAACTGTTTTAATGTTAAAAAGAAAGCTGATGGACAGTGCAACAATGTGTTTCTAAATCAGAAAAATGTTCAAATATTAGCTTACTGATATCAAAGTGTCTATTAGCTTATGATATCAAAGTGTTACTTTGATTCTAGCTTGGTTGAGCCTTATGACTGTTATACACAGTTTGACCACTAGAGGCACTAAAGGCTGAAGTCAGACAATGTGGAGAAAATCTTTCCCATCCAGTTCTCATTATCTCTGAGCAGTCGACTGCAAAACTGTAAACTTGACCTGGAGGCATCGATTGAAAGACAGTAATAAAAAAAGACAATTCTGCCAATAATAAAACTGCTCAATTAGGCTACTGATTTTCACCTTGTAACAAATTACTGAGCTTTATAGGAACGCGTGGTTCGTTAAAGTGAAACCTTAACATGGATAAGACAAGTGCATTCACCTATTTTGTCATAGGGCAGCTATATAATATATTTCACTGGGCATGTAATAACGACGTATAAACATAGTATCAAATATCAAAAAGGGCGCTTGTTAACGGCGTGTCTTGTTTGTGTTAATGTGTTTTGGAGGTTTGTCCCGCGTTTGCTGCTGCTGCATGCTGTGTGTTCTTTGAGCGAGTTCAGTGAGAGGGCAAAACGAAAATCTATGCCACAAGCCTCATTTGAATAATACATTCGGGCGTCATACGACGTCACCGAGCGGAGTATATAAGCCCGCTGCAGCAGAAATAGCATCACTTGCCGAGCCGACAGTGTTTCTCTGAAACCGCTCCTAGTCTACTCATAGCGCCCGCTTTTATCTGCGCGTATTGCAACAGAGCAACGCAACACAAACAACCAGGATCTTAAAATCGTGTTCAAGCAAGTCGCAAACGTGGCGAGAAGTATTATTCAGACGGGTCTTGTACTCAACATGAGCACGGAGATGTTTAAAACGCCAATGGAGCTCGCAGTCTATCAGCTGCACAATTTCTCCATCTCATTCTTCTCATCCTTCCTCGGCGGGGATGTAGTCTCGGTCAAACTAGACAACAGGTAGGCCGATTTCACGAGATTATTAGATGCTTTTGACAGTCGCCAGAAATTACAGTCGGACATGCATCTTAGTTTGGTGTTTTGCGGCATCGACACAGATGTCACGCACTAAGAGCTTGTTATTGCAGTGTCTGAACTGCGTTTTAATACTTTGTGTCTTTGTCTTTTGCAGTGCCTCTGGCGCAAGCGTTGTGGCAATTGACAACAAGATCGAACAAGCGATGGTAAGATCCAAGTTATTCTTTTAACACTATGAACATGTTTGTAGACTTGCAGTGGAAAGTATCTAGTTTCTGTGTAGGCTGTAACCAGAGCTGTGGCACGCTCTGGAGCTGCTGCATAGTGCATTGCATATGCATTTGTTTGCAGTAAAAGTCAAAGGTTGTTGTACAACACCACATGCACCATTTTATATAAAACAAGTTATTGTTTAACCCATTTAATCCCCCCTGTAACCAAAAGTGAAAAATTTACTATTTACTAATTTATCTATTAAACATTACTATCAATTATAAATGAAAAAAAGCATGTTTGGCACAAATAATCTGAAAAGTCTTATGTATTAATGTTTTGTAATTTATGTTCTAATGTATTAAGATTGCTCATTATAGTATATTCTCACAATATTTGTGTTTGTTAACCCAGAGCCACATTTGAATAATTAACCTGATTGTGGATTAAGCATAATAGATCATTCTTAGATAATTATTCTTAAATTCCCAACATCACAATTACCTGATAGTAAAAGTTTGTTTTAATCCATTTAATCCCCCTAGTCATATATGCAACCCATTTTTTGTTGTTGTTCTTTAAAGGGTATTAAACTCATATTAGTACTATTTAACGATACAAACAAATGCATGGCTTTAACTACCATATCTAGTACAAATTATCTTTAAATGATCTGGTATTCATGTATAACAATTACTGTCTTGCAGTATATAAATCATGCTCACAATAGTTGCAAATATTTGAATTGCAATAAAAAAATACAAATGGGAAACATGCAATTATTCTTAGGGTACATTTGAAGAGTTCAGATGCAAAAGCCTCTAAGTGCCATTTGAAATTTTCTTCTAGAATGATCATTTTTATCAAGCTTGTGTATTTAAGTTCAGTGATTTCACTTAAATGGCAATGATAATTACCTATTAATTGTTATTTAAGTGAAATTACTGAACTTAAATATACAAGTTTAATAAAAATCATCATTAAAGAAGAACATTTCAAATGGCACTTAGAGGCTTTTGCATTTGAACTCTTCATTTACACTATGTACTAAAAAGAACTGTAAAGTTTTTAATTAGCGTTTTTCACGCACAGACGACAACATTGTCAAAACAATCCTGTTCAGACTGATCAGCTAAAAAGACAAAAAAATTCTGTATTCATACTTGGCCAGTAGTTGGCGATGTCATTACAAAGAAATGCTATGCTCCTATAGACAATAAACATGTAATATGCATGTTCATGGCGTCACCGTTTTCACAAATTCGCGTTTAACTTTACAGACGATACAGCGATTTAGTTTCAAACACTCGCACTTTGAAACTTTAGGTTTGTTTTCAGGCCCCAAAAACGCTGTTGTCGTGTAAATGAATGGGCAAAATGCATACAGAGTCTTTAGTTTTTAATTAAAAACGATATTATGTAAACAGCTCCTTGGATTCTCTTTCCCTCACAATTATAGAACATACAGTTGTTGTCATAACAAATTCAGGAACCCTGAATAAATGACCGATTATTTCATTGGGCTCTTCAAGGAGTAAAATACATGTGCTCAAGTTCTCAGCCTCATTCTTCTGAGTTCAAACATGACTTCCACATGCAAACAGATCAGATGCAATGCATTTAATAGTCTGCGTATGTTTTGGTGCGATCGTGGAGACTCAATTCTCTGTATTTCTCTCGTAGGATCTTGTAAAGAATCACTTAATGTATGCAGTCAGAGAAGAAGTGGAGATCTTGAAGGAGCAGATCAAGGAGCTAGCGGAGAAAAACAACCAGTTGGAGCGTGAGAACAGCCTGCTGAAGAACCTGGCGAGCCCAGAGCAGCTGGAGAAGTTTCAGTCCCGTCTGCCCTCAGACTCCAGCCTCCCCCTAGAGCCTCTGGAGCTGGGCTCCCCCGAGAACGGCGAGCACCAGTACATCAGCACGGGGTCTGCTGTATAAGTGGCTCTGCCATGGGGCGGGCAGAGCCACAGCTCTCACCTGAAATGGACCTCCAGATATGCAACTTCAAGTTGAAGCTGGCTGTACAGATGAAACCTGACCTGAAATGAAAGCATTACGACGTACCAGTGGCCAAGTTCTGTATTATCCGACAATCTCTTCGGACTAACATGGAAAAGAGAGAGTGATGTAGACGTCTGAGGTTACTGTACAACGGGACTGACGTGCCCCTTGCTTGGAAGGGGGCCCAGCCTTGCTTTCCTTTGGTCCCTCTCACGAAGAGACGGAGAGGGGTTTGCCTGATGGAGCTGGCCAAGAGCGCATCTTCGGTCAAGCCAAGGAAACGTACTACGTCACTACGATATGCCCCCACAGTCTCACGAGAGCCCCACCTGACGCAAGCTGCACGGGACTCTTGTTCCCTGATCCCTAGTGCTGTGGACATTCTTAGCTCCGTTAGTTCAGGATGCTTGAGACAGACCTGTACGGAGCACCGGTCCTCTAGTCCACAGCGGTGACTCCTGCCATATGATTTGTATAGCATCGCTTGTATCTCTGCAGATGGGGCCTGCTGCTTAGGGGGATTGTTGCTTGTTTGTGTTTTGAAACGGAACAAAATGAACTTGTTTATGTGGGCTGTGTGTAAAAAATGATTGCTCTTTTTGTGGGAATGAAAATCTGTATACATTTGCTATAGTTCTGTAAATTAGCACCTGATGTAAAGCGAAATGTTCTGAAACGGACGAGGCGAGGGGCGGATAATGTTCCGCCGACATGTCAAACGTGTTCCTGTTGACCTTCTTTGCCAACCAACTAACAGGCACGATGGTCTCTTAAGGAGGCCACATGGTTTTCAATAAACTCTAACCACCAAAGACTTGCCTAATACTCACAAACCAACAGGACCATGTGTAACTTTTCACAGGAAGATGTTTTTTTGACAGCAGTCTTTTTGTAACATGGGTATTGTTGCTTTATTGTGTCCATGGTGTTTTGTTTTTTTACGATTTATGGATGCAAAATGCACATTGCAATAAACCTGATGTTTACACTAAATACTACCCTCAGATCTTTTGCTTTTTCTTCATGAAGGACAAGAACATTTTCTGTAGTTTTATATTTAGTAGTGCATACCACCTCTTACAATCAGATTCTTAATCGGTCTCTATAAAAAAAAATGCAACTTTAAATTTGATGTAAAATCAGAGCAAACTTCCTTGGCCTCAATATAAGATTGAGAGTCTTTTAAAAATGAGGTGTTTGACACTATAAGTCAAGTTCATGCATAGAAAATAAGGCCTTCACAAAGCAAATTTAGACCAAAAATATCCTCTTAGCATGCATGGTAGTTTATGATAGACATTTGCTATTCAAGAATGCTCGGACATCACTTGCTCCTCACATTTTACTACATGCAATGAAACTTCTTTATATGAATAATCAAATTCTTTCCAGTAATCACATAAAGATAAATGTCATTGACCTCAGTGAGAGTGGCACCATGTGCATGATAATAAAATAAGTTTGGACTTTCCACTGGACAATCAAAATGGCTTTTAAAAACAAAAAAAAACTATAAACTATGGAAAAAAGAGGGTTTAATTGCAGATGGCTATGTACATACACAGATCTAGAGCTAAGTGCACATTGGCTGCTGTGCTGTAGTGGTCCACAAGGCTTTGGGGCCAAGCACGGTGAGAAAACAGACCATGGCGTGTGGAATCCTCATGTTTCTCTCTTTAGGAAGGCCACGCTCAGTGTAACTCAATCCTCTCCCTTATGTAAGACTTCTATGTATGACCCACATCTCAGCATTCTGGAAGGTAGGCAGTAATAAAGTATATTCGAAAGACTATGCAGGGTCATGTCCACTGGGTCTTATTGCAGATGGGTGGAGGTTTAAAAGGAAATCACTTCTGGAAATATCAGAATCCAAATGTACTCTGATCTGAGGTTTCCTTCATTTTTTATTGCCGTTATTAACATCAAGCTATATAGCAAACTAAAATCAACTTAATTGTACTGAACATTTATATGGTAAAAGGCTTACAATTTAAAACCGTGCAGCCAGCTTATTCCAAACAGAATAGATAAACCATTCAATAAAAATAAACGCATGAATAAATAGTCATGTGTTTCAATGCATTATGCATTAAGTATTTTAATGTATTATAACTGGTTACAATTATTCACGAGACCATGCAATGCATTATAGGGTGCATTACCAAGCATAATAAATGCATTAAGTTTTTGTTCATGGTATTTTTGGATTAAAGTAAACAACCATGGACAGTGTTCAATGGTTCAATGTTCAGACTCAAAGTGGATTCACTGGTTATCTGGCATTTGTTCTGCTTCCCAAAACAGCTGCAAGACCTCTACTGTTATGCAACTCCCAAACATCTGTTTCAGTTTGGCGTAGTGGGCGTTTTTCTATGTCAAGGCCTGGTGAAGTGTGGCCGGGTTTGCATGCGAGCGAGTTACGGTGCACTGATACATTTACTTGTTTGTTCTGTATGTAAATATAGGCTCAGAGTAGGCTGTTTGTGCCATATTTCAGAGGAGTGACATTATTTCCTAAGCCTCTGATCATAATACCCTGTTGTGGAAAATTATTGAGTGTGATCCGCAGTGTAAACGGTGTTACCTCATTCTCACTTTGTACAAACAGCCTCTCGCTCCCAGGTGCATCCTGTAGAGACAGAAGCAAATGAGAGATGTTTACTTCTGGAATTTTTTTTAGATCCTTTAGAACAAAATTGACAGTATACATAGACAAAGTCATTACCAGCGCAAAGTGTTTACTACTTTTATGGAACGCACTGACTGGTGTCCAGCTACCAAATTTTCCATTGAATTACATTAGAGAGTCCAAATAAATACATGCAAGAGTTATATAACTTACTTAGGTCCCACTTCTGGCTTTACGTACTACTGTATGTACTTACATTGAACAATAAGTACAATGTATTATTGTGTTCATCTTGTATTGTAAAACACTTTTGCTGCTATTGAGGTGTGATACGGGTAAGGTTAGGGACAGGTGTGAGGTTAAGGTTAAGGTGTGAGGGGAGGGTCAACTGTGTAATTACAAATGTAATTACATAAAGTAATTATATCTGTAATTACATGCTGGTATTTTTAAAATATAAGTACAATGTAAAAACATGTAAGTACACAATAAGTCCGTTGTATCAAATTATTCATTTCAATGTAAGTATGTAGTACTTAAAGCCACTTACTGTAATATAAAGTGGGACCCTTACTTATATTTAATATACATGATAATTTTTCATGATATCATTTAGAATTAGATAATATAATTGCTATAGGTCAGACTTATAAGACGTCAAAAACACATTTGAGGAAATTACAGTGGAATACAAGAATCGTTGTAAAGAGTAGTGCTAGCCGTATGGTCAATCCTCTTCAGACATGAAAGGCAAACACATAACCGGTATGACCCATTGTTCAACTTGGGTTGCATATAAGTCATAACCACAGATATGTACAAAAATCCCATTGTACAAACCACATATTCAGACTTTCTGTGATGCGACAACATGTCTTGCAAGTATTATGTCTGTGTATGCACAAACTTATGACCTTTTGTTGCAGACAGACTTAATGTATACAGTCAGACTAAATCGAATCTTTTCAAGTTCTCTGAAATTGCTTTGGATGTTTTATCTCAGTATTTACCCAAGCCAGTTTGACCCAAATAATTTTCATCCATAAAGTCTCTCATGATTTAATATTAACTGGTCAATCTTAAAATTGAATCTTCTAAATGGTCTCTCTGTTTCGGAGAAGCAGAAAACCGTGATAAGTTTGCGACTGATTAATTTAATTTGTCTCCGAGTATAATCTACGACAACACCTTCCCATTAACATGTACAAAATGTCAAACAAAATGTCTCTTATGATAGAGCATTTTGTAATCACATGACCAGATGTTCTGTTTATTTGAGGTAAACCACTATTGCTCTTGTTTTTACAGATTTCTAAGGGTGTGGGATGTGATAAGCTTACCACACTCCACCTATAGAAAGAGGATTTGGAAACTAACATTAGTTACTTTCACACGACTTTAAAAGGATGTTGCCTCACAAACACATATGGGTAGTAGTTCCACCCTAAACTGTTTACTAATCTCTGGGCTGGTGCAAGAGGCCAAATATACCAACAGAAGTTGGCCAATGACTTGCAGAACTTATGTTTGTTAGTCCCTCAACTTGATGAGTTTTAAATGAGGAGGGTATTATATGACGATCCTTCAACTGCATCTGGGTGGCTTTAATAAAGCTCTCCTCAAAAAGAGACTCTTTGTAGAAGGGAGAAGGGAATGTGCTCTTATTTAACAGTGCTGGATTTCTTCCTAGACGCATTGTCACATTCAATCTGAAAGGTCCATCTTTCCCCAGGGGTTTTGAAAACACTGTGAAACACTGTGTGAGAGGTGTGCTCCACTGTGGTACCAGTCTCGCAAATAATGTGCTTGGAACACCTTATTTTTACCAAGTGGAGCAGAACAAAGGCCACCAGCATGAGGTTGAGGATTTGAGAGGAAAGCCTAGAATTCAGAGTCCTACCACGGGACAAGCACAGTTTGTTTTCTAGCACTGACATGTGTCATAGGGGAAAATGATGTGCTCCTGTTACATAACTTTTTCGCGATGAACCCAAGTACCTCAAAATTGTTGGCTTTCTTCGAGTTGTTTTGCTAGATTTGATAAAAGATATTATGTACTAAGGCTTGTCACTATACCAAATTGATAAAAATGTAACAAAACCTCACAGAATTCATCAAGTATAAACAGCATACCATATTGCAAATCTCAACTTGATTATTATATCCTTGAAAGAATGTAACATTTTCACCAGTATGTCCTACTTTGCCTGCATATAGACAGTATACAAGCATTAAGGTGTATATACAATCTCAGCTATGTCTATGACTACGTTTACATGCAGCCAATAACTCGTTCAAAACCGGGATATTAGCAATAACCCGGTTGCGAACGGCCATGTAAACACCGGAAAAAAACCCGAATATGCTCATATCCTGGATTTTAAAAACTGAGATATTATACCTGGGGTACCCCTTTTCGAACCCGAATTTTTGGTCATGTAAATGCGTATCGGCATATCCCCATAGTGATTTGTGTTCTGCGCATGTTCTATTCGCAAGAAATCTTGGTCTTTTGAGTAGAGAAACTTCTCGCCGCATACAAAAATCCGCGTGCAGTATACCGGAAGTAAACATGGCGAGACACATCGTTACCAGCATCAAAGCGCAAATAAAGGCAATCGCTACCTGCCCCGAACTATTCATCATCCGCGTGCTGCTGTTGTTGTTATCTTTGGATACAGGAAGAAGAATCGGCAATTACGCATATTGCGTCTTAAGGTTGTCCGTGCGTTCTAGACGCTAACTGCGCGTCGCCGTTTACATCGGGATATTGCAATTCCATGTATACAGGAGAAACTCTCTCTGCTCACGCATGTAAACGGGTTATTCCTAATGTTTCAGAAACCCGAATAATGACCTTAACCCGACCATAACCCGAAAATTGGCTGCATGTAAACGTAGTCATTGTTTATATTGTTATACTATACTAACTATATAGCATATTTAAACAGCTTGATTGCTTGCATTGTCACAACATTTGAACTGTTATCGCCCAGCTCTAATCTTCTAAATGTGACTATAAGGCAAGATGATATTATAGGCATAGTTCACTTTGAAATTAATTTTTGTTTAGCTTTTTTGTTTTGTTTATATTTTTTAGCTTACCTCAAGGGCATCCAAGACGTAGGTGACTTTGTTTACACAGTATTTTCAATTTTAAATTTTCAATTCTATCTGTCAGTCATATATTGGAGGTCTATGGGGTTCACCTCAAATTAAACATGATTCAATGACTCGTGAATGTAAGCACACATTGATGGCCTAAGACACGAAACGAGCGGTTTGTGTGAGAAAACGAACAGTATTTATATAGATTTTACCTCTTGCAACCACAGCCACCTCCAAGTGATCTGAGGGCGAGGGCACTTTGTGGTTGTGGTTACAAGAGGTAAAAAGGATATAAATACTGTATAAATACCATTAACATGACTTTCTGTGAAGCTTGAAACAATGTGTATTGTGAATAGCATTCTGAGCAGAATGGTTTTTGTGTTTACGATAGTAATATGAGCAGTTAAATTGCTGGTGTTTTGTGTTGTTGTATAACTTTATATATGGTGAATGCATGTGAGTGCAGGGTAGAGTATAGGTCAACTCGGGGGCAAATGCCTCACCTGGGATGCTGTTGCAAAACCAGTTGAGCTTTAACCTCTGTAGGTCCCCTAGGGAAAGTTCAAACTGTTTAATTTCACATGAGTGTGCAAAAGGCAGACAAAAAAAACAGCCAATTGTAACATGGAAGACTGGTAATAACTATTGTTGCTTGTGAAATATCTTGTTACGAATCTTACTCTCTTTTGAGAGAATTATATGGCCAAAGGCTGTTGAGACAATCAGTAAAGAAGCCTTTGTATTCTATTAAATATGCACACAATAGAGTTGTTTCATAACTGGTAAAAACACTGCAGAACAATTCTGAAGTGATAGCTTATGTAAAGAGTTTAGTCACGTCAGTTCATGGAATCGACTTCATCTGTCTTCAGGACATCTCATGCTTGACAGTAAGACATTTAACCTTCTAACCTAGTCTAGGTACAAGGCAAAAAACAGCCCGTGGACAAGAAACAAAGTAATTGTATTGCTTACTGAATGTCAAGCATGGAATGTGAACCTCCTACTTGATTCGCATGCAGAATATTGTAAGGTGCTTTCCTTCTGCTCACATGTAGCAGCATGAAGGAATACCAGAGCGTCTGTTTGTCCTGATCATGATTCTCAGCCAATCAACACTTGGATCCCCTGGGAATGATCTCATCATGTCTCCTGCCATAAATACACTCTCCAATCCCACAGACAACCCATCCACCCAGCCACCCACCCACCCCACCACCCATCCACCCATCCATCCATCCATCCATCCATCCATCCATCCACAATGGCATTATTTCAGAGGGTTTACATTCTCTCTTTTTTTTATTTTATTTGGCTTATATTGTTTGGTTTGTGTTGACATAGTTGCCCAAAAGGATTTCATATGGTATAGAGGGTGTAATATGAATCCTTCTTCCACAGAAGAACATCATGCCTTAAGATTCAACATTTCATAATCGTGCGTGTTAACAGCAGTCTGGTGTTCTTTTTCGTGATTCATCATCTGAAATCTAATTTTGCAGATCGTGGATTCCCACAGAGAGAGAACATAGAAAAAAAAATCATGCTTGAGGCTCATTTTTCTTGGAATGCATACAGGTTTGGAAGATTAGTTTCTGAAACACAGCTCCTCGGTCGCATTGCATAACAAGAGAATAGCTGCTTAAAAGATGCTGGAAAAATGCTAGAAACTGTGCTCAACTCATTTCTTGCGTAAAATTTCCGAATTATATTTGGAGCCTTTCATGAGTGTGGACAACGCATTCTCATCCTTTAACGTCATATAGAACGCTATATGACAAAACGGCGCTATACTACGCACATGGCACCCGTTATCGTTAATATAACACGCGCTGTGAGGGCTAAGTTTAGGTGTGGGGTAGGGTGTGCGTGTCATATTCACGCTAAAGGATTTATAACGTCTTGGGTTCACGTGTTATATTAACGATAAAGGGTGCCATGTGCGTAGTATAGCGCCGTTTTTGCATATAGCGTTCTATATGACGTTAAAGGATGAGAACGGGCTGGTGTGGAATAATCATAGTTTAGATCTGCATGGCAATGCTGAGTTCTATACAGGAAACTAAATGCAGTAAACAACACTGGATATCACCTCAAGGGTAAGTATTGTTAAAAGTGAGTGTTTTCAAAACACATCCCGGATGTTCATCTCTTCCTTGTGACGTTGGTTTTATCCAACAACAGAGGCCTTGGAGTGCAGTTAGCCCGATGTCTGCACGGGTAAACCATTCTTGCTATTGTCCCTGCAATAGCATCTAAATAATGAGGGCAACTGAACCCGTTGTTTTTGTTCTTTAGTCCATCAACAGTTGGATTAACAGTAGGCTCATGTCATATCAGCTTGTCAATTTACGCATATTTTAATTGTATTCTGAATGAGGAGACTATTAAATGTTTTGATCTGGTTGCTGGGTGTAGAGAGCAATGAGAGCAGTCATGATATTCCCACCACAAGTGAGTACATGTTGATTTAGCAGGCATCTACTAAGCTGGGAAAATACAAGCTATTTTTGACCACATATACCATTTAGTTTTTCCTGCCTCAGGAAACTCAGGAGTCATGAGTTCCAGACCTCATTCTATTAAAGGAAATTTTACCCCTGTGACGTGGGATGAAGTTGACAAAAATGCTTGCAAACAATGGTGCTAAAGGCTGAAACCACCAACGCAATGACAAGGACATCATGTTATCTCTCATACTGTACCTACACAAAGACATTCATTCAAACCAGAACAATTATATAACAGGAAAAATAATATTTTTTTTTCCTAATAAATAACTATCTGACTGAAACAATCACTGTTGAGAAATCGCTGAGTTTTTGGAGAACTTCAAGGATTGCTTCACCCAAAAATGCTAATTCTGTCATCAAACCAGTATGACATTCTTTAAACAGTGAAACAGAAGTGCTGTCCACTTTTGGTCGATGCAGTTACAATGAATGAGGGCTAAAGCTTTTGATCATACATTGATCATACAATTATGACTCATGCAACTCTATGTATTTCAAGACTTCCAAGCCATTCAGTTTGTGTGAAAAATAGGCCAAAATGTAGGCTGTAATTCACTGATAATCTTGCCCTCCAGCAAGCTGTTAACCATATCATTGAGTCAGTGAGTTGAACTTGAGAAGATGTACGAATACATAAGATGTAAACTGGACCAACTGATTCATTGAAGAAGTCAGATCTACGGCAAATGTTAACATTTTCAGTGTTGTGCATCTATATGGAAATCTTTCTCATTTTGGAGCTTGACAGCCCTTGTCCTCACTTACTTTTTAATTGCATAAAAAAAGAGGCCAATAAATTCTTCAGAAAGTTCCACTTTGCATTCCACAGTAGTTATTTATTTATTTATTTATTTTTTAATAACATGAGGGTGAGTCTTTTAATGTGTTACTCCTGAGGGCAAGGCCTGCGCACATTTGGACCAAGTAAATCTTCCTTGATCTGTTTTTCTTAGTCTGGAAAGTGGGTAAAAAATCATTTACGCACAAAGAGAGGATTAGAAACAAGTTCTATCGCATTCACTATAAAGAGGCACAACCTTGTCTACACATCTAAGACATTTGGAGTAGTCATAGACATGAGAACATGCTAATCAGACAATGATGTCTGAGACAGTTGTGTAACCCATCGTCTTTTCGTTCCACATCTGAAGCAATAAAGAGGGCATTAGTGTAATGGACACAATTAAACCTACCTTGGCAAAGTACACGCTTCAACTCAGCCTGAGCTTAACCTGCTGTCTGTGTGCTTATGTCTCTCACTTTCCTGGTTATGAAATCTCAAAATATTTCCCGTACTGTATTTTAATAGAACAGTACAGATGCCTTCATAAGATGTGTTAAAGTTTTATGATTGACACCTCACTGACAAATTTGAGAATTTGTCAATCAAGAAGTTTGATCAGAATCAATTTGATTCGACCCAAAATCATAACTAAATGTTTGCTAATTTCATTAGCTTTTAGAAAATGTTAAGATGTGTTTTAGTTAAATCGTGAGATTGTCATCCGGTTTGAGTTTTGCCTAAGCCTATCAGTTTCTCTTCCTGTTTACATCTTCAGGGGAAGAAATGCCACCAACAAACCAGTGGTGGGAAATTTACAGCATTCCATATGTGAAGTAACTTTTGCAGTATTAATCATTTAAGTCTGAAATGGTGCAGATCCGTTTGAACTTGGCACAATGAAGATAAATCAACAAGAAAAGCCCTTGCAATATGTTGATTTAAGTGCTTTAATGGAAACACATCAACATCCAGCTTTTTTGCTTTTGTTTTGAAGCCTCAAGCACCGTTAAAGATTAAATATGGGAAGTCACAGGGAAATAATACATGTGAAGATTGAGACTAATTGCATGGTGCTTACACGCCAATGCAGGATGGGGCTGAGCCGGCATGGCTCCCTGTACATTTTTGTGCTTGTCACGTCATATAATTTTTCATAGTAATTACTACCCACCTGTTACATATGTTCAACATACAACATTTCTCAGGAACAGACTGAGGAGGCAGTGTTCTCTTTTACTTTTACAACTCTCCAGTGGTTTGGGAAAGGCAGCACTTCACACGAGTATGCTAGAGATTATTCAGCCCGATCTCATGAAAGTTCGTGTCTATGGCACGAATGTCATTTCTCGTGGCATTTATACGCCAAAAACAGTTTTTGCGTGTATTTGGCACGCGATTTTCGCGTACATATGATACGCACTTTTTTGCGTATAATACGCACGAACTCCCCACCCCCCTCCCCCCTAAACCTAACCCAGGGTTTTTTAGTGCGTACCATATACACGAAAAAAACACTTTTGGCGTATAAATGCCACGAGAAATGACACTCGTGGTATAGATACGCATCTTCATGAGACTGTGTTGGATTATTAGTGTGCTGCAACCCTCAGCCACACCAACACATCAGCACTGTCCTATACAAACACATGCAAGACTCTTGGGCCAGGGCTTTGCACACAAATGACATGCACATTGGTGTATTGACTTTTTTATATAACATTCATCCCCTTGTTTATTGACTGCAGATGGGGAGATGTCCTAGTTAACTAATGGTTCAACTCACGCCTTTCCTGTATGGATGGTAAATATAGTCATATCTCATCAACACAGAAGATGAAAACAGTTAAACTGTAAGCTGTGAGACTCAACAACAAAGAGGATACTACAAAATAATCCAAACATTAGATTTGTGTGTGAAAGGCATTTTTTATGGGAAATGCCACAGGGCAGATTTGGGGTATTGAAGAAAGGACTGCACAATGGCCAACTCCACTCAGCCAGTGAATAATGCTTTCAGGTTTAATGAATGTTCCAGATGAGCATCCATCTTTAAAAAAAAATAAAATAAAAATAAAACTGCAACATGTACATACCAAAGTTAAACTAAGAAAATAATTGTATGGTTAAAGGAAATCAAAGCACTCATTTGTTGCCTGTTTGATGGGAAGAAACGTCCAGACATTTCATTCACACTTTAGCTCATTGTTTAATGTTTGATGGATTTAGTAGACTACTTAAAATTTAGTGAAACATCAACTTCAACTGAATTCAGAAAGCCACTGGCAGAACACCTGGGCATAATAGAATTACAGCCTCACTTCTTCCCAGACTTTTCACACTTGAGCAATATAAGAAAAAACAAAAAACAAAAAAAAACTAACACACAAAGACATATTACCATGCCCGACATAAATGGCTTTTAAATGGTATTTTTGGTCTTTTTTTAGTTAGTATTATGGCTGTAAATTTAAAGCTAAATTTTAATAAAATCTTGTTTTATTAAAAATTCTGGCAATATGAAAAATCTTGAATCAAAAAGATGCTTTTTGCTGAAAAAGTAGTGAGAATGGTGTAAAGGGGCTTGGACAGGGATAATCAAACCTTAAGTTTAGATTTCCCCCGCTTTTAAACCATAAGTGTGCCAAGTATCTATATTCCTTCTAAAGCAGGGGGCATACTGTATGATTTTGGCCATGATCTGACCATCTGAGACAAATGTTGAGAATCCTCTGATCCTAGGCCAACATCTGAAGTCTTAGTTTAAATGGATACTCCAATTTTTTTTGGAAATAGGCTCATTTTACAACTCCCCCAGAGTTAAACAGTTGAGTTTTACCGTTTTGAATCTTAGAAAATTCAGCCGATTTTCCGATATTTAGAAGAATATGAATAACCAGACAGTTTCTGGTCTCATTGACTTCCATAGTAGGAAAAAAAATATATATGAAGAGTTCAGATGCAAAAGCCTCTAAATGCCATTTGAAATTTTCTTCTTTAATGATGATTTTTATCAAACTTGTATATTTAAGTTCAGTAATTTCACTTAAATAACAATTAATAGGTAATTATCATTGCCATTTACGTGAAATTACTGAACTTAAATATACAAGTTTGATAAAAATCATCATTCTAGAAGAAAATTTCGAATGGCACTTAGAGGCTTTTGCATCTGAACTCTTCATATGGAAGTCAATGAGACCAGAAACTGTCTGGTTACTCATATTCTTCTAAATATCAGAAAATCGGCTGAATACATTCGAAAACATTCGGGGGAGTGGTAAAATGAGCCTATTTCCAAAAAAAGTGGAGTATCCCTTTAACATGTTCACCAACGGCAGCCGATTAATGAGCATTGTGATACAATTTGACCTCAAACGACCCGAGTCGATTTGACGCACAGTCCTGCAGTGTGGATTCTCCCACAACAACCGTCAAAAGGCAGAACCTGATGATGCAATCAGTGAGACAACAAACCATCACTTGCAACACACACATTGTCTTTTTTCCCCATTTTTCTGTTCAAGACAAGCCATGATCAAAATTAGACTTTGTTTTTGTTTGCAAGCCACCATTTTGATCCTGCCCGTGTCACGGATTGATGATGTAAACTCCAGACGAGTCTTGTATGCGTCTGTTTCTAACGTGTCTTGACTGCAGTCTGACATCAATGACAAGTGTGATATGATCCAACAGATCCATCAGATCCAACAGTGTGACATGGCTTACATTCTAACATTCATAAAGGACTATTATAAATCATACAGTGTGCACCAGGCTTAATTCGGTAACACTTTACAATACGGGTGAACTAATAAGCATTAATTCATGCTTAACTAATGCACAGATAATACTGAATTAATGTGTAACTAATGATTATTTAAGCTATTCATTAATCATTACCACATTAGGAACTAATTAAGAGTATGTAATGTATTAGTTCATACATGAATTGTTATTAATTAAATATGTAATTGTGGATTAATTCCATAATAACTCGTTTTTTTAACTAATAGTGTCAATTAATATGTTATTACCAGGATGAGACAAAGCCTTGTATTTCAACTTCCAGATAATATGACAGGTACACTAATAAGCATTAATACATGATTAATTACTTCATTGTTACTGCAAATTCATGTGCAAATTACTACAATTACTAAATGACTAGTTAATAATGATGTGCCCCAACAAGTAAAGTCATAACATAATGATAACTTTGCAAATCATTAGCTAATGATTAATTAAAGCAGACAACTGGAAGTTGAAGTGCATAGCTTTGACTGATTGTGGTAATTAACACATTAATTTACACTATTAGTTCATAAAATGTTATTACGGAATTAATACACAATGACACATTGAATTAATAGCAATTCATGTAATACTTAATCTATTAATCATTTAGACTCTTTATTAGTTGCTGATGCAGTAATCATTAATTAATGGTTTAGTTCTTCATGAGTTATACACTAACTCATTATTATCTGTGAATTAGTTAGCATGAATTAATGCATATTAGTGCAGCCGTATTGTAAAGTGTTACCCTTAATTCATTTAACCCCCCCGAGAGCTGCTGTTCATGCTATTTCAGTCATACCCACACTATGAAAACGATTATGGTCTGACTTCACTTTGAACATGCAGATATAAAAGTTTAATTAAACCTATAAGAGTGTAAATACACACTTTGGCAACTTCTACCACAGCTTGGAAAGGATGTTTAAACACAACAGATTTTAATATTTACTTTATGGTCGTAAGGTTTACAACAAAACATTACTAGCTGCGATTTTTCAGCTCAATACCACATGCATTTTGTGGTTTTTAACAGTTTTTATTTGATGTGTTCTGAATCAAATGGCAACAGAAAACATGTAACTCTGCAAATTTCTTTAGGATGATGAAGTTTATAGCGAAATGCTAAAGTACAGTGAGTCTAACATTTTCAGTTGTTAAACGACAATACACAAGGGATCTAACCTTACAAATTAGTACACATGGCTTCTGATCCAATTACAAACCTCCACCTCACACGCGTTATGCCATGCCATCCTCAGCCTAGATCATTAAATAGGAACTTCTGACCCTGTACAACTAATGTGTTTTCAAGCAGTCGACATGTTTGGCACTCTTGCCTGATTAGACGTTCAGATCTCTTGGATTTAATGGGGTAGTACAATTTATACAATGCAATCAAAGATTTATCTCTCTGTCCTCAAATAAAAGAACAAACTAATGCAGCAGTAATGCCTAAGTATTAACAACACAGGTTTTATTATTATTATTGATCATCCACTTTTACACTAGTTGGAGGGGCTCCAGTGCTGGCGCACTAAATATGCTGAACACTTCCAATTTAAACCAGCATTTTGGCACCCAACACTGACATAATGCATTCAGGTAAAATTAGAAAGTAAATAAGGCTTGCACCTACTGAGGATTCACGTTCTCCATTTGGAAGAAGATAGCCTAGATTTAAGCTTTCTCTATGCTAGACACGATTTACACCGGGGAGCACAATTGGTTCTTGTTAAAAAGTTAGTATTGAGTGCAAATCTGACCACAAAGTTGCAGCGTAAATCACCATCTAGGTCGCAGGAGAGGGGAGGAATGCTGATAAGACAGGACAAACTGTGAATAGAACGTGGCCCTAAATTCAATTTTAGCTCATAAAGAGTCGAGTGGAAATGCACACGTGCACAATGCACACAATGCACAAGAGTGGTAATGCACACGTGTTTCTGTAAACGTACACGTGTAAACACATTATAGATAATTAAATATCTGCCAAACCAGGATTTATTATTATTTTTTTTTTCAAAGTCTTTGACTCTGTTGGGCTCCCTTAATGGTGAAAAAAATGAAGAAAATTCATTAAAAAATGCATGTCATAATTAACTCATCCTCATGTCATTCCAAACCTGTATGAAAAGATGATATTTAAAATGTGTCATTGCTGTCGTTCGGGGTCCAATGTTGTCAGATCCAAAATAATTATTTTAGAGTAGTTGTTTTTTTGTTGTTGTTGTTGTTGTTTTTTTTTTTAATAGCCAAATTGAGCAAATATATATTTCCATTTTAGCTCAATAATAATAATTGAATCTCTTTGAGTGCATATTTAAATACACTATAAAAAATATTAATTGAAGTAAAACAATTGTTGTGTGTTTTACAATAAATTCTTTTTTATATGAATTAATACATTAATATAATGCATTATAAAACTATTTTTATGTATTAATTATGCCTTGTAACGTATAGCTTATAATGCATTGCATGGTCCCATGAATAATTGTAACCAAAGTTATAATATTATAAAGCATATCTCTTAATCGTAACACGTTTAGAAATTAAAATGCATTAACATCACAAACAACCAATTTCAGATGTAACGGGGAATCTTTGGAAAACATTAATTTACATTATGTATACCTTTATAACGCATACCACATTGTAAAGTGTAACCAAAACAACTTTTTCAGTCTTTATACTTCAAAATTTCACATTTAATTCAATGTGTTACTTTGTAATTACTTGTGAAATTAACTAGTGATTTCTGAGTAAATAAAAAAAAAAAAATGTTTCAACATATTTTTCGCCAGTGTGTTTAATGCATTGGTGTTCTGCTGAAAACATTTCAAAGCAGTTAACTCTCTTTTAAGAGCTCAGCTCTGTCAGAGTTCTCTGCACAAGGGCCAGTCAGTGCACATGAGAGCACATGACATTAGGGAGGAGGTGTAAGGGAGTTGAAACACACGCATGCATGGATTAGAGAAACGGCCCTCTCTTTTTCTACCCACCACTAAATCTCTAGGCTATTTTGTGCAAGAAAAGGTGAAAAACACACAAGCCTATCATCAGCTATGTCAGCACAGACACCAAAGGCAATAACAAATGCAAACGCTGCACTGATTCATTGGCGGTGCAAAACGACAGCTGCATGCAGATTTATGCATGTGAGCGGGCTCGTGCGGTACATTCTGTCCTAGTTGGACGGACGCCCGCACACCCTCTTTAAATCCGCTTTGTGTCCAAGGAACTATCACACGGATCATGTGTGGAGGACTCCCACTGTTTTGAATGACTGAAGTTCAGGCCACTATTAAACCAAGCAAATGAAATTAGCTTCATCATATCAATAAATTCCCAGAAACACATGGACAAAAGTCCCTCAATCCATCACTCTTTAAACACTGTCCCAAGGACTGTTTCCATTGGCAATTGGTGGAATATTTGTAAAAAGGGGGCAGATTTTGTTTGCCTTGTTCCTTTCCCCTTGAGAGAGAGAGAGGGGAAGTGTGTATTGACTTTTTTTAAGTGCAGTCCAAAGCATTTAGCTGACTTTGTCTCTGTTACCTCCACCTCAGAGCTTTGATTTCAGTGTTGGAAGTGGAAAATAGCTGTTATATTGTATGTTTAGTGGGTCACAATCCTTTCAAAGCTTAAGTGAGACATTGGCCTTTATAATGTATACACGATGCCACAAAGCACCATCAAAGCAGAACAAAAGTGTAACAGCCTTATGCAAGTCTCAGAAATGAAACAAAAAGGACAAGAAAAGGGGTCCTTTGAGGAAAATGGCTGCAGGGCAAAGAGCCCACAAAGAAAACAGGCCAGACATAGCAATCTGCCATGTAAAATACATTTGTTATAATTGAGCGGTTGGCAGAGCCGTAGCACCCAGTCATATCCCTGTCACGCAGCTTCCTCCCTTTCATTTACCGTCCAAGAACACTGGAGTGGTTTGTTTCCAAGGATTGGAGTAGTTGTGGAAATGCGTTTGGGGTTAATGCTTTTGGGCACAATCATCAAATTACACTTGGCTAAAATAAAAATAAATAAATAAATAAATAAATAAATAATAAAAAAGTTAATTAATTCAAATTAATTGAATTAACAGGTTAAGCATTTTAGCATGTTTTGCACTCAGCAAAACAAGATGGCAATGGATGAATGGAATTCTATAATGGCCACAGCCTTGAATGCCCATTTGGTTTTGTAACGGATTACTGTGGACAATTTATGGACTTCCACAGTAATGTTTTTATGTGGAGGATTTTTACAGCAAATAAGTAATTTGACTAACTGCATATCATAAATCATTTTGATAACAATTTTAAAATGACAGCACAACTGACAGCTCAATCTTATTCAATGCAGCCTGAATCATAATCACGCCGTGTTTGTTCGTTGTCCAGAAGAAAACTGCACTCTCCCAAGGTTTTTTTTTTTCTTTCTTTTTTTTCTCCATTTTGTCACCTGGTGGAGTTTGGGTTCCTTGCCCCCGTCGCCTCTGGCTTACTTAAGCCGGATGCACACTGCGATTTTGGCCACAATTTGGACAATTTAGACAAACTGTGCAAATCCGAAAATATTCCTCTGATCCTAGGCTAAAATCTGATACCTGTTATCACTGTAAAGCTGCTTTGAAACAATCTGTATTGTATAAAGCGATACATAAAGGTGACTTGCCTGAAAAATAGTTCTCTCAGCTCTGAAAATTTTCATATGACATCATTCTACTTATTGTCTGTTAACTCTCTCTCTCTCTGTGTGTGTGTAAAATTACAGCAATTTATGCTTCTGTCTGGTCTACTAATGTGACCTGAAATGACAATTAAAACCTCTGTGAGAATGTAAAGCTGACTACCGTTGTCATAATTAAATAAGATGAAACAGATATAGAACATGCTACATAATCGAAAGGGAAATCAGAGGTTCCTTTCAGCCTTTAACATCCATGTCTGGTTATGATCTAATCTTTTTAACAATTTCCTATTGCAAAAAAGCAGTACATAATATCAGAACCTTTATAACACTAAAATGAGCATCAGCACAAGGGTTGGCAGAACAGCGCTAAAAGTGTGATGTTTACTGAGTTCTTTGAGTGTGTGATTTTACAACTACAAACCTATAATGTGGTTATGCAGAAAGGCATCTATATGTTTCTAATTTGATTTTAAAGCTCATTATCCTCACAAGATTAAACTAAAAATGTTTACCAGCCATCTTAGGTGGTCCATAGGATTTATTGAAACCAAGTGCATTTGCAATCAAACTAGATTCAAGAGGCTGCAAACTATAACTACTGCAATTTTGGGCTTACTGTGGTCAGTATATGGGTAAAATACCTTTCCCATAAATTGATCGCACAAATCTGGTTCCCCGAATGTTACATAATAGGACAATTTTGTTGTTGGAAGCCTTATGCATAAGCCAGCAGGAACCCACAATATGATATCAGTAAACAGAAACCTGAGCAGTCTTCCATTTATTGACTCAGGCTGCTTCTCACAGGACCACTCGGCATTCTAGACCTTTGCTTAATCCAGTTCACCCCCAGATAATGCAACCGAGCAGCTTGTAGAAATGTGGTCAAGTATTCTAAAGCTTAAAGGATGTGAAAGTCAGCAGCACAAGTAAATCGGTGGAGAAATCAAGAGCTCAATCTCAACCGCCTCATTTCGAAAGGATATGCAAATACAAGGTCTCTCTAGACCAATGAGGAACAGGAAGAGAGCACATGGTAGGCGGTGGATTACATAACAGTTAAAGCAGACAAGGGCGCTGTCTAGGGCCAGCAGATGTTCTACAAATGGCAAACAATTCACACCAGTGTTGCTGAAACCACCTGTCCTCGCGACACCATCCTGAACTCTTGTTTGTTCACATAGAAAAAACAATTAATGAGGGCTAAAAGATAGGGTTCAGTAGGCTTCAAACAATTTCAATTATTTGAATCAGAAGCAAACATTTCCATAATGGAAAATTAATAAATAGACATTCACCTTAAAGTAATATAAATTCAAAATGTCCACTTTATGAGCATTTGAGTCTGGTTGAAACGTCAGCATGTACAGTAAATGTGTGGAATTAAGGGAATATACTGTACTATCATACTGTTCATCAACATATCAGACTGGGGGAAGTCATCAAGCCAGAGCCTGTGAGTGGGAGGTAAACACAATAGCTGGCACGCAATGCTTGTCTGTGTGGTCTATCGTTCAACAAGGTCAAGCTTTGTGCGTGACTTTTCCAATGGCTGTAAATGTTTGGAGCTGTTCTTTTGGAAATGAAACCTCATACAGATGGCTTCCATGCAGAACAGTGGGACAATACCAGCCTTTTCCCACTGGAAAATATACAGAGAACATCACATGCTGTTCTTGAACAATAAATAGCTCTGTATTAAAATGAAATTAAAATCCACCAGATAGGCAATATATTATTTTTTTTAGTTTATTTTCTCCTTTTCAAGTCAAGTACTAAATGGACAGTATTTAAAAAATTATTATAATAATAAAAAAAATAATAAATATGAGCAGCAAATCAGCATATTAGAATGATTTCTCAAGGATCATGTGACACTGAAGACACTGAGTAATCATGCTGCAAATTTGACTTTGCCATCACATGCATATATTACATTTTTCAATATATTCAAATACAAAACAGTTATTACAAATTGTTTCATCTTGTTGCTGTTTAACCATATTTTTAATCAAATAAATGCAGGCGTAAGCATACAGTAAGAGACTTTGTTTAAAAACATTAACCCATCTTATCAAACCAACATTTTAAATATTTACTATGGAAATAGCTCAATTATTTAACATAAGATAAAGCCATTTGTGTGGAGTAATTGAAGCTAACACTGGTCATGCAGTGTTGGGGGAGGGGAGCAGGTGTACAGCTGTGCTGGGGCAGGTTAAAGGAGAACTCCAGCACAAAATAAACATTTGGTCTAATTACACATTGGTACATAGTCAACCGTTCTCTGAGATTTGTTTTCATGATTATCGAATGTAAAGAGTTGTATCTCTAAAACTGTTTAGCTTATAACGCTAGTATATAGGGCATAGAGTAATGAAAATAAAAATCGCTAGTTAACACTAGAACGGCCACAACGGTCATTTTGACCATTTTGAATTTTATATCTACAATAACTTTGTTGAAAAAAATAATAAAATCCTGCTGGTACCTGACTTTTCCTAAAATTGTCTGTATTTTCATTTAAAATACTTTTCATATAAATTAAGTTACGTAAACGTAAGGCAAAACAAAAAAAAAGATTAACATATTTACCTATTTCGGTCATAGACGGTCATATTGACGAGTGATGATTCGGATGCAGGGGAACAATCGGAGGTGGAAAGTGACAGCGACGTATTCTGGGTGCAAGTTAACATTTCCTTCTCATCAGAGAGTGATTCAGAGTCCACATCGGAAAAAGAGACGGCTGCTATCATCAGACATGGCGAATCCAGATCCATTCATGTCGGATGATCCTGGTGAGCTCTGCTGCCCTGTCCTGCGCTGTTTGTTTTGCTGCATGGGCTGTTCACTAGTTCTGCTCTATTATTATTATTATTATTATTAGCCTATTGACCGCTTCGCAAATCGTCACTATCTAACATTTTCGTCATAGTTTTTGTCATTCAAACCTAGTTTTTATTTAGTTATCGTCTCGTTTTCGTCTTTGAAAAAAATGTGGTTGACGAAAATAATTAAGAGAATTATTCATCAACGAAATAAACACTGTTTTGAATCTAACGGTCAAAATGACCGTTTGTGGCCGTTTTAGTAGTTTTGGAATTCTGGCACTTCTAGTGTTAATACCACTAACAAGGCTCAAAATAGCCCAACAGTAACACGGTAGCATAATGAGGGTCCCTACATGCAAACCGAAGCATTGAGAACGTTGTAAGTGTACAGGCAGGAGCCATCTTTGGAAAAAAGTCTCGAGCAGTCGAACCACGAACACAGAGTACACTTGGCAACGCACACTTGGCTCGGCATTCGTGGTTCGACTGCTCGAGACTGTTTTCCAAATATGGCTCCTGCCTGTTTTCACGAAGTAGACTGTCTTTATAAAATATCTTCTTACTTATATACTAGCGTTATAAGCTAAACAGTTTTTAGAGTTTTTATTTGATAATCATGAAAACAAATATCAGAAAACGGTTGACTATGTGCCAATGTGTCATTAGACCAAAGGTTCAATTTGCGCTGGAGTTGTCCTTTAACATTAAGGAAAGAGCTGTAGTAAAAAAAAAAGTGACACCTAGAAGAACACACGTCTGCCAGGATTTCCTTTGCAAATGTTTATGTGGCTACCCACTGACCAGATGAAATGACCCAAGTCCAGACATCTATAGCATTTGCAGAAGGCATGAGGAGGAAACGCAAAGCCTTTGATCACTGTGCTGTATTTTTCATCATATTATTCTATGGACCTTATCTTGTGGATGTATGCAAAATGCTTTCAAATATAGGTTGGCTTCATAACTATTTTTCCATCATTCCAGATGGATTATATCTGCGGTACTCAGAGATGAAGATGTACAGCCTGTTGGTGAACAAATAGATCAACACCCAATCCCAGAGAAACATACTGAGAAATGATAAGCCCATTGCACTTTTGAGAATTGAATGCCTATTAAAGCTGCAAGAATCATGTTGACTAAACTGATTACAAAAACTAATAAGTAACAGTCCCAAGCAGTTCTCACAAGCTTTGGAAAAATCCTTTCAGCAGAATCCTGCAGGATCGATCTTGTTAAGTGTCTTTTTTTTGTGGATACTCAAAATAAAAAATGAATTGTTCTGCTTTTTGTCAAATAAAGGAAAATAAACATGATGTGAATTTTGCCTTCTCTCTGTCAGTGAAGCTGAAACTTGTCTTTTAAATAAAGTAATTTATGTAAAAAAAACAAATATTCTCAGTTTTTGTAATCTGTATGAAATCAGAGAGATGTCAGTCTATTTTATTTTATCTTTCAGCTCATTATAGCGTATTACGTGTTAATGTGACCACGCCCACTGAGAGAACGTGCTATTTAAACACAAATGTTGAGGCAAGACATGAAAACGCCCACATCAGCTGGATAAAACATCCAGTTTAATAAGAATCTTGTACTTTACCTCGTCTTGCTGCGCTGTGAGGAATTATACTATTGTAATAATCCTGGAAAATTTACCAGATTAAGTGCTGGTAGTTTCATTTTGAGGAGCAACGGATCCAGCTGACCGTTGTTCTAATCACAATATTGAATAGTGTCTGTAAACTGGACAAAGACTGTTTAAATACGAATCGCATGTCTCAATTCATTCATTCATTCATACACACAATTCATATTCAAACAGTCTTTTTCCAGTTTACACACACTAATCAATAACGCGATTAGAACAAAGCACTTAAGAATAAATAACTTACATCAGCTGAATGTTGTTTACTGCAGCTGTACATCGTATGCTGTTCATTCGCTCTCGCTCCTACATTAGTAGCCTAAATATTATTTTTAAATGAACACATCCAAACTATATTGCTAAAGCCTACTGAGATTTGTTCTAATCACGATATAGACTAGTGTCTGTAATGACTATTTAATTGACTAGTTTTGGATTATCCAGTTTTTACTCTAAAATAGACATCAAATAAGCTTTTGTTAGACAGTGTATGCTCATGTTGTATGTATATATACATATGTACGTGCAGAATGTGAAAAAGTTTCGTGTGCATGACACCAGAATGACCAAATCAAAAGGGCAAAATCTATTTGATTGTACCCTCTGAACCAAACTCAAATTACATTTGTCATGCTTTCATATTTGTATTGGCTGACGTACAGTGCCTGGTAGACACTCTAGACGTATTGGAACAGTCACATGTTGTTCCTTTATAAGCTCTGCCATGAGCTCTGCCAAAAGACCATGAGACTTGCATTATTTATCAACAATGTCCTAACTTCGAGCCATCCATCATACACTGAAGCATGGAAACACTAAGATCAAAATCCAATGTTGCACCCAGGTTATACTAAAACATACAGATATAACACATCTCATTTCAATTAGCAGTTTTACAGTTCAGCATAATGAAGTAGCTGCTTAATTAGTGAGCTGGAAAGTTAGACAGCCAGAGAGCTTTGCAGAGGCTGTAGAGTGATGTGTACTTGACCTTTGACCCAGACAGTGATAAGACAAATGTACAAAGCTGTACTAAGTAGAACACACAACCCCCATGGCCGTTTTGAATTTAAATTTTTCGAGATTCATGTAATTCCTAATTGAGTGTGACGAGACAAGAAACTTTTTACATTTTTGACATATTATGCATACAAATAAACGCACATGTGTGCATATTTAAATTAAAATTAATGCAAATATTATTTGCAAATAGTTTAAATTGATTATCTCCCAACTAGAATAGACCAATAATTTCCTCCATTGTTCAACTTCTATTTGCTTTCTAAAAAAATTATATATATATATATATTTATGAACCAAAAGGTCTAAATAAACATTGATGTGGTTTTTCTCAAAACAGACATACAAAATAAGCATTCTCACACTATTGGAAAGCACAGATGCGTAACTGACAACGGGGGATGTTTTCATTTGTTTTTCTTATCAGTTTGATAGGGCAGTGGGAACTCACCAGTCATCGTAGTTCTCATTAAAGGTTCATGGGAGAGGTGAATCAACCAGTTATACTTTAGATTTCAAATGGCCTCATTACATCTGGTATATTGGTGTTAGCACCATGTAGCCTCGAGCTGTGCACAGAAGGAGGTGTCTCCTTCCCGCATTGGTGCCTGTTGTGTATTATTTCAGCTGCTAAGGACTCCGCTCAAAGTGTTCTACAGGTTACTATAGGATTAAGGAATTACATTTAATATTACATAACCCACATCTGTGTGGGCGCGCCATCTTTACTAGGACTTAAAGTCTTTTAAAACCATTTTACGGATTTTACGCATAAGGTAAAGTTTATGCATGAAACGCTGACCATACATTTTTCCCAGGACTTGATGAGGCAGCCCACAGTTTGGTGTAAAATCCCAGGGGCCTTATACCTCCTGTGACACACATCTGTGCTTAGCAGGAATGCCCTTTGCGGCCAGGACCTGACCCACTTCGCTCCGGGAGTGAGGCTGGGAAAAGCTCAGTCAGCCTGGCTGGAGGTGAAGAGCAAGCAGCCTCAACTACCACAGTATGGCTTCACCAGCATCACTCATTAACCAGGCCGTGCCTGATGAAATCTATTTTCATCATTCTCCAAGTTCAACAGATCCCCTTTCTGTTTATTTTCATACAACCAGAGTCACCATGGCAACTATGGTGTGAAGAGTACGTAACGGAGGGTGAGACAGAGAGAGGGAAATAAAAAGTCATCAGTGAGTCATGCATGGCCATCCCAGAAACCTCTTCACTATAGAAGGTTGTATGGGTGTACGGCGTGTTTATGTAAGACTGTCACAAATTTGCTGGGGGGAAAAAAATCTGATTCATTATTTACATTGCTGTTTCTTAGTGAACAAAAAGCATTGCTATGGGCTGAAAAAACACAACACATTGACTATTTTCAATTAGTTTTTGTATATTTAATTAAAATTAATAGGAGACTGCCACCAGATTAACCAATTTATTTGTATATATATATATATATATATATATATATATATATATATATATATATAGTTTGTTTTGTCTAAATATAGACTACACAAGGCTGTGAGACCACTCATAGTCTTGAGATTTTCCCTCTGTGTTTTTTTGTTTTAGGTCCAGGCTGAGTCAGGACCTAAAGTAAGACCTTTACATGACTAGACCGAGACTTGGCAAGACTTGTACATAACAGTAAGGAACATCCAGTGACAGATTATATTAATTACTGTTGGGAAGCACAGCTCTGCAGCTTCTTAACATGGGCATGAACACACTATTCCCTATGTGGAACAACTGAAAGTACTCATATGACGTCAGGGCTAAAGAAACGATCCGAGGCCGTAAAGACAGCCATCTTTATGACACCATTGAAACAGGCACATTTGCTTATCAAGTTGCTATAGCTATCTGTTATTTTTCTATCTTTCTTCCCCATATGCGCACCTATTATTACTGAAAACAATGACTGTGCATTCTTGCTGAAAGAGAGTGGTGGGCTATTGTCAAGAATAGCCAAAAATAGAAGGAATTTCAAAGGAAAAATGTTGTAGTTTATTTCGTCTTGTGCACCTGGGTAAAACAACAAACTATGTTTTTTTTTTTTTTTTTTTTTTTTTTAAACACACACTCGCACAAAAACAAAAGACCAAAATAAAAATAAAAGACCAGTGGGTCCACACAACACAGTCTCATCCCAAAAAGTCATATAACTGACGTCTTGGGACATCTTTTGACCATACGTCAATATCCGCCTTTTTAGGGCCCCCTTAAACGTCAGTAGATGGCGATCCCGGGTCGTCATACAACTGACGCTTTACCTTTAACGTCAGTTAGGTGACGGGTTAGGTTTAGGGTTAGGTTTAGGTCTGGGGTAGAGTTAGGATCCCATAACCTCATCTACCGACGTTTAAGGGGGCCCTAAAAAGGCGAATATTGACGTATGGTCAAAAGACGTCCCAAAACGTCAGTTATATGACGTCTTGGGATGAGACCGGGTTGGTCCACACTGACACTGAGACAAATATTGAGAATATTACAAGATTTCTCTTATCCAAAATCAGAAGTCTTTGATCGCTAGTTTGACATGTTTGCCGACAGTTGATTAACGACTGTTGTGATCAAATTTAACTTCCAATGAAATTATGGCAGTGTTAGAAGATTTGACGCACAGTCCTGCAGTGTGGCTTCTCCAACGACAAATCAAAAACCAATAGGAGTGCAGAACCTGATGACTCAATTAGCAAAACGAGAAAAAAAAAAAAAAAAAAAAAAACACCACTTGCTCTATAAACATTGTCTTTTAGTTTTTTCGATCGTTTTTTCCATTGTTCTTTTCAAGATGAGACATTAGGGGTGGGCGATACCAGTAGACCCGAATCTGTAGATAATTTGATATAAACATTATAAAGCAAAATATGTCGTTATTGTAACATAAATTTACTCATACCGTGATATAAGATTCAAAATTAACGCTAGAGATTTTTTCGTTTGCAAGCCACCATTTTGAATCCTGCATGTAATGCAGCTCACAGTCACTGAACGTGTCACGGATTGATGATGTAAATCTCCGGACGAGCCTGTATCATGTCTTGACTTCCATATAAAGTCTGTGACATTAATGACAAATGAGGTCCTATTGTGTGACATGGATTATCATGTTCGTACAGTCTGAAAGCAACATTCGTAAAGGACTATTACATAAATCGCAGTGTGCACCCGGATTTAGTAAATGAAATAAATCTAATTAGTTTCCAACATTGTAAAAACTAAGTGACTTGTTTCAGTGTCTGTTGTCACATAAAGCATTCACACACAAGCATGGCAAATATAAAGTCAAATTTACTCAAATGAATGTGTTTTTGTGCCCAATAATTCACAATCTATAACTTTCACTAATGGGTGAGTAATTCACTCCATTCCTTTATGTCGCTTCTTAAAGCCTATTTTGCAAAATAATGTTGATGAATATGTTTATAGTGCATTTTTTTCAGCTGAGTGCAGCAAAATAGGCTCAGCGGTGGAACTCCGCTGAAGATAAACAGCATTTGACTGCTCATGCCTGCAGTGTGAATGCTGTAACCTGTTAAAACGGGCACCAAAATAAATACTGCTCGCACATGTACTGTGAAACAGGCCTTAGGCACCAGTCCAGTAAGACCATAATGTATGTTTAGCTAGCTTACTGCACATTGTGAAAGTGCTAACTTGAAACAGACAGTTAATTTCATCTGGTTATAAAGTGTGAACAGACAGGTTCCTTTGTGCAGATTTGCCGTAGGTCTAGTCTGAGGGCTCAGGTTGCTGTCTCTTTCTGACAGGTAGGAACAACAAGTCAAGGGTAATGACATGAAAAAAAAAATACTCTAGCAAAGTAGGCTACAATACGACAAAGCGGCAGACGAGACAGGAGTGGCGTCAGTGATGCAAACAAAGTAAAAACATGCAAACTCAGGACATGGAACATTAAACTCACGCAGATACAGTACATGGATGCATGTCACGTACAGATGTTATACAACACATCCACTAAACCCATTTATAAACCTCATTTTCTGTCGGCATGATGTCTTGTTCATGGGAAATTTGGTTATATTGTCTTGGGTGACTCATTTGATAACTTTGATTGCTCTTCTGCTGAAAAAGAGTGGAGATAATGCTGGAATGAATAATAAAAAATCCTCAATCAAGCAATTTGATTACACTCTTACATGGAATGCATATTCACTTATCTTAGATTTGTCATAGTCAAATTCCTGTCTGCTTGGTTGGTCAACGACATTGTCTGTCGGTCAGCATTTGCAACCCGGTCTCATCCCAAGACGTCATATAACTGACGTTTTGGGACGTCTTTTGACCATACGTCAATATTCGCCTTTTTAGGGCCCCCTTAAACGTCGGTAGATGAGGTTATGGGATCCTAACTCTACCCCAGACCTAAACCTAACCCTAAACCTAACCCGTCACCTAACTGACGTTAAAGGTAAAGCGTCAGTTGTATGACGGCCCGGGATCGCCATCTACCGACGTTTAAGGGGGCCCTAAAAAGGCGGATATTGACGTATGGTCAAAAGACGTCCCAAGACGTCAGTTATATGACTTTTTGGGATGAGATTGTGTTAGCATTTGTGGTTTTTAAGGGAGGCAGGTGGGTGTGATCAACCAAACGTGGGTACATTCACTTCTCACTCCCCAAAAAATGTCTGACTTGTTAACTAATTGTCCACAGTAGTATTTAAAAGCATGTGTAATGCAACACAACACACTTGGAATAATATAACTATTCTGTATTTTATTTTAGCACAAAACTAAATTGCACTCAAATGTTCTCTCAGTGAAATTAGCCATTTTGCTTTTCCTAATGTCATTTAAGTTGAAATGGCCAAAACATGCAAGATGATTGTATTTAAAACGCACTCAAGGCTGCAACTTTTTTTTTAATAGTGGGCCACTGTAGTGATCTTAAAGAGACTACACTTTCAGGACTATGTTTCTTAAATACACACTTAAAAAAGCACTTTGCAATAAATGTCCAATCAAGTTTGACTTTAAAGTACATTTTAAATATCTTTTGTCATGCTTTAGTGCACTTATTTTGATGTCACTTGCATGACATGCAAGTATCCTTTTGTTTACCATAAATGCTTGCCAGTACATTCAACAGTATTACTTTAACCATATTTCAAAGAAAATAGTAGTAAAAATGCACTTAAGTTGGTCAAAAAGCTCTTTAAACTTATCTGCATTTCATATACATTTGAACTGCAATTTACATTTAATTGCAATTAACATGTCTGAAAACATTACATTCAGTTAAGCATTTAAATATATTCTTTATATATTAGTGGTGCACACTCTCAGAAAAAAAGGTACAAACGCTGTCACTGGGGCTGTACCTTTTCAAAAGGTAAACTTTTGTCCATTTTAGGTGCTCATATGTACATTTGAGGAGCTAATATGTACATTTTATGTGATAATTTGTACATTTTAGGTGCTAATATGTACATGTTAAGTGTTACTGTGTACATTTTAGGTGCTAATATGTCAATTTTAGGTGTTAATATGTACATTTTAGGTGATAATATGTACATTCTAGGTGCTAATATGTACATTTTAGGTGCTAATATGTCCATTTCTTGAGCTAATATGGCCATTTTAGGTGGTAATTGGAAACATTTTAGGGGGTAATATGCAAATTTTAGGTGTTATTATATACATTTTAGGTGATAATAAGTATATTTTAGGTGCTAACATGTCCATTTCATGAGCTAATATGTACATTTCAGGTGCTAATATGTAAGGTACCAATATGTAGCCTTTGGATGCAAAAGTGTTGGTACAAAAGGTACAGCCCGGTGACAGCTTCTGTACCTTTTTTTTATGAGAGTGTATTAATCACTGTTTTTAAAAGTATGCTAAAGAGATGTCTGCAAGGATCATCACAAGGGATGTCTCAAAAGTATTTCTGATTGGCTAAAACAACATATGTTGTTGTTTATAAAGCCTAGAGTTCAGAGACAGAGCCAATATCTCTATTTTAATGGTGATATCTGTCAGAAAATAAGTATTTTTCCTTCGAGCTATTCCTTTAGAAGAATTGCAGCAGCTTCAACTAATTACTGGGGACATGTGATTAAGTGTATCATGGTTAGAGAGACGCTTAAGAAAATCCTGTAGCATATGGCCTTGTACTCCAAGCAGGACGTGTTATCTAATACTAATTAAAATCTGTGTCGTAGGAGGCTTGTGTTTCCTGAATGAGAGTATAGCAAATGCTGCTTAAACATAGACACTCAAAGACATGTGCGGGCTGATTAGAGAAAATGGAGTTTGACATGTTCACCCACCTGTGTAAGTGGCATGTTAAAGGTCTTGTAACACAATTTCAAGCAGTGACTGGATGTGGAATGCCAGATGTACCGTACACAAGTCAAATAAGAGACAAGCGTTATTTTTTATTTTTTTGGCAACAAGAAATAGTTATATTACCATGACAATAGTTAATATGAGAACGAAACTGTTTGTACAAAGAGACAAGCGCTATTTTTTTTTTTTTTTTGGCAACAAGAAATAGTTATACCATGACAATAGTTAATATGAGAACGAAACTGTTTGTACATTTGACAGATATCAACATGATTTCATCATGTAGATTTTCATCATTTCATTGAAGTGTGACTCTCTGTAGTCATGTATTTTGAGTCACAACACACAAAATATGATGCTGCTGTGTTACTAGGCAACTGATAACAACACTTATCTACACTGCTTACACACAATGGTGTAGTTTACTCTACACTCAGGCAACAGTTGTGTGGTGAGACAATATTGTCTCCTTGGCTTGTATGAAACACTTCATTTTCTTTTTCTTTTCTTTTTTTGTATCATTTCAGAATAAATTAACACTGAGGAGGTTAAAAAAAACACACATTGTTTGTTGTTTTCGAAACTCCCCTAAAAAGCAGGTCAAACAAGAAGAATTAATGTGCGGGTAATTGAGTGGTTTTGATAAGTAACTGATTGTGCTTGAGTCTAAACGCTTACATAACTTTAGCTCTGAGTTATTGTGATTGGAGACTATTTTAGATGGTTTTGTTGAACTTACACTAAGTTCAAAAGTTTGTGATTGAGACCAGTTTTATGTAATTCATTTTTTTTTAAACAGTATCAATCTTTTCAAAAATCAGCAGCACAACAATTTCAACATTTATAAAAACAAGAAACGTTTCTTATGCAGCAAATCAGCATCAGAATGATTTCTGAAGGATCATGTGACACTGAAAACTGAGTAATGATGCTGAAAATTCAGCTTTTCCATCAAATAAATTTAAATTTACAATGAATTTAATTGAAATTGTAATATTTCACAATATGACTAATAAATGCATCAAATAAATGCAGCATTGCAACGCATTCTCACCCCAAGGCATCACCTTTGACCATGCTTCAATATTTGACGTTTTAGGCGCCCTTTAGCGTCACTTACATGACGCGATCCTACGGCGTCATCTAACTGACGCTAAAGGAAAGCGTCTGCTAAAGGACGCGGTTAGGTTTAGGTGTGGGGTGGGGGTAGGGTACACGCGATCCTAGGGCGTCATCTAACTGACGCTAAAGGGCGCCTAAAGCGTCAGATATTAAAGCATGTCCAAATGCTTCCCAAGGCGTCAGTTAGGTGACGCCTTGGGAGTGAGAATGGGCTGAGCATTGATGACCATAAAAGACTTCTTTCAAAAACATAAAAAAAATGGAGCTCAAACATTTGAAGGGTACTGTTTGTTTCATTGAGCTTCTAAAATGCATAGAAACAACTCCAACCATCCCAATTGTGAGTTTATGTCAGTGTGTCTTATTTTAAACCTCACAATTACTTTTATTCTTCGGTGGAAGCAGGCTTTCCTTGCAAAAAGACCCTTGTCCAACTTAAAGTTAATTCATTATTACAGTTTTTAAGAGTCTAATGCTAAACTTTGACATCTTTAACACAATTATATATGCGGATTTAAAGGAGTAGATCACTTAAAAAAAAATATTTTGATATATTTTCTGAAAATTTACTCACCCCCATGTCATCCAAGATGTCCATGTCTTTCTTTCCTCAGTCTAAAATAAATTAAGGTTTTTGATGAAAACATTCAAGGATTTTTTCTTCATATAATAGACTTCATTGGGAACCAAACGGTTCAAGGTCCAAATGACAGGTTCAGTGCAGCTTCAAAGGACTTTAAACGACACCACACAATGAATAAGGGTCTTATATAGCGAACCGAGCGGTCATTTAAAAAATAAATAAAAAAGTTTAAGTTTTATAAGTACAAATTTGCCTTGCTCTTTTCTGTGATGTGCATTCGGGGCTCTCCTGATCAAACTCGTTCATCAAAATGAACAAATCTTTTTTCGAGTCATGATTCGAAGGGTCCTAGATAAGACCCTTATTCATCGTCTGGTGTTGTTTAAAGCCCTTTGAAGCTGCACTGAAACTCTCATTTAGACCTTGAACCATTTGGTTCCCAATGAAGTCTATTATATGGAGAAAATCCTGGAATGTTTCATCAAAAACCTTAATTTCTTTTCGTAAATTATCAGCAAAAGTTTTTTGTTTTGTTTTTTTACAAGTGAACTACTCATTTAAACTTACTGTTCCAAGTGTGCATTTAAATCTAAACACTTAAAAATCCATTGAACAGCTTTCTTTATTCAGCCATTAACATTGGCAAAGGAACAGTTTAAAATATCGGACACTGGTGGCAAGAAAGCTGGCACGTTTCATTTCATCATGTTGAAAAACGGAAATAGACCCTGTTACACATTGTCATGGCAGCTATGTAACATTAACAAGACTGCAAACTGCAAATAAAGGGTAAGAATACATTATCATGACCTTGAAAGGACAAAGTCATCCAATTGTCAACGGAGAGAGACATGACAACTAGAGCAAACACGTCAACTTCGGTTTCTTGCGTGAGAGCAGAGATTAACAATTAATCAAAGGAGCCTGGAAGAACTCACGCCAGCACCTGTTATTCCTTTCTCTGAGCGTACAGATTTACCTCAGGTAAGAACACCGTTTACAAAGAGCGTATGCATTAACAAGATCCCACACCATGTAAGGCAATGCAACAACGTCACCTGGCAGAATTCCTGGATTAATAATCAATTTATGACTTAGTGTGTAAACAACATAGGATCAAACAGTTCTGCAAAGTAACATGACTGTGTTTTTTTAACCACATAAAATATGACTGTAATGTGACAGAACTGTGAATAACACACATCATGTGATTCTGAGGAAATATTAACATTTAAAGGAAAACAGGGTACTTTCCCAAAAGAGAAAGCGTTAGTCTCTTTCAGTTTTGTATGGTGAAAAAAAAAAAAAAAAAAAAAATCTGGCAGGATTTACTCACCTTCATGTCATTCAATTTGACTGACTTTCTTCTATAAAACACAAAAGGAGAACACAATACTATACCGAAGAATGTTAATGCTGATCTCTTCCATATAATGAAAGTGAATGGTGACCAGTGGCTGCCAAACACTAAAAATGACCATAAACACACTATTAAAGTAGTCCAAATAAATGATTCACTATACTTCAACAAGTCTTCTAAAGTAGCTTTGTGTGAGGAATATAAAAGTCAGTCATAACTCATAACTCAACAAATATTAGCTGTAGTCCCCATTCACCTTCATAGTGTGGAAAAGAGCAGCATTGACTTCATTTTAAATGACTCTTTTTGTGTTCTCTGAAGAAAAAAAAAGAAAAAGAAAAAAACAACTGATGGTGACTAAATTATGACAGATTGTGTTTTTTTTTTTTTTTTTTGGTGTATTATTCCTTTGAGCAACATTAGTCCACATATTTTGTCATTTCTAGTAAAAAGGCTTGGTTTGAACAAGGTTTGATTTAAGGCTTATAACAGATGTTTCTAATGTCATAAAGTCCAGAGGATGGATTGATAAACAACACCATGATTTCTAAACTCTAAACTTCCATATACAGCATATGATGTGGGTTGACAACACTAACAACATTGGCTATAAACATCCTAACGAATGTGGACAAGTGGCGTCACTGTGTTCCGTAGCTCATAGCAGATTGAATGAGATAAGCTGTCTACAATTAGCCTGCCATAAGCCAACGCCACCCACTGCCCCACCAACCCCACATTAAGTGTTCAAGCCCTGAGATCTAAAAAAAAAAGAGACTGACCATGGGAGGGGGAAAGTCTCACTTAGCCCAGGAAGGACATAAATAAAGATGCCTTTATTATCAAAAAGACTGACTAGAAATCTGTCAATTAAAACAGGAGCAAAGTCTGTGGAAGATTTCAAGGACTGGTTTCTTTGAAAGCACCAGAAATTTAGGTCAGCGTTCAATGCATCTTGACAGGGTAGACTAAAACGAATAAGATTTTCCTAAATGGCGAGATTATGTCAGATGATTTTTTTTCTTTCTTTGTAATCTCTGTAGGCAAGGGAGCTGTTTCCATGGTAATACAAAGTATAACTGTAAACACAGACAGGGGAAGTGAAGCAGGAAGTGGCTGGCTCTCATGACGCACATGCTGTCTTTCGAGAGGACGGGCATGCAAATTTGACACGTTTTTCCCATGTGCTTTTCATTGTATATTTTGCGAGTGCACAACACAACAAAATGAGTGATGGCACTGTTCTAATGCATTTTATTTATTTTTTTAACTTTTTTTTTTTGCTACTTGTACTAAATCTTATTTATTAACTATGAATATAACTTTAATAAGTGTATTATAAATGGTATTTCTCACTTATCAAAAGCACGTGTATTTCAATGCGTTTCAAATAGGCCACTCCACCCTCAACTCTGTTTCCTCTGTCAAAACCACAGCAAACTGAGTCTTGGGGAGAGAAAAACATTTTTGCATCAGCCGTTACCATCACAGTCATTGGCTGTTTTAGCAACGAGTCACAGAGATCGACAAAGATTACTGGCTGCCCAAGATGTCATACCACCACTCCCCACACCCACATTACCACAGAAAACCAAAAGTAAAACATTATGTCATACTTCTGCAGGAGATATTTTAGACGTTATTGCCTGATGTGTTTTCAGCGGCATGCTGGTACAGCAAATTCATTCATTTTTCACACTGGCCACTAACAATGTCTTCCTTTAAATGGCCTTCCTGGGCAGGGCTCCCAGAGAAGCCGGCTAAATAAACAGGTGAGGCATATGATTTCTAAATTTGGTCAATATTTAAACCTATTTTGCACTTTTACCCATGAGTAACTTTCCTACATTTCCTTACATAGTCCTCTCTGAAATTTAGAGAAAGGGCTACGTAAACAAAAATGTTCGGCAAAAAGGAAGTCTGCTTGCTTTGTTTTTTCCAGCAGAAACTATTTATATCTTTAATAATAATAATAAAAATAATAATTGTTAAAAAATAATTTATATATATATTTATATAGGGTGAATTAATCATTTAAAAAAATACCAGATATACGCTTAAAAAATGATTATTAGAGTATGTTACTAGAAAATATGAGCTTTTTTTTGTGAGAACTTAATGTGATGTTTTATTTAATACGTCACTTGCCATTTCTTTGTATTAATAAAATTTACTTGTAATTACTAGTGTACTGAAAGAAATGGTGTACACAAGTATTATACACAAGTATTTAGAATATTTTACAAAAAAAAAATGTCAGGTAACACATTAAATAAAACATCACATTTTTAAGTTGAAAAATACTAAATAGCCTACCAAACAATTCAAATTACATCAATGATTATTCTGTTGGGATAGTTTATATACTGTACTCCCTCCGAGATCTCTTTTCAGTTACAAAACAGTTGAAAACCAGTTGAATCTGGTTCTTCCCTGTTCCCTCTTGTACTCACAAGGGAAACCGAAATCAGCAAATCAAGTTGAGATGAGTCAGAGCTCTGCTACCAAGGTCTTTGTTTTCAAATGAGAAAAACACACATGCCGAAAAATTCAGCGCTGCCTGTTATTGTAGACAGGGAACCCCTCATTATATGTGGAAAGGGCCACGTCATGTCTTCTGCTTCTGGCTGTCGCTTGGCCCTCGTCCTACAAGATGGACCTCAAAACAAACAGAAAAAAAAAAACAAAAAAACCATAACCTCTGTAAAATTTTCCACGAGATGCAGCTGAACATAAAAATAGCACAAGCTACGATTAGACAAGTTCATTTATATTTATCAAGCCATTTTTTTTTTGAAACAGAGTTGTGAACTCTGGCCTGTAAACAAATGTAGCTGTTGGTTTGGATAATATTTTTTTAAACATCAAACCTTAAATTTTGTCTTCATGCATTACATTTCTTAGCATTCACTTAAGGAAGTCACAGACATGACATTTTTTAAAAGAGTTTATAATATAATGCAAAAGGTTTTCAGTCAGGTTTTCAGTTACAGATAAATCAAATGTTGCCACTGACGTCACAATTGGCAGCGCTAGAAACTTAAATGTGTACTTAAGTGACAGTTAAAACTGTGGCACAATGGACAATAAAGTTGTTGATGGGAAACATTCAAGTTCAATCTCTTAAAAGAAACAATGAAAAGCTAGTTTGGGTCAGAAGTTCCAAATTCAGTTATAAATTCACCTTTTAAAGCTTAATCCTCTTCAGCACACAGACACACAAGTATAATTTATGGATTCATTCCTTTATTTAAATGTGGTTGTCACTCCTGAAACTTCTCAGTGTGTATGTGGCCTAAAGTTCTCCACAAGCTGCTGATCCTGACTGTGACCTGTGGTTTACACCGACTCTCCTCTCTAATACAGACACTAATTCAGAGGATAACACGAGAATACTGTTACACAGTAAGCCAGTTAAGGACCTCAATGAAAACCATTGGATCTTAGGGTCAAGTGTTTTATCTAGAAGCTCAGTAGCTAGAGGTCAGACAACTGACATCTTGCAGACATATTAACCTGATGTGTTGCACTAGCCTATTTTCAGACGTCTGGTTTCTGAGATTTTTCCTGTGTAAACATGCTGCTAGTCATATAGCGCTCCATGACCTACATCTCATATGGAACTGGCATCCAGCTGGACGCACCCAGTCCTTGATGAATGAACACTTTTACCTCCTTCAAAATAGGCTCTTCAGAACTGCAATGGAGTGTCAGCTAAAATTAGAGGAGTAAATGAACACACACAGGGGTGTGTTGATCCTCCTGCCAGAGTATTTTCATCTGGTTTCACATGTGCTTTTGATTATTTTGCTTGGGATGAAGGGAAGGGATCGGGAAAAGCGCAAACAACAAAATATTTTCTACAGGTTTACAGGAAGTACACAAATATCCAGGAAACAGTGACTCAAAGTTTGCATCACACCAAAGTTTGAACATTAACCCAATGGCATCCTGAAGTCTGTAAACTCCAGACACACGTTTAACCAGTGAAAACCTCTTTAAGTTTGTAGACTGATAAACTAACTTATCTGGCTCTTAAATGTAAACCTATTACGAAAGTAGAGAAAGTACAACAAATCAAACCCATAAATTAGGGAATACAAACAGTCCATGGAAAGAGTGTATGCTATGAATTACTTTAAATATGTTCCATCCCATTCAGCCTGAGCTGCCAATTATTTTGAGTTCGAATTTCTTTGACTACCTTGAAGCTTAGTTTCCTACAGGCTTGCATGGCCTGTGATATTAGGAAAAATGTCTTTATGGAGAGCATGATTAAATATAAAATTCACCATTTTGTTTATTGGGATATAAAGGAAAGGACAGGGAAGTTTGCTTGGCAAAAAGTACAGACTGCTTTTTGGCTTGGAGAAGGCCAAACACTTGCCAAAAAGAAATGAGCCAATCCAGTTTTCTTTGGCTAGTCGTCACGCCAGATGCAAGTTCGAAGTACGGTCATTGGCAAATGCCTGTTCTGAGAAAATTAGCTAATTATTATACTGTTTTTCACTTTGTGTGAAGCAGTGGGTTATGAACATAAAGCAACAATCACAAGCCTGAGACTTCATTTAACAATCATTTTAACAATCACTTCATTTTAACTTCATTCCTTCAAGGTCATGTTGCTTATGAAACATATTAGTTAGGTTTAAACACTGCTGCAGTGAAAATCTGGTGATGCAAAAGGCCCTCATTCTACCAAGTAATAGCTTGAAAATATTTAATAAACTGTGACAACTTGTTTTGAAATTTAAGTAAGTAAAAAAAAAGTGAAAGTTTAAAATAAGGTCAGAAATATGCTGTGGTCAAGCTTGTAAACTTTATTATTTATAATGTAATTATAAAAGTGACATAGTTGTCCAAAGTTGGTCCTGGAGGGCCACTGTCCTGCAGAGTTTAACTTGCCTCAACACCTGCCTGGAAGATTCTAGTAGTATATGCTTATAGTGAGACCAAGTTTAGGGTTCAGGTATGTTTTATTGGATTTGGAGCTAAGCTTTGCAGGACACAGTGTCCCTCACGAGCAGGATTGGACACCCCTGTCCTAAAGAAAATAACCTAAACAGAATGGATATACTAACAGGGTGGAAATAGTATATTTGAGTGAATGAATAGGTAATATAAGGTATATGTTAAGCGCTTTGGTGGCCATGGGTCTGTTGAAAGCGTTATATAAATGCAGTTACCAAATACAGAACATAAGTTTGTCATTGATCAGTGACTGTACACAAAGGTATAAAATGTTTTTAGTTTGGCATTACCATATATTTTTAATATGTATCCAATAGAGTGGAATATTTCAGAGTGAGAGAAACCAAACACTACCACAAAACATCAGATTCCATCAAATCTATTGTTAATGATGACTGATGTTAGTGATGTTTGCCCACCAAAAATTGTGTCAATTAATGGTGAACGATTACATAAAAAACCCTCTAATTTCTCCAGACTCACAGCAGTCTCACTTTTCATTTAGAAACAGATGAAAGTGCAAGCCTTCTGCCTCTCTTTCCTGGCTTATTTCCTGTGAGCCGATGGCTGTATCCTGAAAGTCTGTGCTGTCCCACCCTCTCCATCCGGACTGCCGCTCCTTCACCCTTCACTGCAGTGAGCAGCCAATCTCCCTGGAACTGGACCTGCCTCAAAAGATATCAATCTTTATCTGTTCCAGTCATTCCAATGTGTGATATGACTCACAATGTGATTCTAGCTAAAATATTTATCTTATAGATAGGCTATTGTTGTTTTAGGTAGGTCATTTACTCTCCTTTGTTTCATTCCAAACATATATGACTTGCATACAAATAGAGCTGCATGGTTCTGGATAAATTGAGAATCAAGATTTAGTTTGTGTCTGTGCATGCTACTGAACAGAAAACTGAACTAGATAATGTAATTTACTAGAGGTTCAGACAGCATGTTAATTGCTGCAGTCTATTTAAAACGTTTAATTAATACAAATTAATTGTTTTTTTTTTAAACTGTTTAAATTAATGATTCAGTGACTCATAAATACTTTACTTGTTTCATTACTAGTTAATCAGCGTTTTTCAACTAAATCTCTAGAATAAATTATTCAATGACAAATACAACTTTTTTACCATCATTAGTCGCGTTAGCGCTCTTTTGCACTGTACAGTATATAATGAAAATGAAGGTGACAAGGGACTATTTAACTTTATACATAAGCACGACTCATATGCTACATCTCTACATCCTGTCCGACACTGATGGTTATGGGTTCGACTGGGCACAGAGTCCGGGAATGGAGAACTCAAGACAGCTGTTGGCCCGTACTACTTTATCAAGAAAAGCGTCTCATTGCCAAGCTCACAGCTACATATGACATTGCCAACTTAGAATCAATCTACTGTAATATACCCATTTGGAAAAGGTTTGCTAAAACACCTGTGATCCTTATATGTTCCAACATAATATTTTAAGGGACATATATGCTACAAAATCCACATAAATTGCATTATATCGTATTTTAATCATATATGTCATATACTGTATGACCTGCATACAAAAGCAATATAGATTTCCATGATGTAAAAACATACAACGCATTCTCATTCTAGGGCGTCATCTAACTGACGCTGCTGACCATGCGTCTAAATCCGACGCACATGGCAACCTTGAGCGTCAGTTAGATGACGCTCTTCCTAGGGCATCTAACAGACGCTTCTGACCATGCGTCTAAATCCGATGCACATGGCAACCTTTAGCGTCAGATAGATGACGCGGGTAGGTTTAGGTCTGGGGTAGGGCTAGGGATAGACCACTAGGAGGCGCGTCTCATATTGACGCTAAAGGGTGCCATGTGTGTCGGATGTTGACGCATGGTCAAAAGCGTCAGTTAGATGACGCCTTGGAATGAGAACGGGTTGAAACAAGGAAATAGTGCTAATTTAATATTTATGTCAGGCATATATCTTAAAGTATTAGTTCACTTTCAAACGCCTGATGTCATCCAAGATATCCATGTCTCTCTTTCTTATTTTTTTTTATACACATAATAGACTTCAATGGCAACCAACTATTCAAATGTTCAAAGAAGTTTCAAATGTGTGTGTATATATATATATATATATATATATATATATATATATTAGGGGTGTGCAAAGCAGCTGCTATTTGTATTTGTATTTGTATTTGTTCAGGGAGGAAAAGTATTTGTATTTGTATTCGAGTAAAATTCTAAATAGGCATAAAAATCTTTAAAAATACTTTATAGTGTATGGATTCTTTAATTATATCCATTATAATAATTATGGATATGCAATATTGGTTGATTTTTTCTATAAATCCAGCAATGAACATGTAACAAGAAAAGTCATTGAAAAGAAAATAACAGTCAGCCATTACCTCATGAACCATGGTTAAACCAACAACTAATAAAATACAATTGTGAACATTATGAACCCCAACACCACGGTGGAGGACGTTGTGCAGACAGAATAAGTTATATGGATAATTTATAGTGAGGAGGTTGATTATGAGCCCGACGCGAAGCCTGAAGGGTTTTCGCTATAACTACGCCTCGCTCTACATTACCCCGCTTATTACATGGCTACCTACCAAATAAATCAATAATTTGACTCAAAATATGGATATAAAAAGGAGTTTATTGATTTATAAAACGATTGTATCGCTCCCGCTAAAAAAAGAAAAATAGTCCGTTCTGTCTCTACGTTTAGAATCCATGGCAACGCTCTGTTTTTCATAGCAACGGTGTGTTATACTTATAATCAGCGGCCTGTTATAATAACAGACCACATTCTACATTGGAATTCAATCAAGCCATGAAACAAATAATTACCGTTACCGAGCTAACAGAGCTACGTAAACAGAGCGAACATGAGAGCACCCGTCTGCAGACGTCAATAATGGAATATACTCCCGATCAAACTCCGCTTCCCGAAAGTTATAAACTGCCACCGGAACATAGTTAAGGTACAAACACCTATTCAACAAAAATAGTGATGCAGTTAAGTGTTTTTTCGCTCAGCCGAGCCCTCTCTGTTGCTGTGTGGAGCAGCCTGTGTCAGTCACCTCTTCCTGAACGTCACTCACTCAACTCGCGCACTGCGGTCTCGTGAGGAACGCAGCTTTTTGATATAAAGTAGCCTATTTCTTGTTCCCGAATACAAATATTTTTTTAAGTATTTGTTCGGAATAAGTATTCGTAAAAAACACATTATTTGTACCTTTCCGAATACCGTATCGGATTCGGCTCCACCCCTAATATATATGTATGAAGAGTTCAGATGCAAAAGCCTCTAAATGCCATTTGAAATTTTCTTCTGTAATGATGATTTTTGTCAAACTTGTATATTCAAGTTCAGTAATTTCACTTAAATAACAATTAATAGGTAATTATCATTGCCATTTAAGTGAAATCATTGAACTTAAATATACAAGCTTGACATAAATCATCATTAAAGAAGAAAATTTCAAATGGCATTTAGAGGCTTTTGCATCTGAACTCTTCATATACACACACACACACACATGTAAGAATTTCTTTCATCTTCACAACACAAATGCAGATATTTTTATGAAATCTAAGAGCTTTCTGTCCCTCCATTGACCGTTAACGCAATTATCACTTTCAAGCCCCAGAACGATATAAAAGTACATCACTGAAGTACCCCATGCGACTTTTTTGTTAAACTACGCATGTGCTGTGTCAACAGCAAAAAAACAAAACAAAACACCACTTAATTTATAAAATATTAATTTCCAACATACTTTCATGAGAACTCGTGCAATGTTTTTGATGCGAGAGCAGGTGTTGGTTGCATGAACGTGCATCGAAGATTAATATTTTGTAAATAATGTTGAGTTAAAATTGTAATAATATAAAGTTTAATCACTAGAGTCTGGGTTACTTTTGATTTCCTTTATACCTTTCTGTGGCTTTGGAAGTGGTAGTTGAATAGGCTGGATGAAGGGGCAGAAATGTCTTAGATTTCATTAAACATATCTTCATTAAGTGTTCCAAACATGAGCAAAACACTTACTGGTTAATAATTAATGACAAAATTAACACTTTTGGATGAATGAAGTCTTTAATTTACTTGGAAAGAGAGTAAATTCAAGTCTTAATCTAACTAAAATAGTTTCTTGTTTGTCTCACGGAAGTTTAAGATGATCACTTAAACTTAAGAAAGTGGTAACACTTTATTTGAAGGGGTGTGCATAAGACTGACATGACACTGTCATAAACATGACATAACACCTGTCATGAACATGAAGGAGTCACAAATTGTATTAATTGTAATTGGTCTGGTTTTGTGTTGTTGTCTAGAGAACCAGCACGCCATTTCAAATAAGTTGGCTCTGTACAGCCCTTTCTGCTCTATGGAACTCTACTGTTAGCAACTGGACACAACTGATCCACTGATATCATGCAACTGTTTTTCATCTGCTGAATGTTGTTGACTCAAGCACTGCTGTACTGTTGCAGAGAGTCGAAGGTACTGAATCAACTTCACTGACATTACATGCAGGACTTGGAGTATTACAGACCATTTGATTAGCAGCTCATGTAATTCTGATGACATAAATGCCTATATTGTGCATTCATTGATTATTTTAAAGGTTAACCTACAGTATGATGTAAAGGGGCTTGTTCGTAATAAAAAAAATATGCATTTTGCCTTTATTTTTGCTTTACAATGAACAAAATTCTACTATGGTCCAAGACTAAAGTTACAGTTTAACTTTCTGGATTGTTTTGAAATAAAGTTATGAAAGAGTAATAGAGTGATGTGTTTATTTCAAAGTGAATTTATACTTTTCAGATTAAATGATTTGTCAGTTTATTTTACAGTTCTTTTTTAAAGTAGGTAATTCTGAACACTAGTAAGAAAAAAGTTCCTTAGTTTTGTTCTTCTTTGTAAAAAGGTGTTCTGTCAACACCAGGGTGGTGTCATGCCGACTCCTAAGGCTGAGAAGAATCCCATGATGAAGGATTTTCATTTTTTTTTTAAAGTCTTAAGTCAACACCAGAACAGTGTAGAATGTTAACTCTGTCAGTGTTTGCTACAAAGTTGCACTCAGATCTATAACAGTGTTGTCAACTACATTGTTCATATTTTACTCTTAGAATTCCTATTGTAACACTGTCTCAGAGATTTCCGGATTTCAAATTTACTGTTTAAAACCTGAAGGAAAATGGCACTACTGTACATCCTCCAACCAGCTTCTGCAGTTTACAATTTCAAAAATTTGAAATTGCATATAAGTGAAGGCCTTTTGCATATATGTGAAGTGCCTGGACTTGGATTTCTTTCCAATATTTATGAACTTTCAACCCTTCCAAGAGCACCAGAGGATACAAGGGACACCAGCAGCGCTCCAGCTTCCTTTTGTTTTGCATATAAGTGATGTTCGTCATCAAAACATGTACAACTCATAAGACTTCTTACAGTATTCATAAATTTCACAAAAAGTTGTATGTGTGCTATTTAGCATGAAAGGGGCCATAATTGGTCTGATTTTGTATAGGACATGTATAATTGTGCTTACATGAAACACAGAAGGTAATTATGGCCAATTTAATAATAAAGCTATATTAAGATATATATAATTGCTGCAGTATATGAACCATGCAGGTTTTTTTTATATGAGTAATGGGCATGATACACATGGAATGACATCCAAAATTCACTTTCTGTAAGATGTGGGAGTGCGTGGATGATTTTTCAGTTGTACGAGGACTGGTAACACATCAACAACATTTATTGAAGACTAGGACATTTTCCATTACACCATCATCACGAAAGTGCTTACAAACATCACGGTGTCATAGAAAGCGTTATTTATCCGTTTTGATCGATGGGTGTAACAAATGGTATACAGCAATCAGGTTTTCGAATTTTGATCTCTGGCATCATTCCTGGTCCTCTAATGCAGGGGTTCTCAAACATTTTGGTGCCAGGGACCCCTTTCAGGGGAAAAAAAATTTCAAGGACCCCCCTCATATTTATAACAGTTATTGAGCACAAAGTTAATGTGTGAGCGGCAAATGAAATATTTTTGCACAAAATTAATGGTCTCCACCCAGGGTACTATGCAGGAATTTCTAAATAGCCTACTGAGGTAACGAAAGTGATCTTGCTAGGAATCACTTAGGATCCCTCACCTAGGAATTTTTGATGTTCTTGATCTACACATGTGCATTTTAAGGTGTTTTAAGGCCCCACAATTGGATAACTATAGATTTAGTAGAAGCATGTCAGTCAGTGGCATACTTTTTTTTTTTTTTTTTTTTGTCAAGATGTCAGGAAACACAATCACATATTCCAATCAAGAATGGCCTTAAAAGAGAAATGTTTCAATAATTAGGCCTATTCTGCACACAAATAAAGCCCATAAGCCTATAAATACAATGATAATGGCATTATGTTTAATAGGTGCGTGCGTTGTTAATTTGAGCTACTGTAATTAGCTAAAAAAAACATACAGTATATGTTAAATATATGAATCCATAATGTTAATCTCATGGGCACATATGTTTCTATTGACCTGTTTTTTCCTTTGTTAAAGTTGAGCTTGACTTTGCAAACTGATTGTTTCAGTCGTTTTTTAAAACTTTTATCTAAAACAGCTGTTTAGTTAATTAAGGCCTACATCTTATCTCGCACTTTATGACCGTTGACTGAAACGTCGTGCGGGGAACTTTGAGTTCACTCCGACTCAAACATTTTGACATTGACGAGCTATCGTTGTTAGTCTGCTGAAGCACCTCAGACGAGAAGGTCAGTATCATCGCGATGTGCATCCTTGCAACCTCAGTTGTGGGTACAGCCCTGTCACTATGCACTTTTATTTTGATAATGATCAGACTTCTAATGTCAAATCTACAGTAGCAGTGCTAGAACTGACTATTGTGCGCGCACGCGAGACGCCGGCGCGCAATTACATGGGAATTTTTCCTCAGCAGTGGAAACAGGAATACTCTTATTTATGGTCATAGATAAGACAAGAGTGCATCATCCGAAACGGTAAAGTGTCCATTTTTTTATTTGTGTATAGGCTACATTATAAATGACTACAAAATGTCATGCCTTTTAAAAATACAGAAAAGAACCGGATGCGGGTTCATGCCGTCTCTCTGTCTCCTTTCTGGCGCACGTCCCGCAAAATCAACAGCAGCGAATAGTCTACTTGACGCAAAGACATAGATTATCTATCTATAGAAAACTTTAAGTGTCTACTTTGTATTGTTTTATGTTAAATGCTTTATATAAGTTACTTAGGAATAAACAGCATGTTTTCAGATGATAAAGAAAACATGACTCATAGCATGGAAAAAAACGTTAGGTTGTAAATTATTTCGCGGACCCCCTGGCTTTAGCTCGCGGACCACCAGGGGTCCGCGGACCCCACTTTGAGAACCACTGCTCTAATGGGATCATGGACTGGGGAGGCTATGAGTGCCAACACTCGTGCTCCTGTCTTACTCTGTCTTCTTTATAAAAAAAAAGAAAAAAATGAGGACTGTTGAGTCATTCCATTCAAGTCACACCACTGTAGGTGAGGCTCCACTGTGCAGACTATGTTCTCACACAGTATTGGTTTCTCCATTCCACTGTGCTACTTTTCCATTGTTTTTCAATGGAAATATGCTAAACGGACTTATACCATGGTCTGGGTGAATACTCGATTCTGATTGGCTGCAGGGTGTCCGTTAAAAAGTGATAGAGGACACCTAGTAAAGTAGTTCTGGTGAAACTGCCTGTTTACCATTCGAAATGAATAAATAAATGCGCTGCCCACAACAGCTGTGAGTAACCATAGCAACAGGCAGTCAAACGTCAAAGTATCCGTTAACAATTTGCTCTATCAAAACAAACATCTAACGTTAGTTAGATATTACACAGCCTACTAATACAACAATGAGCGACTTCGTTATTTCTTTTAACATTTATGGGGAATATGACAACTTTGACGACTGGGATGCTGCTGAAGAAAGAAAAAATGTAAATAAAACGGAGTAACGTCGCAAAGAAAATTACACCGCTGCTGCTCTGAATGAGACCCTGCGGGAGTTTTACGCAGCAGTCCAGACAACCAAGGCAGGAGGAGAGTACAGCGTTTCAAGCCTAAGAAGCCTATTTGATTAATTGTTTTATTTTTAATTAATAAAAAATAATAACCATAACTACCTTTGTGTTTCATGAAAAAAAAAAAAAAAAAACATTTTTGAACCTGAAGGGTTCAAGCTGAGCGGACTATAAATATCTCCGGTTGCTAAATAAACCAGACGAGTTATTATTTGTAAAAACTTGATTTAGCCTAATTAAAATATAAACTAGCAGCTAATGTTTTTTTAAAAAAAAAATATTTGGCAAGTGACCATGGTATAAGCGGGTTAATGCCCTTCGAGGTGTCCATTGTCAGGTTTTAATGGACTTCGGTGGAGGCAACCGTCCTCCGCTGCGCGTCGGCCGGTTCACGTCTCGCCGTCGTCCATTAAAACCTGACAATGGACACCTCGTCGGGCATTAACCCTTACATTTAACAGTTGTGCTCACGTTTTTTTTTTTGCAGCGTTTCGTGCATTACACAGCATTCTAAAAACACGGCGCTCAAGTTTAAGAAGTTTAACTTTTTAAAAATGCATCTCTGAACCTTGCGCTTTTCATCCCATTGACCTGCATCTCTCATGTTGGTCCCACTTTATATTAAGTGGCTTTAAGTACTATGTACTTACATTGAACAATAAGTACATGGTATTATTGTGTTCCTGTTGTATTATAAAACACTTTTTCTGCTATTGAGGTGTGATACGGGTAAGTATCTGTTGGTTCTGTGTGAACCAACCTTTAAAACAACAAGGCAGACAATCAAGATTGGTCGCCAAAACAGAAAACTCCATTACTCGGATTGACAACAGAATACTCGGATTGACAACAGAACCGGAAGACAATGCGATGTTGAAAAGACGTAGTTTTTGTCATTTTTGGACCAAAATGTATTTGTTTTACCCACAAACTAACCCACTGATGTCACATGGACTAGTATGAAGATGTCTTTATTTCCTTTCTGGACAAGGACAGTATACTTTTCAATAGAGGGACAGGAATCTCTCAGACTAAATTTAAAATATCTTAAACTGTGTTCCTGAAGATGAACGGAGGTCTTACAGGCTTGGAACGACATGAGGGTGAGTCAATAATTACATAATTTGTATTTTTGGGTGAACTAACCCTTCAAGTAATCCTCAATGAGGTGAGAGTTCACCAGACACAATGCGGACAGTATTACAACTAAGAACGAATCCTGCCCTATCATATATGATGAGTCATAATGAGATAACACTATCTTGCCTGACTGATGAGTTGGTGGTCTCTTACTCTCCTTATCTGAAGCCATATCTGAGATAAGGAAGACAACATGTGTAGTTGCTGTGCAACACCTAAGAGGTAACAAAAACCACTATAGTATTATATATATATATATATATATATATATATTATATCTGGTGTCTACATGTACATGTATCAGAAACACTAAAAGATATACGAGGTGTTCCCAAATAAAACAAGGATTTATATTGGACTTTTATAAGATAACCAGGGTCATAACCTATTGGAATTAGGTCATATCAGATAAATAAACAAAGATGTGCATTAATGAACATTTTAATATTCTTAGCATTTTAAATTAAAATTAAATTAAAATTATATTATTATTTACTTGCCCTCATGATGTTGCAAACCCATATTACTTATTCCATGGAAGACAGAAGGAATATTCTGGTCGCCCGTTTCGTTAAGTTTAGCTTATGCTACGGGTAAAATCATCTTTTCTCAAGATATTAAAGATATTAATTTTGCATTCTTTGTCAACGCAGTGCAGCAGCTAGCAACCCAGAGTGCAAAAGTGGGTCTGCCTTAGCGTATAAAAGCACGGCTCGGAGGCTGCTTTCCTGACTTTCATCTCTTCAGCGAAGCTCTTCGCACCACTGGATCTAGAGAGAAGCCGCAGTCGTTCAAATCAGCGACTGCAAGCAGAGGAAAGCGCCTGACGAAGCCGGTCGCCCTGACCCCCTGCTGGGAGGAGGAACCCTTTCTATAGCCCCCTTTCGTAGAAGAGTCAGCACTTCCTGCTCCATAACCAGAGCCTGCTCGGGGTCCACCACGGTTGGGAGGACCCCCATAAATCTAGGCGGACGAGAACTGAACTGAATTCTGTAACCCCCTCATATATTATATGCAAGACCAAACAAGATGTATTTGCCAGTAGTTTCCACACTGCCAGAAGTACCTACTGAGGGTACCAATCCTCTCAAGACTGGCCTCTGGATTTAGTTGAACAGCCACTTTGGTGCCCTGTAATGGCGAACCGGCAGGGAACAACTGAACTGACTGTTCTAAGACCCTCCTTGGAGGATTGTTGAGAAATGCAGGCACCTCTGCGCCCTGAAACGGCGAGCGGTAGGGAACAACCGAACTAACTGCTTTACGACCCTCCACAGAGGGTCTTAAAGAGAGGTCATATTTCTTGAAACTGTCCCTCCCAGGAGGGGATCACCCTTGGGATCCTGATTCTCCATTCTACATTGTTTGATTTTCCCTTGTTACCTGTGTTTACCTCAATCTCACTTATATATGTATATATATATATATATATATATATATATATATATATATATATATATATATATATATTGTATACATGCGACACGCATCACCGCAGATGACCAGCTGAGCGTCTATTCATAAGCCAATGTGCAAACATCGCAAATAAAAGTGAAAGTAAGTCACAGATGCTTAATCATCTTCACAATCACACAATCATCTTCAAGTAAAGAAACGAAATGATCTTCCTGCCACTCTCTCTTATTGATGATTTTGAAATTGGCTGATGATCAATAAAATGCAGCTCATATCTGTAATAAAATGCAGCTCATATCTGACAAAATTACGGTAGGATTGTGTAAATAAAGTATGAGTCTAGCATCGCCATGTGTATTGATTCATTGTCTTTTCATAGTTTTCAAGAGACATTTAATAAACTGAGCGTATTTGATAAACTGAGCGTAGCCTATTCATCTGTCAATATGAAACGCGATTTGGTCATTCTAATTAATGATCGGAAGAATGCGTATCGACCACCGTTACTGTACAATATGCACGTATGTCCATTTAAACTCGATTTTGGGTCAAATGTGGATTATATCATGACACTGGCAAGAATATGGTTACATTTAAAGATGTTGTGCCAAGCATGACAACGCTACGTTCAGCTGCTTTTGAAATTACATGTTTTTTTTTTTCACTTCCTGAAAAGTAACCGTTTTGGACATACGTGGACAATATACTGTATAACATGGTCTAACCTCTCATGAAGTCATAAACAATTCATTTTTTTTACCAGTACCGAAATGATGTTTTTGACATACTTTATATATGTTTTTGAAAACATTGACATACAAAAGAAAAAAAAAAATACTGAATGCTTCAGTTTATCAATTGTAATTGCATAGAAAAGAGCGACCACTGACACGTCTTCAAAATGTCTCATGCTGTGGTCCATGGAAGAAATAAAGTCATACAGCTGAGTAAATACTGACATTTTCTCTCCCATTTGCTGCAAGTATTGATGCGAATGTATATTCACAGATAACTGACATTCACAATATAAATCCACATTTAAAGGCTTAGTGACATTTGACAAGTAAAACCTTATGCAACATGCATGAAAGACACTTGAAAAAAAGACATTTGCGAACATCAGTGTTAACTGACGGTTGAAAAACTATGCTTTTGCTCCTGTCACATACAGATTTATTGCAGAGTTCTGTGATTTTTTTCTTTTGGTTGCATGTTGTGCATTCATTTGATATCATTGATAATCTCAGGTGTTACATAAAAACTAAAATGATGCCTGAGGGTAGTTTAAGCACTTTCACAAAGATCACTGTCTGCAAACCACTAATTAACTGGGAAAGTAAAATGGCAAAGAACATTACATGCGGCTTTGGATGTCATCACTTTAACCTTGAGACAAATATTCAGCAGTACATTATGTAACATGTAGCCTCTACACTGCAGTGTTGACCATAGATCAAACTGACTGTAAACACCACCTTTGTCAGGCTTTAGTTTGCAGACTTACTGACCTGGTGAGAGCATGAGAAAAGGGAGGAAATCTCTTTTACCAGTTTAAAGCTTTTGTGAGATATTTAGCAAGCAGATGTCTAAAGTGCTATATGTGCAATGCCTTATACAGTTCTGCACATCCTGCTACATAAGACACCTCAGCAAAAGTGTGCTGTGGCCCACGGTTACATAAGAGACAAGAGCTCCTCTGCTGGTGATAGTGAGATACTGCATTGAACACTTCAGCTCTGGCACACATCCTATCAGTGTCAAAGCTCACAGGCAGATGAGCCTCTGTTTTCTCGAAAAATCTATAGTGCGGCTGTACAAGGCCTCACCAGGCAAACAGCCAACATTATGCCATATCTGACTGTGGTTTCATTATAAAAATTGTGCAAAAAGGAGGTAAATTACTTAAAAAATATAGATATGATTAGATGGATGGATGGCTAAAGTGAAATACATTCATAAATAGATAAACAAACAAATAAATGCTCAGCTGACAGCAGCTACAAATAATCACCAAGTAAAAAATATAAATTAATACATAAATAGTCAATAGTAAAAACTAAAAGAAACAAATACATAAATATTTTTTTAAATAATTTTAAAAATATTTTTTCAGTTTTACTTTAGTGACTTCCCCTCTTCTTAAAGACACTTAAAAGGCACTTGTGTGTGTGTGTATATACAGTATATAAACAAAACAGATATCACCAGCAATGCATAAATACATTTTTGTACTGTCATATATATGTCATATATATAACAATGCTGTACTCATTACAGCATCTCACTGATGAAGCAAAAGCAAAATAAATATTAATAATAAGAGATTTAACTTTTCTTTCCAAAGGAAACACTGTGTGACACCCATCCCTTCCACTTCCTGGAACAAGGCACAACCCTTACAGATGGTCAGAGTTCATTAGCCTAGATACTGTGCACTTAATATAAGTTAGCACAACAAACCACTTTGTTTCCTGCTAGAGACACATTCACTTCAGTAGTACAGGTTTCACTCACAGAAGAAACAAAAGTGCTAAGAATATGTATACTTTGGGTTAGAGCACAGTTTCCCAAACAGAGACATGCAAGGGAACTGATGATAATATGATAGTATCCCTGAACATATTTACAGTAGAAATTTGTTCAAACTCTTTAAAATGGGAAATAACCTAGGACCTAAAGTCATCTAACCATTATTTTTGATGGCCGTGTTTGCATCCAGGCAGGTTTCCATGCATGTGCAACAGTTAGGCTGGCAGTGTGACATCACAACCAAATCTCAGCTGCACCACAGAGTCAAACCGAACCCCTCCCTCAGTGTGGAAGAACTCAGGCCTTAAACTTAACTGACCTTACTGCAGGATTAAGACCCCAGGCCAGACAGCAGGACAGGTGTGTCTGGAACAAACCGTTCATCCATACACAATCCCCATTGACAGCGGCCAACTCGGGTCTCCATTTACACAATTTACAAAACAAGCGCTTAGTTCAGGAAATCAGCAGGTAACGGGGCACGTTGTACCGGCTCTCACGTGTTGAGTGGTTTGACCCAAGCACATGAGCAATGCATGAGGAACAACTTCATCATCTTTCCAGGAAGAAACACTGCAATAACAACAACTGCAAAACACTTCAATCATATAACTAGAACTAAATGAGCCCAATCTTGCACCCACCGCAAATGACTTCGTACACTGATGCATGTATCATTCCTGTACAAAAAAATGTAGGCCTAAATCTAGCTTACACATTTACACAAATTTTTTTAGGCTAATTGTAGTAATGACGGATCAGACCTGTTTGCCAATAGTGGCATGACACAAATGTATATAATGTTTACCCAACGCTGATTTGCGTGGGTTTCTCTCATCCCCATACAATGTCACTTCTCTGTCTTTCACTGTCCTGACAAGAACGTCGGTTTCCTCGCCTGTGAACGCTCCTGGCACGCCTGGTAAATTCGCCATAATAATAACAATCCGCCATGCAACATGCGCACCTGCTCTTAAAGGGTATGTTGGATGAAGCTCTGATTGGTTTATTTCACATAACGCCCAAACCACACCTATGAAAAACGAAGCTATTTCAGACCAACCCCTTTTTAAACTTGAGCCCGGCGCAAGAGTCATTCATCCCGCCGGTAAAATAGCAACAGCGCCTAAGACCTGCCCACAAAGTTACTTGCGCTTCGCACTTGATACTTGAGTTTCAGATCGTTAAAATAGGGCCCAATAACTTTGTTACATTAATGTACCCATTCGAAGGACATCGAGGGCAAATCCACTAACATTTGAAATACTATTGTGTGCATTTGAGCACAAAAATCTGCACCTTAATCACTTAGGGGTCGTTTACATGACATCATTGTATATATATATATATATATATATATAAAGTGTGGTGGGGTCTTGGCTCTGGGGATTGATTGTTGATTGGATTTTGATAAGTAGCCATTGCAAAAAATGCAAAAATCATTGCAAGCATGCAATCGTTTGGGGAGGGTGGGGTTTCATCAAGTCCAGCCAACGCATTCTCATCCTAGGGCGTCATATAGACACTTTTGACAATGCGTATACACCCAACGCACATGGCACCCTTTAGCGTCAATATAACACGGTTTGGTTATGGGTGGGTTTAGGTCTGGGGTAGGGTTAGGGTTAGACCACTAGGAGGCACCTTCTGACCCATATAGATCTGCGTCTCATATTGATGCTAAAGGGTGCCATGTGCGTTGGATGTAGACGCATTGTCAAAAGCGTCAGTGTGGTGCCTTGGGATGAGAACGGGCTGGTCCAGCACACATCAAGTCTGTCGTTTTAACTGGAATGTTGACTTTACATTCTGATTAAACAGATAGGTCATTTAAAAAAAAAAATATATATATATACATGGATGAATCGTCCGCAATAAAATATGCATGGATGCATGCACAAGGCCTTAGGCTATTCAAAATTCACTGAGACCGAGGTCACATGATCATGGACAATTTGACACATTTTACATATTGGATAACCATTACATAATAGCTGACACGTTTGCACACAAAAAAATTAAGCAATCAATCAAAGTAACGTCTCCTCCTTGCTCTCTGGTAAGCTGAGCCACCCAGGTAAAGCCATAGAGAAACCACAGTGATGACATTTTATGTCTCAACAGGTCTACTGAGCTGCATTCCTCCAGCCAAAGGGAGGCTGTGAAGCATTTAACAGTCAATTAAACAGTCACTCATATTATTTATGATCCGACTTTGCTCTGGGCACATTTATACTTTTAGTATGAGCATGTGACAACTTACACATGCAAAGTGGTGTCTTTGAAACTGATAGGTGATGAATAGCTACAGTTGAAGCCACTCTCAGAATGTTACAATACGTATCTGCAGATCATATTTTCATATTACAATCTATACAATGTGTATTAATATGCATGTTATCATCCAGGTTTCTCAGATTAGTGCAGTACGTGTTCTCACTTTGTGTTATGTGGACATTATGTATGCATTTTAAATTAGTTACACAATATCAGACCACTTTCAAAGACATTATATAAATAGAGCATTTACTTAGCATTTTCATTCTTAGCAAAAACTGACTATGTTCCTTCCAATCAACCCATTCTTTGTGTTGTAGGGGTTTTGTGAATTCTAGCGTTTTGCATGTCTCAAGGCTGCTGTCCTCAATGTCGGGCATCTCCTGAAACATTCCAGACAAGCCTAGAAGTTTACTGCACTCCGATTTCTGTCTGTGGTTTGGCATAGTTGTTCGTAAATTACTATCGGAAGTATGCACACTTGTTTTGCTTTGCAAGTTCAAGGAACATTCTGTACCCAATTAAAATGTAAATACTAAAAGATGTAACCCTTTAATTTTCACCTTTTCTGCCAGTTTAATGGGAGGTGCTATTTTGTTTTCAAATGATAGAGGATACTATGCCATAACATTGTGGACGTCTCTTATTAAACAAAATGTGTTATGTAACAGGCCCTACATACAATACATCAACATTTACACCCTAAATTGAGCATTTTAACCCCTTACCTGTCACCCCCTTTTTGAGAATGGGAGTTAAAATGCACTATTCACACTTAAATGGTTGTAATTCAAGAATGCTTTGGAATATATACCCAAGTTTGGTTTAAAGAAAACACTCAGCAGATTATTGATGAAGTGAAAACACTTCAAAAAATGAAAGTATGAAAAAGTTCTGGAAGTTTAAATTCACAGTAAATCAAATATACTATACTATATGTTTTTATTTTATTTTATATAAAATATATATTTTACAAAATATTTTTTACTCTAAAATTACAATAAATTCAAAGCCATAAATCTAACCAAGTCATGTTCCAAATTTGAAGTTGATATCACAAAAATTGAAGTTCCCATGAGATTTTGTTTAGTCGTAGTACCAAAAATAGCCACCGTGTGCCATTGAATTCCATTGAATTTAGTTGTACACATTCTGGCTTAACAAATTAATACATTTCTGTCCAAATATCAATTTTGTCACAAAATTTGGAATATATATACCCAGTGGACTGAAACCTCATGTACAGTAGTTTAACCTAGTTAGTTACTAACTAGTAAACTAGTTCATTACTATTACTATTTAAAATGTACTATTTTATTTGTGCACTAACAATCATGTATATTCTGTACATTCATCAGAAGAAATATCCTTAGAAAGAAATTCCATTAACATTTCCATCACATTGTCATTTGCACCACTCTATAAGCTATTGTGTTCTGTGATGGAAAAAGTGGTGGTGGAAACATTTATAATGTCATTTAGGAAAAAAAGAGCCAAAGTAACTTCCTCGATTACAGCAACTTCCATTATTATTATTAAACATAATTGGTGCCAATTTTCCAGGAAGTGACAGTGCATGTGCTTTATTCGCATATGTTTTATGATATATTCTAATTTTGCGCATTAGTTAAATACTAACTTTGGATGGAAACATACAGTAGCTATTGAAATAAAATGGCACCTTTCTCTTCTCTTCTAAATAATTAAATAGTATTTTCACAGGTTGCAGAATTATTCAAATATATTATATTAAGAATTTTGTATTTTTATTTAAAATACAATATATTCGTGATACAAGTGATAAGCTCTTTACCAATCCTTATCTCCTTGATAAACAAGTACACCAACAAGAACACCAACTTTTAAAAACTTAAGGGTCATAAATGGTTGTTGTGATGGAAATTATGCCACAACTGGAACACAGTAAATTGATATTTTCACAATTCGTTTTGAAACACTTCACAAATAGAATATATGTTGAGAAACAGCCATTACAACTGCTTCACAGCACATAACAGGATGCAAACAAAATCATAGTGTGCTTCAGTACAGCCAGTTTAATTTTATCTCTCTCGCTTTTATACCTCTGCAGAAAGCAGAAGTGTATCACATGACCACTGTAAGATTTTCCCACCCCGCCTAAGATGTGACAGAGTGCGTTAAAACACTTTAGGTAACTACTTTGCAACCGCAACTTCCCCATCTATGATGGACTTGCCTCAATCTTCTTAACTGGGCTGGGTGATGCGATTTCCTGTAAAACTTTTTTTTTTTTTTTTTTTTGCAATCGTGTTGGACAATATATTTTTACCATTAACACAGTCAGCATTGTCAGACCTCAAAAAGCCTTAATGCAGTCACAGTGAATAATGAGGGTTTTGTAGTACTGTAAGGAAGTCTGGGAAAAAACTATCCCCCACAGGACAGTATGAATGATTCAGTTTACTCTGTGAGAATTTAATATAAAAAAGTGCTTTCCACAAAGTCACAGGGGATACATCCATAGCCTTATGTGTTATGAAAAAAACACCACAAATAGGTTGTTGTGTGACACTATTATCTGCAGACAATAAATCACTATATATATATACACACACTATCTATGCATGTATGAGACTTGACTGGACTGTCTTCATAAAATATCTTCTTATTAAAGTGTTTGTACATTTACAAAGTTCTCAATTCTTCAGTTTGCATGTAGGGACCCTCATTATGTTACCGTTTTAGTGCGGGGATATTTTGAGCCTTGTTAGTGGTATTAACTAGAGATTTTTATTACTCTATGCCCCATATACTACTATTATACACTAAAGAGTTTTTAGAGATAACACTCTTTACATTCAAATATCATGAAAACAAATCCCAGAGAACAGTTGACTAGGTACCAATATGTTATTAGACCAAAGGTTAATTTTGCGCCGGAGTTGTCCTTTAACTTTGTTTCCCTGTAATGTGGCAATAAAGTGTGGGAGATCCGAGTTCCCAGTCATAGAGCTGCAGGACAAAAGCCCAAACAGAGGGCCAGAAAATGCACTCAGAGCCCCCTAGGACTCCCTCATGGTAATGCAGTCCCAGTCACACACAGCCTCAAATAACCCTGCTTTCGTAAAATTTGTCTATAAAGTACTGAATCAAAGCATACAAACAGATGCATTCACAGGACATCCTTTGATATCACTGTTTTCCTCCTTCCTAAGTACTGGAAAGTTTGGCAGTGGCTATTAAAAACGTTTTCCTGTGGACTTCAATGAAACCAGCTTCTACATAGAAAACAAAAGATTATAGCATGCTGTTTACAGCTCTAATACTAATAAGCACTTAACTTTCCCACCAGCAAGACAAAAAGCCTTTGCCCGAGTGTTTAATCGCAAATACCTCAACAGATTTGCATGTTATACAGGCAGTGTATTTGACTTTAACAATGGCTCAATGCCAGGTCAGGTTGCGTGTTGCTTCTGTTAGAGAGATTCATATCAGTGTTGATGGTAAATAAAGATGTTAATGTACTATGGCTGTGTATGTGCTATAAAGTACTTGCGTGACAATACAAAAAAACAGAGCTCTCACCTAAGGCTGACGCCATTATGTGCGTTGAAAATGCAATATGCATGAACATTAATCTTAAAGAGTTTGATTCAAAACCACAGATAAAACCACAAACGATATATGAAGATTGGAGAAACATTTAACTCCAATGAGAAGTCATACAGACTTGAAACAACTTGAGTTAATTATGACCATTTTAATGAATTAAATAAGCTGGCTACAATTCAGCACTTTTGGTTATTGTTTCTCTTGTGGAAATGTGACAGATTTTATCTGGTGAAATGTCAGGAATTATCTTTAATCCACTTTTTGGTATAAATGCTTCAGCCATTATTGAATTAAGGTAAAGGAGAGTGCTGGGCAGGACCAAACATTGTGTAAGCACTTAAAAAAATGCTTGATATTTCAAAAGCATGCACGCATTTTTTGTTTTTGAAAAAACAAATTTGTTCTTGTAGAGACAAAGTCTTCTCTTGTGAAACGGTGCGTGGTAAATAAACAATGATGTAAACGGCTGATAACTTTAAAAGCGTCATAACAAATGTACCGTTCAGTTTTTGGCACAGATTATCAAAAAAGATTGCTTAAGGCGTCAAAGCTGCCCTTTTTCCCTACACTCCATGCCAGAAGAGGTTAACTAAAGGTTCATGACGTTACACAACTTTTCATGCCGTCTAGATCATGTGACCTCTGGTTTAAAGATCACACTGTACTTTGGAGCGACACAAGTTTTTGTCAGTCAAAAAACGCACCATAAAAAACAGCCTTTCTGTCCACAAAAACAGCTCTCTTGCATCTCTGGCATTTGCTGTAGTAAGTTAGAGGTCATTTCAGGACATGTCCTGAAAACAAACCCTGGAGTACACTTAAGTGTGGCTTCCAAAGTATGCAGTGTAGGTGCAGTTTAATTACACTGAGAAAAAAAAAATGATAAGTACAATTTTTGTTTGGCAAGTTTATGCACAAATGTTTATAAGTACATTTCACATTATGGAAATTAAGTTAATCTACTTAAAAGCACACTATGCAGGAATTCTGTTTTTGTCAAACAGCGACCTCTAGAGTCACTGAGTAGTACTTGTATTTAACTTACTGTCGTAAATACCACTCACCCAGAGCATCACTGCACTCATGACTTGAAGCCCCTTTGAAGCTGTTATATTAAGGCACAGATTTTGCATAGTGTGCCTTTAAATAAGAGATCTAGGGGGGTGGGCCAACAATGATATTTGACTGCATAGCATAAAAATAAAAGATAATGAATTTCAACCTGAACCAAACATTTTTTTTTTTCTTCAAAAATGAACGGGCTGTCATTAGTCTTTAGTCTGCGGAATTATGCATCTTGTCATCAAGCTGATGGATCTTTTTTGGATGAGTGAATATATTGATGTTTTTAGCATGACTGTGGCATGAAGTAGGGCGCGATTGCTAATGAGAGACGTATACCAGCGCCACACGCAACGCAAGTCCCACAAATACATTCTACCGAACTACATGCAAGTGCTAAATTACTACTCACGCAGGTCAGTATCAGAGGAGTTAAACTTGAGTTAATGCAGCGCTGTTTCACTTGCTCTAACAGTTACACTATCACACTAAACGGCAATTGTGGGTGGAATGTTGTTAGTTAGGTTGTTTGTTGGCTGTATGAGACTAGCAGTAAGCTAGATAAACATTAGAGAATAGACGCCGAAGTGAAGCTCTCGGCATCTCGGAAGATGTTGATCTTCGTTTTAGTCCTCTTTTTGTCTCAAAATCTGCTTGCCATGGTCCATAATGTTTGAACAAAACATTCTTCTAGGCATAACAGGCATAACCCAGTTGTCAAAATCTGTCGCCATGGTTACTATGGCAGTACGAGGTCAAACCTACGGAAACCAAGGGTAATGCGGACATGACGCCATTGACTGGCGACTCCTCACCCCTGCTCACACGCCCCATTTCCCTGGTTAAATTTACAAAGAAAAGATGATTTCTGTCACTACTGCAAACTGACCACCATATTGAATGTGAAGAATATCAAAAATGTAAGGAGTCAGCTGTCCAGGACAGTCCTAAACCTGCAAAACCAACACAATAAAGCACTGGGAAAAATATCGTAATTATCGTTATTGATAAAATCTGAGATATATTTTTTTTTTGTCAATACTGCACATCCCTCAACAGAGGTGGATAATCTTTTTATTTATTTATTTATTTATACCGTTGGGGCGGCAGTGGCTCAGTGGTTCATGTAGATCGTCTACAAACCGAAAGGTTGGTGGTTCAATCCCCGGTTCCACCTGACCAACTGTCGAGGTGTCCATGAGCAAGACGCCTAACCCCAGCTGCTCCCGACGAGCTGGATGGCGCCTTGCATGGCTGACACCACCGTTGGCCATTGGGTTTGTGAAAGTGCTATATAAATGCAGTCCGTTAACCAATTTTACCATTTTTTTTATAAGACGACATGCTTATACTATGATGGAATCACATTTGCCAAACAAGTCCCTCAATGCGAAACAAAAGCATGCATACCGAGCCCGTTCTCATCCCAAAGCGCCATATAGGACGCTTTTGCAAAAGTGTAAATATCCAACGCACATGGCACCCTTTAACGTGAAATGATACGCAGATATATTTGGGCAGAAGGCGCCCCCTAGTGGTCTAACCCTTACCCTACACCTTACCTAAACTTAACCATAACCGAAGCGTCTCATTAGACGTTAAAGGGTGCCATGTGCGTTGGATATTTACGCTTTTGCAAAAGCGTCCTATATGGCGCTTTGGGATGAGAACGCGTTGGCATACCTCATCAGTGGATGTGATAACTGGACTATAACCAGCAGACAAATTTAATGGAACAACATCTCAAATGTTTGTTTGATCATTCTGAAATGCCTGAGCCAAAGTCTGCCACAGCAGGCATCTGAACGCACAACAACATGACGGTGTTTATTGCGTTTCTTCTGCACGCTCAGAGACGCAAGTCATTTATAATGTAGGGAAAAGAGCCACAGTGGCTTCCCTGTTTGCCGCAACTTCCATTTTTATTAAAGAAATTTTGCACCAATTTCCCAGGAAGTATAATGTTTTCGTTCTGTTCAACACATGGGATGGAAATACTGCTTTATTCGCAAATGTTTTATGCGATATTACAATTTTGCGTACAAGTTAAATCTGCAACGATGGAAATGTAGATAGTGACAATGCGCACAATGCGTTACCTCTTTTCTAACCCGAATTTTTGGTCATAAACGCGTATCGGCATATCCCCATAGTGATTTGTGTTCTGCGCATGTTCTATTCGCAAGGAATCTTGGTCTTTTGAGTAGAGAAACTTTTCGGCGCATACAAAAATCCGCGTGCAGTATACCAGAAGTAAACATGTCGAGACCAGGCGAGACACAGCACAGGATACTTTTGGAGCGAGGTCTGTAAAGTTACCAGCATCAAAGTGCAAACAAAGGCGATCGCTATCTGCCCCGAACTATTCATTATCCGCATGCTGCTGTTGTCTTTGGATACGGGAAGAAGAATCGGCAATTACGCATATTGCGTCTTAAGGTTGTCCGTACGTTTAGATGCTAACCGCGCGTCGCCGTTTACATCGGGATATTGTAATTCCATGTCTACAGGAGAAACGGTCTCTGCTCACGCATGTAAACGGGATATTCCTAATGTTCTAGAAACCCGACCGTGTTCTGACCTTAACCCGACCGTAACCCGAAAATTGGCTGCATGTAAACGTAGTCATTGACACATTGAATAATGCTGCACGTTTCAAGGCACTTGAGTGGGCCTTTTTTTTTTCTTCCTAGCATTTACATTAGGGTTAATCATTAGCATTTCAAATGAACTTAAACTGTATTTTTCCCATTTAGATATCAAATAAACATTGTGCATTTACACTTTTCTTGATACTAACTGTTCTGGTTGACTTTCATAATCTTGGTTCGTGACTGCTGCAACACATTTATTTTCAGAACTGGATGTGCAGACTGAACACACCTTACAAACTACCAGCTTTCGGTGTTTTTTAGCCTGCATTCAGTACAGTTGTGTGCTTGAGCTCTATGCATGTTATGACTGTATTACACAACCGAGTCGTAAACTCATGAAAACACAAGCTGTATAGGTAGAACTTAACCTTCACAGGAAATCATACACCATGGGAATTTAGGCTTTAAGTATTTAGAAAACCAAATGAAACATCCAGCATGAAAACTGATTTTAGTCCTGTCCTTTAATGTTGTACCGTCACTTAAATGCATGTACAGTATAAGAGCAATGGCATGTGACTATATCTCCCAACATGTACAAGGCAGATGATGTTTTAGTCACACCACAACAGACATGGAACATAACTATGACTGTTGACAAAGATGTCCTTACTCAACCATAAATTATATCATTTTCGGTGGTTAGCCATATACAAGAACAGCCTCACGTATACACAATCATGCAACATAGACATAGAGGTATAATTTACACTAAATAAGAATTTTCACTATGTTATGGTACAAACCATTAATAGCAAGCTATTAATATTAATCAATCGAATCTACAAGCAACTTTATTGAAGTTATTTAAAGTACTGTGGAAATATGTGCGTAAGGATCATACTACCATAAATTTTATATTTTGTATAAAGTATATGCAGATGATACAATCAAATAATACAATATCTTCATATAATATAACAACATATATATATATACATATATATATATATATATATATATATATATATAATATATATATATATATATATATATATATACATATATATGAAGAGTTCAGATGCAAAAGCCTCTAAATGCCATTTGAAATTTTCTTCTTTAATGATGATTTTTTATCAAACTTGTATATTTAAGTTCAGTAATTTCACTTAAATAACGATTAATAGGTAATTATCGTTGCCATTTAAGTAAAATTACTGAACTTAAATATACAAGTTTGATAAAAATTATCATTAAAGAAGAAAATTACAAATGGCATTTAGAGGCTTTTGCATCTGAACTCTTCATATATATATATATATATATATATATATATATATATAAACTACACATTTCATTTCATTTGATTATTATTATTATATAATATCTCTAATTTCTCCTGACTTTGTGAGAAGACCTAATCGATATGCTGTGAATGCAAAAATAATAATAACAATAATAATACATACATTTGACGTTTACTTGTCACAACATCTGCTGCATGAGCAAGAGATAACTAATGCTTTATCTTTACAAAATTATTATTTAAAAATGTCATTAACAATGCAGTCGTTTAGGTTACATAAACTGTAAAAAAAATAATAAAAAAAATAATAATAATACATATACATATATATATGAAGAGTTCAGATGCAAAAGCCTCTAAGTGCCATTTGAAATTTTCTTCTAAAATTATATTTTTTTATCAAGCTTGTATATTTAAGTTCAGTAATTTCACTTAAATGGCAATGAAGATTACCTATTAATTGTCATTTAAGTATATTATTTATATATATATATATACACACACACACACACACACACACACACACACACACACACACACACACACACTTGGTGCATGTGTAAAAAGCCACACAGAACTTTAAGCATATGACACGCACTGTTATTTTGATGGTGGTGAGCAACTTCCCTGATCGACACAAAGCGGGGGACAAAATGTGCAGAACACTGATAGTTTCGGTTTGAAAATCTGCACGCAAAGTAGCAAGCACAGATGTGGGCGAGCACATTATAGCCTACTACCTGTAACATATTAAAATATAGACCATATGTCACCCTTCAGAAATAAATAAGCTTGATTGAAGTATACTTAAACCTTTAATTAACCTTTAACTTTTGTTTTGCATTTGGTTGTATGATATCAGAATGTTGGGAACTCAACAGCAGTCGCTTGAGAAAGGCATGTAAACTAGATCAACCTAGTTTTTTTTTTGTTTTTTTTTTAAGGTTGATACGTTGTCCCACATGGGTTTACCTTCTGCAAATCAGGAATAACTTTGTGTACCCACTGACCCATTGTTTACATATGGCCATGACAGTATGGGATGCCTGCATGGCTACGTAGATCACCTGATCAAGATATTTGCTCCCTTATGATTTTCATCTGGAGTTGTTATCCAAGTCTGGGTACAATACACTGGACAGACTGAAGCATATTCTTACAGATAAGATGACAAAGTGATCGCTGTATGAATTGTGTTTGCAGCCACATCCCTCTGTCCTCCAACCACAATGTAGACAGATGGAGCTACGCACGTCATCAGACAGTTCACAACAGCCCAAACACGCTCGTAAACGTATCATATCATCAACTGAACAATGTTTACAGCTGTCATCTATCCAACCTGAACATTCACCACAACACCACTTGCAACCATGTGACTACGGTGTAGAACTGAATGTATTGTGTAATTTCACCAGACCACGTATCAGGCACTGTTGGAACAAGCAATTGTTTTTTTTTTTTTTTTTTCTGTCTTTCCTTGGATTAGCCAACGAGAAATTTGAAGAATGTGATTAAACACTTGTCTCGGCCATTGACTGTGAACTCGGTTTTATTGTCTGACCTCATGTGAGGGAACACTGTGTTCCAGACAATAAAGTAGGTCACACCTAGTTAAACAAAAGTCATATATCTCCCCCTGCTGGATATGTGTGGTACTGTATACTTAATCTCTTTTTCTCACAGAAAAATATGAATCAATAGAATGTAATAAATACAATGTAACTTCCATACAAAACATTAATAAAAATAATAATAAACAAATCCCTTTTATAAAAGTTTATCAATATTCTATTTGTTTTTTACCCAATCAAGCAAAGTAGTAAACAGGAAATAGAAAAAATAAATAATGTGATATAGTTGTGATTTGCATATTATTTGAGATAATGAATCATACATCATTTTTATTTAGAAATGCATTAACTGTGGAACATTTTTATGCATGTGTATGTAGAGGAGACACCATTCCCGAAACATTGTGTAATACGTAGTAGGCTGAGGAATATCATTCTTGTCTCTTTAGATGTTTCACATGGTTGTCTTTGTCAAGACAAATGAGGTTGAAGTTGTGCCTTCAGTCTGGATTATGCATGTGGCCTCACACATAAGATTGAAATAACAAAAGTTTTGAAATCAATAATAAGAATAATTTTCACGTCACGTGAGTTGTTTTGCTATCACTTTCTTCAAATTTAATATTATAATGAGTTAATAAGTAATAGTTAAAATCACAGTTTTACTGTCACAGTGGCTAGTGGGGAATAGATCAGAGGACTCTGATCTGAGTGAAATGATGAGTATAAGACGAAAACATAAAATAAACAAACCAACAAAAGAAAACCAAGGTTTGCAGTAACTAAATCCAAATCAGACAAGGCAGGGCAGGAACGGGCACAGAACTCAACACGACAAACATAGGACAGCAAACACAGGGAGACTAAATAGGCAGGCAAACAAAGAGGGTACCGAAGATGACAGGTGGGACAAATAAACCAATAATCAGATAAGGGGGAGGGATCAGACAATGACAAGAGCACATGACTCAAAATAACAAAACACCCATGTGCATCACAAGACAGGATAGACATGTGACATTTAGCCTATTTTTGAATTCATTTTTGTGATGCTGTTTTTTTTTTCCCCAGATGACAAGGAAGCTAGACACAAACAGTTCTGACCTTCATTCACATGGCCAAAGATGTTAGCCCACATGGCCAAAGCAGTCATCACCACATGGACAAAAGAGTCCCAATCCTCTCCGAAGTTGCTACAGTCCTGACTGGTATGCAGATTGCTACAGCACTCCTGAGATCCAATCAAGTCAGCAGAACAGCATTGCTATGTTATCGTCAGGCTGGAATGTTCTCTCTGAGAGTTGTACATCAAGTAGGCCTAAATCAAGCACTGAGACCCCTTTAAGCCATGCCAACGTTGAGGTCAAAAGACCAGCCCACAAAAGTAAAGAGATACCTGGGCCACACCAGACCACGGGCATTGAGCAAACATCCGGTCACCAAATTTGTGTGTATATTAGTGTTTATCCCTTTTCACACAGAGAATGCATGATAGTGTGTCACTCGGCCGTGACAGTGATGATCGATCATGAAAACGATGATTGTGGAAAAAAAAAATCTGATTAACTTTGGGTGGCACCATGAGCTCTAATTATTTAGCTTGCAACAGCATGAGGTTAATAGTATAGACATAAGAAGAGAGGAATGCATGGCTTCGAAGTCACATTGTGATGTCTGGGTTTGCTCCATCTAATTAATCCAATACAGGATGCATTGGGATATTAACATTTATTCTGCTGAATATGCTGCATATTAGTTTCATGCTCAAGTGTAATGCCCGACAATGATTGAGTTATTTGAGACGGTCATATTGCTCTCTTCCATCTCTCAATCTCTCTCGCTAGTGCATAATGTAGTTTACTGACATATGCATCCTTATGTACAGATACAAGTTGTAATGTTAACGTCAATGTTATGCATCCAAGTTATCTGATTATTATCATAGGAAGCGTCATAGAACAGGTTTCCGTTTATTGGCATAAAGTCGGCTTTACCTCAAGCAGCCATTCTTTTTAGATGCTTCTTTTTTTTAATAACATTGCAGCATTATAGTCATAATCTAACTGTTATACTCATGTGTTCATGTTTGATTGACATGTTTGCATGTCATATTTTTATATTTAACATTCATTTTTATAACAGATTTTTATTATCTCCATTAAGGCCTTGCCCCTCGCCATGAGTACTCGATTAATTGATTTTGAAACCTACCCATGACCGAAATTGCCCAAAACCCCCATCCCTAATCCGTGCATGCTCACACTCATCTGCACAAAATTCTTCTTCAATAAAATTGATAGCCATTTAGTGCTCCCTGCTTGCTGTGTCCCATGTGAATGCATGTGTAATGTTGTTTTTATACTTATTCAATAATGTCAACACCAATCATGTTTTGGTACTGTAAATAACTGCAATGCATTTTGCTTATAGGTTTCTGAATTTAAATTGTGTTTAAATATAGACATTTTATGTTTTCTAGGTTTGTGGTAAGTACAATTTGGACAACAAATCTGTCTGTCTTTCTCTTTTTCCCCCTTTAAGTTCTTCTTCGTAATATATTCACAAAACAGGAGATGTTTATGGACCAAATGCGAATTATCTTTAAGACCCTCCAGTGTATGCAATCAAGTCAGGAGACAGAGATAGGCCTAGATCGAAATTCGTTGCCTCTCAGAGATCGCACTTGATTACAGAACATGGAGGACAATCTGCAGAGTACCCCTGACCTCCATAAGCAATTGATATATGTGCAATGAGCATTTCTTTTTACAACATTAAATCCCAGTTGGCTGGCCACGGAGCACCTAAAGGAACCTTTGCAAAAAAAAAAAAAAAAAAAAAAAAAGACTATTGTGTGCACACGCGAAATGTATTGCATGCACACGCAATTTGTGCATTTACTTTGCAAACTAAGCAATCATCATGTCAATCGTGACGTTCCTTGCCGTGACCAATGACGTGTGATAACATACACATGAGTAGGTTAAACGCTTGCTACATGTGGAAAAAACAAACAAACAAAAAAAAAAAAACTTTGGATTAAATATTTAGGCTATATTCTATTATCTTAACTATTGTACTTTTTTACACTCTAAAATTCTGGGTTGTTTCAACCCAACTTTGGGTCAAATATGAACAAACCCATTGGGTTACATTTTTTTAATTACATTTTTAACTCAACGCTTGGGTTTGTTCATATTTGACCCAAAGTTGGGTTAAAACAACCCAGCATTTTTAAAGAGTAATATGATCATAACACATGTTTTTGTGGGTTGTGCAACAATGTAGACACTATTAGTGATCAGTATAATAATAATTAGTATATTTACGCAATATTTAGTGTAGACGGACTGCAAAACGTAATAGCTGTATTACTTAAGGCTGAGTTGGAAAAGGGTAAATAAATTGTTGTGTTAGCTAGTTAAGTATGAATGAAAAGATTAGCTTCCTATACGCTGATTTCACGCAGTCACCAATTTGGAATCAAAAACGAGGCTCTGGTGGGAAGAACACCGGAAGTACAGATAGACACTTCCGGGCCATTGGCATTGGCCAAGCTGGTAATCATCACACCGGCAAAAGCCATTGAAATGAATGGGTTTCATAGCATCGCACATGCCACATCCTGTTGCAAAATGTGAAAAAAAACAACAACAAAGTTTGCTAGGCCAAAAAGACTGCTAACCTAGCGATAAAAAAGAACCGTGTTAAAATGGGTTTGCGTTAACACCGTTAATAACAGCCCAACTAAAAATTAAATTAAATCCTAAAAAATTAGTGCAAGTGCAAGTTAAAGACAAAACATACATTAAACCTTCGACCAGGCCACTGATTCCTTTTGGGCTGGTGGGTGGACCCTTACAAATATAAATTGTCATTTATACTTTTAATATAAAGACTTTTAAGTTAAGATGAGTAGCCTTGAAAAAGAGAACATGGGAGGACAAAAAGAGGAAATTGGAAGAGGAGGGGTGAAGAGAAGGGCAGAGGAAAAGGAGAGAGCAGATGAAGTACATAGTGCAACAGTCAGGTTCCGAAAGTAAAAGAATGGGAAAAAAAACAAATCTGGAACCAGCATGGTTGAGCATGAATGCACTATATTAGAGATTAAGAAAGTGAAGGAGGGAAAGAACATAATCATGTATATCCCTCAATACAAGTAGACAGTCAACATTTGAATTTGAATCTGGGTTCAGGTTATTGTAATACTGCATTTTATTCAATATCCATATTATCTGATGATGCATAAGTTAATCATATACCATGTGTGCTAACTAAACATATTTACATATATCGAAATCGTCTTCCATTGCGATTTCCCGTATATCTAAATATGTTTAGTGAAAGGTAAAACTCCCGAAATCTCCGTGTAAACATTGCGTGACGTAGACGCACGAGAGATCACTTCTGGCGCAATTTTGGAGACGGTTCAGTTCGGTTCAGCTGGACTTCTGATTCAGAGCAGTTCGACGGCTGAAGAGGTAAAAACTATAAATAATGTTCGTTTTCTCACACAAACCGCTCGTTTCATGTCTTAGGCCATCAATGTATACTTACATTCACGAGTCATTAAATCATGTTTAATTTTGACTTCTCTGTGCATGCTCTTTGAGGTGGACTCCCATACCTGCATTATATGACTGACAGACAACACCGGTTTGACGGAAAAATGTCAAAATTGAAAATACTGTGGAAACAACAACACCTACATCTTGGATGCCCTTGAGTTAAGCTAAAACATATCACAAATTAATTTCAAAGTGAACTCTCCCTTTAAATACTGGTGTTGATATGGTTTACTCAAGGTTATGTTTTGGTTCCCATGTTACATTTTCATGTGGCCCAATTCCAGTTATGGATAATTAACTTGGCTGAGACTTGGTCCAGTTATGGCCCATGTGTGGCCCTTGTCTGGAATCCAGACCTGGTCAACGCTAGGACCGTCATTCATTGCGGTATGTTTGGGCCAAGCTGGCTGTGTGGGCCGGAGCCGGGCCAGAGAAAAATTGCTATGTGGGAGAAAGCATGAAATGAAACAAATATCTGAATATCTGAATGCACAGTCTGAATAGCTGCCACTGCTGCAAGCAGAAGATTCTTTGACAAACAGAAAGCTTGAAGAATACAGCATTTATCTGAAATAAGAACATTGTAAATAGTCAGAGCCATAGCCTTGTGGACACCACGCTCTTTGACTGCTTTATGTGAATCCAAAGGCAGAAAAAAAAGAAACAAATGTGTCTTTGCTATAATTATTAGATTTCAATTTAAAAAAAAAAAAAATACCGAATTTCAAATTAGCAATACAATTAGAATTTGTATCAAGTCCTAGTATTATATGTATGTATGTATATATATATATATATATATATATATATATATATATATATATATATGACTAACCTTTGTGGTTTAAATCTCCTTTATGTGACCAATGTAGACTATCTTAAGGAAATTTTGTGACTTTCTTTGGAACATAAAGTATGAATAAGTAACACATTCACCTCACTTTATCAGTGAGTATTAAAGGTTCAGATGTCCCTTTGAGAGTCCTGATTAAACAGTCTTAAGGTATAAGCTAAAGTGTTTGATTAATATTTGCAGTTATCTGTCTTGTACTATTATTATAAACGATTTTAATGAAGTTTCATCACTCTGTATCTGTATCAGCATGGCATATGAAGTTTAAAAAGTGAATTCCACATACATGTGTGGTTTTACAACATGCTATAACAGGAACAAAGCAGTTAGAAATGAAATCTACGGTAAACTACTCTGAAAAAGTATTGACATCAAGTTTGCCGTTATTTCTTCTTTAGCCACGCTTCTTGCTGTCAACATCTCGGCACTTAGATGAAACATTTAGATTTAGATACACAACACTGTAAAAAATATTGGTGTAATTAGTTTTCACAACTTACAATTCAACATTAGAATAAGTAATAATGTGTTGTTCAAACTTAAAGTAAGTGATCATGCTTGACTTGATCTTGATCTCTGCAGAGATAAAAAAAAAATCTGTAAAGCAATTATGTAATATTATATGCCTGTAATATATTATTGCAAGGATAAAGCTACAACTAAAGAAGTAAAATAATGTTTATTTGCATATTCAAATGCTCTCAGCTTGCATACAGCACTTGCCAGCCACAGATCCACAATGCTGTTTCTTGGTAGCACTGTGTACAATTTTCATGATGCACTATTATACATAATTATTACTCCTGCAATAAAGTTGTAGTAATGTTTGAGGAACAGAGACTTCGAGCTACCAATCCACTTTTTTTTTAATTTCTCAGACGTCAGAAAGCTGTCTACATGTGTAGGCATGAGCTCACAGATCTCTCTTGTAGTGCATTTCCCCATTTAGACATATATTGTGCTAATTTTGCTACTCAATGTTCCACACTGCAGAAAATTAATGAGATCCAGTTTCATCTATTAGCAAATCTTCAGCTGCAACATGTCCTACATGTTAGCTGTGCAATTGATCACCAATTCAAGCGCACACTGACATTAATCTTCCTCCAAACTGTTAACCCAGTGCTGCTAATTCAACACAAAAGGGACAGGCTATTTAAATCCCCAAACAGTGTGTGAAATGATCCATGGTGGATACATGAATTTGAGACCACCATAAGATGGAGTGGGAAAATAAAGAGCCAAGATCAATACTGCCTTTATTGATAAGCTTTGCCGAACAAACTTGACATTTATCTGCTTAACGGATCTTTCAATACATCACGCTGAAAAACATATATTTATATATATTTCCACGCCAACACTATTACACTTTGAAAAGGTCGAGGGAAAGGAAAAAAAAAAAAAAACGAAACTCTTGAAATCTCTGTCAAATTACAGAGCGAACAGCTCTCTATTGTGCCTTTCCATTTACCGTCTTGAAAAGCACACAGAAGCAGTTTGTGCAACAGGAAGCAGCATTTTTTTCTTTTAAATGACAACATAGAGCCATCAAATCAGTGGCAGTTGGCCGTTTTGTCAAGAGAACGCATACAGCGGCCAGCTATTTGGCCTTGGACTAACAGTGCGACTGCCGGCTTTTGGCTTTTAGCTTGGTGGAAAGGGAAGCTTTCACCTCCAGTTGCAATCATTTCATCGCTCATAAGGCACATAATGCCCCTTTACCCTCGGCTTCAATCCTCCGCCCAATCAAGCGCTCTCCTCCGTACTCTCGAGTGGGCCTGCTGAGCGCAACCACGCTGCGATTCGAACGTCTTCCCATGGAGGACACGTTCTGCAGAGGAGGATCAATAGCAGGATTCCACGTGCAAAGCTAAGGTGACAGGCAAGGCTGTGAGAAAGGAGAGCGTGACCTTTGAGAATACAATTCGAAACGTCTCCCAAGTACGCCTGAGCCAACTTTGACACCCCACTGCGCCTGCACTTGTGGATCATTTATTTTCCTGGTCAAAGTCAGATGCTTCAATTTCAACACAACCTGCACTTGTGCCAAGGCGTGTGCTTGTTTTGCTTCTCCTTTTGTCTTTACTCATCAGTGTTTGACTGAGGGTTATTTGTAAAAGACTTCTCCCGAGCTTCCCGTCTCGTCCAAAATCACTTTTGCAGAGTGCTTTCTAGCTCTTTCTATTATCTCTCTTTCAATTACAGCTGAAGGCTCATCTACATAGTGCACATTGTAGGATTCACTCTCTTAGCCTGTGCTATTACACCACAACCCTGACAGGAAATCCATAGCCGTCCACCGAAACGATTTAGCTTCCACTTTTCCTAATGCAGCAGGAACTTGCGTGTCATTTCTTTTGTGAGAACCCTGATAAATATTTTAAAGGCTAAGGCCTTGTCTGGAGGGAAGGTTACTGTCAAAGAACTAAAACATATAACCATGTGTTTTGAGACGATCAATTTCTTTTTTCTCCTACTGAACAACATGCCTGACATTTCCTTGCTACCCTGCCCCCCCGTCGGCGACATTTGTCGCTAATGCATTTCGTGCAACGCCTGTTGTCTATCTCTGTGTATAAGATTACTCGAGTTGCTTTCTGAAATCATCTGTGTCAATTCATGAATTAGGCCTGCAGATGCGGATCACAGTCAACAGGGGGCAGTGTGACCTGCCAAATCGACAGCCAGCGCGTCTGTGTCCCCCGATTGGCGCAGTCTTGTTTGAAGAGAAAAATACTGCATTGCATTTAGGACAATTGTGTAGCAACAGCAGGATGAAAATGCCTGTGGATTTCACACAGTCTGGCAGTCTGTATTGTGCACCTCAATTTTGTTTGGACAACCTCCTCTCCATGTATAATTAACATTGATACGATTACAATTCTTTATGTTTGGAGACTAAACTGGGGCATACAGTGAGTTTACAGAGCATTTGTGCAGGAGGTCTGCATTAATTCTACACAGTAATGAACAGCTCTCATTGTGCACTTCAAGGACAATCAAATTTACATTCATGCTTATTTTTGCTTCCTAAAATTGCCTGCTTGAGACACCACATAATTAGCACTCTGAAGAGTTCTGGTTGGCTGCTCCTCCGTTTGCACACGCTCATGTGCCGAATTATCAGTATGAGCAACACAAAGAGGATTTAACAGATTATCACTTGCATTACTTGGCGGAGAAACACTTTTACTGTGGGTTTTGACTCAAAATGGGAGAAGGTTGTTGATGTCATAATGCTATGGTATGTTAGAATTGTATATACTTAAATAATTTGTATTTTTATATTTGAAAAAAAATCACATTGAGCTAAAACACAATAAATGCATCAATTTGATTCTTTGAGGTGTTATTTCTGTATAATAATTATTATTTCAAATAATATAGCTATAACAAATACATTCGTTGGCATATTTAATTTATTGATTCATTTAAATTAATCATAATATGCGTGTCATTTTTATTTTTATGCGAGACGTTGTCCGCTTTTATAGACATCAGACGATCTCAATGCAAAGCATTGCAATTTCAGTCTTCTCTCACCAGAAAAATGTGACCTGAATCGACTAGGCAGAACCAAACCTTGAGCTTTTCCCAGAAAGAGAACATCCCTCATGTAAAATCATAGAGGCCTTGAGCTTCCATCTCATAAAAGCCATGTCACAGTGTCGACATCACACAAAAAGACACTTCCTGCGGAGATCTTACATTCTCGTGTATGCAGCCCGAATTACAAAGGAACTCTATTTGATCCTCTGTGAGGCAAGATGCAATTAGCACTAGATTTTTGCATGCAAATTGAATTACTTGTTTCCATGGGACCTTAAGACCTCAAAGATATATTCCCTCTTGTCCCTGAAGCAATGTGGGTCTGGCAGCATTAACATTTGATAAGAAGGGTCGTTTACAACTCCCAGCAGCCTGGAAGACTCAGACAGTGACCTTTCAAACCACGGTAAATTTCAGACCTTTAAGATGTGTGCCGCTCTTGTCTGGACAATCGAAAAGTTCCTTTTTTCGAACGCAGAACGCAAGCCTTTATTCTTGAACTAAATTACACAATAGCTTTAGTTCTTCAGCCTGCGATGGCTATTATTCATTAGATACATTAGATACACAGGGTACAGTTTGGGACAATGCTCGGTTCCTGGTGCCTTGTTGCCAAGGAATCCATCTTTTGCATGTAAAGCATCACCTGGCGTCTACAAAGCAACATTAGCGAGGGTATTGTGGTGATTGATGTCATAACGATACAGTTGTATATCATCCTCTTGTGAAACCTATTTAATCTAATTTGAGTGCATTGTAAAATGCTCTGCCCAGAGAAAGCAAGTGACAGGGAATAACAATCAGCTTCTTCCCAGGAGTGGGAGACATCCAGGGAATTTGTCCTGAACAAGGCAAAAATCTGAGATGAAGTGAGTAATATCATTTTAGCATATACATATTCATCATTGCTTCACATTATGTTTGACTTAAAAAGCCCTACAACTGGTTATATATTACCAGTGGGCTCAAGGACAGTGATAGACTCAAACAGCAAGATAACACAATTTGTAGGGTGAGGTGTTTGTTGCCATAGGAAAAAAGATAAATCATATCAAGTAAATAAATAAACGCTGCAGGTGGCTGAGAATGTCTTTGGATATACTTCCAATCGGTTTGATAAGGAAATCACTGACGCCGAACCGCTTTGCCTTATGTGCTCAGAAACAAGAATGACATGTTTATTTTTCCATGAAACCAGATGTTAAGGCGAGACACGGCAGGCAAAAACATCGATTTGTCATGCAGTGATCAGTTTTGAGATTTTGGGCTAGTTTAATCCTTCGAAAACGTTGAAAATATGCATTAAGATGTTTATTTTATTACATTTTGTTTACTTGCTTCAGTAAGTTTCTCCCGAATTACCAAGAAGTTATAGCATCCCAACTATTTATAGTTATAGCATCGTTGTAAAGCTCTGAGTCTCCTGCACAAAGCTATGTAACCCAAATATGGGCATGTCTTTTCTGTCAGTAACCAATCGTGAATGTCCAAAGGGTGATTTAAAGACGAAGTCCCATTGGCTACTGCTGGTTTCTGCTAACGTGATTCTGCTCGGAGGCCTCACGTGGTGTACTCTGCCAATGTTAATTCATTGAGTTACTGCAGTTGTAGGTCTTGTATGCCTGCCCTATGCTATCTCACGACCAATTCGTACGAATTCGTACGAGTGATTAAAAAGTGGCTAATTCGTACGACCTCACTCGTACAAATTCGTACAATTTGTCTAAACCCACGTGATGGGTAGGTCATTCGTACGAATTCATACGAATTGGCCAATTCGTAAAATATGTACGATTTAGCAAAAATCGTATTAATTTGTACGAGTGAGGTCGTACGAATTGTTACAAATTAGCCACCTCGTAAAATTCGTACGAATTCCCGTGAGATCGGGTTGGCCTGCCATGTTATTAAATAATCAGTTTTCATGAGCTTGAAATATTATATATTATTATAACTAAGGGCCTGAACATTTATTCTGTTTTTGAGCATTTTTTTTTCCAATAGAAATGTATTAAATTCCCTACTAAAATCTTTAAATGCCTTTTTCTTAAAATGAGTTTGCCATTCTCCAGTACAAACATCTCAGCCTATGCAGCACCAATGTACACCAAACTTTCCAGTTATACACTTAGCAGTATTCTAAAGATTATTTTTCAGAGGAATTTGTTAAATAATTCCTGGCCTGATTTATGTAACATTTTAATCCAAAAATACGGCAAAAATCGATTTTTAAAGGCTAAGGACATATTTTGATTTCCTGGGTAATGAAAGCATATATCCTGAAATCCCTCAGAACTTTTTTTTTTTTCATCTTGTGTGTAAACAAAAAAAAAAAAAAAACAGATTTTTGCACATAGATTTATCATATGTTCAGATCGATCTACCGAAAATACATGCAAAATTGTGTATATTTAATGAGATAATGCCTAATTTGCATAATAAACATAAAAATTTCAAAACTTGTAATACATTTTTTATATGCTTGTGTAAGTAATCAACTGAGGATGTTTCATGGTGATGTCTATTATTTAAAAATGTTACACTATTCACCTGTAGTGTCTTGCCTTGAAGGGGTACATATCATGCTTTTAAATCGTTCACTTGTACATATAAATCATAAATTTGTGGTCTACATAAAGCAAAACTGCAATACTTGGGTCTGAATTCCTCATTATTATAGCTCCACAGGCCCCTACCCCTTTTCTGATGTGCGTCTGTGGGCAACTCGTTTTGAAGCGGTCTCTTTAAATGCAAAGGAGATGTGTCATACCCCGCCCGCTCTCCACCCTGTTCGGCCATTTTTGTAGTTTGATTAGAGATGTGCGATTATATAGCGTCACAGAACATTTTTATTCATACGTTAACAAAATGTCAACAACGGAAGACTTGTCCATCAAGCCTTACATGTTCGATCCAGAGCGAGCGAGTTGAAAAAGACGACGAAGAACCTGCAGAACAACGTCTTCATATGGATGTATTGCTATTGTATGTAACTTCATTGTGTTATAAGTAAAGTTGATTATTTTTCTTGTTAAAACAGGCACTCTAACAAGATAAATGACTACGGTCTAATCTTACCACTAAAAATCTGTATTGATACTATGATAAGTTTAGAAAAGCATCAGAAAACACAGCAGATGTGGGTACATTTCCTTGATAAATAAAACTCAACCAGGCACTTTAAAGAGGTTCTGATGCTGGGTGTAATGAAACGTGTGGGTCACTACATCCAACAACCGAACATTTTCACTTACTGTACCCTCTCATAACTTCTGCATCATTGAGCTTGGACTACAAAATCAGAGCGAGAAATAATAATGGCGGATTGCTCAAAGTGTTGGGCCGGTACTCAATGTCCTTATTTGTCTGTTCCGCTGCAAATACTGTGACGTAATTGTTCAAAATATGTCACAGAGAACAGAAAAATCTAAACAGGTTGCAAATATGACAAAAACAAAATATAAAGATAAAAACGAAGCACCTGAAGAGAATAATTTCAACTTTTCTGTACTTATAAACACTTTGAAAATACAACACAATGGGCTAAAAAGTGGATTTAGCACGATATACCCCCTTTAAGTGGACACGTGAGAATTAAAGACTGTGGCTGAAGTACGGTCCCGAAGAAGTGTGTTTGCAGCTTGTTCGCAGAAAAGATCAATCGCGATCCATCATAATGTTGCTTCAGTAGAAAACTTCTACTTGCTCTTTCCTCTGGCATCACCTCTGAGCAGAATCAATGTGAAAATAGTGGGAAGTCTTGAAGCCAAGCGTCTAAATTTCACACACACATACAGTACACACGCCATCAAAAGCAGAACATCCTGCTTCCTTGCATCTTGTCTGCTTCCCTCTAACTATGAGAGTTCGGAACTGTGTCTTTTCACACCCTCATCTATATGGAATCTACACCAATACTTTACTGGTCTCATAAAAGCACACTTACAGATTGAATTTCAAATCTAGCTCTGCAGCTTTTATTTGTACTCGGGTTCTATAAATGGGTGCTTTTATGCCTTTAGAAGATTTCTTCCATCTTTTCTTATTTTTTCCTGCTCTTCTTTCCTAATGACTCACTTTCTTCCTTTCTTTGATCATCCTTGTCGTCTTTCCTTAATTCTTCCCTTCATTCATTTTACTCCATTCCATTCTACTTTCCTCCATTCTACCCTTCATTCATTTTTCTCCCTTCTTTCCTACATTCCTACTGTCCTCTATTCTCCACCTTCATTACTTTTTCTCCCTTCCTTCCAACTTTATTATTTTTTACTTTCTTTTATTCTTTTCTTTCCTTCTTTATCTCCCCCTCCCTTTTGCTCTCCTTTTGTTTTTACTTCCTTTCATACCCTTCTTCTTTAATTCACTTCTTTCAGTCATTTCTTACTTTCTACTCTCTTCCTTCATTACTTCCCATTTTCTTATACATTTATTTTTTTTCATTTCTATTTCCCTTCCCTTTCCCTCCTTTCAGTCATTTCTTTCTTTCAGTCATTTCTTTCTTGCTTGCTTGCTTTCTTGCTTTCTTTCTTTTAAAATGGCGGCTGTGTGAAATCAGGGTATAACTACCATTTCTGTCCTTTAGTGTGACCTGTTCTATGGTGTGACTTCTTGTTGAAGTTTAAAGTATTTTCGAACAAAACAGAGGCTAGATAGACCCTCCCTCCTCCTCATCTGCACTGACCCCCAAACCCCACCCACAGGGCCTTCTTGTCAGTTATTGGCTGGAACAGTTTGTTATGTTTCATGGAGCGGGTCACCGCAGTTTGTTTTTGTTGCCATTTGTGGAGCCTGGGTTGTCTGCAAAGACCGCGTTTTTTTACACATGTTTAGGGGACAGGCAGCTATAACGGATAGTGAGGAGATGTTTGCTGTATGTGGCAAAAAAAAAATGTTTTGGCCTAAAAAACATGTGACATCGCTTAGAGCACCTCTAAAATGGTCTAAATTTTAGTAGTTTTGAAAGGATGTATTGACAGTTTTGAAAGGATGTCTCGTATTTTTTGAAAATGTTCAACAAGTCTTGGGGGAAAATAATGTTATTCATAATCTGATATTAAATAAATAACACTATATGAAAATAAGTGTCAAACAATTATATGTTCTTACACATCAGACTTTACACTATTTTACACACTTGGTATTTTTCTTCAAAAATTGTGTCTTACAAAAAGCATATTTGTCAAGTACCATTATCCTTCTTTTTTCCTTATTTCTTTTCCTTTCCTTCCTTTTGCATCAATTCCCTTTCCTTACCCCATACTATCTTTTACCTCTTTCTTGCATCATTCTTTTCTATTTTCCTCCCTTCAATTCTTTCTTTATTCTGATATTCCTTCATGCCTGTAATATTTCATTTTCCTTTCCTTTCCTTTATATGTATTTCTATCTATCTTTACCTTCATTCCTTTCATTTCATCTCACGTTTCTTTGCTTTCTTTTTTTCTCTTTCTTTTCATCCCCCTTTCTTTCCTTACCATTCTTTCCACATTTATTATTCTCGGGGCATGGTGATTTTTACCTTGTTTGATGCCAGACTCACTCATTACAGCAAAACTCCTAGAGGAACAAAACAGGTTTGCTGCCAAGCAAATGACTGTTCCCAGAGCACACAGTATTTGCTGTTCCCTCTCTCTTGCCTGTGGTGGTGTTATTGGAGTAGGTACCACAAGGACAGAGTAAAAACCAAAGGATTTGTCCAAAAAGCTTCAAACTAACTCTGTCATGGCTCTGCAGCAGTTCCACCCAGAAGTAAATCTAGCACTCTATTTCACAACAAACATGAAGACATCAATAAAATAAAAAAAAAATTAAATAAAAAATAAATACTAATACAACGATAGCATGGGGACCTTTTTAAGTCGAAAAGAAACCTGTCTTGAATTTGATGCTTTAAATCAATAGCCTTTGCATAAAACAGGAAATCCCCAGTTAAAACAAACGCTACGAAAAGCAGTTTGGCACAACTAGGAATGAGTACGTTTCAAGAGCAATGGAGATAAGACTAATGGGAATTGTATGATGTATGAGACTTGATAGGTGTGATGAAGGGGATTTGGAAAGGATATGGGTAGATAGTGATCCTTCATAATCTGTCCCCCTTCATATCGAACATTTAGCCTAGCGTGATGGGCATGGTGCTCAGGGACCAGCACACGCTGAAGATCAGAAATCCAGCTGAGAGACTAGCATATGGGCCTGTATTTGTCAGCACACTGACATAGTGTAATCAGCATCTTGTCAGGCAGTAAAAAGGAGGAGTGAAGCAGAGTAGAGCGCTCTCTTCTGTAGAGCGCTCAGCCCGTCGTAGCTTCTGCTAATAAGCTTTGTGCGTCCTGTTTGCTGCAAGGCAAATGATGTATAACAGGAAGAACAGAGAAGGAATAAAAGTTTTTAATGTCACCGATGGGTTGAAGGTATTTCTTCAACATTTCCTTTGTGGAATCTCTACAAATTTACCGAGCACACACTCACTTTCTGGTGAGATTAGGTGGCTGCTGGAACCGTCCCTGTCTTATGACACCGCTTTAATGAGGGGTCATTTCTCCCTGGCTGGTCACTGCTGGGGTGACTGAATGAGCTTGGGAGGGAGGGAGCTAGTAGGGAGGCTGGGACAGACTCTCTGAAATATCCCCCTCTGGAGGGGGAACGTATCTTCAGATACAGCTCCCTGGGCAACGCTGTTAGAGCCACGTCTTGGCTCTACAAGCCGTGCGTGCCAGCCCTCTCCGACTTGAAGTTTCTCTGACCACAGCGAGGCCAATTAGGGGTGCGCTGTTGAAAGAGCAGCAATTATTCTTTCGCACGACACACATGGCTCCTGCATTCCACCCATTATTATCTCCTGGCTCCCCCTCTGTGAAAAGCTGGCAAACTCTTCACGCATCCCTACTCCTATGAGCTTCACTGAGTCTGGCTGTCCAAAGCTGGAGACCGGCAATGACAGCGCTGAGGTGTCTGGGCTAAAATAGGGCATGAAATAAAAGCAAGCAAGGGAGTGATTAGGAGAAGACCAGGGAAAAGACAGTGCTGGTTTCAGTCGTTGCCTCCTACTTGCAGAACATGCCTCATTCAGATTCACAATAATTGCTTATCCCACGTCAAGGCACAATGCAGACAGAGGCATCGCTAAAACAAATGATTCTAGATATTAAACGGCTGTAGTTTTTTTTGCGCGTTATTAACGCAATGTTATGCAAAACCTTTCAAAAGCGAACTTAAAAGCTGTCCTTCGAATGAACTGCGAACAAAGGTTGCATTTAAAGTAGGCTTGGTGCAAGGTATTACATGGTGTTCAGCTGCACACCGATTACATACCATACATAAAAAACACCAAATTAGAGTTGCAGAAAGAGTCAGATTTAATTTATCAAGTGACGAGAGTGAGGTGAGCTAACTGACAGGCGGCGGAAGATTTGGTTTAAAGCGAAATGTAAAAGAGGGTATTTGACAACATTTTGGATTTAAACCCAATGCTAATAGGGAACCTGCAAACATTAATGAGGCGATCTGTAAAGATTTCCTGATGAAGGATGGCAGCATCCAAAGGTAACATTTAAACCCCTTCTTCAAGTGCACCACAAGAATGATGCTGTCGAGCTTGTTAACCCTTTCACATGTAAGTTTAAAATATTCTTACTGACCACCCGGCGTGAGTTTTTCAAGGCGACCGTTATTTCAACGCAGTCTCATCCCAAGACGTCATATAACTGACGTCTTGGGACGTCTTTTGACCATACGTCAATATCGCCTTTTTAGGGCCGCCTTAAACGTCGTTAGATGAGGTTATCTGATCCTATACCAGACCTAAACCTAACCTAATGAAGGGAAGAATTTACGAAAGGTAAAGCGTCAGTTGTATGACAGCCCAGGATCGCCATCTACCGACGTTAAGGGGGCCCTTGACGTATGGTCAAAAGACGTCAACTATATGACTTCTTGGGATGAGACTGTGTTAGTTATTTAGAACTTGCCACTTTAATGTTTCCATGGTGACGCGTCATTGCTTGTCACGTGACACAACACAACCGCAACACAGCACTGAATGAATGATGATTTGCTTTTATGTAATTTTTCCTTTTTTTATTAAAAATATTCACAAATGTATTAGCTATAGCATGAAACACTGATATTCAGATTGTCAAATATCTGCAAGTGGATGGGTTTTGTGGTTTAAACATCTTGATAATGATCATGTTAGTTGAGCTGTATGAACAATGGGCGGCGCCATTTTAGTCTGTTTTACGGTTCAAAGAATCGGATCTGTTGGATTTTCAACGTCAATTCCTCCACTTCTCTCGAAATACATGAAAGTAAGTGGCTGGTGAACTGGGAGAAGAATAGCATCAAATGTTAAGCTACTTACACAATGTGTATCTGATATGAATAAATTCTTTGTTTTTTTGTCTTTGTTTTGTTTGTGTGTTTTTAATTAAGAATAATAAGGAACCCACCATTCAAGCAATTGCTGCTCCCTCATTGCAGCTGATTTGAAAATGTGCACGGCCGCACAGCATTCATAAGTTATTTAAAAGCGAGGTGAAAAAGAGGGTGATACCGGTATTACCGGAGCTGTCACATGTCGAGAAAACCGGTGGGAAAATTTACACACTGTCACAATCCCAAATTGAAATAGCTCATGATATGCCTCATTCAAGATGGCACAGTTCGATGTGGAATTTTTAAGCCACAGTAGGAGCTTCTACACCCTTGCGCTGGGAGTTACATCTGCCCTTGGCGTCAGCTCCCCGTAGTCACCCTATCTTCTCTCAAGTCATATAAGTAGACAGCTGAGGGGCTGGAATCAGAGGCCTCCTGTGAGGAGCTTGCTTGGGGAAATGTAAAACAGCTTGTTAATACACAAATCCCTGTGATCAATCAATCAAACGCATTACGTAGATGTAACTTGATGGTAAGTAGTGAATAGAGTGACAGCAAGCAGTTAGTTACTAGGATCCTTAGATATTTCACGTTGCACTCCTCTGAAGAACTCCTGTAACTTTGTTCATATCTTAGGGTCATACGCTGCTTCAAAACAAAAAAATCTCGTTCATATCTTAGGGTCATACTCGGCTTCAAAACAAAATACATTCTCCTTTAGATAGAGGTATTGATATAAAAAAATAAAACTAGTATCAGAAAGAGGGCTTCCAACCGTGGTGCAGAATAAGATACTCCTCAATTCACAGTGATCGTTGAGCTTTCAAGTCTTTGATTTTTTTTTCCCTTTTTCAGACAGTCAAGGATCCACTCTTTTGGTGATGTACTAGGAAGGCGTGATGATAATAAAGGACATTTTGATGGGCTGCACAGATTCCCTCTTGTAAAAAAAAAAAAAGTTCAGTGAATGAGCAATTCACTCCTTTCATTTTGATCTGACACATCTTGCAAGCTTTTAGTTTATTCACTGAGGAAACATCTTCTGGCCACAAAAAGGCATTGCTGGCCTCCACTATGCCGTGGAAGCAAACCCACTCTCTCTTGTCTGTTTGACCTGTCTGAGCAGATATTCTTTTGAAATACTTTTCCAAATAGTGCAGTGCTCTGTCCACTGACTTAGACCCTTAACCCCAATCATTGACAACAGAGAACAACAAAATGTTCCCAGGGCTGTCATTTAGAATGGACACAACCACAGGAGCTTATTTTACAGCTCTGTTGAGATAATCAATGAGTGACTTGGCAGCACTGAGGTCCTATTGAGGCACATTTCCCACTCACTGCCTTTTTCTTTCTCCCTTTCTCTGCCTCAGTCCTGTCTCCACTCCATCTGTCGAGACATTGTTCTCAAATAAATAGATTTGATGGCATTGCTGTGTTTGATAACATGATAAATCCAATGGAATCTGTCAACACAAGATCCATCATCCAGCGCATCTTCGCTACATCCATTCCCAAACCCGGCCTGCTCTACTTAAATGATTGTTTATTACTAAGACTAATTTAGTTCAACAGGCGACTACACGTGCTGTAACAGTTCTCAATGATGCCTGAAGATGGAAGACATTGGGGCCAAAATTTCGCCGGAAGACGGATAGCTTTTAACGCTTAGATAAGAGAGACATGCTGAAATAAGTCACAGCTATCTAGCAGACATAAAATCGAGTGGCACTGCCCAGCCTTGTCACACAGCGGCTCAGGATAAATTGATGCGTGGCCTGTCCACTGGGGCTTCTAATTGTATTTTCTTTTACGTGGTAGGTTTTGTCAGGGTGCATCTGTCATGTATGACATCTGTAAAATGACAGCCTTTCTCAAGTCCGGAAAGGAGGCTGCTGGGTCTGGGAGATCATGATACCCATGAATTTTTTGCTCAGAAATCACTTCAGTGGTTTTTAGACATGATGAAACACACGACAGATGTTTTTTTTTAAAAACTGATAAAGTGTCATATTTTCTCTTTGACCATCTACATCCCTGCCACAGGATCTTATAAAGGCATTAAATTGTGGTTTCAAAATGTATTTGCTTATTTTATATTGTCATGACATACAAGTCATTTATACATGAAGAGTTCAGATGCAAAATAAATGCCATGCTTTTGTCAAACTTGTATAAAGTTCAGTAATTTCACTTAAATTTAAGGTCATTGCCAATCACTTAAATTCAACTTGATGACAAAGTATGTACTTAACGTCAATAGAAAAACTGAGGCTGTTACAACGGATGTGAGTAATATAATATTGCCAACACCAAATCCATGAATAACATACTTTCACAGCCATTTCAGTACCTACAGTAGCACTTTTCTTTGGTCATGATGTTTTACATTCATATTTTACTGGCACACCAAGCTACTAAGAAAAATGGCACCAAACAACAGCAAACCTAGCTGTGACTGGTACATGCATGCAATCTTTTCAACCGGAGGGGCTTACAACAAGAGGTCTTGTGCAGTATTTAGAGGTTCAGTGGTACAATAGAAATTCAATACAGTAAAATTCCAAATATATCTACATCTCTTAGGGCCCCACCTGGCATCTGAAGTGGCACTCTTCCAACAGTTGAAACACAGTGCCATAAACCTCTGAACTACATCTGAATATATCTGTCTTTCATCTCTGGGGATGCATGAACAACATCCCACTTTCATGCTACAAAGAGAAGCGTACAATGTTTAGAAGAAAATAGCAAGTATTGTGATGCTGTATGCAACGCTGTCACCGTTTGAGAGTTTGCTTGTGTTCGTTGTTTAACGAGTTTAATTTTGCATTATAATGACTTAAATCTCAAGATGGTTTTATTTTTTTGTTATTATTGCTTGGCCCTAATCCTCTTCCGTAGATCCAAACAAGATGAGATATATTTATATTTTATTTCACCCTTGAAGGGAACCTTCAAGGTGATCCTCTTTTTTTATAATCACATGATTATACAATGCGAATAATTTTATATTATTCTGCGACTTCATTCTATTAATCCCAACAATTTTATATCTGCCAAAAAAAAAAAAAACAATAACTACTTGGAAGAAGAAGAAAAAAGAGCTGAAAATCGCTTAGAATTCACAGACAAGGCAACACTTTGCTAGTGATGATGCAATAGACATGAAGGCAGTTTCAGCTTCAATGCATATAATTTAGATATAATGAATTGCCATGTACAATGACAAATATAAGTAATATCTGACCACAGAATCTCTTGACCAAAGTATTACAGAGAGCAGAGTAATAAAACAATACATTGGTTAACCTATGCAAAATAGCAGCACTACAGTCTAACAGGTTCTTTTTCATTTAAATGCCACTTTGGCCATTTGCAGTCCTAACACTTTAATGTCCAGCAATGGGTTGTGGACCTTTGCTTTAATGACAAAGATCAATGTCATTATACACAATTATTACACAGCCCTGGAAAACTTAATTCTTACTGGGCAGTCTCACTCTCATAAACTGTATTTTTGCACAGACACCAATCTGACCATCCCAAATTTTCTACCTTGTTGTGCTGGTTTCACAAATCACTCTGTGGTCACTTTCTTCCCCAATAATACAATAATTTCAACTGAAATCAATACTTAATGTCCAATAATGTATTTATTTGACAAGTGGTATAATGTAGTGTCAGTTGGTCATTTCAGAAAAATAAACCCCATGATACAAAAACCCTGTTTATCTGACAATGATGAATGAATGAAGTGCATGTAAAAGTACTGCATAGGGACAAGGCGTTTTGCAAACATTTAAAAGATTCTGGGGTAAATAGAGGGGGGAGAGGAGAGAAGGAGAGGTTAAAAGAGAGAGAGAGTGAGAGAGAGAGATTTATGTAGGAAGAAAAATTACCTTTGTCGCACAGAAGGACAGTGGTAAATGGTGTGTCATTCTGCAGTAATTTACAAATCGGGGAGTGGAAACAAAATTAGATTAAGAGGGTGCGTTGAAATGGACCTGCTAAACATCACTATTAATTACACTGTTGTCAAGGGCAAAAATTATTTATTTTCATGGCAGAGGGGAAAACAAAGGCTGTTGGTTGTTTTAAATGGGTTTACAGACATTTTTCACTTGAGCAACCTCAGAAAAAAAGGAAGAGAAAAAAAAAAACAAGGAAAACATAGATTTTCAATTAAAGGACACTAATGTCTACATTACTACTGAAGCAATAAACTTTCTGACTTATGGTGAACAGCAAGAACAACAAAGACACCGCAGCTTTACGACTCATTGCAGGCATTAATGAGCAAGAAAATGTGGGTTTTCATGCCTCCAAAGATCAACCATTTTGGATGTTTCCCATTAAATTAGTCTTTTCAGATGTCTCGATTCTATCATGCATAACAAAGGACAAATATACCACCCTCACTCAAAGAAAGAAGAAGAAGAAAAAAAGTTAAAACCTATCTCAGACCTTGTGTCATCTTCACATTCTTTTGTTTTCTAATTGTAAATGCAGAAGAGAAACTCTACAAAGCTGTCAAAGCAATGAAGATCTCAAGCTGACAGTGCGGTGAACTTCTCGGAGACATCACAGGAGGTGAGTGGTCCGTCCAATTCCAGTCTGAGCTCAGCTCATTAGGGCACGTCTGCACAGGCAGCACGTCTGCACAGGGGGACGTGGCTGCACCCGGTCTACCCCAACGCATGCATCCAGAGGGGCATCTGGCAGGGCTATGCTTTAGGTCAGTCTATCTGAGAAGGGAGCGCATCAGCGGCCACTTCATGGATGGCACGCTGTCTGCGACTGACAGCTTGTCATTTATCACAGCTGAGCTGTGGCGTCAGGTGGGATCATGATTAATTTCACTTTACCACTTTCAGAAATAAGCCCAATAAATCATCTTAAGCCCCGTGTGCAAGTTTTGTTGTAGCCACATGACAAATCTTTACCACATCCCGCTCCGCCTCAGCGGCCTACAATGGGTCCTGCCACACGGCTCACAAAAACCAGCCAGCGATGGCCAGTAAGGAGAGTGACATTTCGTAAATACCCCTGAGGATTATTAAAAGCAAGACAGCTCCGCTTAGAGCCCACGGCGACAGCGCAAAGAAACCACCTTGGCCATTTGTAAAGATAAATGCCTAGCACGCTTCCTTCGCTGCCCATCTGTTTGTCGCTTAGCTGCACATTTTTAGCGTTAGCTTTATTTGGCATCTTAATACATACTAATGATATAGATGTGTCATTGAGATGTAAAGCATACTTTAATCAACTGTGGGTGGAGAGATGTGGGTGCTCTACACAAGTCAAGAGGTAATGCAACATCTTCGGTAGTGCAGGTGGCAGCTTGCCAAGCCGTCAGTATGCTTATTAACCGTTTTTATATCACTTTAATCAGATGTATTGCACTACAAGCTAAAACTGTGCTCCGCTTTCACAGGGTGACAGATCAAGTCGTTTTAAAAGCATGAAATTGATGCCCATGTCATATCTGAAGTTATCATCTTCCCCTGAGATGCTGTTTTTTTCTTTCCAGCTTTGAATGCCAGGCTCCTTAATTAAGTGATGACTTTCAAATTCAAATCAGATCGCTCGAAATGCATGACACTTTTTCCTTTAAAAGTGGCTTGTCAAAGAAACGATTCACTCAATGTGTTCGGTAGCCAAGCGTGATGCTATCCCTTAATCTATTGTCCACCGCCTCCATATCTCTTTTCTGGATGGCGGGTAATACTTCAGGACGGATGCCCTACATGCTAGAGTAATGTGACACTTAAACGATTCCCTCATAAGGCCTGGTGACAGATAGCAGTGGGTAAACAGCTGCAGCATGTTACATTTTCTGTCCGCTCTGTGTGCATTTCAATGGCCGCACTTTGCTCCAATTTATTCCCATCTTGGAGATATAGACCGTTTCCAACTGTGCCAAAATCCATATTCCCCAATAACACAGTATGCACTTCCCTGGTGAACTCGACAAATGCCACACAATCAGTGCTCCCCAGCTGTTAAGCTATGCCCCTCAACACTTTGCTAAGGCACAGAGGCAAGTGAAGCTAATCGATTCCAAGGCAGCGCCTCTCAACCAAATGTAGTCCTGTTTCTAAGACATAGTCCCTGAAAAGGAACTCGAAACTCAAAATTACATTCATCGCATGGAGAGCAGAAAGGGAAAAAGCAAGATGTGTACGTGTTCTTTTTTTTTTTTTTCACTTGAGAATAAGGCCAGAAAATATTTTGTAAGCTAGATGTGTAGTGTTGTCATCTCTAACATCGATAGAGTAGGCTACCTTGAAAAATAACAATATTCTATACTATTTTCAATACCACAAGGAAATATTGCCACAACAATAAGGGCATCAAATTTGAATGGTATATAAGCTAATTACATTTTGACCAAAAGTGTTTTCTGAAACTGTCTGAGATTTCATAGGCCGACAGCTTTGAGTGGGATTTTACCGACATACGTTACTACTGTAATACAACCGTACAATGATTGAAAAAATTGAATATTTATTAATTAGATAATTTTACAGTAGTGAAAATATTCTGTAAACACTTACTAGAAGAAATCTACATCAAATGTTTGAAATGCTGTTCAGAATCACATGTGCAAAAACATCTGGGTAATTGCACAATTGTAAAAAACAACAAAAACTAATGTGTGTGTGTGTGTGTGTGTGTGTGTGTGTGTGTAAAGTAAGTCCACCGGACATGACAAAGACACATGGCACACATGAGGGCTTAAATACACATAAGACTATGACAAGACAAGACAAGGGACAATATGTGAACAATGAACCAATGACAACATGACACATCCGACAAGGGAACACATGGCAGGATCACATGACAGACATGAAACAGGAACATCCATGATGGTACAACATCTCAAATAGTCAGAATCGACATTTATCGGGAAAGCTATTTATTTATTTATTTACTGTTTATTTGAATAGGGACAGATACAAAAAAAAAAAAAAAAAAACATAGATTATTACATAAAGAACAATCCGATGCCTGTATCATAGCGTTTATAGCCAAGGTTAATTTGCAACCTGTCCCTAGAAGGGCTTTTAATAATCAAGAAAAACAAAGGAATAAAAAAAAAATGACAGTGAATACAATAAAATGTCAAGAAACCAGTTAACACCAATATTTCTAACACTACTGATGGACATTTATATTCTCATTGAAGTATTCTTGTTGTGAAGGTTTAATTGGCTGCAATAAATAAATAATTTGTGTGCTCCAACTAAACAGATGTGCATTACGCCGTTTCATAATATTTGCCCCACGGGTATGTCGTGGGTGTCATCGCTGGTACTTCTCAAAGTCTGCCTGAAACAAGTAAACAAACAATGTGAAAAAAAAATATATATATATATATATATATATATATATATATATATATATATATATATATATATATATATATATATATCAGAACTCCATCATTGTGACCCATTTTCAATATTGCACAAACTCCTCTCCTGAGACAACGTTATTTACAGCTTTGAGCTACAGTAACTGAGATATGATTGCTTTGAGCACTTCTCATGCGCAGAAGTTTCAGCTGATGCAAATGAAACTAATTTGACAGGGGGGAAAGAGCGCTTTAATGCATTTTGAGTGCATTTTGTAGGCTCTGCTTTTGTATGGGTGTTGCACGCTTGCACAGCACCGTTGTTCAGTTAGGAGGGCCAGGCTTGGATTGCCATCGCCACAGGCAGAGGGCCAACTGCGGTATCAGGGCGCTGGGAGGGTATCCCATAAAAATGCATGGCCACATGCTGCTTCCAAAGGCTTTTCATCTTCCCTCTGAGCCCCAAACACCTGGAGCACAAGGGGAGTCCGGAGTGCATGTGTGTGCACAAGGAGGAATATGCACACACACAGGGATGCGTGGGCTTTGTCTGCCCGTCTGCCGGTCAGCTCTCCGACTGCTTATTAATTTAGAAGCATTTGCAGTCTCTAGGGACAGAGAGATAAATGCCAGCAGCAGAGGCAGGCCAGCGGTGAACTCATAAAACCTATTAAAGGAAGCTGTTCATCACCTACATCAGCAGGCCTGATTATGGCCAGGGCCAGCTGTAAACCTCCACAGCCCTCAGCAGAGCCCCAGACACACACACACACACACACCACTCACTCCGTAGCTGAGCTGCCCACCCAGCGGCTCCCATTACGGTGAGGGATGAGACTGCTATCCTGACTACATATGGGATTTATGGACAGACGCAAACACGGTGCCCAACGTAGCTTTAAATGCCAGTCACTGTGGTGTTAGTGTCTGACTTGATTTCCCTCACAATCACGTTTTGTGCGTGTCAACAGTGTTCTATTATTGCGAGATGAACATTTATTAAAAAAAGACATGTCCTGTGTTTTGTGCTTGCCACAAATACAAGATAAAGATAAACTCATCACGCTCCATCAGATTTCCCCTCAGTTTTGCTTGTATCAGCAAGCGAGCGCACGCAGGCTGAGCGCTTCGCTCCTACAGGATATAGTTTGTTCTCTTAGGAAGTTCTATTCACAGCCTCCCCTTTTCTTCAATGATGTATTTCGCTTATTTGCGTCTTTACGCATCACACCCGCCGTTTAGAAGCTCTTGCCCTCGGAGAGCAGGGAAACGGCGTGCCAAAGCATCAGTCAAAGACCGAACCTACTTTACAATCAAACATTATGAACTGCTGTTGGAATTAGGACAGCTTCCAGGGAACTAGGGGACACAAAATTATCCAAATCCCATTAATCTTTTTTGAGAGAGATGCTGACATGTTGTAGTCTAATTAAAAATGTCACACAATGAGTTTTCGAATGGTAACAATAATTAGCAATTGTCTAGGGATGAGAAAAGGGGACACAAATGCGATGGCTACGGCGCATACGTGCTTGGCTTTCCGCTTATCACAGTCAGATGGGGAAAACGGGTGAAAAGGGGCTCTTTGAAGCATTGTAGTTCCGCATGTTATTGTGGTCACACATTCTCTGAACCTCAATTAATTAAGTAGCGCAAAATGCCATTGCATGCTGCGAATAATTTAGATGAATGCATCCATTAAATTATCTGTTGCTATCATAATTAGGCATTTTCCAAGGAAATATTCCCTAGTGATTACTATTATATCATATGTATTACATTACAATATTCATGACCTTGATCCATGCGGTACTGTTTACATAACATGCTAAATACATAAATATCCAGTTACAAACTTTAAGGAGAACTCCGGCGAAAAATGTACCTTTGGTCTAATAAAACATTGGTACCTAGTCGACCGTTCTCTGAGATTTGTTTTCATAATAATCGAATGTAAAGAGTTTTATCTCTAAAAACTGTTAGGTTAGGGACCCTCATTATGTTACTGTGTTAGTGTGGGGCTATTTTTAGCCTTGTTAGTATTAACTAGCGATTTCGTTTTACTTATTAAATGCCCCCATATACTAGTGTTATACGCTAAACAGTTTTAGAGATAAAACTCTTTACATTCGATTATCATGAAAACAAATCTCAGAGAACGGTCAACTAGGTTGATTTTGCACCAGAGATCTCCTTTAACATTAATATAATACAAAAATTAATCTAATTTATTATGCAATGTCTTAACTCATCTGCATTTCCTTATACATTGTCTGCAGGAGATTGAAGGGGCTAAAATGACATCTCCAGTCCAGATGCTGGGGCCAATCATGATGTGAAACTGCCAAGTGATACACTCCTAAAGATCCATCCATCTGTCACTCCAATTCCCTGTTCAGCAAATCATTTCTTTTCCAAAGACATGTGAAGCCGACTTCTCCTTCCCACTTTAATCATCACTCAGTGCTCGAAATAACAGAGGCTGTCCGATGGACCGCTGTCGTTTCTGGTGATCATAACAGATAATTACCCGCCTCCCTGGGCAGCCATACTGCACATCTCTCCCAGAAGCACTATCTCCTAGTGAATGTGTGGTACTCGTGAAAGCTCAGAGTGTGAGTAACGAGACAGAAGTGGCAGTGATTCAGTCCCTTATGTCACCCAGATAGTCTTCAGGTGGCAAGCAAAGGTAAGTCAAACTTCACCTACAAAAAAAAAAAGTACTTTTTATCTTGAGGAGGAGAATGAATTAATCAATAAAAAGAATGACCAGTAAAATGGCCAGCTCATAATTCCTCACAGGTCTAGATCAGAGCACGCATTTTGGCAACAGGGGGCACTGTTGCCGTTCTGAAGGAGAACGCTTGCCGCAGTGAGTGAGTGACCAAAGGAAAAATCATTTCTCAGTGACCGACGGGGAAGCTACACTGATCGCCATTGATCCTTTAGTGCTGTCCAATAGCTTGACCACTGCCCTTGTGCCTGTGCAAGGCTAGCATAGTTTTATCAGACTGGACCACTGCACTCCATATACAGAATAAACCCACTACTGTACAGATGCCTCTGTGTGCACTGAGGGGAAATTAAAGCGGGAGACTTCAGAAGCTCTGAGGATGTTCTGCATATTACCTGGATATTGAGCATCCTCCTTAACGGTTTGTATTAGTGGACATGTGTGATATGACATGCAATACATTATACAATGTCTTTATTTGATGGGGTGAAAGTCAAAGTGAAAGTCAACTGTAAATTCATACAGTAAGTATTGTAAATTGTAGAAAAGTTAGTTAGATGCATTATTTTTTTGGTAACACTTTACAATAAGGTTCATTATTTAACATTAGTTAATGTATTAACTAACATGAACTAACCATGAGCAATACATTTGTTACAGTATTTGTTAATCTTAGTTGATGTTAGTTAATGATAATAAAGCTGTTCATTGTTTGTCCATGTAGTTCACAGCGCATTAACTAATGTTAACAAGATTTTAATAAAGCATTAGTAAATATTGAAATTAACGTTTACAAAGATTAATAAATGCTGTATAAGTGCTGTTCATTATTAGTTCATGCTAACTAATGTAGTTAACTAATGTTAACTAATGAACCTTATTGTAAAGTGTTACCATTTTTTTTAAATGAATGAGTTGTAAACAGAAATACAATTATATTTTTGGATTGGTAAATAAATGTTAGGTTGTTATGATAAAATAGGTTAGCAAAGGGTCAAATTAAATGTTATTGAAAAAAAATGTGAGAAATAAAAATCCTAATAAAAGCATGACAACGGGTTTTGATGGATGACAGATAGGCAGACTAGACAGACAGAGCTGGTTGATTAACTGATCAATTTATTTTCTAGACACATACCAAAAACACAAGCTCCCACACAAACACAAACAAATATGTACTTCCACATGCACACCCGCATTCACAAAAGTCTCAACTAAAATCTATAATCAAGATCCTGTGTTTCACCCCCTCCAGTGAGGCCAATTGGTATTCTGGGAGATCCTCTGCCCCCTGTTGCGTTCCCAATCTCCAACCAGGAAAGAGAGAAAAGAGGTCACTAAGCCGAAGGATGGAAGATGCCCACCGATGGATTAATGGCTGGTAGAACAAATGAAGTCTTGGAGAGAGTTTATATCTTTCAATACAAAGTAGAAAAGTGGATGGCTACTTTTTTTTTTTATACTGTTACTCCACACAGTTTGCCTACATTACCACTCCTCTGAAACAGCACTGACTTTCACCGTACATGAGAAGGAGAATAGGATGCAATCTACTTACTGCATTGCAATGAGGTAACGCACATCTTTCAAGTGAAATTGTGTTGTTGGCAGTACAGTGGAGTTAGGGCTCGGATTGAAATTGGATTGTGGTGTAGGATGATAGTTATTTTAACACAACATGCACAGGGTATAAATGTGTATAGGGGTTGAAATTTGGAGAAAAAAAAAAGGTATATGAGGGTAAAAAAAAAATATAGAATGAAAAAAAAAATGAAATAATGCATATTTTCTTTTAAAAGACAGCATAAAAGCTCATAATTACTAATTTAAGGTACACCATGTGACCTAAAACAAAATCAAATGAATGGTAACTGGACATAAGTACTACAATAAAACAACAAACAACAATAAACAGAAATGCAAATTCTATTAATCACTAAGAACTATTTCTGTTGGCATATCCATATACAGTATACAGTGCAAAATATATTTGGGTGCTCAAGGGCACTGCTCACAGACAGATGTTACAAAAAATACTAAAACAGGCAGACACTCTGTTGATGTTGTGTACAGTATAACAAAGCAGTAGGTATGATGGGGCTAAAGGCCTCTGGGAAGACGCCTAGAAAGCCCTTTTGATTTTATTTTCTTTCAAAACTTGAAACCACTCACAGCTAACCAGCACAGCGCTTACCTAAATACTTAGTTTGTATATATGCCCTAGAAAACTGTCCTGATCCATGAGGTCACTGAAAGATTTTATACGAATATAAAAATAATATAATTTTAAATGTAACAGAATGACACAGCTACTGAAAATAAATTAAACAATATATATTTTGAGACAAAGGACTTTCAGTTAACAATGAATAAATGTTTACACTTACAATACGTTTCTATTTATTAACATTAACTACATTAGCTAATGAAAAAAACCTTAAGCGTTTATTAATCTTAATGTTAAAATCTACATTAAATACATTATAAATATGATTTAATGAGCTATGACAAAGATGAATAAAATAATGTACCAATTTTACGTAATGTTATTTAATGCATTAACTAACGCAACATAATGGGACCTTTTTGTAAACTGTTACTGATTTTAGAAAGTAAAATAAATTGCTGAAAGGGCCCCACTGTGGTCAAAAAAAGCCATCAAAAACATTGGTTCAGTGGAAAGAAAATGCAGAATACCTGCAGTGCAATAAAATTGTTTTCCATAACTGGGAGCAAATGGATTTGTTGTGAAGAATGTACAAAGTGGGGTCACATTGACTGGTCCATTCACAGAGATTCAAGTGTGAAATACACCTGTCCTGTACTACATTACAGCTCCAGGATCAACACCATAAGACACCGTCAAGATTGCAAAAGATTCTCTACATAATTTATGAATCCAAATAATAATAATTCATAAATTTCATGTTCTGTCAAATTAATGTTTGGTCATAGTGGATTGCAAATACTGACATTAATGTATCTTGAATTGCTAAAAATCTATTAATGTAAACTACCATTCAAAATTTTGGGGTCGGTAAGATTTTTTAACATGGTTTTGAAAGTCATTTCTGTTCACCTAGGATATAGTAAAATTGTGAAATATTACTACAAATGACTGTTTTATATTATATTTTTAAAATGTTGTTTATTCCTCCAAAGGCAATCAGTAGTTTTCAGTGTCACATGATCCTTTAGAAATCATTCTATTATATTGATTTGGTGATCAAATAATATTTCTTACCATCAGTGAAAACAGTTGTTCTGCTGAATATTTATTTATTTATTTTTTTTATTTTTTGTGGAAACCGGGGTAGAAAGAAACCCTTTTATTTGAAAAAGAAATATTTTGTAACATTATAAATGTGTTTACTGTCATCTTTGGTCAATTAAATGTGTCCGTGATGAATACAAGTATTAATAAAGAATAAGAATAAAACATATTGCCCCCTTATATGAGTAGATTATATAAGTAGTAATGTTTTAAAAGTAGTGTTAATTCATTTAATTAGCTATTCGCTAAACGCATACAGTCAAATATTATTGTAAAGACATACCAGCAAATTAAAACAGTTGCAATCCTTTGAAATGTTAAAAAAATACCCAACTTGTTGAACAAGCCTACTGAAACATTTTTTTTTTGACAATTTAAAAATAAATAACGTGTCGTTAATGTGCATCTTTCCACCCTCGCGTTTGCTTTCCATCTCAGATGTACACCAATGTACGTGTTACTTATGCGTGAAGACTTGAGTTAAAAGACTTGCTGAAACAAGGATAACCAGCGCATCTATTCAAGGAAACTTTTAAAAACATACAATCAATACATCAGGGTGATGAACTCCCAATCAATAGCATTCTGTGGAGTGGAATGGAATTGAAAAAGCAGGTATTGGGAGATGTTTTATTATCTGGGCTGGAAGCTCAAAGTTGCACTGGCCAAGGAGACCCAGATAAGAATACAATAGCTGCTCTGCTGTCAGCAGAGGTCATACTCCAGTAAGTTGAATTCTGCCCGTAACTCCAAAACTAAAGTTTCCACACAAACACGTTTGTGCTCACCAAACTCCTGTTTAGAATCGTTGAAAAAGCCAGTTACTTTTGTAGAAGCCGCACGTATATGTCGAGTGGTGCTTCAGATGAGTGTTCTAGTTTCTCCTGCACAAGCTTATAAAGCCTTTAGTCCAAGAGATGTTGTGAGGGAGGCTAGCTACAGTAGCCTTGACTCCTGAGTATACCCACGCAAGAACCCATAGAGAGAGCCTCAGGACTAAGCTTGCAAATCCAGCCTGATCCGTGTGACCTATCCGGGCTTCATAGATCTCTCTCATCTGACCATGGAGGGAAAGAGAGGGCCTCTGGCATGGTGCTGTGTGTGGCCCACTTGCACTTACTTGTTTAATTGCCTCAGCGTCTTTTCCACACGCTTTACCTGGCCTTTGGCCTGTGCGCGGAGATATGTTCACTGTTATAGCGCAGCAAAATCAGAGCGTGGTAATGTCATTATCTGTAGACTTTCTAGCAACTAATATCCCCAAATATTGTATCTCTCTGGCAGAATTTCCTATGCCGCTGATTTTTTGTTGTTATTTAATTCAGCTCTTGTTGGCCTAGGAGCCAGAAGCCAAGAAATGAGGAGCATCGAGAATAATTTATTTGTTCTTGTTGAACCACACAGCAAATAGCGTTTTTCACTAAATGTTGGGTCAACAGCTTTCAGTGCTATTTGGATGGGATTCATTTTATAAAAAAAAAATGTGCAATTGTTAATTGAAGAATGTCGTGATTTCATGCACTTATTCAGGCAGGATTGGGATCTAGTTACTACTGAAGTGGGTTTCTGGATGTGGGCGTTACAGAAGGTTGTTTTCTCTGGGAGTGTGCATATATCTGATTATTGTATACTGTATATAAGCAAGGGAAGAATGTAAGGTTGCTATAGTGGCGCTCAGTAGGCACGGGGCGGCAGTAGGCACGGGGCGGCAGTCGCCCGGGGCGGCATTTCTTCATGTCACATGGGGGGCGGCACGAGCAGTTAAAAAATCCTCTGTGCCTCGAAGGTTTTCTATTTTTTTACCATTTCGATTCAATTATTGGCAATGGCGCCCCTAATTGCTGAGAAGGTGCCGTGCACAGAAGCGATGTCAAGAGGGTCTCCTGATTAGTTCACGTATCGCGTCTTTTGCACGCTCAAGGTCATTATTTCAAATAGGCGATTAGGCGCACGGGAGGCGCGCTCATTATGCGCTCGCGGGAGGCGCGCTCATAAACTTTTCAGTATGGGAGTGCTCGTGCACCCAAACACTTGGGTGTTTTTTCTCTTCTCCATAAAAAAATAAATAAATATTTTAGCAGAGCCTTTTGCAAGCGTTTTTCTGTGGTGGAAATACATTAGCTACTAAAACTTCTTTGTCATTGTGGAGAGCCCAGTGCATGGTTATATATATTTTTAAAAAAATCTCTTTTTGTGTTAACCTTTTTTTAAGTTTAGTAGGTCAGATAAAAGACACTCCTTTAAAACAAATCTTTAATGTTATTAACTTGGTGAATTGATTGTGTATTAGGCTTTTTGTGTATGTGATCATGTTGGTCACTATATTCATGAAATGAAAATAATTTACATAATGATCAACTTTGTGTTTTTACAGTAGCCTATATGCAAAGTACAATTTTCTATTTTCTAACATTCTAACATTTTAAGAGTGACATAGGGCTACAAAAGCTATTTTAGGTCTATAACAGTTTGGATAGTGTTTAATATGAGAGCTGTTCAAAATTATTTAAGATATAAGAGATAAGTATTGTGTTACTAAATACGTATCTCTCAGACCCTTTTACTTTTAAAAACTCCATTTCGTGACAAATATTGTTTAACAAGCCATAACTAAAAGTGGGCGATGCATATAATTTAAGGCAATAACAAATGTGCTAATGGTTACTTCCTCTCTTTAAAGTTAGATTAATCTAGCAAAATAACTGGATTCTATTAACTGTGTTTTTCAAATGAACGGTATGTAATTTTATTGTTGGGTTGTTGTTGGGTTGTTTTTGTTTTTGTTTTGTTTTTGTTGTTTTTTTTTTGAGGTGGGGGGGGGGGGGGGGGGGGGCTCGAAGGGGGTCTCGCACTGGGTGTAATTCAGAGTAGAACCGCCACTGGTGGTGCTGGATCACCGGCTGTTACTTATTTCATAAACAAATCTACAGCTAAACACAAATAAATAATTCAAATCACTGTATAGACAAATATGTTGCACACCTGAAAAAAATACCAGCATGCGTGTAAAATAATACCATAACAGAGAGAAAAATATCCCCAAAACCTATGATACACAATATATTATTTCATTTAATTTTATTTTAAAAACAGATCATAACAATTCTGCATACATGCATAACTTGCAAAAACATAAATGTTATGTTTAAATACAAATGTTATGGTAACCTCGTCATGCATTAACAAGAAAGCCTGAAAAATTGAATTCAATATTTTATAGTTATATATTACACACATACTGTACACATACTGTATTGTGTGTGGCTATCATTCAGGCTTTAAATTATTACAAGTTGTAAAAGATGTGTTCAATTTGAATGGGATTAAAATCATAAAGCATATAAAAAAAAATTGATCAAACTCAAAAAACTAGTCTTGTCCAAATAAGGCTTCTTTCTTCTCTGCTTTATTGCAAGAACAGTTAGTGAAAATAAAAGAGCAACAGATGAGGGGATTATCCTTTGTTGGGTTTTAAGCTCACTGTGTCATATTAGTCCAGTCTAGGTGAGCCAGCCTTTGCTCTCATTTGCCAGCAAAGAAGCAGATGGCTTGGACACCACACATCCCACAGGAGGCGAGCACGGTTGCGTTTTCATCCCTTCCTTTAGTTCATGATGTCATTCAGGTGGATCGAAGTGTAATTGCCAACATGTTTGCAAATGAGGACGCTAAGCTAGTCGGGTAACATTCATCCAGACTTGTAAATATCAAATGAAAGTGAAGAGTGAAATTACCTGTCAAGGGGCTTCTCTTCATTAAATACCATCTGAAACGTAACACAGTTACTAATGGGTGCTGCAGCTATGCTGGATGATATCAGAGAGAGGCATACATCAAGAAACAGATTGTTAATATCAACCGTTTCGTCTGGCTGATGGTGAAATAAAGGCCAATGGAGCTTGCAGTAACACGGCGCGACATGGAGCGCCGTCTAATGGGACGAGCAGTCTGCACGGCAGGAACGTAATGGACTGAGACGTCATTTTTCAACAGGGAGCATGACGAATGTTAAGGTGCCGCAACACGCTATTTGTAAACGTAGTGCTGAGACATACCCTGATTAGCCAAGGTTAGGTCAGGACAAATCAGAACGCTTCCCTCATGAACACTGAAAGTTTTCAGAGCACAACGCAACTCCATGTATTCATTTTCAAGAGTGAACAATTTCTGGCGGAATTGGTGATGTGATGTGGGTGTGTCCAGTGATGTAACAAAGTTGAGAAAAGTTCAATGTTGTTTAAATGAGTAGTGATTCAATGTGGTGACTGCCATACTATAAAATTATAGTATACTACTATATGTATATATGAAGAGTTCAGATGCAAAAGCCTCTAAATGCCATTTGAAATTTTCTTCTTTAATGATAATTTTTATCAAACTTGTATATTTAAGTTCAGTAATTTAACTTAAATGGCGATGATAATTACCTATTAATTGTTATTTAAGTGAAATTACTGAACTTAAATATACAAGTTTGATAAAAATCATCATTCAAGAAGAAAATTTCAAATGGCATTTAGAGGCTTTTGCATCTGAACTCTTCATATAAATTGCAACATTCAGAAAAACATTCTCTCCAGTATGTCACCTTTAACAGCGAATGCAAACAAAATGAAGGTGGAATGAAAATATGCTACTCATTTATGCTTCACAAACTGTTTATTAGTTGGGACCAATAATAGACAGAGCAGCGCATAGATATCCACAATAAAGGCTTGGTGTCCTATATGGCAGAGTCTCTATCGTCATCATCGGCTGCCATCTTGTCACAGGCGAGCGGCGGGCTCTGTTGTACCCGATGTAAAATGAGTGATCAGCATGAACACAAATACTCTTATCTCGTTGAAATCTGGATGGATTTACAAACTGTTTGGTTTCTTACAAACTTAATTAACGTGGCAATAATTCTGGGTGATTATTTATTGATACACTTATTATTCATAAGTGTACAGTATCATAACTTCATCTATGATGTTTATAACAAACCAAACCATTTGAAAATCGGTAGAAAATCAAGCAAGTTATGGTTATTTAAAAAGTACATGCACCATTAAAACACAATGTTACGAGTGAGCGAGCTGCCCGTGACAAGATGGCCGCCAGGTATGGACGTCGACCTCTATTGACGAAATATCTAGCCTTTCTTACGTACATCTATGGAGCAGTGCCCGAACCTTTGAAATTAAAATAAAACTCCCCGAACTTGCCAGTTGTGGGCTGATCTTGTTCACGCGACTCTATTATAAGGAGATCCAGTGAAGAAATCCATTGAATTCATCTCAGAGTTAATAACATAACCACAACGACATCCAGTGAGAAACATTCCAATTCGGCATGCAGTGTTCCATAGATATCAGACCAAACAGCGCTGACGTGGAAACCAGGAGAAACACTTATGGAAGGCTTTCAGTCCACAAATCAGCAACATTCACCATGGATTTAGGCAGATGTAGTAACTATATGATATTGTAACAGAAATAGTGAAACACTTACAAGTAGCCTATACACATCTTTTGCCATCACTTCAAAACTATTTTTTTTGACCAACACATTGTTTTGTGCATCCTTCAAAGATTGTCCTAAAATGAAAAATACTAATTTAAACTCCTTTTCACTCCTTTTGTTTTTAAATTAATATGAAGACACTATGAATGATAATAACTAAAGTTAATTTCATTTACACCCTAACTTAGGCTTAGTGATTTATTGTCATCCCCAGTGCTCCCAGAATTTTCCTTTACTTTTCTTTTCTTTTCTTTTTTTTTTTTTTAGAATTCAGTGCAAGTTCTCATTTGAGGTGGTGCTGACCTTAAAAATTTAGTCTGGAGCCCTACGAACTTAAAATAAAACTGCATATTGTAATATCTGTACGTTAAGTCTATTTATTATTAAAGAATTTGTGAGTATTACAAATTGTGGGGGGAAATTGTGGGGGAAATTCATTGCAAGATGATTTAAGGTGTGCCCCTAAATTTTCTGATGGCGCTCCTAAAAATTTCAGTCAGGGGCAACAGCGCTCCTAGTAAAAAAAAAAAAAAAAAAAAAGTCTGGAGCCCTGGTACTATAGAATTGATTGCAGCATCTGAGCCATGTTTTTGCCACACATGCTTACCACTCAAACATGATCATCGAGGATGCGGAACTGCGGTTTTATAGGTCAGCAGGCACGAGCGGCTTCTAACGGAGCTATTTTGAGTGATGAAGGAGAAAGTTGCTGGTGTAGAGAGCTGTGATTTACTGGCTCGTCCGGCTCGGTAATGAGGAGTAATTCTGCCTTGACACCCCCTCCCCTCCTCCCCGCTCCACACCTCACCACCCACCCCTTTTGATGAGCGGTGTCAGAGAAACAGTGGGACGGTCAGTGCTTCTTCACTATGTCTTCTGCAGGAAAGGAGAACCTGACACTTGTCTTATTAACCACAGGATCCAGCATGTATCTTCATTAATAGCCTATTAAAAGCGACAGGGAAAATATGAGAAACTGACCTCTTTTACACAATTTCCGTCAAAGAAATGGGGGAGAACTTAAATGATTTATGTTTCCAGGAGGAAAAAAATAAGTTATTTAGCTGAAGTTCAAAGGCTAAATAAATCATCATTAGCCCAGCAAAGGAAAAAAAAAACAACAACACATCTTTAGGGTACCAAATGCGACCAAAGCAGCGTTCATCCCAAAAGGCATTCTGGATGAGAGCCAAACCATCGTTTTGTGGTTTAACTCATGACTCAGGCTAGGCTTGAACCAGCAATAGCCTCGAGGTCAGACAGGGAGTAAAACTAGTGTTCCAAAGCCTTTTTACCACACACCACAAAACATTCAATACATCCTGCGGGGAGGGACGCCGGGAATTGAGGTACAGGTGATAAATGTCAGTGTACATATATATCTAAAGATCTCCATGAATTCCATTCATCTAGCTGTGTGGTGAATAAGAACGAATTAACCTCGATCACCTCGAATAACTTGGAATTGAATGAGCCTGCAATGCCTGAGGTTTTCAAACAACAAACGCGACAACGTAATCAGCCACGAGGACATACAGTACATAAACTCTTGTGCAGGTTTATATCGTGACTCCATTGGGCATTCATTCATTTGAATGTGATTTAAGTTCATGCAGCCCATGTGGTGAAAACCAAAAAGACAAAATCAAGAATCAAAAGAATACTAAAAGCGACAAAGCAAAGCCATGTTGTTTTATAACCAGTATTAGTTTGGTGTCCCTTCAGAGAATGAGTCAAATGCAATCTCATTCACACAGAGACCAGCACTGAATCGAAGAGGACGGCTTCTTTTCCTTCTTAATCTTAATTAGTTGTAGCAAATCCAGATACACTCTGCTCCTTTGAATGGATTTTCTCTGGAAAGACCGAAAAGCATCAACGATATCATTTCCCCCCGTGTCAGTTTGGTCGAAAAACAAGAGAAAATCTAAGCTCATGTTTTACCTCAGAATGATTTTTAGTCAGTGTCCACACACACACTTATTAAATTTATGACGGCACTCCAATCATGGATCTCTGCTCATCAACAATTTAGTTATTGATTCACAATTAAACGTCAGGGCTTATTAGATCTACAATAAATAATAAAAGAAAAATGAAGATGATGCAGTTTGGACGAAGAAGGTCAAGACTGCTGAGCTTGGAGACAGTGGGTTGACTGAACTGCCTTGGGGGGTTCATGGTCCACACAGTGGAGAAGAATGGGTAAATAATAAAAAGAAAAGATTCCCCCTTTAAGTCTGAAGAGGATGTGCATTAAATACCCTGGGGGTGAATTTTGACAGTGATGTTCTGCCACCTGAGTTTATTTGTAACATTACTTTACTTTGAATGATCCTCCTGTTGGATATTGCCATTAAATTGCCTTTCCACTGGCTAATCTTATCATAACAGAACACTCTTCAATCCATCAACCTTCACATCTGAAACATTTTAAGAGGTAAAATCTAGTATTTTGCTTTATGAAAAGGAATTTGAAGAGTGAATCAAAATTGGTTATTTTCTCAGTTGGACCATGAAGTGTTTGCCAAACAGTATCCTGCAGACTTCTGCTAATCATTGTCAAAACACTGCTTAAGAAAATAGTGGGATTAAGAGACATAAACGCAATGATAATAGATGCTTTATCGCTTGTTTCTGCTCCTTTATCACCGGGGTTTCAATCCCCAGATTCTGTACGCTTTCAGAAGATGCGTAAAAGCGCAGAAACATTAAAGAAGCTGTATGTAAGAAATTTATTTAAACTAATCATAAAATGGCCATGGTATGTCACTAGACATTAAGAAATCATGTTCATTTCAAATACTTATATCACTGACAACAGTAGTCCGGCCAGGATATTGTCATTTAAAAAGTGCAGTTGTAGCCCTCAACTGATGTTGATCTTTTGATCTGCTACTATCTACTAACATGTAATAAATGTTAAAATAATATCTTGATCAAAATGTTTTATAAAATGAAGAGTTCAGATGCAAAAGCCTCTAAGTGCCATTTGAAATTTCCTTCTAGAAAGATCATTTTTATCAAGCTTGTATGAATTGAAATGGCAATTCATAGGTAATCTTCATTGTCACTTAAGTAAAATTACTGAACTTAAATATATAAGCTTGATAAAAATGATCATTCTAGAAGAAAATTTCAAATGGCACTTAGAGGCTTTTGCATCTGAACTCTTCAAATGCTAAATCTAATATTCCAGCTTTAGAAAGCACATTACTTTTTTCCCATTAACTGGCTAAAATGAACACCAGCACATAAAAATGTGGTCCGAGTTTCCAGCCTGTTCTCATACTTTAGCGTCATAAAACGCTATATGACAAAACGGCACTATACGCACATGGCACCCTTTATCGTTAATATAACACGCGAACCCAAGTCGTCATAAATCCTTTAGCGTAATATGAGACTACGCTACCCTACCCTACCCCACACCTAAACCTACCCATCACAGCGTGTGTTATATTAATGATAACGGGTGCCATGTGCGTAGTATAGCGCAGTTTTGTCATATAGCGTTCTATATGACGCTAAAGGATGAGAATGGGTTGAGTTTCACAAAGAAAAACCTCTGACAGGCTGAATAAAATGTAAATCCACTCTTTGTCAGTAGGCGGTGCTTATGGAACATCAGAAATATAGCTGTTTTTCCACACGAAGAGAATTTCAAAAGAAAATGCCATTAAAACTTCTCAAGGCAGCCAGTTCATAAAGTTCACTATACTTTAATTCATAATTTCCATAAGAACTCTTTTGTAAAGGCTGTAAAACCTCTCACTTCTTCCCGCCATTTGTTTTCAAACAAAACAAAACCTACGCTGTATCCTGTAAGCTGAATGCTGTCTGCGAGAGTGCTGCTTACTTTGATTAGTACTGGACAGCATTTACTTTGAGTTTTTCAAATCATGGCAATGAAATACAGTTTTAATGATGATTAAAATATTAAACTGTACTACTAACCGTTGGAAATTGCATCCCGGTTTATCGTCAAACTGGTTACTGTTTTATCCCTAACCCTTAAACAAGAGTGAGCTTGGCATTGATAAACCCTCATAAACCTTTAGCAACCTCTAGTAGGGGTCACTGCCGTAGAGCATTTATTACTTTGAAAGTAATTTAAAGGAACACTCCGACTTTTTGGGACTTTAACCTATTCACCTTATCCCCCAGAGTTAGATAAGTCCATACATACCTTTTTCATCTCCGTGCGTGCTATAAGTCTGTTTGATGCACCCACCGCTAGCCTAGCTTAGCACAAAGACTGGATGTGAATGGTTGCAGCTTTCATACTAATCCAAATGAGTGGCAAAATAACGCAAACATTTTCCTATTTACATGTTGTGGTTTGTATAGTCACAGAGTGTACAAATAACAAAGTCAAATGAGACACAGACATCTTTTAACCGTATAAAACCTGGGAACTATTCTCTGAAGGCGAAGCACTGCTACTTCGACGGAGTAATAACCGCATCACCTGAGACACACCGTGGTGAGGAGCGGAGAGTGCTCAGTGTTTGGGTAACAGAGTCGGCAATTTATAAATAGTAAAAGCGTAGTTTACAGTCATGGGTTTTCGCTCTATTGTAAATAGCTGCGACAGTAAACAGGGGAGGTAATTACGGCAACTAAAAACGCTGACTGGATGAAGAAATGGCTACCTTACTTACTCTGGATATTGATCCAAACACACCTGAATCGATTATCAAGGGACATGTTTGCTCGGTACATTTCAATGAGGACGACTATTTTGAAAAAATGGAATTTGCCACACAGACCATAATGTGCTGAAGGATACAGCCATTCCATCTATAGCACAGACAGGACAAGTGGATCACCTGCGGCTGAGGTAAGTGTTCCGTTATGTTTTTAGATGACCTACTGTAACAGTGCCATTAGCCAGATCTGATGTAACGTTAGTGACACTATTATATGATTAGGGTATGAACATGTTTTTATCTTGATGCGGCGCGGAAAAAAAACGAGCGCGTTCAACTTGCACCCTGCGCGCGGCGCGCCTAGTAGCCTAAATTTGAAATAACCATGGAAATAACGAACTTGAGCGTGCAAAAGGGTACGATAGGCTGTGAGTTCATTGTGCAAAAACAATTTGTGCTATTACTTTCCCCTTCTATCCTATAGTAATGCAATTATACTGTATATTATATGCTGTTGAATACATTTGGTTCAGCTAATAAATTGCTTTTAAAATATATTGATTCCTGTAATAATAATTATTTATTCATGTTCTGTGATATTTATAAATCTGGATGCGTTTTCGGTTGGAATTCAATGAAACATCATGGTACTATATTACCTGTTTATTGTCACAGCTCATACACCATGATAAACTATGCTTTTCTATCTAACGTTAGTAATTGCTGACTCTTTACTCCAACACGGAGCGAACTCTCTGCCCCTCGTCACGGTGCGTCTCAGGTGATGGTTATCACTCTGCCTAGCAGTGCTTCGCCTTCAGAAAATATAGTATTTATACGGTCAAAAGATGACTGTGTCTCATATGGCCTTGATATTTGTACAGTCTGTGACTATACAAACCACAACATATAAATAGGAAAACGTTTGCATTATTTTGTCACTCATTTGGATTAGTATGAAAGCTGCAACCATTCACATCCAGTCTTTGTGCTAAGCTAGGCTAGCGGTGGATGCGTCAAACAGACTTATAGCACGCACGGAGATGAAAAAGGTAAGTATGGACTTATCTAACTCTGGGGGATAAGGTGCACTCTAAAAAATGCTGGGTTGTTTTAACCCAACTTTGGGTCAAATATGGACTAACCCAGCCGTTGGGTTAAATTTTTACATTACATTTTTAACCCAACATTTCGGGTTTGTCCATATTTGACCCAAAATTGGGTTAGAACAACCCAGCATTTTTTAGAGTGTGAATAGGCTAAAGTCCCAAAAAGTCAGAATGTTCCTTTAAGTTCATGCAGCCCATGTGGTATAAATCAAAAAGTAAAAATCAAGAGTTGAAAGAACTACAAGCTGCAAATCAAAGCCATGCTGTTTTATAACCAGTATTAGTTTGGTGTCCCTTCAGAGAAGGAGTCAAATGCAATCTCTATGGTGAAAATTCCCTGCCTAAAATAACCGAGCGCATAACTGATGCTGGCACATGATCATTCCCCACGCTCTTGGGCTCGACCTGCTCTCGCCTGCTGCTTTTGCTCACTCGACCACTTTTATTTTTGGCAGTCGAGGGGCGGGACTTACTGTTTTAATAACATCAAATGTCACTGGTTATTTCCTCTTTTCCAGAAGTCAGTTGTGATTGGACACCTGATCAATGACCCGTAACTCACTTTATTTGAGACATCACTCAATTTGTTTTATTTATTGTGGTTTATTAATGTGATTTAATGCATTATTAATATAGAATAGATTCTTACCGGACACTTTATTAGCATGCAGTGTTACTAGTGATTACATTGTGTTGTTAAAGGGACACAATGCATATTTATTTATTTAAGCTTAACTGAACAGCTTCGGAGTAACTGAAATTGTTATATGACTTCTTTCGGGTTGAAGTCCCTCAGTGGAACTTGAAAGTACATGGGGATAATAGTCAGATCTATGTATTTAATCACATGAACATTCTCACCACTAACAACATATTAGATCTCAATTAAACACAATGTACTATTGCATAGTATGTAACACTTCACTCTCTTAATGGTATTTACAACAGTAAATAACATTAAAAGCGGTATCTATACTATATATATATATATATATATATATATATATATATATAGAGTATATATGTTGTACTCAGCCGACAACATAATGCACTATCTCCACTATGAAGAGGGTATATTGCTTTAAGTAAGGTCAAAGACGCTGTTGAGTATGGAGACAGTGGGTTGCTCAAACTACCTAGAGAGCTCATGGTCCGCACAGTAGAAGTATAGAAAAAGAATAGTGGATTTGTTTGGAGGAAATGCAAATAAATAAATAAATAAATAAATAAATATCAACCAAACCGAAACATGACCCCAAAACCAAAATTAGACAAATAGATAGACAGAACAAATAAATAATTTATTATTTATTAAATAATATGATAGCATATTAAAACTTGGATTGCTTATATTCTATAATATAGTGTAGTGAACATTGATTATCATATTATATTGCGTTATTTTATATATTATGAATGTCTCATAAGTAGACCAGGGCTGCATTTCCTAAAAGCATCAGCCAAAGTGGTTTATTTGTAAAGGTTTTTTAAGACTATGCAGGTTATTTAACACTGTTCCGCACTGCGTGTATTATAAATGTATCTTAAAGGAAATGTCTACAGTTTGCTCTTTCTACTTTACACTGAGCTGCCAAGCTGCTGTGTGTTTTTATCTGCGGATCTGTGCGTGTATTAGATCTCCAAGAGTTAATCCCTCTGGCCACATGCAGACTGCAGTTGTTTCATTACAGTTAGCAGCACACAAGGCGAAAGGACAACTTGCACAACAATTCATCTACGTTGTGTCTCTGTTCCGGGGGTTCGTCAGGAGCAGAGGAAGGTCACTGTCAACCTATGAAAGAATATCAAAGGCACTCTCGCTCAGAGAGCCTCTCACAGTCTTTGAGTCTGCCTTTCCCAAACTTGCCCCCCCGGCCCTCAGCCCAGTCAAGATGCTGCCTGCCGATTCCACATTCAATAGAAGCCTTAGCCAAGCAAATAAAATACAGCTCTCTTCCTCTCACAGTGCTCCCACATGCAGAATAAAAAGCAATATCTATAGAAAAGAGAAACTGCAAGACATTTAACTAGCAGACATTTTTTTTTTTTTAACAATGAGAAAAGAAAAATAGCCTTCATGGTGAATTTGGAGTAAAAGCATGTGTCATACAAAAAGGAGGACAAGCCAACAAGGGCGAGAGTTGTGTCAAAACCTACTCCTTACACTTTGAATAGGAAACAGATTCTTTTCGAATGAACGTTAAAGAAGGGCATTCACGCATCAGTTGAATGTAATCATCTTTTACTGGGAGAAAAAAAAAATAAAAAAAATCACCCAGTTTCACAGTTTGACTACAATGATTACTCGCAACTATTAGATTTTTTAGTGCTATTAACCACTGCTGAATAAACTGATGGGTTAATTCCCTGTGCTTGACTGCTTAACTGAAATACACCTTGGGATAATTGCAGTGGAAGTGTATGGGAGTAGCATATTGAGGTTGTGTGGTGCCCTGCAGCCTATTTATAGATGTGCAGCGAACTGCAATATGAGAGTAAGGTGAACCTGTGGTTACTTGTGTACCCATGTGGATGTTCGCATACAGCAGTGGAGGAGAGGGGGAGTGTGTGTGGGTATGTGTGAATGCATCTCTGTGTGTTTGTGAATAAACGAGTGCATGATATGTTCATGCACAAGGTCACATCTTTTCATTATTTCTGTTTTGTTGCTGTAGTTTTGATCGAAACGATCAACATGAATGACATCTACAGCTCTCTTATAGTAGATATATTTTTGTTTGTGATATTCTGAAGGCTATTTGTAAACAGTACTTCTCAAAGCCAACAAAATGACCAAATATATACGTACATGTCTTGTACAAATTTGCACCCAAACTACGGATGACTAATCCTGCACTAACAAATAGATATGAGGTGAATCACAACATTAGAATCTTTGATATGAAGTTAAACAAAAAAGGTTTTGAAATTTAGAAAAAAATGGCAAAAGGTACAATACTGTATACTTAAAAGCTTTAATGAGGGAAATAACGGCATGTAGAATCCAATGAAGCATCACAAACAACAGTTAAAATTAAAAAAAAAAAAGTTGAATTGTGTTTCATTGTGCAGTGCTTCATGGGATTGGGTAGATGCTAAAGTCTTATTTCTGCAATTTAATCTTTGTGAAAATACTCAATAAAGCATGAAAAAACTACCTCAAATGTGTTTTTAATGATTGAATTCCACAACTGATGTACCAAGTGAACAAAATTTACTGATGGCTTAATTTAAGAAATTTTCCATCGCACTTCTGATTTGGCTGGGAGATTCTCTGATTTTGGGTGTGCAACAGTTAGTTTGTCCAGTAACTCCAGTTGGAATCTTCACCCCAAAATGGTGCCAAACAAGCAGACACTGATTAGCTACTTGCTCTACATAAAAAAAAAAAAAAAAAAAAAAAATAACAGCAAGAAAACTAGAAGTGAATGTGATTTCCATTAAATAAATCGCACACAGTAAAAAAAAACAAAAAAAACTTTGCAATTAACTTTGGATGACACGCAAAGTGGGTGCCGGTGCGGCGAGATGTACAGTGAGGAAAATGAGTATTTGAACACTCTGCTATTTTGCAAGTTCTCCCACTTAGAAATCATGGAGGGGTGTGAAATTGTCATCGTAGGTGCATATCCACTGTGAGAGACATAATATAAAATCTCACAATGTATGATTTTTTGGAGGGATTTTGGCCCACTCCTCCACGCAGATCTTTTCTAGATCATTCAGGTTTCTGGGCTGTCGCTGAGAAACACAGAGTTTGAGGGTGTATTCACACCAGGAAAGTCCGATAGTTCACTTGCTTTGGTCCGGACCAAATAATTTTTATTTTTTATTTTTTTTTTGGTACGGTTCGCTTTCACACTGCTCTTTTTGTAAGTGAACCAAAATTTGTAAACCAAACCACACGTGTGCTAAGGTCGTCCATTCATTGGACAAGGATTCTCAAGGGAAATCAGGAAGTGCAAAAAAGGCTCAGCATGGAGATATTTCCATATATTTCATACTGCAATATTTGTTCTTTTACTAATTTTGTGTTAATTCTGTACAAACGCAATATGAAGAAACTAATGAGTATCATATGATACAATGTCATCTATACGAAGTTGTAATTCGGATTTTAAGAAGACGACGAGTGTAACGTTTGAGTGGCTCTATAAACGCGGGGAAATACGACAACTCTCGTCTCTCGTGCATCTTTTCATTCAACCATCTACTGGTTTTTTTTTATCTCTGGGCAACATCTCAACTTTGCGTTACAAGTGGCACTGCACAGAAGACGGAGAAGGTATAAAGTTTTCATTCATAGAGAGGGGCTCAGTTCACTCATTCAAATAATGAGATTCTTATTGTGTACTAACAAGTGCTATCAATGTTAACGCTTGTGATTAACGCTTGTGACGCATCATCATCCTTGTATTGCAACTATCCTTACATTAATAATAATAATAATTCATTACATTTATATATAGAATTTTTCTCGGCACTCGCTTTAAGGGGGAAACTCGTCAACCACCAACAAAAGGTGGTGAACTCCAAATGCTTTATGAACTGCAAATTATATTTTTTTTTGCATCTTTGCGCGATTAGACATTCACACACGACGCGCAGAAAGACGCGCAATATTCTCTTTCGACGCAGTGCTTTCTTGCAATTGGGTCGGTTCATGTTCACACCGTAAACGAACCGTACCAGAGTTCGTTTGGAACCGTACCGAGACCACCTCTTCAGCTGGGTCTCGGTTCGGTTGTTTGGTCCGCACCCGAGTTCGATTACTGTATTCACACCTGCCCAAAAAGGTCCGCACCAAGGGGGCAAATGAACTAGAGTTCGATTCAATCGAACCAAACAAGGCAGGTGTGAATACACCCTGAGCTCCCTCCAAAGATTCTCTATTCAGTTTAGGTCTGGAGACTGGCTAGGCCATGCCAGAAACTTGATATGCTTCTTACATAGCCACTAGTCAGTCAGAAATCTTGGAGTAATCTTTGTTGATCAGCTGACCTTCACAGACCACATTACAAAGACAGCTAGATCATGCAGGTTTGCTATGCACACCATCAGGAAGATTTGGCCTTTCCTAACTGAGCATCCAACACAACTTCACGTCCAGGTCCTAGTCATTTCCAGGCTTGATTACTGCAATGCTCTTCTGGCTGATCATGTGCAACTAAACCTCTACAAATGAATTCTACAGCTCATCTGGTCTTCAACGAGCCCACGTCACTCCTCTGTTCATCTCTCTGCAGTGACTCCCACTCGCTGCTCATATCAAGTTTAAGGTGTTGACACTTGCCTACAGATTGACCACAGGATCAGCTCCCTCCTTTGTCCACTCATTACTACAAGTCTACATCCCTATCACAAGCCTCCAATCAGTCAATGAGCAATGGCTTGTGGTACCATAACAGAGTGCCTCAAAATCACTCTATAAAACATTCTCATGCACGGTACCATGCTGGTTGAATGATTTCCCCACCCTCATCCTGAATGCAGAATCCCTGCCAGCATTCAAAAGACAACTGAAAACTCATCTCTTCCGTGAGCACCAAAAAACAACTTTTTTTCTTTAAATCCTTGCTTATCTGGTTTATGCTACTCCAAGCAATTTCTGAACTTTGTATTTTGAGCACTTCTTGCGTTGTTTTTGCCTCTTTAAGATGACTCACTTGGTTTAGTCCTCAGTTGTAAGTCGCTGTGGATAAAAACGTCTGCTAAATGAATAAATGTAAATGAAGCTCTTCGCATCGCTGGATTCAGAGAGAAGCTGTTGCAGTCTGAGGAAGCAAAAAGCCAGCTTAGGACAACGCCTAAAGAAGCCCAGCGAGACGTCTTTTTCAAGATGCCTCGCACTTCCTGCAGCTCGTGCAGAGCCCCGTTGTGATCTGCGCTCTCTGCCCGGGCCAGGAACATGCAGTGTTCGCTCTCTCATCAGGAGGCTGCAAGCACTGTGAAGAACTTCAGATGTCGAACCCCAAAGCTCTCACTCTACCTTTTCGTAGGATCGTGCAAAAAGCAGCGCCATTCTCAAAGGCCCTGGAGCCTGTGGCCTCCTCGAATCGCTCGACGGAGTTCCTCCCTCGAGCTTCGCTCTGGCCTAGTTCGGCCCAGGAGTGAACGGGTTCGTCGAAAGCATCTCCAAGGTACAGAAGACGTAGACCCATGAATCTGCTCCTACCGCGACGCTCTAGTTCCTCTGCAAGTTGCCCACATGACCAGCCTCCTGCACGAACAACTACACAACGTCCAGCACAGCCTAGCCAGCCCTCGCAACAATGACAGGACCGCCCTAGTCCACGCTTGGCAAGCCGCCACCGGCCACCTCCCCAAACGTCAAAGATTCTCTCTTCCCTGTCAGTGTCTTTCTAACAGGCTACTGCAGTGGTACATTCAGCAGCCAACGAGCCAGTAATCCGACCAGCTCACCTGCACACAACCATCCATTTTCACGGTGACCCAGAGAAATCTCATAAAGAGTACAATGTCTGGTTATCCGGCTATACGTGTAGAAAAAGGGCCCACATCTCAGTGTTCACCCCCACACACAAACACAACACTTCCCATGTCACTCACAGAGCCCACTCTCATAAAGCTGGGAAATGCTGCTCGAGTGTTAGAAGTAGAAAATTTGCCCACAAGCACGTGTCCAAGCCTACTCTCTGCCCACTCTCACACACAGCCAAAAAAAGCCTCATATCGGTCAGGTTATGAATGCAAGTCCCGTGCCCGCTCATGCTTACTTACACACACCTGTCCTCAGGTGCCGCTCAAGCGTCACAAGGTTATCACAAAACGCTCCCCATCCACAGCGATTGGGACGTCACATATGAGTGTAATCATGTGTTACGAGTGTAAAACTCAAACATATGAGTGTAAAACTCACACATGAGTGTATCAGAAATCGGAGGCCAATATGCCCCTAGCTATACACACATAAAATAATGAGAAGTTATTCCTGAGGTATCATAATGGCTCTGCCAGCATCCGATAGCAAGAGCAATGTTAATCTCCTCTGCCCGGTCAGTGCGCTGAGGGCTAACATTACACGCTCCGCTGGGGATTCCCTGGAACTTATGAAGTGGATGGTTGGCACGCACGGTGTTGACAAAGGGTTCCTGTAGCGTAAGCTACCTTTACGCAATACAAGAGAAACCTCTCGTAAGATAACGTATCGGTTACCTCAGTGTTTCCCAACCCTGTTCCTGGCGGCACACCAACACTGCGCGTATTATTTGTCTCCCTAATCAAACACACATGATTCAACTCATCAGCTCATTAACCCACCTGATTATGAGCTGATGAGTTGAATCAGGCATGTTTGATAAGGGAGACAAAGAATACGTGCAGCGTTGGTGTGCCGCCAGGAACAGTGCTGGGAAACACTGGGTTACCAAACGTAACCTTGGTTTTCTCTAGAAGAGGGAATGAGTATTTCGCAATGCCGTGCTTGCGCCAAGAGCTACTTTCGCTTCGGTCGATGAAAACCAGGGAGACAGCCTCAAAGCCCTGTTTATACACGCTAAGCCAGACCCATTCTGGCGGGCTAAGACACGATGAGGGCGTGAGCACCCTTCATTGGACTTGACATCACGCTGGGCTCAGTGGTAGGCTGCTGCAGTTCCCACAGGGCAGCCAATGAGCACGTTAGACAGCCTGGTCCAGGTCTGCTAGCTGCTGCACTGTGTTGACAATGATTACAAAAATTAAGGATATATTTTTTGCTTCAATATCTCGAAAAGATGAATCTTTTTTTCCCCGTAGTGTAAGCTAACTTACGCAATACTCGTTCCCTCTTCGTAACTGAAACGTTATTTTTTTTTTTTTCAACTACTCAGAAAAAGGACCCTGGACAAACTGCTGTCCATACTGGACAACACCAACCACCCTTTTCATTACACATTTATGGGGCAGAGGAGCGTGTTCAGTGGCAGAGTACCCACTAATCAATCAATCTATCTATCTATCTATCTATCTATCTATCTATCTATCTATCTATCTATCTATCTATCTATCTATCTATCTATCTATCTATCTATCTATCTATCTATCTATCTATCTATCTATCTATCTATATATGTATGTGTCTTACTCTCTACTATAAACTATTCTCCATGCTCTAAGTGTCTTCTGTTAAGAAATTAAAACAACTGTTCTGCTCATACAATGCTGGATCTTTGATTAGAACAGAGCGGAATGTGAAAATAAAATAATTACAGTGGAACAGATTTATTTGAGAACCTGAAATTCAAAAGCATCTTTTTAAAAAGAGAATATCTGCTTGAATGACCCAAGAGCCTCTGGCTTGACGCATAATGACAGAAGAATCCTGAAGCGTGTCTGTAGATTATATTGTACCATAGAAGATAAATCAAATGTAAGCTGACTGAGCAAACACAAATTTCTCTGCTGCCAAGGTGATGGTAGATAAAGCAATGCATTAAATCCTTTTCAGGCTGAAAGCTATGCAATGGTGTTCAAACCACTGATTGGCAATACCTTGAATTTTCTAAGATAAACACAGATGATCTGACTGAACTGTGAGGAAGTGATTCATCCAAGCCTTAAATTTTCTCATCATGCATATCAGGACCAAACTAGACTTAAATCTCCATATGAGAAACACTTTAAGAAATTGAAATTGGCAGATACCTTGACCAGATCTCCACAAGCCAGCCATAAATTCTGAAGCAATAATGAAATTATCTTGCAGCAGTTTCCATGCTTAACAGGTACATTTTGTGAAGCTGAATAAAAAGTTGAGAAACCAGCAACACATGAGTCATCCATATCTCAGTTTTGCAATATACTATAGTCAACACCCAATTATTAAATGCCATTCTACCTTAATTACAATTCCTAAGGTTTATGGCTGCGGCTAATCACTGTCCTTACCTATGACTCATTTGTGAACATGAATATGGATACGAACAAGGGTCTTAATCTACTCAACATTGGAACACTGATGACTCCATTACCTGCAACATGATTACTAGGATATGCATTAAAATGCAACTGGTATTTATCAACAACATCACTGCTTAACCCCATCATCCATCTTCATTTTAGCGGTGAAGTACAGTGCTATTATGCAAAATGCACTTGTCCAACACATTTTACATGACGCTAACAGATAATGTATACACACAATGGCAGAATAAATAAATATATGAAAAAAAAAAAAACAGTAAAAATATTAGTACCCCAGTACAAAATGTCAGAACATATGGGGGTATTTAAATATCATTTGTGTCATTTGTGTTATTATAGTATTATTGCATGATTCTGTGGAATAATTGATTCTGACTGGTCAAACGCACCATTCAGTGGTATGTTATTCCCTGATAGCAACTGGTAAATACGATACAACTGGCTCACATGGATAACTGAAGGCAGCGCTTTACACTAGCTACGAACGATTTTTCTTCGTAGAAGGTTTGCGTTTGGCAAGCTTACAGAATATTAAAACTCAGATCAATATTTTGCATTCAATTATTTAATGATGGATAGTTTAACTCCACTCTCCACCACCATCACCAATGATCAGGTGAGCAGAGAGCTGAGGAGGCTCCGACAGAGGAAAGCAGCAGGCCCGGACAGAGTGTGTCCAAGGTTTCTTAAAGCCAGTTCTGCTGAACTGGGGGAGCCACTACACTATGTCCTTAATCTGAGCCTGGAGCTGAGGAGGGTCCCAGTGCTCTGGAAGACTTCATGTCACATCCCAGTTCCCAAGAAAAAAAACACAGCCAGGTGACTTCAGACCAGTAGCACTGACATCACACATCATGAAGACCTTCGAACGGCTGCTGCTGCTCCATGTCCTCAGACCCCAGGTTCACCATGCACAAGAGCCACTGTAGTTTGGATACCAGGAGAAGATGGGTGTGGATGATACCATGCTCTGCTCTCCACAGGGCCTACTCACATCTGGACAAGGAGAGGGGCGCTATGAGAATATCGTGTTTTGATTTCTCCAGCGCCTTCGACACCACCAAGCCGCTTCTGTTGAGAGACAAGCTGAGAGAGATGAGGATGGACCCACTCCTGGTGACATGGATTATGGACTACCCCACAGAGAGACCACAGTACGTCAGACTGAAGGGCTTCACGTCAGACACTCTCTCGGACCCGGGCTCTCTCCAGTACTCTTCACCTTGTACACATCTGATTTCTTCACAACTTCAGGCTCTGCTATATGCAAAATCACTCAGACGATACTGTGATAGTTAGCTGCATCAAGGACAGACAGGAGGGGGAGTACAGGTGCCCGTTTGAGGACTTTGTGAGGTGGTGCAGGACCAACCATCTGCAATTGAACTCCTCCAAGACCAAGGAGATAGTGGTGGACCACATCTCCAGCCTGTGTCCATAGAGGGGGTTGATGTGGAGGTTGGTTAGGACTTATAAATATCTGGGGCTGCAAATGGATGACAAGCTGGACTGGACAGCAAATATGGACACTCTCCACAGGAAAGGGCAGAACTGAGAAGGCTGGGTCTTGCAGATGTTCTACCAGTCTGTGGTGGCCAGCGTCCTCTTTTATGCTGCAGTTTGTTGAGGAGGAACCATCAAGAAGAAAGACATAGGTCAACTGGACAGACTGGTAAGGAGAGCTGGCTCAGTAGTCGGCTTAGAGATAGGGTGAGGTTGGGTGTAGGTGTTGTTTGTTTTTGCGCTCGTTTACGGCGCCTGTACGCAAAGTCAGAGCTGAAGAATAAGCCAGTGTCTATCAACCCTATACTATCAACAGACTAGGTACATTTAACATGGAAGAGGCAAACCCCAAGAAGAGGAGGATGATTAGGACTAGGGAATACCGTTGTTTTTCGTCAAAGACGGGAAGACTTTTGAACGGTGAAGAGAACTCAAAGAATTGATTTTTTTTTTAAATCAGACGCCGAGGTTGCACTGTTTCTTCTGTAAATATTTAATTGATGAGTTGTTAATATATATATATAACTATACGAAATATATGGGTATGGTTTTACACCTAAATTCAGCATATTGACACAAAATGATAACTGCAAATACACCTTTCCAGAGTCCAGTAAGTCCCTCCAGAAAAACGCGATTATGCGATCGCTGAATTCAATGCAATTTTTATGCGGGGGCCACATTTTTTCAAATACGCCACACTTTCGCCGCATAAATTTCCGATTTCCATGCAAAATATGCAGGGTTTGCATAATTTCATAATCCTCACATTTTCGTTGCAAAAAAGTCACATGTATCTTAGCAGAAAGTTGAAAAATGTTGCGTTTGCTTCACACAAGAGCAGCCATTTTCCTCTGTTTCCATGGAAACGATATGAAGTGACGCAATTACGCGACGGGATAGCTCACAGCTGAAGTTATTGCAGAGGCCAGACAGACTCACGGAGGCGATTGACATCTCGCAAATCGAACTCGTATAACTGTCTGTCACACGTTCTACCATCACATTGTTACTTAATAAACAACATAAGATAAAAGAAGTAGCATCAAACAGAAATTACCCGCACACATGGGGTGTTCGAGGCGCACATATAATATAACCCTGCAAAAAGTTCAACAGGGAGCGCGCATCTTTTAAAGGGGCCACACTTTATTTACATTCGTTACAGTCTGAAATAAAACAAGATGAGAAATTAAATATTCCCAGCACTTTCTGTGATGTAGTATGCTTGCTTATCAAAGAAAGTAATAAGAAATGACTCTTTACATTAAGGTAGTAGCCTAGTGAGCACATGTTGGGGGAATCACTTTTTTTCTCTTTTTCATCAAACCGCAGTTTTTGCAAGTTCTAGCAATTTTTGCAAGTTCCCACAATTTCATCGCATAAAATTGCATAAATATCCCGCATATTCCATCGCATTTTTAAAGAAAACGTAATCAAGGATTTTTGCCCTTCAACAATCACAAAAAAACTCTGCGTTTCTCTGGAAGGACTGTCCAGTTGTTTCTGTGAATTGCAGCGATCCATTTGCTACTCTTTCTATAGCAGTCTGTAAAAATATACCTCCATTTTTTTTGTCAGATCTAGTTGTACAGTCAATCGCAAATATCTTTCCCACTTTATATGTGTTGTGTTTGTTCACGCTGAAAACAAATACAGCCGCTCTGTCTTTTTGCCACTCACTGTGAGTAACTGCAGACACTCTGGTCGACAGTGATGTCACATGCATTCCCTCTATACTTTCACGTCTCGAGCTGGCGCGAGCTGCCCGCCCCGGCTCTACAGGGATGTTTGAGTGTCTTAAGCACCCTCAAAAATAGCAATGCAGTCTACATTGGATGCAGCGAGGGGCGAAGCTACACAACACATCAACAAACAGTAAACTGATCGCCTGCGCGCTCTGTTTCTGACGCTACTCATTTGGTTTTACTTGCTGCTTCAGCCATGACAACATGGACAGGAAGTGGGGGAAGTGATGTATGCCGTAAAGCAGTCGAATTTTGTACTTCTTTTTGTGCTCGGGTTCCTACCCGCTCCCCGAAGTGCCAGTAAAAGCGATACAGAAACCGTGAGGCTGACCTGTCATTCAACCTATTGTAAGTCGATGCACCATCTCAAGGGTTTTGGAGAAATATTATAAAAGGTTGAAAAAACTACATCGTGCTGCTTTAAAGGGTTAGTTCACCCATAGATGAAAATTCTGTCATCAATTACTCACTCTCATTTTGTACCAAACCCAAGAGACTTTCGCTCATCTTCGGAACATGAATATCTTTTTAATTAAATATTTGTTTCCCTCCACTAACAGTCTACGCAACTACCACTTTCAAACCCCAGAAAGGTAGTAAAGACATTATTAAAGTAATCCAGGTGACTCCAGTGGTTTAACCTCAATTTTATGAAGCAACACTAGTGCTTTGTTAGCGTAATAAACAATTAACCATTTTATTTACAAAGCATTAATATCCAACACTTATTCACGAGAGCACCACAATGCATACGTGTTGTTTTGACACGAGAGCAGACAATGTTGTGTGAATGCACGTTGGGCATTTTTGGGCTAACCCTTGAAAAATGACTGACACCTTATAATTCTAATATTTTAACAAGAAAAAAAAAAAAGCTCAAAGAAAATATGTGAAATCCTTTTTTTCCTGACAAGTTACTGCAGACTTCTTTGAATCAATTGACTCTCCTTCAAGGTATTTGCTAGTGACATGAAAGCAACTGTTCATGCAATGTTAGTACTTAACTTTCCCCCCATGGGTACAATTAGTTAGTGAAGAAACAATTGCATTATTCAGACAATTTAAAAGGTAAAAAAAAACAATTATTGATATCAGGCCCTGTGGTCTCAGCCAAACAAAGGTAAAGACGATTCTTGACGCCAGATATGATGGTCTGTGTTTTGACTAGAAATGAAGAGTTCAGATGCAAAAGCCTCTAAATGCCATTTGAAATTTTCTTCTAAAATTACCATTTTTATCAAGCTTGTAAATTTAAGTTCAGTAATTTCACTTAAATGACAATTAATAGGTAATCTTCATTGCCATTTAAGTGAAATTACTGAACTTAAATATACAAGCTTGATAAAAATGATCATTTTAGAAGAAAATTTCAAATGGCACTTAGAGGCTTTTGCATCTGAACTCTTCAAATGTACACTTAAAATCTAACAGCCTACAAATTTTAGAGCTGTGGGATGAACAACTGGCACAGGCAGGCATGTTGTGAGTATTTTGTGAATATCAAACTAGACACGGCTGTCAATTTGGATGCGTTTAAGATTTCGCTTTATATGAATGCAGATCAAGCTTACCTGCCTTACATTGGCTGCTGTGTAGGTGCAGTAGCTCATTTACCTACAGCAGGTGATAGGTGCGTGCCAGCGTGGAGATAAGCAATAATCGACGGGAACAGATTGGAGAGAGCTTATTGATGTGCAGGAGGTCGTCAGACCCATCCATTTTTCATTAGGCCACTTCATGAGTGACATTTTCAAGTTAAGAATTTGAGACATTGCGAAATGTGACATTTCTTCCCAACAACATCCACAGTTCATTGGCTAGGTTCAAGCACTACAAAAATGTACCCACAATGCACTGCTTCATGCAAAGATCTTTGACAGGCCCAGCAAATGTTAGAAAACTGGAAAGTACTATTACTTGACATCGCCTGAGGCATATTTAAACAAATCATTCCCAGTCTGTTTCACGCAAGTAACAAGAGCTATGAATGCCTGCACGTCACATTTCTAGTCGAGGATATGATTGAGCGATAGCTGTCTGTGAATGAAATTTCGCTAATATTTAAAACACTACATTGCCTATTACTGCTAGAAAGAATGTAATCAGACATTACGGTTTTGAAATAAAGTGACTTGAAATGAAAAGCTTTTTTTTTTCCTTGCAAGAAAACAAAAGTACTCACCACACATTTAAAAGAACTAGGTTTATGGTTTTCTTTTTAAATCAAAAGCGCCTATGCACTATTTATTCACTAGCTTTTCCAAGGCACGGGCAATGTAATGTGTACACCACATCGCAAAGAGAAAATTAAATGATCGATACACACAAATAAGAGAGATCTTGAGGAGAGTACTCCATCATTCTTTGTATTAACTGGGCTCAGCTGTGGATGCTCTGTATTGACATGCTTAACGTTCACGTATTGGCTCTGATCTATGGACTTCTCCTGAGAGAAACAAGCTTTCTCTATCTGTGTTAGTGAAGGCGCTCTGTGTAAGAGGCAAGACTTATCTTAATGTTCTTGTGAAGCCATAACAATGTTATCAATGCCACACAAGAATAAAATGGTGATCCTTCAGTTGGATGCTTCCAATCTTTTTTCATTTGTTCAGTTGATATCCAAGTAGTCTTTGTGTTTGCTCTGTTAAATTATGATTAGGGCAGGCCATAGCTGCCATTAAGAGGCATACAGCTAATCTGACTGACACCGGTTAAAAAAACACCAGTTCTGTCTTGTAGGTTTGACTATGGGGAGTCTAAATGCTTAAGTTCCTGCAAAGCAACTATTGATGTCATTCAAAAAATAGATAAATAAATACATAAATAACTTAATTTAAATGTAACTTTTTTTAAAGTTATAATAATAAATTTAAACACACACACACACACACACACGCACACACACACATGGTCTGTGATGTTTTACCTTCCTTGGAATGACATCCTATATTAGACAGTGGTCTTAAATTGTATGCATATATGTATTGTTCTCATATAGATTTGTATTGTGTGGTGCCTTGTGTTTCTATATGTATTTTCAGCTTGCATATTCAAAGTCGTACTAACAGTACTGGAATAAATGTCATGTTAAATCATTACTAATTTGAGAGAGATCATATTATATGTGCCATGAGAAATAACCTCGGGGCATTGCAGTTGAAAAAAAAAAAAGTAATATGTTCTATATAAACTGATCTGAGGTAGGTACTATTCTGGGGTATGTAATGACTTTAAAGGCAGAGAAAAGGAATAAATGAAGACTCCTGCAGATTGTTTATGGCATCACAATCTGCGGTGTTCACTCTGATGACAATGTTTCATAATCCATAAGATGAATAATATTAAGAATGGCTGTTTAAGTGGGGGAAATGTAAAAAAAAAAGGGATAACTTCCAGTCATGACATTATGAAAGAGCAATTCACATCTGGTCATGATGATCACAGCGTTTTATTACTAATGATTATGTGACTACATTATGTGCAACATGAAACTAAATGTTACAGAGAAGTTGCATCACAGCTCTCTGTCAGTCAAGAGCCTACAGTGTCTAAGCCACACCAAAGTTCCATGCTGAGTTTGACAGTGATTTTGCTGCAGACAGTCTTTAGTTGGACAGAAAATTCAATTTAAATCACTCTGGAAACATAAATATTACTGATCCTTATTTTTTTACTGATCCTTAATCCTAAATTTTTTCCTGTCTCTGACAGGATTCAAGAGTAAAAAAATTATCATACCCAAATATTTAACAAAGGAAAAGACAAAACACAAAATGATTGTTTCTGCCTGATTAATCATGATGATATCTCTTACAGGGGAGCTATTATGCAAAAATTCACTTTGACATGGTGTTTGAACATAAATGTGTGTTGGCAGAGTGTACACAACCATTAATGAATCTTTTTTTTTTTTTTTTAATCAGCATAAATCATTTGCAGTGTCTCGGAACAAGCTGTTCACAGATTCTGGGGAAAGCGACGCTGTACAAAGTTTTCACTTGACGTTGTCACTTTGTACAGGCCTTGCCAAAAACATAGACCCTGCGTGGCATAGAGCCCGCCCTGGGGTGCATTTCCCAAAGCATCGTTAGCCAACTATGGTCGCAAGTTCCGTCGTTATCAGCATAGTTCAACGAGTCGGTGTTTCCCGAAACAATCATTCCAGCGAACATTCGCAAGCAGCAAAGTTGTGTGGTTTGAACGACAGCTCTAGACCTGTGTTTAGAGGTGTAGTTTCTATATTGCATGACATGTGGATTCAATAAATCCGTATCTTGAGCAAAATAAGCAAACTGACATTCAGTACAACCGGTGCCTTTTATTTAGAATATATACAAATGTAATTTACGTCTTTTAGTTTGTCTGAAGCTTTAAAGTACCGTGTTTGAAGAGTGTGCATGTGCGAACGTGCTCACAACGAGCCAAATATTGAGTCTGGTAATAAAGCAAAATAACTGAGAACAATCAGAAATAGTCCTTAGATGTCTGTAATTTATAAAAAAATAAAAAAAAAAAAAAAAATCTAGCGTTAAGTGGATCTCATACAGTTTCATTAAAAGTAGTTACTACTCCACCACGTGCGAAACCAATATGGTTGAACGATACTTTGCGACAATGGGTGTTGGAAAGCAGTTGACTACCTAGCTAACTAATTAACTATGGTAGTGAAGCAGCGAGTTACATAGTTGTACGGGAAATGCACCCCTGAGCGAGATGTATACTGTCTGCTATTTTCTCCAGACTGGAGCAGCTGTAGTAACAAACAAGAATGTAGTGTAAGCAACTCAAGTGTTTCGTTAGTCTTGTTTTTGAAGGGATGCACCCTCATACCTCAATTATGTCTGTGCAAAATCAATTTTTTTTTTCTTCACTCTAGGATGGATTAGTAGCAACTGTTCGACCAGCTTGATACTGGTCACAGCAGTAATGAAAGGGAGAGTACGCACTTTATTACAGTTCATAAGAGTTGTTTTATGGATATAAAGTTTTACCGGTTTATTAAACACCCCCTGAAAATGCATAACGTCTGTTGATTTCACATCTCCGAAAACATCTAAACAATAGTCAAATAGATGCTATGTTTATGTACAAGTTTAATATTTGAGGTCTGAAAAAACTCTTAAAACTACATTACGTAATAGAACAACAGTAGTATTTGTAAAGTTATGGTGGTTTGCTTGTCCGCCATGAAACTTACTGTGAGAAATGCTGCCAGCGGAGTGATAAAAACGGTGATACATTTCCGGTGTAGATACTGGTCGATATTGCATGGCTGGAAAAGTCGTTAGGCCAATCAGATTTGAGAACCAGGACAATCTGTTGAAAAAAAAAAATGGACATATTAAGAGCCTATACATTCTGAGCCACACCAAAGTTTCATGCCGAGTTAAACAGTGAATCTGCTGCAATTATTCGATATACAATCTTATTTGGACAGATAATTCAATTGAATCAAAATGAGTCTAAAATCAATTCTAAAATGCACTCAATCTGATTGAATCATTGATTTTGTGTCATTTTAAGCCAAATTTTCACATCTTAGCATTAGACATGGAATCAAAATCATAAATCAAAAAAAAATAATTAAATGATACATTGCAAAACTTTTGGAATCTTTTCAGAATTTTTGAAAGAATTGTGATGAAAACTGCACAAAATATTGCTTTATTTGAGCCAAACTGACCAGATTTGAATCAAATTAATACAGATGTACTTTTTTACAGTTGTAAAAAAAAAAAAATAATAAATAATAAAATATTGCTCAAAGTCAGTGTCTCTCACTGTAACTAGAACAAAGGGCATGAGAAGTTTGAAGGACATGTGGGTAAGTAAATGAAGGCCGGAATTTTATTTTCTGATAGAACAATCCCTTTAATGCGTTTACTCATCTAACGTGTGACATTTCTGGCACCACAAAAGTATACATGACTTCATTCCTGTTGTATCTTCTTGTCATGGACAGACTATGTACAGATAAAGAACACGTTGGGGAAGTAGAGATGGTTTTGCTTGACTGAACACATCTCCTCCAGCAGCGCTGTGTAAGCTAACTCAGATCATGTGATTCACACATTCCACTACAACTCCATCCAGCGCTTTTGCCCATCGGAGTCATAACACAGTCTGGTACCACGAGATGGTGAATATTCCAGCAAAAAAATGCAGAGATTGCTCCGCCAGACCACGGAGCAGGTCTTGTCACCTTGTGCAGGGTGCAGAAAGCAGAATTGGGAGGGTAAAAATGAGAAGTGACAGGATATTGATTTGCTTATCGCCACACTGCAGACACACAGGAGTGGAGGGTGAGTGGGAGGTTGGTTATCAGTCGTCCACGTCTGATAGAAAGAGAGAAAGTGAGAGAGAGTGAGAGGAGAGAAAGAAAGATTTCTCAACTGATTGGTTTGCCTCATTTTGGACTCGACTTTCTCAGTGTGTGTAGTGCTGACAGCCATGCACTTTTACAGTAAATGAAAGTAAGCTTTCTGATGTGATAGGATTATGCGCTTATATATAGCAGATTGAAAATAAAAGAATGTTATCGTTTCTTTTGTGGATTTGGCAGAATTGCCTGCAATTAGGTGGTTTGTAGAAAAAAAAAAAGTGGATGGCTTTAGAGAATATACTTATAGACCTGCAAAAAGTACAAAAGAATATAATTTCAGCAACGAAAGAGGCCAAGTGCAGTCCATCTAGGTCAGATACACTTCATTTATCCAAACCTAATCTGCATGCTTTAAAATGACTTTAGCCTATCGCTACTCGGATCAAACAGAAACTTGGCATAACAATGAGGCCAAGAAAAGAGACCCTGCTATCGCTCTAGGTATTTTCTGTAATCAACACGAAAAGAAAAAAAAAGTATTAGATCAATATTTAGCCTGCCCATTGACTGCAGAATAGCATCAAGCTGTTTTGCATGTGCTGTCATGAATTCAGCCAAAACAAGCACTATGTTGAGAAAATGAGGAACGCAATATTACCTCCACCGGTTCTACGTAGATGAGAATGAGGTAGATTACGAATGACGGCCTGCTTAAAATGCAGCTCTATGTCAAGAGCTACAGCATGCGAATGGTGTACAACTGGAACTCATTTCCCACTCTTTTCCACATGGAGTCTCTGGGCTCCTCACGTTCATTTTCACTTCCCATTTGTTTGATAACAAATAGAGGTTCAAAGCCCAGGTGGGAAAAGACACCATTTATAAAATCTTGCCTGCATGAGACTTGGGTCGTCTCTGAAGGTGCTTGCGGTCAGGTCATGATAGATCTCGGCATTGGTATGCTACAGAAGTTGCTGCCTCTTCCCAGCACTTGTCAAAATAAAGTTGGATTTTTTGTGAAAGAAAAGGAGCCCTCATCCATCAAGTGAGGTGATTAACTGATGCAGGTTGCCTTTTTCATTAGGATCATTATGATGAAAGTGCATTCATTAATGATTCTTACAAATCCCATGCTTTCTAGGGAGAAATGGACAAGTCAGCAATAAGTGAACATATATGGAAATTATTATTTTCAGAAGTGAAGTAGGCCTTAAGGCTTCTTTCGCTTCTGACTGAACAATCCTATTCAGCGAGTGTATTTACCTTGTTCTGCAAGGACAATTTCATTCTGCCTCCAGTAGTACATACACATTGAAATTATTGAAATTACACTTCGTTGTTGAACTAAAAAGAACTGGCCTGAAAGTGAAGCAAATATATTAATAAAATAAAAATGAATACCATACCATAAAAGCAAATAGCACCATTTCTTCCTCTATGCACTTGAGTGATTAAAGGGAAAAAAAAAATGCCTTTGCTGGTAGAGGTTGTAACTACCCCTTGTTCTGAAAAAAAAAAACATCTTTCCTCATTGACCGACATTTAAAATTAGCTAGGTATAATGACTACATTCACACTGCAGCTTAATGTGGACCAAATCTGTTTTTTGTTTTTTTGTTTGTTTTTTTGTTTGTTTTTTGTTTTGTTTTTTCTCCCTATGACACAAATCAAAACGAAACGCTTGATTTGGCCCACTATAATACTATGTAAATGTGTAACCAATGCAACTTTAGTGTTCCTATGCCTTTACACATCATTCTAACTTGAAATTGTGCTTCATTATAATTAGTGTAGCAGCGGTTCCCACAATAACTCCATAGAACGCCTATACTATAATTTTGTAACCTCATTATTAATTGATGTGTAATTTCATGCTGGCCTTCACTGAACATCAGTTTGCAACAATAGCCTTCATTTGTTTTGAGATATAATTAAATCTGGGCCAAACTCAGTTGTGGAGTGAACATAACTTTATTAATCACAAATATTTTATTACAGCATGTTTTACCACTGCATGATTCTTTTTTTATTTTTTTTGTATGGCTAGTCAAGTATTTTAAAAAAAATAAGACAAATTCAAATTGACAAGACTGAAAATTGTAATCTTTTTTTTTTAGGGTGACTCTTACCAACTGTCTAGGGACTGCAGATGAAAAATAGCCTTTAGGCTAATTCTGGCATATTGACAGACATTTTTATGAATATGCACTGTCCCTGTACTAAATAAATAAATACATAAAAATTCCAAAACTGCATATTTTCTCTTTTTAAATCCTCTTCAAACACAACATAAATGCTCTTCATGTCATGAGGCCCCTTAAAGGTTTAGTTAGAAAATTGTGTCGTTAATTACTCACCCTCGTGTCATTCCAAACCCGTAAGACCTTCGTTCATCTTTAGAGTACGGATCAAGATATGTATGATGAAATCCGAGAGGTTTCAGAACCACCAATAGGCAGCAACGTCATTCAAACTTTCAAGGCGCAGAAAAGTAGTAAAGACATCATTAAAATAGTCCATGTGACTACAGGGGTTCACCTTTAATGTAATGAAGCGACAAGAATACTTTGTGTGCGCAATCAGGAATCAGGAGTATTCGTTAATTTAAAAATGTATATGCACGAGGCGATCAGACACATCTTAAGCCTTTCCTGTTAATTATAGAAAATATTTTGCAAGGCCTCTGAACTACAGCTGCAAAGTTTGTTCTTACAAGGTTAATCTTCAGTATCTTTGTCATTGAGACAATAGAGTTGTCAGCCTATTTAAGAAAGCCTAAATTGATCCCTTAACAATTCTGTTAATAGAAAGATCTCAGGGACACAAGGGAGAGATAGAGGGAAAAAGAGGGCTGATTAAATCGTCTTCATTTACTTAACTTGCAGCTAATAATACAATTAGAACATCTCCAGGCAAGAGTATTGTAGGGTTAAAATGGGTGCTGTGGAAAATGAGTCTCTCAGATTAATAGGAGGAAATGAAGACACCCACACATGAGTGCTGTCCATTCCACCAATTCATCACTTCCATCCTCATTGAAGCCACTCAGTTATTACAGAGGAAGTCTTTATCATTACGCCACTTATTTCATTTCACCCTTCACAGGGGGCATTTGCTCACCGACGTGGACCTCTTCGGATCCGACTAAAAAGTCATTTGAACTGTCCCGTGCCCCCCTTTCTGCCGCCCATCCCCATTACCATAAACCCACTCAGTCATGATAACCATTAAAGCAGCATCTTATTAAAAACCTATCAATACACACGCTGCCATTGCGCTAATGGGCAAGAATTCCTCTCCGTTAGGTCCGGACTTGCGTTTCCTCTCCGGGCTAATGAGAGCCATCCCTCAGCATCTATTTGAGCTAAATCACCTTTATTTGCATCTGCCTACTCGTACCACTGGTAATTTATAGAAGTGTGCACAATGGGAGATGCATTAGTGTTGCCCTGGGGGGGATAGGGGGTTTGTGCATGCTTACAGGGTGATTCAGTTCTCGGACTCGTGGTGAGCTGTTAATTGTTCTTCGTCGGAGCTCTGGTGATAAAAGAGGAGTCGCTGATGCAACCACTGATGAGGTTTTATTTCACTCAAGTTTATTTCCAAAGCCACGTCAAAGGGAGGAAGCCCCTTCGAGAAGTTTGCCCTCTAACTCAAGGGAGGAATTGAACATTGCTTTATCCGTCTGAGCATTTTACAGCTTCTGCTCACCAGCCGTGAGAAATGTGGGGGAGTATTTACACTGGCGTTTACAGTGTGAGACAGAAGCGAGGCTCATCCTCCATAAACTTTGCCAGGAGTCAGCAAGGCTAAATGGTGAAGTTTAAAAGATGTTCGGGATATGAAAACAGCATGTCTATAGTTGAAAGCAACATTACGGTGCCTAGGGACATGTCAGATGCATGGCTAAATTGCATATTCTGCCTTAAAGGTTGGCTTATCGATTGTGTTGGAGAAAGGTTAATATCCGTTGCTGTCACGGACACGCGGGTTCGTCATCAGGGACGACGGAGGTAAATCGTATTGTATTTTGTCTCTGTCGCTCTTGCCACATTTCCCATTAATAACTACAACTTGTCATCCTTATTATTGAGAATTTACAAAACAACAACAAAGGCACTTGTCCTCGTAAGTGGTAACAGTGATAGCAAATAAGTGGAGCTCCAACTTAAACTGTCAACAATAGGCAACTAAATAGCACTGCAATCTGAAAGAGCCTGACAACAGCCAAAAGGAGCTATGAACAAACAAGACGGGCCGCACTTCAACTACTCAGCTTGATTGCCGCCTGAGTGTCGGACCCTGTAGATAGCGATGTATAGATCCTGGTGAGACAATGTACGCCATCCCCTGAGATCCTTATAATGGCCATCGCAAAACAAGGCAATAATGTCTCATGCAATCATAATCACGTTCCACCTTGGGACCGCTACAAGCCGGCGGTGAGGACAAGCTCCTGCCAAGCATGAAAACTATATAAATACACTTTGAGGACTTGTATGGAAGCTGTAGATTTGGATCGGTGCCAGTCACATATCCAAGGCAACAAAAATCATTGGCATGCTGAGTCAGGTGCCAACACACATACATTATACATCTGCTCTGTCGGTGCCGGGGCTGTGCACGCAGCATTTTAGATTATGTTTGCTCACAAACGCTTGTAGAATGCATAAATAAATAAATAAATAAATAAATCACACGCCCTTAGGTCTAAGCAAATACTTGAGAGGAAAATTCTTTAAATAGATGCTCATTGGACATCTTAACAAAAGGAAGGTTTTGGGATGGTTAGTCCTAAAGCTAAGAGACCGTGTGGATGGATGGGGGTTGGTGGGTGTATACACTGGAGGGCAGCATTGCAGCACAGAGGCTTCAAACTATAAATTCTAAATAAGAGATAGGTGGGCCGTTCGTTGGAGCTAAATTAGCCCTTTATCAGTCGGACACATTGACGTAGCAATCCATGGATGCAGAAAAACAGGTTAAATTGACATTGTTGGGAAGATTAGAGGGATGCACAACAAAAAAAAAAAAAAATAAAGAAATAAAAATCTCTAGTCTGTCCACTCCATTGTACTTGTCTTCCAGAAAATGCATCTATTACTCTCATGAATGTGGAGGATGGAGGAATTGCGCACACACACATATATACACACATATATAAGCATTGTGAATAAGTAACGGCTGAAGGGTGCTGTTAGGCATGACACGAAGCGGATATATGTTTTAGTACAGTATCTATTAATAAATTTGCAATATGTATTAGTAAATAAATATGTATTAGAGCAACCTTCATGAAATGAAAAAGTAAAATTACTAAAATCCTTCCTTTTGCTAGAAAAAAAAATAAAAATAGTACCTGAGCTTGAACAGCAACAACGTTCCAATGTGTAATATTCATGAAAGCTCAAATAAAAACAACGTAGGAACCGCCGTGTTGCGCAGTGATAAATAGAACCGTTGGGTGACCAATCAGAATCAATGATGATTATATATGATTTTAATTGATTATACATATGAATTGCTCATTTAAAAAGGGCTGCGAGGCTACTTCAAATCTCTGCAGTGTCATGCACATACAGCGAAACACATTCTTATAAACCTGAGTGCTGCCATATAGATTACTAGCAGCAGACATCACAATTCCCAGACCGAGGTATAGTTCAGAACATTTTATGCCAACACATGCAGTCGTCAGTCCCTCGGCACATTTGTTGGGGATTTTATTGCTAATGTATGTAAGGCAGTTAATGCTCACAGATGAGAAAATTTCTGGGTGATGGGCTGTAAAATCCCAAATAGTGTAAAACAAGCCCCAAATGGATATTTTGGGAATGCAAACCCACTAGGCAGATCACAATGTCTCCTCTGAGCCTCACTACCACCCCATAAATGTCACACAAATCATCTAATATATTGCCAGAGTAAACACATGCTGCATATTAAGACACCTGCTCAAATTTACTGGACATCAGTAGCAAATTAACTTTCATATTATCATTGTCATTTACCAGTGTTGTGTGTATAAATCGCCTCACTTCATTTGCATCAGTGGGCAGGAGTGTCATGCCCATTCAAATCAAGGATAAGCACCCCCCTCATATTTCCAGGTGGATTTAGACTGCGACTTACTTGTACCTTGGGAATTTAAGATGCACAATTACTGTAGGGAACAAAAATAAATAAACAAATAAGGCATTTACATTTCAAATTAAGCTGGTCACTTCAATCAAGCTGAAACATCTGCATATAATTTGCACAGGGTAATGTATTCCTCTTCCTATAGACCATTTCACAAGATGTAAACAACACTGGTCCAGAAGCACTTCCTGTTTCAGTTTTTTAACACTACATAAAAGCTGGGATAAAATACAACCAACAGAACATTTAAAACTGAATCAAAAAGTTAAACAAACATCTTTAAGATGTTTTCTTTACATGTGAAATAAAGAAAACAGTTACAAACTGAAACAGGAAGTGTTTCTGGACCAGTGTTGTTTACATCTTGTGAAATGGTCTATATAGTTTTAGTGCGCCTATCTTGTCAAACACATTAAACACATGTAATACGAAGTGAGTGTGTGGCGTTGCCAGGACAGGTGGAGGTTATTAAACATCATCATGCCTTTAAAGGAGGTCATGATGTGACATTGTTCTGAGCTGATAGCTCTGCTTAGTGCTTTCCACATCAGCCTCGGAATGACTAAATCCTCTCGTCAGGGTCTCTAACCCTCTGCGTCCCTGCTAGTGGTGTGCATTCACACCCTTTGAAGTGGCCTCACTCTGACCTAGTCACTCGGCTTGTCTCCAGATTGATCTGTCTGCATGTCTCAATGCTCTCTTTGTTGCTTGACTCACCAAGGTTGCACATCATGAGAGAATGACCCCTAACACCTCAAGCCTCTCTTATATTATTTCTTGGAAAAGATTGCAACAGAAATTGTTACATATCACACCAAATAGCCATATAGAATTTTTATTTTAATGAGGCAAAGCATGCAGACATGATTCCTAGAAGGATCTAAACACAAAAATTCATTAATAATCACATTAAAAAACAATAATTATAAACAGCTATTTTATATGGTCTTCATTTAGTGAAAATTGTAACATGATTACTCAACACTAATTATCACAGTTCAACAACACCATTATATTTAATATCATGCAGTCTTAATTCATTCGCTAATTGACTAATGTGCTCGATTTCAAAGTCAATGTTTATAATATCTGACGGTGTTTCTGAATTGAAGTAAAGAAAAATTAACATACTGTAATAAAATACCTCTGAATTTATATTATATATTTTGTAGCCTATTTTTTTCCCTTGACTTAAGAATTAGTGATAAATGTGTGTAACACAGTACGACGCCAGGAAAAGCCTTCACACAGAGAGACAGGGTAATGTATTCTTCCTATAGTTTTAGTGCTGCTGTGTTGTCATAAACACATTTAGAAGATATTGGGGGAGGGGGCGGGGCTGGGCTGGTGTTTCACTGGCTAATTGAAAGGGATAGACAAGCTTGTTTAATAGTACTACGGGAGGATGCTGACATTCCTTATATTAAACTGCAGTCCAGTGAGTGATTGAGGATTCTAATCCCGTCTAATGCACTCCTCGATGCATTCCTGCTGAAATCTGTCGGCTTGAACACTGTCTCCTACCTTGCACTTAATATCCTTTGAAAAGCTTTAAGGAATCAAGGGCAATAAATTATATCAGATGAATAAAATGCTCTATGATTTAGTGGGAGGAGTGTTGCATTTATTGCTCTCTTCTGTATTATTTCATTTTGTCACGTAATTAGATTTAATTATTCAGTTCCATCTCTAATCTGCGCTCCTCATTTCCCCCTAAAATTAATAATGTGGATGCTTTCCTTTCTTGCGCAATCCACATATCAGTTGTTATCTCCGAAGTACTGGTTCTTATAGCCACGAGATAAATAGTGTGTTAAACATGAAAAGAAGAAAGTGTAAGCAGGAAAGCTTTAACGCATGCACCTAATGTGCGTTAACCACATAAAAGAACCAACTTAAAAGCAAAACACATTATTTTATTAAATTGTGTATCAATACCGCAAACTACGACATAATGTGAAGACGTCTTTTGACTTAAATATGAATATGGAAATGAGACTAATTGCCAGAGACAGAGGTAAGAAAGAAATAAATAAAGGCAGACGGAGAACACAAAGAACCCCAATAAATTTCCTCTTGAATCATTCAACAGAACTATAACAGCCCAAGGGGACTCTATAACAAGCTGTTTCCCTTGAAGGTTGCCATGGCCTTCAGCACTGTAGCTCTGGGGATACCCTAATATATAAAACATAATGAGAAATTCATATACCTATGGCATCAGTCACCAGATTCGGACCAACGCACCGGTGTCACCACTTAATTCCAGGGCGGTTCTATGTTTAAAACACTAATTTAAAACCCCCACTGGATACAGGATAATTAGATCTTAATCAAGATATGTTGTTACTGTATCTATGGGAGGCGTAAGTAGGGATTCGTGAAAACGCTAGCTGTTCTTGGGATTTAAGCGCAATTATATAGCCCAATGTTGGCTGAGGGGTGCATTACGGTTTCATTATCAGGGAGCCTTCTGCCTTTCACTCTTGTGAACCCTCCGTTCGGCCCATCTTTATTTTACTGTCTCTGAACTCCGCCGTGTACCTTTCACCAAATCCCTTACTAATTGTTTCCGTCTCCTAGGTAGCGAGCCTCAGCTTTGATGTTCAAAACCCTCCTTCCTTACAAAGGAGGCTGGCTGTGGGAGCAGAGGAGGAGGCAGATGGGCCGCGACAGGATGCGGCGAACCTGACGTCTCTCTTCCCCTTTCAAGTGCTCTGGTTCAATCAGTCCTCACCACACAAGCTGTTGTGGAGCACCTTTGAAATCAGAACGTCTGCACAATAGTCTTGACTGCTAATGACTTCTTGTAAAGTTCCGAAGCTGCTCTGATTACCCAAACAAGCATCAATGAGTGTGCATATGCTTGCGTGCATGCTCACAGCCCGCTCGTCTCTCTGGCAACGCTCATAAAACCAAAATGAGGATGCGGGTAAACAATTAATATGTTAATTCCGGGAGTCAATACCAGGCAATAGAGCAGGTGCGGGGTTGAGCGTAAAATAGAGCTTTATAAAAATGCACCCTCTCTTCTAGCCCCCACTTTGCAGGTGACAGGACAAGTCAGAGCGAATACATTCTATAACCTCAAGCTACTGACCCAACGAACAAGTCCACCAAATGAGCTTTTTACACAAAGAAACCTGCTCCTGTCTAGATAGCAATGCAGCAATTTGACTCATTCCCCATTATAATAGGTATGACCTGTTTTCCATAAGACTCAGTGCAGCAACTTGACATATTTGATCTCTATGATTTGTGTGAAATGTGGTTCGGCTGCTGGAGCAGAAAATTTTTGCCCAGTTAAATCAAATGGTAGAATATTCTCAAGTGATTCATTAAAATTGGCCATCCAACTGGACCACAGCCATATCAAACTGAGACAGATACAGGCCCAGTCAATTTGGCACAATCTATGTGCTGGGATACCAAGAAGGGAGAAGACGAAACTTCCTTGTTTACATGATCTATACAAAGGAGTTGGATTCAGATCCAATGGGCTATATGCATGCATAAGTTACGCATTTTACTCAAGGATGCTCGTCCATTTCCGGTTGTGGAGATTAAAGCGGAGTAAAACCAAGGAAAACGAGATTATGGCAGAGTCTTTAAAATTTACTGTCCTCCCGTCTTTGAAACGAAACATATATGTTTAGATGTAATTTTATATATAGTTATGGTTTTTTTTTTAATGTACTTTTAAAAAGAAGCATAAACACAACCAGGGCTGTCTGTTTTATCTGTTTTTGTGACTAACGTTTCTTTAGTATAACCATTGAGTATAAAATTCAATATAAATTCTCGAAATTGCATTGGACTCTACGATCGGCGGAAGTCACGAGCATCCTTAAACCTTCACCGCAAATACCACCGTGCATAGAGCCCATTCCTCCCACCTTACATATACCTAAACCTACCCATATTCGCCCCTTAGATCTGGATACAACTCCGTCCGCTGGGTCTTGTGTACTGCAATGAGGTGCTACTGATTTTTTTGGCTGACACATTTGGCCCATTCTTTGAACACCAAGTGACACATGTGTGATAATACACTATACTGTACTACCTCTCTGCCTTTAAATCGAGCTATTTTCAAACCATGCATCGTTTTGTAGGGTTATGGGGATGCTGGAGCCTAACCCAGCCTCTTGGGACGAACTCAAGGAAACACCCTGGATGGATGGTCTGTGCATGTTTTTAGATTGTGGGGAAACTAATGCACACCCACGCCAATACAGGAAGAACTTAAATGTCCACATAGAAAAGCCTCCTGGCTCCTTGACTTGAACTGGGGGCCTTCTTGCTCTGAGGTACCAGCTCTACCCATTGATCCTCTTATAAAAAAATATTTAACTTTTATTATAACATATTAATACAATGCAAAAGTGCTTTGACACATAGCAAGGGTGGGCTTCCGAGGAACTAAGTTAGGCTCGAGGTACTTTCCAATCTCACCCACATCGTTTCCTTTGAGTTATCTTCTGTCCTACAATAGAGGCAAACATACCCAAAATAAGCCAACACCTGGTTTGGTAACAAAACCTGGTTCAAATCGGTAACAAATCCAAATAACTTTATCCTCAAACAAAGGACAAGGCCATATAACAAGCAAAAGTCTGTTCTGTACAATATGCCATGACAACTTCAGTCAGAACTACACTCACCGGCCACTTTATTAGGTACACCTGTCCAACTGCTCGTTAACACTTAATTTCTAAGCAGCCAATCACATGGCGGCAACTCAGTGCATTTAGCCATGTAGACATGGTCAAGACAATCTCCTGCAGTTCAAACCGAGCATCAGTATGGGGAAGAAAGGTGATTTGAGTGACTTTGAACGTGGCATGATTGTTGGTGCCAGAAGGGCTGGTCTGAGTATTTCAGAAACTGCTAATCTACTGGGATTTTCACGCACAACCATCTCTAGGGTTTACAGAGAATGGTCCGAAAAAGAAAAAACATCCAGTGAGCGGCAGTTCTGTGGGCGGAAATGCCTTGTTGATGCCAGAGGTCAGAGGAGAATGGCCAGACTGGTTCGAGCTGATAGAAGGGCAACATTGACTCAAATAACCACCCGTTACAACCAAGGTGGGCAGAAGAGCATCTCTGAACGCACAGTACGTCGAACTTTGAGGCAGATGGGCTACAGCAGCAGAAGACCACACCGGGTGCCACTCCTTTCAGCTAAGAACGGGAAACTGAGGCTACAATTTGCACAAGCTCATCGAAATTGGACAATAGAAGATTGGAAAAACGTTGCCTGGTCTGATGAGTCTCGATTTCTGCTGCGACATTCGGATGGTAGGGTCAGAATTTGACGTCTACAACATGAAAGCATGGATCCATCCTGCCTTGTATCAGCGGTTCAGGCTGGTGGTGGTGGTGTCATGGTGTGGGTAATATTTTCTTGGCACTCTTTGGGCCCCTTGGTACCAATTGAGCATCGTTGCAACGCCACAGCCTACCTGAGTATTGTTGCTGACCATGTCCATCCCTTTATGACCACAATGTACCCAACTTCTGATGGCTACTTTCAGCAGGATAATGCGCCATGTCATAAAGCTGGAATCATCTCAGACTGGTTTCTTGAACATGACAATGAGTTCGCTGTACTCAAATGGCCTCCACAGTCACCAGATCTCAATCCAATAGAGCATCTTTGGGATGTGGTGGAACGGGAGATTCGCATCATGGATGTGCAGCCGACAAATCTGCGGCAACTGTGTGATGCCATCATGTCAATATGGACCAAACTCCCTGAGGAATGCTTCCAGCACCTTGTTGAATCTATGCCACGAAGAATTGAGGCAGTTCTGAAGGCAAAAGGGGGTCCAACCCGTTACTAGCATGGGGTACCTAATAAAGTGGCCGGTGAGTGTATTTTTCCAATGTGTTTTTATGCTCTTAGGGCATGAAAAACAAGATCTGAACTTTTTTTATTTTACACATTTTTCAAAATGGATTTTCCGATGTCTACAGTTAACTGGACAGTATGCGTTTATGGTTTTAACTAAAGAGATAAGGTATCAAACATAATACAGTAATCAAACAGCAATTATGTTAACAAACCAATGAATAAAATGATAAAAAGTCAAGAGAAAACTACAAAATATACAAAAACTATAATGCTTCAGTTATTGCAAATGCTATTGAGTTTTTTTCTGTCCCACCAGCAGACGAAAAACTTCATACAAGTTTAACACTGCATGTCTTTGACATCAGGACATCAGAACATGAGAACGTAATTCAATCAAAGATGTCTATAGCCGGTGAAGGTACAACTCTCTTTATGAAAGTGCTACACTGTAAAAAAAAATATTGTTGGTTTAACTTAAAAAAAGTAAGTAACCTGGTTGCCTTAATTTTAAGTTGATTGAACTGGAAAAAGTGAGTTTATAAAATGAAGGAGATTAATTTAATCATCAGAAACTCAAAATAATACGCTATCTCAATGGATTATTTTATGAGGTAATCAACATTATGCACAACTTCCCATTAGTAAAAATGTGCAAACAGTCTGCAAGAGTCATAGAGATGAAATTGAGATGCCTAGTACCCCAGAAATGACAAAGAAATGGCTAATCTATGTCACAGTAAATGTAAAGTGTGATATCACTTCAGAGATCTGGAGGCAGCAGAGAGAAAATCAAACATGCAGATAGAAGGGCATAGTGTGGCACCTCAAATTGAGTGCCTTGAAAGTAGACTAATGCGCCAGGCTGCCTTGAAAGGGGAAGAGCGCAGTTCTTTCCATTCCTGAGCTTCAAGGACTCTCCTAAATTGGTTGGTGGTGGGGCAAAGAAAGCCTATATATATATATATATATATATATATATATATATATGTGTGTCAGAAAGAGAGAGAGAGAGAGAGAGAGAGAGAGAGAGAGAGAGAGAGAGAGAGAGAGAGAGAGAGAGAGAGAGAGATTAAAAGATAGGGAGAGAGTTACTTGCTGTACTCAGCTCTTGAGAGGTTCAAAATTCCAGTCTTAAGCTGATAACAGTGCCAGCTGAAAGTGCTAGTCAAAAGGTAGAAAGTCTCCTTGTCAGGAGGCAAGAGAAGTGCACAAGGAGATCTGGGCCAAAGGAAAGCCAGCAGCTGTTTCCATCAAAGCCATCTCCCATCTGAGTGGCCATCTTCCTCCTGTGTGAGGTCCAATAATTCCAGTATTCAAGGATCTCCACCTCTTCAATGAAGTACTCACTGCACTTCAGATGTGGTAGGTGGAAAGGTAAAAGATCTTCTGTCTCTTGTCGATTTTTTAAACAGTTCCGAAAGAGGCTGTTACAGATACGTATAAATAATAGAGCCCGACAATATTTGACATGCAATTATACAGCTTTTGTTACCAAGATTGCTTTTAGAATAAGCCAAAACTTGACATTTTAATTAAATTGATTTAAAAAAAAAAAAAAAAAAAAGATTAAGGACATGAACAAACAAATTGCAGCTGTCTATCTATCAGTTACAGTAAGAAAACAATTATTTGAGCAAGTGCAATGCAGGCTCAAAATAACATTTGTGAATAATTGTGGAGAAAATTCCGTCATCCCATTAAAAGTTCAACTAAAATACAGAAACTTGCTGCTGAGAAGGACCTCATAATTGAAGTCAAATAAAATTACTTGGCTTTCTTGGTTCCCTGACAATTAATAAAATACAACCACCAAACAAGAACAACTAAAGCTAATTTATTGAATGTAGTCTTAATTATTGGACACTTTTAGAGCAATTCAACCATTGTTTTTCATCAGAAACGATCTTTAAACAGGGATTTAAGTGTAAAATACCAAACTTGTACTTTAACCATTAGTGGGAGAAAAAAGTACTAGAGAGCTGATCAACATCAACACATCTTAATATGTGCCTTCAGTCACAATATATATATATATATATATATGGGAAAATGATGCTACTGTAATAACAACGTGGAATTATTCTTGCATACCCTACATTTTGAAACACTGTCTGGAAGCTGAAAACACTTCTCTTAAAACATATCCTTGGTTTTATTATAGTAACATTACAGTAGTCACATTTTTTAATGGATTTATTAGCATTTTTAATAACCACAGTTTTACTACAAATTTGCCTACCATGTTTTTTTTTTTTTTTTTTTTTTTTTGTAGTTATACCATAGTACAATTCTGTAATAGTTAATGTGGCTAACTATCAAGACCGTTTAGAAATCTAATTCAGCAAACTACTGTATTTATGATACAGAAAAGCACATGAGACGAATATGCACAACATGATGAATTGCATATTCTGGCCGTATCTGCTTGCCAACACGTAGCTATATAATGCATATATTAGGCTTATAAAATACAAATTGATAGAATGTTTGTGTTCTGATTAAGACATGAACTTATCTGCATTTACAGTACATCTATATCATCATCATAGTAGCCTTTTTCATGGGATACTTTTGATCATTGGTTATATGAAAATTGCATTGATCCAGATAAAAGGAGAGTTTACACTCCTAGGTGTAACTGATGCAGCTCAGTCACAGAACAGTAAATCATATACATTTACTTTCTATAATTGTAGCTAATATCAAATGACAGCTCAAAACATTACTGTTAGCCTTTCCTGTTCAGCTTGGCCGAGTCTTGTGGCACCACAAGGTTTGGCCTTGCTACAGTAAGACCACGATTGTGTTAGGTTCCACCCATTGTTATTTTATTTATTTTTTTGTAACTAGGCTCTGTCATTTAGAAACATGGCTTTTCTTATAACTATCTTAAATGATACATATCTCTACCTTTCATTCCAGCATGATGATCTGACAGTTGCTGCTCGCATCTCAACCAAACTGATGGAAAATTCTTGATGAATGAAAGACCTTCACCTTCAACTCAACTTTGTCCCGACAGAACGGCTTACGGTTTCAGCCAAACCATACTTGATGTGTGATCCTGCTGATTTGCCTTATACAACATCGGAAAGATCTGGCCCTTCCAATCGGAGCCATACAACCCTTGGTCTAAGCTCTTGTTCTATCCAGACTGGACTAGTGTAATGCTCTTTTGGCAGGCCTTCCAGCATCAGTCCAACCTCTGCAATTCATGCAGATGCTTCAGCACACACTAAACTCACTGCTTGCACACCATGCGAAATCACGCCGTACAACTCCACTCTCATACAGTACTCTGGTACCAATCTATTAAACGTCACAGCCTATCTGCATATTGTTGCTGACTTTGTCCAGTGTAATCATCTTCTAGTTGCGACTTCCAGCAGGAGCACGAACCATATCACAAAGCTCAAATCATCTCACCCTGGTTTCTTGAACATTAAAATGAGTTCACAATAATCAAATGACATCCACAGTCACCCAATCCAATAATGCACCTTTAAGATGTGGTGAAACCAGCAGGAGTTTTGCATCATAAATGTGCAGCCGAAAAATCTGCAGCGACTGCGTAATATGATCATGTCAATATGGACCAAAATCTGTGAGGAATGTTTACAGCAACTTGCCACGAAGAATTAAGACAGTTATGGAGGAAAAAAAAAAGAGGTCCAACCGCGCATAAGAAAGATGCACCTAATAAAGTGGCGGGTGAGTGTAAATTTAATTTAAAAAGTCAATACACTTGTAAGTCATTCAAGAAATTGTAGAGTGCAAAAAAACTCATCTGGAAATCTCTGCTGCAGTATGATTTTGAAATGTACCTACTTATTTAATTGATGTATTGACTTATTTCCAGAGCAGATACCAAAGTACACAAAGACAGATGCGCACACGGAACGAGTGATTAAAATCTAATTATTTTCTTTCATTATCTTTCAAAAAGATGGTGTCCAGAAGTCACAGAAAACCCTAATTCCTTTTTGCCTTTTTATATTTGCATAGCAGGAGAAAAACAATTAGACGCATGGGAATTAGACATATTAGCACTGTCCCTTGGAAATTAATTTATTACCTGGCAGCGCACTTAATTGATTTCGTGCCACTGCATCTTCTTTCTTGTCTTAAATCCTGATGCTTTCTGAATGTAAATATTCCCAAAAATGTAGCCACTACCCAGAACAAAAAGCTGAGATCATTTTTGGTCTGCATGAATAAATCAATATCTTCTCCAGCGTGTGTCAATTGACACCAAAATGTAGTTAGCAGTGAACCAGAGGGTGCGTGAAGGCGCTCAGTGAGTCTTTAATGGAGTCTCAGAGGGATATAATGAGGATCTCCTTGTACCTGTTTCAATTTCTGTTTACTAAGTAGGAACATGTACAATGAACAAAAGCCTTTGATGGAGGAATCATCCCTGAGCCCCTATTTCCAAAGAAGAGTGTGTCTCGCTAACGACAACACGAGGTTAACCGCAAATTCAGAAATAATGTGCTATTTCCCTGTGGACCTCCCCCTGTCCTTTTCATTTTCTTTGTGCCTGAAGAACGTTGTGGATGAGAGGGACAGATTCCTCACTAAGTCAACATGATGTGACTGCACTGCTGCCACTGTTTGTGGTGGAGGATGGCCGGGGCTGCCCAGGGAAATTAAGTCTCTCATAGGTGCTGTTGTGATTTGTAATGGCCATCGGTGTGTGCCTGGAAAAACAAGCAATGTGGTGCCTTTTACTGACCACTGTTTCAAGGAACTGAAGGGTTGTTTGTTTGTATTGCTTCCTGGTAAGACAATAGAAGAATGTGAAAGTGAGAACTGTCGTAGTTCATTCGTACATAAGCAACTACAGTTTCAAAAATCTCAGTATCATCAATAGGGCAATGGAGTCTGAACTAGGCATTAATCAGTTTGTATCGACTTGTTCTTTAATATCACCACATTTACATGTTTAAACTCATGACAGCAAGGGCAAAAATTAAGATTTACCTATAAGAAAAAAAATAAATAAATCTGGTCCTACTTTATATTAAGTGGCTTTAAGTACTATGTACTTACATTTAAAAATAAGTACAATGTACTTATTGTGCTAATGTTGTATTGTAAATCACTTTTGGTGCTATTGAGGTGGGATACGGGTAAGGTTAGGGAGAGGTGTGGTGGTATGGCTAGGTTTAAGGGTAGGTTTAAAGGGTTAGTTCACCCAAAAATGAAAATTAAGTCATTAATTACTCACCCCCATGCTGTACCAACCCCGTAAGACCTTCGTTCGTCTTCGGAACACAAATGAAGATATTTTTGATTAAATTTGAGAGCTGTATAACTACCACATTGGCTCCTAAAGGACTGCCTCGAGACTTCCTTAGATTTCCACGACGCATGCGCGAGAATTGCGATCTGAAGTGGTGTAAGCTGATGTGAGCAGATCGCAAATCTCGCGCATGCGTCGTGGAAATCTAAGGAAGTCTCGTTCTGGCCTACAAGGAAGAAAAGAAATAGTCGAATAAACTCGTTATTTTTGTTTGTTTTTTCGCACAAAAAGTATTCGCGTCGCTTGATAAACATATAGTTGAGCCACGGTAGTCACTTGGGATATTTAAACATTTTCTTCATTGACTTTCTGGGCCGTCAAGAGGCAGTCCTTTAGGAGCCAATGTGGTAGTTATACAGCTCTCAAATTTAATCAAAAATATCTTTATTTGTGTTCCGAAGACGAACGAAGGTCTTACGGGGTTGGTACAGCATGGGGGTGAGTAATTAATGACTTAATTTTCATTTTTGGGTGAACTAACCCTTTAAGTTGTGGTGTGGGTAGGTTTAAGGGTAGGTTTAAGTGTAAGGGATGGGACAGCTGTGTAATTACAGATGTAATTACATAAATTAATTACGCCTGTAATTACATTCCGGTATTTTTAAAATACAAGTACAATGTAAAAACATGTATGTACACAATAAGTCCATTGTATCAAATTATTAATTTCAAATGTAAGTACATGGTACTTAAAGCCACTTAATATAAAGTGGGACCAGTTAAACTGATGATAAAATGGTGGGTTACTTAGGAATAGACAATAACTTCAAGATACTGCAACATAATACAGTGATTAAATAAAATTCTTAATGGTAGTCTGACTGCACGCATTTACTTTTCATAATTGTAAATATACGTTTTTACAGGTTCCCTGACACATCTTTGTGGCTCACTGGGAATCGACCAGTTTGAAAACCCTGATGAAGTGACTTACAAACCGTCAACTCACAAATCTTCAGAAAATGTTTTACCTCACCAAAAAAAAAAAAATAAATAAATAAAATAAATAAATGACATCCATCTATCCACCCATCTTGGGATGAATGATTTATGTATGGATGATTTGGAAGACACACATTGACACAGAAATGCCCACTACAAAAGGAAACTGCCCTCAGTGGTTTTTGTTTAGTCTTAAAGGCAAAATAATTCCAAACAAACTTAAGAATATTGACTATAAATATATATGAAAATAACATATAGAGTGACTGAGTGAGTGAGTGAGTGAGTGAGCTCTCAGCCAAGCCTGGAGGAGTACAAACTAAAGTTTAAAGTGCATAAAATATGCTGCACGTCCATTGATATCAATAGGAATAGTGCGCTCACTGTGCTGTAAAGTCAACTCAATCACAGGCAACAGACATCTCACCCTGTAGCCCAAGACTGGTTGCCCACTGAAGCTAAGCAGGGTTGAACCTGATCGGTACATGGATGGGAGACCATTTGGGAAAACCAGTTTGCTGCTGGAAGAGGTGTTAGTGAGGCCCGTATGGGGTGCTCACCCTGTGGTCTGTGTAGGTCCTAATGTTCCAGTATAGTGATGGGGACACTATACTGTCAAAAAGCACTGCCCTTCGGATGAGACGTTAAACTGAGGTCCAGATTCTCTGTGGTCATTAAAAATCCCAGGGTGTCCTTTGTTTAAAAAAAAAAAAAAAAAAAAAATAGGGGTTTAACTCCGGAACCGTGGCCAAATTTTCCCACTGGCCTCTGTCCTAATCATTCCCATAGACTGAATGGCTTCATCACTATCTCCCCTTCACCAATAAGCTGGTGTGTGGTGAGCGTTCGGAGACCACTGGTCAGTCATGTCTCACATACTCGCCAATTCACACTCGCTTTCGGAATTGAGACTGGGATCTAATTCAATCTCAATTCGCACAGTTTAAAGTCCACATCACTGGAAACAAATACCCTAAGACCTTCAGAAATAAAGTGTGAATGTGTTCTGTGCCGAAAATGTGAACATCCGGCCGATTAAACCCAGATTCATATGGCGAAGAATTACATTAGTGATTCAGCCTAATTTTCCTGTGACTTGTCTGAATTAACACAATTAAGCTCATTTTTCTGTGAGACCTCTGGATGAGATACACAAGACATACTCCAAGACCAATTATGCCATTAGTGCCACCAGATGTTCACACAGCTGTATTCACACTGACAACAGCACAGAGGGTTAAATTAACTAGAGTAATTGAACAATAAAACTGGGCTGACAGAGTTCTTTGGAATAAATTAAAATGTGGCTTTCAGGGTGATAATATCCCTGAAGAGAATATGAGAAACATAAATTCCGAGTAGAATATGATAAAGCGGTGTGACTCATGTTTGCACAAACCATATCTGATATTAAAACTGACATGATCATCTTTCTGTAGTGTTTAATATTTCTAACTAGTGAATGCTGTAATTATCACAGAAAAAAATTGTGGAATTGTGCCCTCGCATGTAGTGTAAAACTATTTTTAATGTTTAGTCCCATCTCCACATGGGGCTGAAAATGTACTCAAACGCAAATAATAAAATTCTTACAATCACAGACGAACACATTCTAAAATAGTACAACAGAAGCTACAACAGAACGTTCATGCTATTCTCACTGGTACGCCGACAAGAAAACTCAGAGGTTAATTGGGAATAAGTCACAGCACATCAAGTTAGAAGCCACTTCATGTCAATTGCAGCAAATTAGTTGACCCTTCTCTTCTAACTAAGTTTGCATCTTTTCTCAAGCAGAAACTACTCTTTCCATCAATTAGCAAGTACAATCCCACTGGAGGTGAAATCTGTAATAGATATGCACTTTTACACACTAAAGGAAACACTGTTTTTAAAAAAACTTAATTGAGAAGGATTGGGTCAACCAATTAACCCAAACACTCATGGGCTTAAACCATTTGGAAAATTTTCTTCTTCAAGACTTTAAAGCACTAAATACAGTTACATCAGTCCCTTTTAAATACCAATGGGCTTACTCCATGCAAAGGTGCTAACATTTGGTGCCAATTATTGGCCATTATAGAGTTCATTAATAAACACAGACCACACCACGGGCAGTGGAGCCATGTCCGTGCCCACTAATAATTTACTGAATCATACCATTATTTCCAGCGATCATAGTTGTGATTGAATGTAATAAAAAAAATATAATTTGCATAAATTAAAAACGTTTCATACAGGTCACATTTTATAGCCTCAAGATGTTGACTTACATTTACAATTAATTCATGAACTCAGTGCATTTAGAAAACATACAAATGCATATTTTCTTAAAATATATATTCTTAAATCACAGCTGTAAAATGATCAGATTTTTCCTATACCTATGATGTGTTTACTGGATATATTGTCTGTTTATATATAAATTATTAATATATATATATATATATAATAGTGGACAAATGCTTAAACACTTCCAAATTCAAGTACAAATGGTAAGCTAACAGGTAATTTCATTGTGTATGCAAATCATGGTGCATCTGTATATATTGATTTTTAAATATTGCTGTTTAAAATGTATGCAGATATTGGACATTTCGTACTTCCGTACTGATTGCTAGAAGTCATGGGGGGAAAAAAGAAATGGACCACCTGGAATGCATGACAGGTGTAAAGTTAGGATAAACAGAACAATCTGTAGATCCGCATTTTCAGCAGTCTGCAACTTGACTCTCTTTAGACTGCCTGTATCAAGATCACAGCGGTGTCCTAACAGAATAACCACAGGTCAATCATCACATTAAACATGCACATGATTCCACCAATATCTGATAACCAGAAAGTGTATAAAAAATAAAAGTTAAATTAAATAATAATTTTTAAAAAATAACTTTTTTTTTCTTTTTTTTTTAATTTTAGAGCAATGCATCAATTTTTTGTAAAATATTTTGTGTACTTTATTGGGGCTACTGCATATAACTTCAGAAACATTTTGTAGATAGGTTATATAAATAAGATAAGTTTTAATTACTATGAAGATTACTGGGAATTCATAACGAAAAGAGATATTAAATCTAGCAAAAAAAAAAAAAAAAAAAAAACTGCTGCACCAAACCAATCACATGGGTAAAAAAAACATGCACATAATACAATCCTGCATCTATTGCTCAAGTAAACATCTCTGTCTATGAAAGCATAAATAGGCTATATAGCAAAAAATAAGTTGTATGCATTTGATTCCATCATATATATATATATATTTTTTTCTCTCTCTCTTTTAATGGAACAGGCTTATCCCATATTTCCCAATTTTACATTGAACTGAACACAATTTTAGCTTTCACCCCAATCCTGTATAACCTATCAAATGATGTTAAATACACTGGAAATATGAGTGCAGTTTAGAGCCATTTTGAGAAAAGTAGAGAAGATAGATAGTCTTTGAAAATGACTTAAAATGATGGCCAGAAATCAAAAGATTCAACACTCTACACATCAAACATCATAGCAAAATATGAACTGCAATGAGAAGCATTCACTTTGCCTGACCTTTCATCTATGAAACCTGCAGCAGAATTATTTATGCAGCTGTATCTGATGCGTGTCTTGGACAGGGATTCCACACAGCTGCATTTGAAACAAGTGAATCTGACTCCATCTACAGATAGTGTCTATACTATGGTGATGGTCTCCAACATTTGATACATTTAATAACTATTAATTAAAACTCACTGCTACATTTATGGGTTGATGTCAAATAATAATAAACTATAATAATAGTTGACTTCATCAGTTTCTAAAAACTGATGAATAGTTATATTCATCAATTTTGGGGGAGACACAGACCACATGACATTAAACACTCTAAACTAGCTTTGCCATAGAAAAGTCAAATTATCATATAATTTAAGAGCCTTATAAACATTAACACACAGTCATGGAGGTCTAATTGCACAACATAGCTGCATAGCGTCATTGCGAGGGCTGGCTGGGCAGTGCTGGGCTCTGTGAAGCGATACGTGCAGGCGGCTGGTCACAGCTGAGCTACCTGCAGAGGAACTAGAGTGTCGCGGCAGGAACAGGTTCTTGGTCGGCGTGGTCTTCTGCACCTTGGAGAAGTGTTTGACGATCCCATTCACCACTGGCCCGAAGAAAGCAAAGGGGGAGAGCGGCATGCTCAGACTCCCTCATGTCAGCAAGCGTCAACCAGAGGTGCCTCTCTTTGACGCTTAGCGCGGCCATGCACCTTCCAAAGGCCTGAGCTGCAGACTTAGTAACACGAAGGGAAAGATCCGTCACGCTTCTCAGGTTCGTGATGGCAGTTGGATTCAGGTCTTTCTCATCCCACTCACGGAGTGGAGGGTCTGTAGTACAGCCATCGAGTAAAGGGTGGACGCAGCCTGTCCGGCGGTGACATACGCACGACCGACAAAGGTGGACGTAGTCATGCTGGGATGCGGGCGCTTGAGGGCAGTGATGAAGGAAACAGCAATCGAGTCTGTTAGGCGTGGGCTCTAGTCTGTTAAGCAGTTGGTTGACGGCCTTAGAGAGGCAGCGCAACAGCTCAGCGTCCAGTCCAACATGATTCCGGCTGGATTTCTGGATCAAGGAGGCAGGGTCGGAGGAGAGAAAGCGAAAGCGAAGCTCGAGGGAGGAAGTCTGGCGAGCGATTCATGGTGGCCACAGGCTCCGGAGGCCTTTTAGAACAGCGTTTCTTCTTCTGTTGTCCCAAACTTGGAGAGGGGAGAACACAAGTCTGCCTGATCGCTGTTCTCACAATTCACTCACACGGTGTTTTTCGCTCAGTCTCTCTTTTCGTGACCAGAAGGATAGTTCCGCTTAATTATCTAATCGATGTTGTAACCTTTGATTGGAGCGCTTTTAAACAAAGGGGAGGCGGGGCTTGCAAAGTGTGCATATAAATGAGGATCGGCTCTGTATTAGGTTTGGTATCACATTAGCTTACATGTGCATAAACAACTTCTATCCTTCTGGTTAACGCAGATCTTTTTATTCACTTGTTTTTGAATCCTGAGATGCTGTCCTATTTCAGATGATCTGTAACATTACCCCTACCATATAACAGTGAAAACTAAGGTAAAACTTGTCAATGGTTGTCATAAATGGCAGAGAAAGAGTTATTGTTATTTTGAATAAATGAACACATCATTAAACATAATTTAATTGACCCATATAACACCTGAATAAAACCATCACGAGTTTCATCTAAACATAATTTTACAAAGCAAAAACCAACAATCCCAACCGGGTGTGATCGCTTGTGTTGACATTGTGCGGAAGGCTTCACTGTGCATTTCTAGACCCATCTCTCACTATCTTTTCAGTCTAACAATGATAACACCAGCACAAGAGTATGAATGTGTCATTTTTCAAGGCACACAAAACCTATGGCACTCAAACCTTTCATTTCTTCAGACTCAAAGGCAGGCCCTGTTTGATAACAGCAATTCTAGAAAGGTCAAAGGCGTCAAGAAAATAGGAAGAATGAGCCAGGAGGTTTTAAAGTTGTATTAATGAGAACCCCTTGCTGGCACATGCCTCTGAGGTCAGACCATCACCTAAAATGATAAAGATTTATCATGGGTAGGCAAGCTGGTCAAAGCTTCCTCTTATCTTATGCCATCCCTTTATGAAACCAGCCACTGTCAGGACCCTTGGTGGATGAAAGAGTCTCCTACACTGCTGCAGACCTCACAGTAAAAGAGAAACATCCAATAAGTCTGTAAATATTTGATGCAATATATTTTGTACTCTGAGTATTTTTAAAGGCAAGCGAGTACATTATGCTGGACTTTGAAGATCCCTTCTGAAGAGGTGAAGGTGGCTTGTATAAAATAGGAAACCGCTTACAATAATAAACAGGTGACCTTTGTTGGGTTTCCATTTTAAAATTTAGATTTGGCAGATTAAAAAAAAAAAAAAAAAAAGACCTGGGGACTGTACCATGAAGCCGTTTTAGCTGGCTAGCCAGGCAAGTTTTAGATTAAATATAAAACACTATAATATAAAACTCACTATAAAAAATTATTTTATGGACAACTATTTTCTTCTTGCTGTGTAAATGTTTTAAACCCATCATATTACTTCCAATCTCTTAATCTTCAGTGGGCTAATGCAAAAGTGTTGTGAAGCATTGAAATATTTTTCCTCCCATCTTTTATTTCTTCCATCAGCATGTCTACTTAGAAGCACAGCATACAAGCTCTGAATTAAGTTTTTTTTAGCTTACTGTAGTGAAAATGTTTCCAAAAGTGTTTTTTTTTTTTTTTGGGAATGTTGACATTAATATAAAAAAGAGACATGTTCTGCAGTGTACCTTTAAGTAAAATTGTCTTCACAGTGAGGATAAACTTGTACGAAAAAAAGGAACAAATGTAAAAAAGGAACCAGCATTGATGCTCTGTGCGAGAGGATTCATGGAAATATCTACAATAAAAGAGGCTTTCATCACACCACAGGAGAGGCAACGCATGGGTTGATTTGATATTTAATCTGCTGCCACATGGAGACCATGGCAATCTGATGTTTCTACTGCACATGTTGCTAGCAGATATGGAACATTCCACACCCGATTTCAGTAAGAAAAACAATGTTATTATTAAAAATTGCATGTAAACATATAATCAAAAGGTTAAAAGCAATACTGAATTATGTCAAATAAATTTAAATATATAAATAACATCGCCTTTTGACAAGATGTAAAATAAGTCTCTGATGTCTCCAGAGTGTATGTAACGTTTTAGCTCAAAATACCCTCACATATACATACATATATACATATATATATATATATATATATATATATATATATATATATATATATATATATATATATATACATACATATATATATATATATATATATATATATATATATACATACATATATATATATATATATATATATATATATATATATATATATATATATATATATATATATATATATATACAAGAAGTGCACAAGTACATAAACGTATTTCGCTAGAATTGAGGGAGCAATTTCTTTGAAAAAAATAAAAACAAATAAAAATAAATAAAATTAATCCAGCTCGTCTTCAGCAGCTGGCTCAGATTTCGGGAGTAAATAGAGTGAGCTATGTAGATTAATACATCCAGGTACGCAAAACCTACACTGCTTGGGAGATATTCTCGTCAGTGCAGCAATGGCAGATGTGTACAACTCGCTGTGAACTCGATCATGACATTTCTATGTTAAAGGAGCATTTCACCCAACATTAATCTTTTTTGAAAGTGGGTCATATATGTAGTCGAAATGTAAAATAATTTTTGAATTTGGTGCCCTCTTGACCGAGAAAAGACAGAAAATAACTTGTCTGTAAGACAACAACTCCCACAATGCACCACATTGCACAGCTCCACAAGCCCTTCCCACTAATCCAGAACATTGCAAACATCAGAGAAATCACTTTTTCGTCTACAAGGCTAACGTTAGCTGCCACCAGAGTTTGAAATTCATTCCACACAAAATTTTTAGTTATTCGGCTGTGGCGAGCAGGACGAGGCCGAAGGACATGAGAGGGCGGCGCAAGGCCGGTGGCGTGAGTGATAATGAAAGACACCTTTGAGACGCACTGGTCTCGAGTCTCTCACGGAGGATCGGAAGCATAAAAGGAGGAGCGACGACAGGGCAGATTGTGAGAGAAACAGGCCTAGATTTATGTTGTGTTTCGTTTCTGTTGTGTGTGGACAGCAGTCGCCAATGAGGGGCTGCTGTCTTACGCCTATTACGCCTTAAACAATTATGTTGCAAATTATAAACTAACTCAAAAACATTCATGCAAGACAAAATGTCAAATGCCCTTCCGTGTTTTATTTACTTATTATACTGATCGATTGAGTGACCGAGGACTCAAGACATGATATGCAATGGAGAAGTAGCTTGTTGCATTTGTGTAATAAATACTATGGTGAACACATTGGAATTATCGAAAATGAACACACAAGGTTTTAGAATATTTCAGCGTGATACCATTTACCATTTGGTCATAAGGCTACTCTAGACAAATTGAGATGTTCACCGTGTCTAAGCGGTGCATGGCTTGGGCCAGGATTAGCATCGCTAATCATAGCTTACATTAACTTTTACTAGCATTGATTTTAAATGGATTTATCCAAATAGCATGACAAATTTTACCTGTCTAGTAGAATCTTCTTGACTGCAACATCACTTGGAAGCTCAAGCTGTGCTTTTAGCGCACACCAGCGTGTGCAATATTCACCCAAAATCACTCTGGTTTTGTTTCTATATTCTGTGGCCTTTCTCTTCTTATCATACACTTTGTATGTTTTCTCTTTCGACCCTTGTCTGATGGCTAAAACCGTAACGCATCAGACAAAATACACCTGAAAGTGCACATGCACAGAAAGCGAAAACTACATAGGGACAAGCACGTACGACGGCTTCACATAAACATATCACCAGAATGGACCAATAGTAGGCTACCCACACGGAAAAAGAAAATCCTCCGCTATACCTTTAACATTCGAGTGAGTTGATTTTTATCACTAAAGAGTGGTTATCTATACTGCCAACACACATTTATGTCAAAAAAAAAAAAAAAACATGCAAAAGTGAATTTTGCATAACAGGTCCCCTTTAAAGTAATTAACTAAATAAAAATATTAAAATAAATTGTTTATGAGAAAATGAATGCCCGACTCTATTTTATAGGTGAATTACTCTCGGGCAAAACATTAAAGATAACACAACATTAAAGGCTCATGTATAATTTTCTTCCACCTACTGCATCCATCAACTATCACACTTAGTTACATATTCATCCTTATTCATAAGTGATTTTTATTTAGTTTGAGACAGGCACACTTGGGGGCAGGAATAAAAACCATAAATCCATTGTTGACATGGCAACCATTAAACCTGAATTTCAGGATTTCAGCATGAGGCCGTTTGGCAATGTGATAAAATGTGTGAACAGAGCAATTGAAGCATGACTGTTGTGCCTATAGACTGGTTTGTCACAGAGAATCTAAGAGTCATTCATACAAGAACTGCTCTCCTGCTGAAAACATAGAGAAACTAAACTAAACAGAACCTACAGAAAAGAAAGCATGGTGCACAAGGTTTTTATAATGATAAATTAATCTTTGTAGTATTGTCATGCACTAGCTTTTGTCACTGTGGATTTCTGATTAAAGGACAAACGTTGTATTCCTTATCTGTTCGTTTTTATATTCATGCTGGTACCTTGAGCGCAAATGTTATACAGAGAGTGCTTGGCAAAGATTGCAGAGACATGCAGTGGTAAACTGATACGAGTACAGTCTTGGGATTGGTGTTGTATGACAAACATATTCTGGCTAGTGTAATGCAATACAAAGCCAGAAGCCTTGAAATCCCTAAACGTTTTAAACAGCATTGAGTCATCATCCACAAAGTAGGCCCTGAATTAGCAGCACAGTCTACGCCAAAAATGAGTAATTAGAACAATGTACGCACTGACATTTCAACTAACTATACACATTATTTAACCATCATGTTCTGTTGAGAGATCCTGTTATTAACCGCTTATTTTGCCTCAGATTCCAACAAGTTCATTTAACCAACTCAAAAACCATTAAGCAGAAATTATTAGCTTTTTCATTCTGTTTTGACAGAAAGTATTTGCACACTTTTAAAATGGGACATATCCACTCAAGTTGTTACATTGGGCTGTCAAGCAATTAAAATTGATCTAATTAATTGCTGTCATGGGCTGTAGCAGAAACAAACTCTCTCTGTGTGTGTGTCAGTACATGCCCTCCCGAAAGGTGCTACGCTGTGCCAGCAGATGGATGGAGGTGGAATACATGTACCCAAGAGAGGGCTCAACAATAGTCCAGGGTGGAGTAGGTCCAGGGAATGGCCTTGAAAAGAGGGAGATGGTGACTGATCCAGGTCACAGCTGAGACTGCACCACAGGGCACCATCGCAGGAGTGAGGAGCCATGGAGATGTTGCAACAGACACCAGCATGGGGAAGACCAGAGGCGTCGATAACAGAGAAAGTTACCACCGCACAGCCGGAGAGTCGATGAAGCCAAACTGGACTTCACCGGCTGGCCAGCAAGTCCGCAGCAGAGTCAGGGCGATGTCCGACCCAGGCGGAGCCGATGGACACTGCTGACATCGAGAGTGGAAGGAGCATAGGAGCCAGGTCAACGGGTTGAGGCTGGAGGGTTGGGTACCGAACTTGGTACATTTAATGGCTCCAACCGAATTGCGTTAATACTACCAAGTACCGATTCACATTAAATCAATTGGTGCCAAATTTCAGTACCCGAGTACACATCTGATATTTTTTTTCTTATTTTAAAGAGTTGTTGCAGAATAGTTGCACAGTTGCATAATATACCTCTGAGTGTCACAAATATTCTTTCCAAAGTTTGCATGCCTGTCACTCAAAATATGTTAAATATATCTCAATATGGTTTTATATTCTGGTTCTTAGCAAACTTTTCTTTTTTAATCTTAATTTTTTAAGGTCCTATAAGGTTAAATCCCATTGATATGGGGATCCCAATGTGACTGCATGTTCAAATTGTTGAATTTGACTCATTTTCAATGTTCAAAAACCAAATGTGGAAAACTTTTCAAAGGGCTGATACTGTTTAAAAAGAGGATTGTCAGAAGCCTGAAACTACATGAATAATCCACATATTTTCTCGTGTGTAGTGTAACTGAAGTTCCCTATCGTAGTCACTTCGAGTTACGTCAGAAGTGACGGAGATTGGGGGTTTCGCATAGAAAGCCAATCCTCTTCGAGTATTAAAACACGAGCCAATGGCATGCAATGCCTTGGGGCTGCGGAAATTTGCATAGCGTACTCCGCCCTACTCCGTGAGTATAAAAGGAGGAAGTGAACGCAACCGCAGTATGTTTTCGCTTCGGAGCCAAGAGAACCTCTTCACTCCTCAAAGCTGATTCAAGACTCTTCGAGACGAGCGTCCTCTTCAGTGTTGGTGCGACGGCGGTACCCAGCGAGATTCTGCATTGCCTGCGATCTGTGCAGTGGTTTGCCAGACTTTGCGCTTCTCCCTGGTAGCCTCAGCGCTGAAAGAGTGAATTTCTCTCCTCTCTGTAAAAGAGCTGCACGCGGCACGTCTTTTTAAAGATGGCTCGCCCGTGCCCTTCTGGATGTGGTAGATTTCTGTCGTCATCTGATGGTCACGAACGCTGCTTTGTTTGCTTGGGCATTCAGCATGCAGCAGCAGCGTTCGTGGATGACTCATGTTCCTTCTGTGGGACCATGACCATCTCCACACTGAGGTCGCGGCTCAATGATCTCACTAGAGTGAGAGCCCCGGTCCCCCTACTCGATCGGCTTCCTTCACGAGAGGGGGCCCGTCGACCCGGGGACCGGGCGATCTAACGGTGACGGTGTGGGATAAAGCCCCGACGATTCCTCGGGCCACACCTCCCGCCTCAGTGCGTGAGCCAGCGGGCGCTAGTTCGACTCGGTCGGTTGTCTCTTCGGCGGCACCGGCTGCTTCGAGCAGCGCCCCAGATGATGATGCGATGTCTATCACAGCATCACTAGGCGGGCTTGATTCCTCGGGAGAGGAAGATCCGGCTGCGTTGCCTCCTTCGGGAGTCCCAGCGTTGTCCGCGTCAGATCCCGAGATGACGGCCATGCTGTCTCGAGCCGCTGGGAGTATCGGGCTAGAATGGAAACCTCCATCCTGCCCCGACCTCTCACGGATGGATAATTGGTTTTTGGACAAGGCTGCCGCTGCGAAGCCACGGCCGACTCCAATACCTTTTTTCCCCGAGCTGCATGCGGAGCTGTCGCGCTCTTGGGGGGCTCCTTTGTCCACTCGAGAGCGCGATCTCTCCCCCGCCTTTCCCCCCCTCGACGGCGGGGCCGCCCGTGGGTACACTGGGATGCCCCCGGTGGAGCGCTCTGTTGCGATGCAGCTGTGTCCACAGAGCGCCTCCACCCGTGGTCCTCCTAAGCACCCATCCAAAGCCTGTGGGTTCTCGTCTGCTATGGCGGCGCGATCCTACAGAGCGGCGGGACAGGCGGCCTCCGCTCTGCATGCTATGACCACTTTGCAGGTCTTCCAAGCGAAGTTGCTCAGAGACATGCACGAGGGCGGGACTGACACGACGGCATTCAAAGAACTGCGGTCCGCCACTGACCTTGCTCTCCGGGCAACGAAAGTGGCTGCTCGCGCCGTTGGTCAGGTGATGGCCACTAGCGTGGTTCAGGAGCGTCATCTGTGGCTCAACCTGTCGGATACGCGGAGCGCTGAGCGGACTCGTCTGCTCGACGCTCCGCTGTCCCAGGTTGGCCTTTTCGGCGGTGCGGTCGAGGACTTCGCCCATCAGTTCTCCACCGCCCAGAAGCAGACGGAGGCCATCAAACACATCCTGCCCCGACGACCAGCTGCTGCCTCCACCCAGTCGTCGGCACAGGCGCCTCCCCCTGCTCGCCGCCGAGGACGCCCCCCTGCGGCTCCCCTCCCTCCCGCCCGGCCCCAGCAGCAGCCTTCACCCGGGCCCCGGCGTCGAGGAGGCCGCAGGCCGGCGTCACAGCCCCCTCAGGCCGCTCGCCCCGCTAAACGCCAGGCCAAGCGAAGATCCTGACACGGGCCGCTCAGTGACGATCTCGAGTCTTTCACAGGAGGCGGTAGCAGGCCCCCTCCTTCCCCCGGTGGAGGGCCGGGGGAGAATCTTTTGTTCTCAGCTCCCCGCTGCTCACCCACGGGTGGGCAGCACCCTGAACTGGTTAAAGAAAGACTTGACATCCTCACTGAGCTCACAGACTGGAGTGAGTGCCCCCGATGCCCCAGGGTGTCGGCCCACTCACTCCTCTCTGTCTCGGAGGGCGCGGAAGGGTGCGTGTGTCGTCCCCGGGCTACACCAATCCCTTCCCCCTCTCTCGCCAGACCCCCGGCAGAACGGACCCCCGTGGAACGCTCCGCTTTCCCTGGTCCCTTCTGTCGGGGAGCGGGCTTCGACGCATCCGAGCGGGGTAACCCCTGCACGCGTGCCAGTCGACCCGCCACGCTGCCCCTCCGGGGGGACGTCTGTGGTTCACATGACCCCGTTGGCTCACTTCCTGGAAGCCTGGCTAGCGCTTCCCGGGGTATCCCGCTGGGTCATCAGAACGATCAGATTCGGCTACGCGATTCAGTTCGCACGGTCTCCTCCCCGCTTCAGGGGAGTTCGCTCCACGATAGTCGGTGGCAATGCCCCAGTCCTGAGAGCGGAGATTGCGACCCTGCTGGCGAAGGGTGCAATCGAGACGGTCCCTCCAGCCGAGGTGGAGTCCGGGTTTTACAGCCCCTACTTCATTGTCCCCAAGAAGACCGGTGGGTTACGACCGATCCTGGACCTGCGCATTTTGAACCGTTCTCTCCATCGACTACCGTTCAAAATGCTCACGGCCAAACGCATTTTCGAATGTGTTCGGTATCAGGATTGGTTTGCAGCGATCGACCTGAAGGACGCGTACTTCCATGTGTCCATCTTACCTCGACACAGACCGTTTCTTCGGTTTGCCTTCGAGGGCCAGGCATATCAGTACGCCGTTCTCCCATTCGGGTTAGCTCTGTCCCCTCGCGTCTTCACGAAGATCGTCGAGGCAGCCCTTGTTCCCCTTCGCGAACACGGGGTTCGCATCCTGAATTATCTCGACGACTGGCTGATACTAGCACACTCTCGAGCTCAGCTTTGCGAACACAGAGACTTGGTGCTCCGGCACCTAGCCCGTCTGGGCCTTCGGGTCAACCGAGAAAAGAGCAAACTTTGCCCCGTGCAGAGGATCTCTTTTCTCGGCGTGGAGATAGACTCGGTCGCCATGTCCGCGCAGCTCACGATCGAGCGCGCGCACTCACTGCTGACTTGTCTTCGTCAGTTCGAGGGCAAGAGTGCGGTTCCACTGAAACTTTTTCAGAGGCTCCTGGGGCATATGGCATCCGCGGCCGCGGCAACGCCGCTCGGTTTGCTTCATATGAGACCGCTTCAGCTGTGGCTTCGCGATCGAGTCCCGAGGTGGGCATGGCATCGCGGCTCGCTCCGAGTCCCAGTGACTCCGACATGCCGGCGAACCTTCTTCCCGTGGTCGAACCTCAGCTTTTTACGGACGGGCGTCCCTATTCAGCGAGTTTCCAGGCATCTCATCGTCTCCACGGATGCATCTACCACGGGTTGGGGTGCCATGTGCAATGGGCATGCAGCCGCCGGCTCCTGGACGGGGGCCCAGCGCCTCATGCACATCAATTGCCTCGAGCTGCTGGCAGTACGGCTCGCCCTGCACCGCTTCAGAGCGTTGCTCAAGGGCCAGCATGTGCTTGTCCGCTCAGACAACACTACGGCTGTAGCGTACATCAACCACCAGGGGGGTCTACGCTCGCGCCGGTTGTCGCAGCTCGCCCGCCACCTCTTGATATGGAGTCAGAAGCACCTGAGGTCCCTTCGTGCAGTTCACATTCCTGGAGACCGGAACTGGGCAGCCGACGAGCTGTCTCGGGTCCGCCCTATCTCCGGCGAGTGGCGACTCCATCCCCAGTCGGTCCAGCTGATCTGGAAAGAGTTCGGGGAGGCACAGATAGATCTGTTCGCCTCCCGGGACTCAGCCCACTGCGCCCAGTTTTATTCTCTGACCTGGGGCACTCTCGGTTCGGATGCGCTGGCGCACAGCTGGCCACGGGGCCCACGCAAGTATGCGTTTCCCCCAGTGAGCCTCCTTGCACGGGTGTTGTGCAAGATCAAGGAGGACGAGGAGCAGGTCTTGCTGGTAGCCCCCTACTGGCCCACCAAGACGTGGTTCTCCGATCTCATGCTCCTCGCGGCAGCACCTCCTTGGCCTATTCCTCTGAGACAAGACCTACTCTCTCAGAGACGGGGCACTCTGTGGCACCCTCGTCCCGATCTCTGGAGGCTGCACGTGTGGCTCCTGGACGGGACGAGGCAGGTTTGAGTTCGCTGCCACCTGCGGTGGCGGCAACCATCACTTCCGCAAGAGCGTTGTCCACGAGACACCTTTATGCGTTGAAGTGGAACCTCTTCGTCAATTGGTGCTCTTCTCGCGGAGAAGACCCCCGGAGATGTTCGATCAGTGTCGTGCTTTCCTTCCTGCAAGAAGGGTTGGAGCGCAGGCTGTCGCCCTCCACCCTTAAGGTTTACGTCGCGGCCATTGCCGCTTCTCATGAAGCAGTGGAAGGTAAGTCCTTAGGGAAGCACGACCTGGTCATCAGGTTCCTGAGGGGAGCGAGGAGGCTGCATCCGCCTCGTCCTCCCCTCGTACCCTCTTGGGACCTCTCGGTAGTTTTAAGTGCTCTGCAGAGGCATCCCTTTGAGCCTTTGCAATCAGTAGAGTTAAAGTTTCTGTCCATGAAGACAGCACTCCTGGTTGCATTGGCCTCCATCAAGAGGGTGGGGGACCTGCACGCATTCTCCGTTGACGAAGCGTGCCTGGAGTTCGGGCCGGCTTACTCTCACGTGATCCTGAGACCCCGGCCTGGATATGTGCCCAAGGTTCCCACCACTCCCTTCCGGGACCAGGTGGTGAACCTGCAAGCGCTGCCCCCGGAGGAGGCAGACCCAGCCTTGGCACTGCTCTGTCCGGTACGTGCTCTCCGCACCTATGTCGACAGAACGCAGTGTTTCAGGACCTCAGACCAGCTCTTTGTCTGTCATGGAGGGAGCCAGAAGGGAAGGGCTCTCTCAAAGCAACGGCTGTCCCACTGGATAGTGGATGCCATTGCTTTGTCTTACCAGCAGCAAGGCCTTCCGTGCCCCCTTGGTGTGACGGCCCATTCCACTCGGAGTGTAGCCTCCTCTTGGGCTTTAGCGCACGGCGCCTCGCTAACAGACATCTGCAGAGCTGCAGGCTGGGCGACACCCAACACCTTCGCCAGATTCTATAATCTGCGAATTGAGCCGGTATCCTCTCACGTACTCGTTTCGGCCAGTTCTGGATCCGCTCAGGTGTCTTCGCTTGCTCGCCACTCCACTCCCCGGACTGGATAAGTGCGATATTTCCTCAGTTCTTCCATTGAAGTCTTGAGTCCTCCAGCACCGACGATGCGGGCACCACTGCGTGGCTCTGGATGCTAGCTAGGTGCCTCCATGCGCACGGTTCCCCATGGTAACCGTCTCATGTGTATTATCCACTGTAAGCCTCTCTGAGCATGTGTCTTCCCTTGGCAAGCCATCTGCCACCCCTGGAGTTTAAATCAGTAGCCACCTGCGGTTGGTACTCCAGTGTTCCATATGTGTCCCTATGTGGCCATATGTGTATTCTTAAGTCCTCCCTTCGGTAGGCAGCTGGTAGCATGTCCCCTTCGGGATATGTTTCCCAGTGTACCTTGGTAATCCTGTGTCAAAGTCGGATCCCCAAAAAAAAAAAAAAAAAAAAAAAAAAAGGTAAGGCTCGGGGGTTCAGTCTTTCGCAGGGCACTGGAAGACAGCTTGAAGATGGCGTGATGGCACAGACCCCCAATCTCCGTCACTTCTGACGTAACTCGAAGTGACTACGATAGGGAACGTCTCGGTTACGTATGTAACCCTCGTTCCCTGAGTAAGGGAACGGAGACGTTACGTCTCCCTGCCACTTCTGCTGTATCGCTGGGTAGAGGCCGAGTTCAGTCTTGGCTCCTCAGCGAAGACATACTGCGGTTGCGTTCACTTCCTCCTTTTATACTCACGGAGTAGGGCGGAGTACGCTATGCAAATTTCCGCAGCCCCAAGGCATTGCATGCCATTGGCTCGTGTTTTAATACTCGAAGAGGATTGGCTTTCTATGCGAAACCCCCAATCTCCGTCACTTCTGACGTAACGTCTCCGTTCCCTTACTCAGGGAACGAGGGTTACATACGTAACCGAGACGTTTTCCTTTCTAATGATTTACAGTTACAGTCAGTCTGCATTCTTCCACAAAATTAAATGGTTTTTGTAAAGAAAAAAAAAACACATTATTGTAAGTATTGTTTTATGCAGCTGTTTTATGAGATCTGTTTGATTAAAACGTTCTTCCAAATATCTTCCTTTGTGTTCAGCAGAAGAAAAAATAATCACATAGAGGTTTGGAACAACATGAGGGTGAGTAAATACTGACAGAATTTTCATTTTTGGGTGAACTAACCCTTTAAACAGTAAATTCCATTTTTATGACTGGATTCCACAATTCCATCTGCGTTTTCTGCATCACGCAAATCATAGGGCCCTCTATAATAGGGGTGAGAGGACACACTTAGCTCACAAGACGAGACACGAGAACCTCAATGGCAAAATTCATGACTGGGAAAATAGTCTGCAGGTGCATTGTGAAATGTGTTTCAGTTCTACTTTCTGAGTATGAAAGTATCCAAGCACGGTAAAAGGTTTTGCCACAAACCACAAGACAGACAAGCTTCATGAGTCTCTTCAGACCTTGTGTGTGGCCTAATTGAAATCCTTTCCAGAAAATGAACATTGAAATACAAACAGTATAAATAACAGTTTTTTCTTAGTCTTAATAAGTCTAAACAATAAGTGCACTCAAAGTGCAAACAAAGACCAGAGGTAAGATACACTACAACTACACAGCCCAGCCTATTTGTTTGATATTGCAACATGGCATCTTTTGCGTAAACGCACACGCCACTTTCAAGTGAAGTGGCGCGCTATCTATACGCATTTTGAGCTATCCGCGTGTATGTCTAGTCTACGCCGTAAAATGTCCGAGTGATTCCGCGTGTATGTACACACCGTTAAATGTCCGAGCGAAATAAAGCAAAATGGAGATTTACATCTGGGGAGCGATATTTTGTTCCTAGGACGGTAGTGGAAGACTCATAAATCGTATTAACCCCAGTGACGTTTAGGGACGGGGTTGGGGTAGGGCATATGTTTATACATACAGTAATGTAACATTAAGTCAACAGCATTCATAAACACGCTGAAAAGCAATTATACTTGTTGATAGCACGCCAAAAATGGAAATACAAATTGGCGTGTCATACATACGCCATTTCATGAGATCAGTCTGGATATTGGGAGTCAGGCTATATTGTATGTAGCCCAATTTGCACACATCAAGGATCTCACTTTTTACTTTCGCTTCGAATTCGCGATGACGTTTTTTGTGTATAGGGAGCGGCGGTGCCGAGCGTGCATTCAACAAGATAAGACACTTATCACATAATTTTAGGGTCTGTTGCGCAACGAATCATCCGCCATGGCAACATGATCAATGAACTATGATTCCTGCTGCACTGAGTCTAACTTTGAGGCTCGTGCAGGATGAGCAGAGCAGACGTTTACCATAGTTTATAATTGAAGCAATCATTATCCAACTCAATGAAATGTTTATTTCTATCTAAAAAAGCTAAACGACAGTGGAGGCGGGACAGTGGACCTTTTCACATCGACGGGATCCACACGAACTGTTATCATTATGCGTGGAAAGCATCTCAAACTTCATCTCTGCATATGCTGTGAGTTTGAGTTGCTTATAACAATGTGCGCCATTTCATCAACTTTGTTAGGTAAATCATTTATAAACCTATGCCAACTCAAGAAATTTCAGTGGCCTTAGACTATCCATTACAAAGAAGTTGCCAAATATTAAAGATGTATGGACATTTGAATTAAGCATGGAGTTGCTTAGAGATGCAAAACAGTTCTGCTCTGGCTTTAAAGGTTATGTTTTTTAATATTTAAAAACAATGTTGTGTCTAAAAAATATTGAACTTTTGTATGAAATCAATGCCACATTTGCACTTATGCTATTTGGGATAAAAATAAACAGCACTCCTGTGATATTGCCCTTGTTTCTCGAATATTTTATTTATTCATTTTTTTATTTTTTTGATAACTAGTTAATTACATTGACAGCCCTAGTTGTTTTTGCTTCTTTTGATGGGGACTGGGTCAAACAGACACTGCCGAAAAAACTAAATCTAATTAAATAACTGGTATGAGAACATCTGAAATTGTATTAACCAATTAAAATATATCAGCATGTAAAAATGTATTATATACTAGAGAATTACACACGATTACATACATATCTGGGATCTCACAGACCCCAAACATAAGTAAAACATTTTCATGGAGGACAACTGAAGCATATTCTAAGTGTATTTAACCCAAACCCTTTTCTTACCCCTAATATAAAACCAACCCTTAGCCCTGAACTCAAACTCATTAGCAATAGGGCCTAAATGTGAGAATTAACATGTTCATAGTTTTCTGAGTATGTAAAAGAACAATTAACATGTTCATAGTTTTGTGAGTATTTTTCCTACCCTGATTTTAGCCCTTTGTTTAAAGTGGTGTGTCTGCTGTGAAACTTCAGTGTAAATACCCACTGCTGTGATTGGCTAACATCTTTGCATATGAAATAGCTAAGTATTATGTTTAAGGCCCTGTTTACACGAGAATGCTCGCGGGTGAAAACGTAAAAATATTTTATCGGATGTGCCTTTTTTTTACACGACTACGGCGTTTTTGAGGCTCAAAGACGCAAAAAAGTGAAACCACCCTCCAGAGTGGAAATTTTAAAAACGCTCCACCGCCGCGTTCCCGTGTAAACGGTAAAAACCCAAAAGTCTGCTTGACGGTGAAAGTTGTACGCAGGCGCGTGGACTTGGTGTTGTAGTAGTATGCACTTCTAGTCACCTGAAGTGCATACTACATTGAATCACACACTTTTGCGTCTCCAATTGCACGCGGATTTCCCACACAAAACGCTCGTCTAAACGCAGAATAAAAAAAGATGACGCAACGCCACTTTTGCGTTTTCTCTTCAGAATCGTTTCCGTGTAAACATAGCCTAACTCTCTCAAAAAGTTTTAGCACATTATACCACTCAAGGTAATAAAGAAAACTATTGATTATAGTATTATATTACACGGCTCTGTGGAATACTTGACTTTGATTGGTCAATCACGCCATGCAGCGGTGTGTTATTCCCAGATAACGACCACTCAAAACAAATATCGCAGGCTCATCTGGGTTACTCAAGTCAGCAGCGCTGTACATTGCTAGGAACGTTTTCTCTTTGTGGAAGTTTTGCATTTGGAGAGCTAATAAATTATTAAATCAGTCGCTTTCAGTTATTTAATTATGCTATCCAGTATCGTGGACTCATTCTCTCGTTTCATACAAAAGCAGCTGCTGCCATTTTGTGACTATTGTTTTGTAAACTGTTGGATTATAAGATCCAAACAGGTATGATTTTAAAAGTTTAATCTGAAATCAATATATCTTATCTCCATAATTATTTATGTTGTGAAATGCTTTGTAATAAGCTATATGACTGTAAACCGTATCTCTTAAATGTCCGTCTATAGTTTGAACTTTCCACGCAGCCACTGCTAGCTCCTCGAAAGCATTGCGTTTAAAATATTTCAACTCAGATCAATATTTCATAGCTAATTAGCCATGTAATAAGCGGGATAATCCATTTATTTTAAGAGAACAACAGGCTTGATGTAAATTATCCCTTACATATTTAGGTAATCATACCTATTTTCCAGCAAGCTGGAAGTTGAGAATGGGCCTTTGTCTACACATCGGCTAAAGCTGGAAGGAGCTTTTTTTAGTTAAAGCTAGAACACTGGGTAGCAAAATAATTCAAAACAAGTAAAAGATAGACACTTAAGTATGTTCAGACAGTAGCCAAAAGAATGGAGGTGAACTTGACATTGTGAAGAACAGATGGTGCAATCCAGAATACATTACTGTTAAAGCACAGGTTTGAAACTTGAAGTGCTGTAGAACTGTGGCCCCGTTATCTGCAGTGAAAGCAAAGCTTTTTTTTTTTTTTTTTTTTTTGAAGCACAATATTGCTTTGCCACTATCAAGTGCCATACTGTATATCTCAACCACTGCAGTACTCATGCTCATATTGTTCCAAAACTTGAATGACTTTCACCAGTGGGGGACGGGAAAACATTGGTAATCAGTTTTGGTTTCAAATGAATTCCATTAGAAAAAAAAAAAAAAAAAAAAAAAAGATACACACCAAAGCCCGTCTATGGAAAGCCTGGCCACTCCCTATTAAGTCCCTATTGTACCAAATTTTTAGTTGTAGTTCCACTGGGGGCAATAGTCCGAGTGCAAAATTAATGCGAGTCTATGGGGCTAAACGGCTAAATTTGTCTCTTTCACCCGATTGTCATTGAGAAATCTCAGATTTGAATGTAGGTTTTGCAAGTCCAACATGGGGGTCGAAAGTCGAATGAACAAGTACTTATGTTCTTTCGATTTCATACAGATTGTTGTTGCCCATAACACGCTAGCATTCTGCTAATGGACACCGATTGGTCAGTGAAGGACTGATTCCGACCAGAGATACCGCTTGATGGCATTGTGGCGGACTGAACTCTCACACGTGTATTTACTGTCAGTTGTGTAGTCGATGCCTCGAGATAAAAGAAATTGCTGAACCCAAAAGCATAGACATAATAAATACATAGATACATAGTTTTCTTATTGTGAAAAAGGCATTTTCTGTGATTGACCCAATTTAGCAATAACAAAGATAACTGATGGATCCTTTATCTATGTTAACACTAGAACGGCCACAACGGTCATTTTGACCGTTTTGAATTTTATATCTATAATAACTTTGTTGAAAAAAATAATAAAATCCTGCTGGTACCTGACTTTTCCTAAAATTGTCTGTATTTTCATTTAAAATGCTTTTCATATAAATTAAGTTACGTAAACGTAAGGCAAAACAAAAAAAATGAACATATTTACCTATTTCGGCCATAGACGGTCATATTGACCGCACTGAATTTTAAATTTTTTTGTTAAATATCCCGCGGTTGATCGTGTTCTCTCTCAACTGTCAACAGAATGGTCCGTCCGGTCACCTCTGTAGCGGTGTTTGCTATATAATAATTTCTACATTAGTTGTTGATCAGAAATAAGCAAATAAAACCGGACTACAGTTATCTATAATTCGAATGCAGGGGAACAATCGGAGGTGGAAAGTGACAGCGACGTTTCCTGTGTGCAAGTTAACATTTCCTCCTCATCAGAGAGTGATTCAGAGTCACATCAAGGAAAAAGAGAGGGCTGCTATCATCAGACACGGCCGATCCAGATGTTCCATTCATGTCGGATGATGGTGAGCTCTGCTACCCTGTCCTGCGCTGTTTGTTTTGCTGCATTGGCTGTTCAGTTCTGCGAGTCCTATTATTATAGCCTTGACCGCGTCGCAAATCGTCACTATCTAACATTTCCGTCATAGTTTTTGTCATTCAAACCTAGTTTTTATTTAGTTATCGTCTCGTTTTCGTCTTTGAAAAAATATGGTTGACAAAAATAATTACGAAAATTATTCATCAACACTGTTTTGAATCTAACGGTCAAAATGACCGTTTGTGGCCGTTCTAGTAGTTTTGGAATTCTGGCACTTCTAGTGTTATATGGTACAGTGCAGTGCAAATAGTAAATATAAGATAAAGTGAGAAGTAATAGTAAACAGTTTAGTGAAATAGTAATGAAAAGGCTATATACAATATAGGCGTTATAAAATAAAATGACACAACCCTGTCTATTTTTCAGTTTTATTGATCAGTAAGAGACATTATAACAGTATAAGTAGTAGGGATGGGCAACGATTAATTGCATCCAAAATAAAAGTTTGTGTTTATGTAATATGTGTGTGTGTGTGGTGTGTATAATTATTTTGTATATATAAATACACACATGCATGTATATATTTAAGAAATATTTGCATGTATATACTTTATATATATGTATACATAATTAATATTATGTATAAATATTTGATATATTAAGAACACATTTTTCTTAAATATATACATGCATGTGTTAGTGTGTGTGTGTATATATATATATATATATATATATATATATATATATAAAATAATTATACACACCACACACACATATACATTACGTAAACACAAACTTTTATTTTGGATGCAATTAATCGCGATTAATCGTTGCCCATCCCTAATAAGTAGCCTAAAAGGTATAAGAAGAGTTATACAAGACAAGAAATAAAGTAAACGATTCAGACACAGCAGGATTCAATGTTAAAATAGCCACAATATAAAGTTATGAAACTTCACTTTCCCGTCAGCCAAAACGATTTGCCTGGGAACAAATGATACGATTAATGAGACCAAAGATTGCCCGTTAAAAGACGAATTGTATGTTTTCAGAACTAGCGGCAAATGTTAGAAGCACTAACCAAGGAAAGGCTGTTCCAGGCGGGCTGCAGAGCGCTGAGACCCCGGTAAAGGCTTGGATATCACAACAAATTTTTAAATAGACGCTATCTTTATAAATAAACCACAGATTTGAGCTTTAAACAACTACATTGTCGACTGAAAAACTAATAAAACTACATTTTGTGACACAATAACAGTAGTATTTTTAAATTTTGCGGCTTCTCTCGTCTATGCGCGGAAGCACCAGTGACTGAAGGATTGCCGTAAAGCAGGTCTCTGGTCGTACGATGTGCATGACGTCATTGACATTTTAAAACACTCTTTAAAGCAAATAAGTGACTCAAAAAAGAGTCACTTATTTGCTTTAAAAAGTGTTCATTTTCTCATTAATGCAATAAATCAACCATTCACATGGCAGTTGCATCAATACATTTAGGGTTGTGGTGGTCAAGACAATCTCCTGAACTCCAAACTGATTATCAGAATGTGAAAGAAAGGTGATTTAAGCAATTTTGAGCATGGCATGGTTGTTTGTGCCAGACGGGCCAGTTGAATATTTCACAATCTGCTCAGTTACCGGGATTTTTAACTCTTTCCCCGCCAGCGTTTTAAAAAAAAGTTGCCAGCCACCGCCAGGGTTTTTGACGATTTTCGCTAAATTTGAATGCCCCGCTGAATATTTTCTTCCATGAATATATGAAGATGATATATATAAAAATAAAGATCTGAGCCTCTGCTTTTAGGCAAAAAAAAAACGTTTTTATTTTATCTTCATCTGTTCTTTTTTTATTGCCTCTTGAACAGAGGTAGGTTTTGTCAAAAACACAACATTTTGGACAAAAAAAACTGAGAAAAAGGTATTATTATCAAACAAGTGCATTTAAAAGCAGAATACATTCAGATGTTGTTTCCTTCATATATAAAACTTTCCAAAATAAATTAAAAACATAAAATAAATGTAAAATATATCAAATTTCCCAGGATGTAAGGGAAATGTAACTTTTGCAATAAAACTTCTGCCTCTGCCTCTCTGTGTTCTACCTGTGAATAATGAATAATTGGAATTACAATAAACAGGCCTAGACACACACACACACACACACACACACACACACACACACAAATACATATTACAATGTGGTAAATGTGCACAAAGAGAGAAATAATTTGACAATTACACCTTCATATTTAGACAGCCACACATAAATGCCTGCACACACACATAAATATTATAGTGTCATAATATTATACGATCTATCTGCGGCACGTCCATGGCTAGAACTTACTGTGACAACATGTGCATCTCTCTCACTGACTACTTCGTCCCGATCAGATTCAGAATTATCAAATAAAGAGTGATCGGACTCCGAGTCCAGTACTTCAGCCATATACCTCTGCATTGTCTGTCTGATACATTCTCACTACTCCACTGTTTGAGACGATTGCAATCTGTTTCTCTGATCAAAGAGTTGCGCACTCATTCAGGACATGCGCACGGGTCTTCCTTACCGTATACCACCTAAAACACGGATACCCGGAAAATTCCGTGTTTGGCGCAGATGCGTTTTTTCATTAAACCCGGAAAATTCCGTGTTTGGCGGGGAAAGAGTTAAGCACAACCATTTGTATTGCTTACAAAGAATGGTGTGAAATGGGAAAAAAACATCCAGTACGTGGCAGTCCTGTGGGCGGAAATGCCTTGTTGATGCTAGAGGTCAGCAGAGAATGGGACGACTGATTCAAGCTTAAAGAAGAGCAACTTTGACAAATGCAGCAAAGCATGGGCTACAAAAGCAGAAGACCCAGCCAGGTTCCTCTCAGCTCCACTACAAATAGGAAAAAGAGGCTTCAATTTGCAAGAGCTCACCAAAATTGGACAGTTGAAGACTGGAAAAACGTTGCCTGGTCTGATGAGTCTCAATTTCTATTGAGACATTCAGATGGTAGAGTGGCATTTAAACAGAATGAGAACACGAAGACATCATGCCTTGTTTCCACTGTGCAGGCTGCTGGTGGTGGTGTAATGGTGTGGGGGATGTTTTATTGGCACACTTTAGGCCCCTTACTGCTTATTGGGCATCGTTCAAATGCCACGGCTTACCTGAGCATTGTTTATGACCATGTCCATCCATCCCTTTATGGTCACCATGTACCCATCCTCTGATGGCTACTTCCACCAGGATAATGCACGTCACACAGCTCGAATCATTTCAAATTAGTTTCTTGAACATGGCACTGACTTCTTGGTACTAAAATGGCCCCCACAGTCACCAAATCGCAACCCAATGGAGCTTCGTGCCCTGGATGTGCATCCCATCAAATCTCAATCAACTTCAAAATGCTATCCTATCAATATGGACCAACATTTCTAAAAAATGCCTCAAAGAATGAAGGCAGTTCTGAAGGCGAAAGGGGGTCAAACACGGTATTACAACGCATTCTCATCCTTTAACGTCATATAGAGCGCTATATGACAAAACGGCGCTATACTACGCTAAAGGCACCCGTTATCGTTAATATAACACGTGCTGTGAGGGCTAAGTTTAGGTGTGGGGTAGGGTGTACGTGTCATATTCACGCTAAAGGATTTATAACGTCTTGGGTTCGCGTGTTATATTAACGATAACGGGTGCCATGTGCGTAGTATAGCGCCGTTTTGTCATATAGCGCTCTATATGACGTTAAAGGATGAGAACGGGCTGGGTATTACTATGGTGTTCGTAATAATCCTTTAGGTGAGTGTGTGTGTGTGTGTGTGTGTGCATATATATATATATATATATATATATATATATATATATATATACTGTATATACAGTATATATGTCAAAATATATGTGCAACAATAATAAAGTCAAACCAGTTTTGAATAGCATGCGTAAACGTAAGAATTTCCATTTGTGTTTTATGTTTGTGGAACTTAAAAACAAACCAAGCATAAAACAAAATAAAACTAATAAATTCGGATGACTTTGATTAAACCACTCAATTACAATGGACTGCATGTGACATGTATGTTGAATGTATGATGTCACCTGTTGAATTGTAGGCTACGACGCAAGTTTGTAGAACCAATAATATTTGAGGGGGTGGTTTATGTCCTGCAGTGGCGTAAAAAGGGGTGCTAAAGAAGGTGCCCTTTTCGGTTATATGACGGTGCCTCGTGAAATGCAATTTCTACCGAGGGGGACAAGGCTCGCTCCATAGTTAAGATTCTTTTTAATTGGGAAAAACTAAAGAAAAGAAAACAAATCTAAGGTTTTGTAGCTGTCGACCTTAAAATAAGCATTGGATTAATTAGATGCAATGTTGCTTTATTGGTCATTAAACAGATCATTCACTACACATCAAATAACTATAAATCCTAAAAAAAAAAAAAAATCAGATCTCAGTGAGAGTTTCTGTTTCCCTACTCACTTGAAATATGTCTCACTCTACAGACCGGCTAATGACTGTGTAATGCATGCAAAATTGACTGGGTTTATCAAGAGGCAAACTGAACCGCAAAGCTTGAACCAGTGGCCCCTGCAAGCAAAGTTTCAGCTGAGTGCTGTGAGGTGGGAAGAGTTCACCGGTAGCAGTTGATGAGTCATGCATGGCGCACATACACAGCTTTTTTCACTGTTGACAGTCAGCTCCCAGACTACGAAAGCCTTGTTTGTCTTCGAAATGGGCTTTGGATAGGAGAAACACAGCTGGTTTGGGAGATGAGATCTCTACATGTTCAACTTTCCAACAGGAGTCATTCAAAAGAAGGAACAGGAGCTGCCTATTGGGAAATAGTCCCGGATTAAAGGAGCCAAAAGATTGAAAAAGTAATTTAAAAAATAATGGGCTTTTTAATGACTAAACCTAAGGGACACCCAGATGTGCTCTTTGTTAATTTTCACTTGTGTAATGTAAAATTCCAACTGCTTAATTACTCTAGTATACACAGAGCAAATGCTTTTAACGAAGCAATTATGGGAGACAATCTCGTCATGGCACCACAGCTTTCACAAACACCCCCTGCCACTTGGACAGACTGTTGTTGTCAGAGCAAAACATTGGTTTCTCATGTGTAACATGACAAATGAAAACATATTACTGTTAAGTAATGGTAAAATTTTCACCCAGTCTTTCTAGTGTTACTCTCTAAATGTTACAGGTTGTTTAAGGCAAGTCATTACACAAATGTTGATATCAGCTATTTAAAGGTTTAACAAAGAATTTTTCTTCAGAGGAAAAACAAGAAGGATTTTTTTCCTGTCATCTCACTCAGTCAGACCAGTAATATCCCCCCTGCCAATAGTTTCACTGGCCACAAAATAATTAGACACAATTTAGCAAATAAATAAATAAATAAATAATAATAAGTTTTGCAAAAAAACAAACAAAAAAAAAAACATCAAGTTATGTATTTTTATATTTGCCAGTTATATTTATATTTTTCATAAACTTAAATTATATTTTTTTCTTTAGAATATATATATATATATATATATATATATATATATATATATATATGACCATTTCACAAGATGTAAACACTGGTCCAGAAGCACTTCCTGTTTCAGTTTTTTAACACTACAACAAAGCTGGGATAAAATACAACCAACAGAACATTTAAAACTGAATCAAAAACTTAAACAAACATATTTAAGATGTATATACACACACACACATATACATACATATATATATATATATATATATATATATATATATATATATATATATATATTTAAGATGTATATACACACACACATATACATATATATATATATATATATATATATATACTGTATATATATGTATATATATATATATATATATATATATATATATATATATATATATATATATTTACGTAAGATTATCAGTGGCAGTACAGCTCCATTTCAATAGGGCTGTCACGTAGCCCATAATTATCTCATACTGGCTCTGAGCCGAAAGCCCATCCTTATTGTTGCACCCTTATTTAGAAAAAAATATAATAAGTCTGTATATCATGTTGCGTTTCAGGCAGGTTTTTGACCACATAAATCACTTCAAACCATGACTCACGACTTTGTAGCATTCCAGGCCAGTCACGCCAAACTACCTGAGCGCAAGGAATGGTCGTAGCTAGATGTAAACAAACCAGCATGGCGGACATTACAGGGCTAATGCGCATTTGTAATAATTTCTGTCGCCAAAGTTGCTTACACCTTGTTTATTTGAGGGAAACTGAGGAGGAAAAACGGAGCAAAATAAGCTGTTATACCTTTTATTTTACTTTATTTGTATATTTGGAAATTTACTGGGTATTAATTTATCCTTGCACTCAATGGACTGAAAACTAGTTAACGTTATAGTGTCCTAAAGTGTATTCTCACTGTGTACGGCCTGCAGAAACACTGCATCCGTAGGGCCTGCCATTGTATGTATGGTTTTGCGGGCTATGTGACATCAGAGCTCGTAACTGGTAGTACATCGATCTAGTATGAGTTCACGGGGAGGAAGTCACGGCCACAAGTTTGACTGCTGTTCCTGTGCACTTTCAAGGGTATAAGGTTGGAAAAACACAGGTTACAAGTTGCCTGGAACGCGGCATTAGACCCATGTTGCAAGATTACAAAACAGGTAATCCCTGGAATATAAAATGGAGGCAATGATTAGATGAAGAAAATTAGAAGAAAATAATAAACATAGAATAGTTAATATATATATATATATATATATATATATATATATATATATATATATATATATAAAAAGCACTAATGTGAACAAATCTTTTTTTTTTTTTTTTTTTTTTTTTTTCTTGTGAGAACAATGTTGCACTGGTGCCCAAGTTAAGATTTTCTCTTACTGAGTATTATAGTACAATAACAAAGCTTACACCCTCTGGAAATCAGGCAGTGAAACTCTAAGAGCTGATGTTTTCCTTATATTGCCAGTGGAGATTTTGTTGTGTGCTTGTTAGTGCCTGTGTATGAAGAGAAGATATATCATGCACTGAAGGGGGCAATGTTGGCATTGTTATTGCCCTTTTAGATAAAAAACATCATTAAGGGTGCATGTCTCTTGACATTCTGTGTACATTTTTTTGTTCTTGCTGGAGGATCAATAGATTTCTAGTGCCAAGAAACATAAAGGGTGGCGATTTCTGCTTATTGTAAGAGCAGCCAAACAGCTGTTGGTAAATATCATTACAATATTGCATGTTTTATTGCTGGTTTAATAGTGACATATTTGAAGCTTATACTCATTGGACATTAACATTTAGAACGATCAATAAAACTTCTGGTTGCAGATTTTATTAGAAGCACTTCCCTCTGATAAAAGAATTTACGGTAACACTTTAGAATACGGTTCCTTCGTTAATGAATAACTACACAAGAACTAATGAGTAACACAATATTAACAATCTAGTAACTATTATTAACTAACAAGAAACTCTGATTAACGAACTAGTAAGTAATAGCGCACAGACGAAAGTGGTAGTTCACTATTAAGTAATCAATAACTACTATTTTTTTAATTCTTCCCAGAGAACTACTGAAAAAGTTTATTAACAATCTAGTAACTACTATTAACTAAAATAAACTCTTATTAACGAATTAGTAAGTAATAGCTCACAGATGAAAGTGTTACTAGATACTTCTGTGGGAATTACTAATTATTTGGATTCGTATTATAAAGTGAAGATCATTGGAACTAACTAGTAATTACTCAAGTGTTACTACATGATCTAGTCATGATTTGTGCAAATGTTTGAGATTTTTGGTGAACTTTAGTATACTTTTAGAAAATGTCTTTAGTAACACTTGAGTAATTACTAGTTAGTTCCCATGATCTTCACTTTATAATACGGATCCAAATAATTAGTAATTAATAGCTCATAGATGAAAGTGTTACTAGATACTTCTGTGGGAATTACTAATTATTTGGATCCGTATTATAAAGTGAAGATCATTGGAACTAACTAGTAATGACTCAAGTGTTACTACATGATCTAGTCATGATTTGTGCAAACGTTTGAGATTTTTTGGTGAACTTTAGTAACTTTTAGAAAATGTCTTTAGTAATACTTTAGTAATTACTAGTTAGTTCCAATGATCTTCACTTTATAATACGAATCCAAATAATTAGTAATTCCCACAGAAGTATCTAGTAACACTTTCATCTGTGAGCTATTACTTACTAATTCGTTAATAAGAGTTTATTTTAGTTAATAGTAGTTACTAGATTGTTAATAAACTTTTTCAGTAGTTCTCTGGGAAGAATTAAAAAAATAGTAGTTATTGATTACTTAATAGTGAACTACCACTTCCGTCTGTGCGCTATTACTTACTAGTTCGTTAATCAGAGTTTCTTGTTAGTTAATAATAGTTACTAGATTGTTAATATTGTGTTACTCATTAGTTCTTGTGTAGTTATTCATTAACGAAGGAACCGTATTCTAAAGTGTTACCGAATTTACAAAAGGCCTGTAGTCAATTGAGAGTAGATTAATGAACGGGAGATGGATGTAGGATTTCGTCACTCTGAACATGAGCCACAAAAATAGAATTGGGCATATTATGCATTCTTCATAGTCAGTGAGTAATTCTACTTAGCATGTAGGTTTACAAAGACTACCGACCATTTCAAAGCTGAAAAAAGGACAATATAGAATGGGCGTACAGACAGACAGCAAAAGATGCTGAAGAAAACATTCCTTTGAGATGCAAAATCCAGAAGAATTCTTCTCCAGTCCGATCTAAATTGCAAATTTAACACCGTATGGGAGCCGAGTATCCCTTTCAAGGATGGGAGTCTTAAAGACACAAACCTGATAGCTGCTCAGTTGATCAAAGCTTGGCCGCGCCATGTTTTTCCCACTGCGGAGATTCACAGATGCATAACAACATGCATATTCTGAGCCACATTTTCAGGTTGTGCGAGTCTGACAGTACAGTTGTCAAATTGAACGAACAGCAGCTAATTGGCCATTCCAAAACATAACTTTCTTTAAAAGCAACAACTTAATAGAGAGGTTCTATTGCAAGTAGGGATGTGCCGATCCGATACTGCCATTTTCGCCGGATCGGGTCAATATTATGAAGCTGCAGACTCGGAGCCTCCATCTACAGTCCCCCACCGAGAGTCCCGCATTCTCAGACCCCTCGTTTTTCGAACAAAGCGCCTCCTGCTGTTCAAAAGATCAAATAACACCCGCACACAGAGCACAGCGCACGATTATCCAAATGCAATTAAAAACAATAGGATGCAATATTACGGTCTCCAAATAAATTATCCAATAAATATTTGCGTTCCCTGCTTAATGCATGTGCAAAAAAAAAAAACAAAAAAAAAACTAATTGTTACTGATGGAAGGGATACAATTAGCCTACAGATTGAATCTTCAGAAATATAGCCTAGTATGTGACATTATATTGCTACAATGTTTTTTTATATATATTTTATTCACCTATAATTCAACCTATAATGGTCTAATTAACATTACGATGCTAACATTACAAAATCTGTTTTTTGATATTTTGAATGCGAAGCAAAACAACCTATAATGGTCTAATTAACCTATAATGGTTCAACCTATAATGGTCTAATTAACATTACGATGATAACATTGCAAAATCTTTTTTTTTTTTTTGTTGATATTTTGAATGTAAAGCAAAACAAATCAGAATAGACAAACACCATTAATAAACAACTTTATTTAATGATCACCTAAACATCATCTTGCTGTAAAGAAAAAAGGAAGAAAAAACTGTTCGTGACTTTACTTTTCGTCTTCAATTGCATAGAAAAAAAAAAAAAAAAAAAAAAAACTCATTTATAAGTCGCTTTGCATAATCATAAAATGATGTTGCTGGGTTCGGCAGGGGCAACTCCATTGATGTATGTTGTAGCCTACCCTGCCTGGAATAGCCTACAACATAGGACCAATAGCACATGTCTTATGTTTCAAAGCTAAATAAATTATAAACGCTACCTATCTAAATATTTTCGGGGGGAAGAGGGCGAACAGGTCTCCGAGTCTGCAGCTTCATACTACTCGATCGGGTAGCGATCAGACGAGGCCGATCCAAATCCGATATTGTGTGTATATTATTCTGTTATTATTAAGCCCCACAAAAGGCACAGAAACATTCTAAAGTACCATAACGTTTTTTGTGCACTCTATTATAAGCGTTCTGAAGCCATTATGTGAAAAAAGAAATTAATATTTAAGTCGTTAAATTCAAGATCATGTAAACTTTTCCCTCGGCTGTGGCTGTCAGTCATTCTCCATTCAGTGCTCAAACAGCGCGTCATGTTCGGTTACAGTCCACGATGAAACTATTTTCAAGATGATTCAATGTTCAACAATTACATTTATTCATTTAGCTGACGCTTTTATCCAAAGCGACTTACAATTGCTATATGTGTCAGAGCTCGCACGCCTCTGGAGCAATAGGGTTTAAGTGTCTTGCTCAGGGACACTAAACGAAGCAAAATCTAGATCTACATCTGAGGAGCGATATTTTTTTCCTAGGATGGTATGGAAAGACTCATAAATGGTATTAACCCCAGTGACGGGTAGGTTTAGGGAATGGGTTGGGGTAGGTCATATATTTATATATACAGTAATGTAACGTTAAGTCAACAGCGTTCATAAACACGCTGAAAAGCGATTACGCGTGTTGATAACGTGCCAAAAATGGAAATACGAATTGGCATGTCATACATTCGCCATTTCATGAGATCAGTCTGCAATGTTATATCTGCAATGTTATAAGATATTGTATAATACACTGTCCATCAATGTATATTTGAAGAGTTCAGATGCAAAAGCCTCTAAATGCCATTTGAAATTTTCTTCTTTAATGATGATTTTTATCAAACTTGTTTATTTAAGTTCAGTAATTTCACTTAAATGGCAATGATAATTACCTATTAATTGTTATTTAAGTGAAATTACTGAACTTAAATATACAAGTTTGATAAAAATCATCATTAAAGAAGAAAATTTCAAATGGCATTTAGAGGCTTTTGCATCTGAACTCTTCATTTTCTTTGTGCTTTGAACTTGTCTTTGTGTGAGCATATCAGTGAACACCCCAGACCACCCGGTCTGTTTCACGTCTTTGTAAACTAAAGTTTTATGCGCTTTAATAAACGATTGTTCGAGTGCACCTATGCTTCCAAAAATTCTTGTGACAGGAGCATCTGTCTAAAAAACAATCTTAACTATTCTATTTCATCAGGGACGATCTTAAAACAGACGATCTTAAAACAGGGCTTTAATTGTAAAATACCAAACTTGTCCTTTAACAGACTTATAACGAACCTCTTATAGCACTGCAATCCATGCTGTTTTATGAAGTCTACACATCATTATTTCAGTATGTAAATATCATTTTATATGGATACTTGTCTTTTTGGAAAAGAATGTGTTTCGTCTGTAAATTCAGCCTAAGCTAATTCATCTGATGCACATGTACCCGATACATTAAAAATCAAAGTTCGTGAATCATATAACTGTGTTTTAGATAAATACAAGCCCGCCGAGGCCAACTCCTACACTCTGCCCACAGTGTTCTGTGATGAGATTCTCCATTTCACAAAAAAACATTCCAGCACAATAGCACTGGAAGAAAAGAACTGTCCCTTTCATGAGTGCTGCCAGTGAGTTTACACGCTCCACTTGTTTTTCTCTTGCGCTTCAGCTAATTCGCCAGAGTTGCCCACTCACCCTCTGCAAAGAACACACATACACATAATCCAAGGCCACATCAAGCTAGATAAACATTCTCACTAACTTATTACTCACTGAGAACCAGTCACAGGGGAGGAAGTGAACAGGTGTCCGATCTTCTCAGAAAGACTATGGGGATAATGGCAGCACGCTCTCATTAACACATTGTTTTTCTGTAACTTTTACACACACACATTATGCAGCAAATTATGAAAGTCAAAGTCAGATGAAGTTCAGAATTCAGCAATAATTGATTTAAAAAAAAAGTTTAATTAATGAGGGCTTTACATTGTAAAAGTTTTATACCTAAATTATGAGGTGCTTGTCATGAGAGCCAGCAGCACTGGCCCAATAGATGTCCCACGAGCTGGATGTTCTGCCGGAACCTTGTATTTTCCATATTTTCATGAAGGCATTTCACATGAGAACTTAACGGACTAATTGGCCCACAGAGATCAGTGGTATTGTTCATTCTGCCCGGCTTTCAATATCCAGACCTGCCACATGAGTGGTTAATCATTTGTGAGCCTCACACCTGACTTAACAGACACTTTGATTTCCAAAGAGAAGCTGTTAACAGTCAGAGATGCCTTGAGCCACACTTCACCCCATTGAATGACTCAACCTGGGTTCAAGTGAATATGGTCTGCTACAGTACAGAAGCATGTAGGTCAGAAAATACATTTCTCCACCAGGATTTAAGACGGGTACATTAAAACTGAAAATTCATTTGACAAGATCATTAATTTTATATATAGGATTGTAACGGTATGCCGATGTATCACGGTATGAGCACGTACGGATGGTCAATCAGTTGGTGAACCTCACCTGCGCATAAGCAAGTTATTTCCATTTGACTGTTTAGACTCAACTTGCTCCACCCACACATATACATCGGAGACGATGTCAGAGACAGAGCCTGTTATCTCTAATCCGTTTCCCCCTCAAAAAAATAAGTTAACATTTTCAGTATGGGAATACTTTGGATATAGAAAAACAAAAACAAAAAAAAAAAAAAACGCATTGTTGTCCTCAAGGATAGTTATCCAGTTTGCAAAAAAATGTAGACGCAAAGTGGCTGCAAAAGGAGGAAACACATTTAACATGTTCACCTATATTTGAGACCATCCATTCCTCCATGCAGATAAAGGTATGACTCGTGTATAACTTAAGGCCGTATGATTTATGTGATGCAGAGGGAATCCTGGAATAGCCTACAGTCATAAAAATGGACTATGCATATGCAGATGTCATGTAAAAAGCACAAATTGATGGATAGATGAAATAATGGGAAGTAGGACTGTACAAAAGATCAATGGTCTGTGACTATTGAAGCGAAAAAAAATCTGTTTTTCTGCATCTGTGAATAAGCAGCAATATTGTCTACGATAATATCATGATTGTTGTTTTTTAACAATGTGCAATCTGAAATTATCGAGTACTTCCCTCACTTAAAAAAAAAAAAAAAAAAAAAAAAAAAAAACACCTAGAGAGTACATGAATACACTACTTGATGAGAGAGTGCAAAGACTGAAGGTGGGTATTTGGACAGGGCAACAGACTATTAAAATGCCTCCAACATTAAAGATATATATTTATATCGTTTAATATAGTTAATCAACATCACACGAATTAAGAGTGACATTTTTTTTTTCTCCAAATATCAACATGATTTTGAGTTTATACAACAGTTCAATAAACAATATTAAAGGAGACCTATTATGCCTATAATTCACTTTTATAAGGTGTTTGAACATGAAGCCTGAACACAGCTACTGACAGTTTCTAGCATATCCAGTGCATTTGCATTTAAAGGGACACACACACACACATGTCTCACTTGTGTAAATGCTTGTGGAACTCAGAACAAGGCATTGTCAAAGGACCTTCCCTAGAGAGCAGTCAAAAGCCCTGCAAACTGCGTTGTCACAAAATCAAAAGTTCCTCAAATGTCACTGGTTTTTGTGTCTGTCAATTCAATTTGAATACACATCTGACTCCAGCATCTCAAGAAGAGAGACAAGAAATGTTCTTTTCTGTGCTCTCTTATGCTACACAGTAAACTGCAATAAGATATAAAATCATGCCTAAGACACAGACCTTTTTCACACACACATTTCTTTTGTTCTACCTTGAGGGGGACAAGGGACTTATTCTGGGGGAATGATATGATGAAAATCGAACTTGAGTATGCACAAAGATCAGGAATAAAATTAACAAAAAAAAGGGGGGGGGGGTTATTCTTCTATCAAGTGACGTTTTAATTTAATTTTTGTCTGCAGTCAATATAAACTTTGTTACAATTGCATCATAAAATAGTCCTCGCATCCACCCAATCACACCATCAGGTCGGACAATCTGACCCATTCAGTCAACTGTAGTAAAACGCTACACAATGGCAAGTGGAAATACTGGTTAAATTCAGTCATATATGTTTGAACCAGAAACTGATTGAGAAGAAGAAAAAGAAAGGTAATCTATTCAGGGTCGTCTAAGTCGATTTATCAGAAGGGTATGCTTACTCTCTACAAAGTCAGACACCCAACGGTAATTGGTACAATTAGCTTTTAGCTCGACAACATTATCACACAGCCAATAATGTGCTGCTAATGTTACACAAACCAAATTCCAGTTTGCCATCTCTGAGTCAGACAGCTGCCTACTAAAAATCAGCATCCTTTCCATATCCGACAAAGGCATTTATTTTTAAAATTCCAACCATCCAAACCCAGCAATATAATGTTAACAATTATAGCTTGAAAAAAAATCAAGAACATAAATCAGAACAATGTTATATCATGATACTTGCTGCAAATGTCATTTACCAGGACAAATTAGAGCAGTTGCAAAGCAAGGCCTCAAACATAAAATACCCCTTTAATAGGCAATTGTGTCTCCACCACTGTATTGTAACCTCAAGTGTGAAAAACCTAGTGTTTTCACACTTGAGTCCTCTTTGAAAGAACAAAACTCATACTCCTTGAAGCGGACCAAGTGTGAAAACACTCTTAGCTTAAAAGGCAATTTAATATGCTATTAAAAAGGCTACCCACATGATTATGTATATTTCATAACATGATATTTGAGTTAATGTTAATATGCTATATCTGATGACTCAAATAGAGTGTTCTTTAAAATATAATTTACACAATGAATAAATTACATTATGTCTTTCTAGAAATACTGAAATATACTTTAAAACAAGATCAAATTAATTCAATTGACTTACCCAATCCAGGACTCCAGGTGTTCAATCATGGAGTTCACCTTCACAATCCATTTGCATCCAAAGCAGTGTCAATAATTAACAAAGTTTAGGTTGACTGTTATGGACGCATTTATGTTGTATTACATTAAGAACTCATTTGAATGTTTTGATTAAAGTATTATATTTCCACAAAGACACCAGCTATAATACTTTTGTCCATGCCTAATCAGTGAGCTTCTGTCTCAACTTCGCACCTGTTCAATCATGGCGTCGCAAAGAAACGATCTCTTAAAGGGGCCATGTCTAATTTGTTCCAAACTATCACAACAACATATAACTGCATGTTCAATGTCATGTAGCATTTGGACTTGGTCTTGACTCAGACAAGTTTGGAATCTGACTGATTGTGTCGAAATTATTTCATTCCTGATTTAATACATACTTTCATTTATAACAATCTTGATATTCTTAAATCTTATAGGCAATGCACTTATAGGCAACATAGTTCACTGAGCATTATTGCACCTCCAATCAAATGATATGTAGCAATGACCAAAGAAACAACATCTCAGCATTTAAATTATGTATGTTTTTTTTTTTTTTTTCATTTTAATCTTCAACATTTTAGTAATGATCCAAATGAGATATCCCATAGTTTGCAGCATTAGTTGGGAGAGTTTTTTTTTTACAGAAAAAGTAACATTACCTGATATTTACAAATGAGTAGGCCTATGTCAAATCAAGCTTTTGAATGAGACACGAATCATGAAATCAGCATCAAAAAAACAAAATTAGGCTCAAGAGATAAAGCTATTTATCACAGATATTAACTACAATAATGGAACAGAACAATGAATAAAAAAATACAACATAAAACATCAGTGTCATCAATGTGTAATTCAGGGTAGAGCACCTGAGACCCAAGGACCCAGGAACCGACCAAGGAACCCGTACGGGTTCGGGTCTATATTTTAAATGGTCAGCCGGATCCAGGTTGGGTCCCAATCTATTACTTCAGGTCCCGGGTCTGTTTAACATTGTGTATAATAGCCGAGTCGATCCGACTCAGAGAACACCTGGCCGTGATCAGAGTCAGTCAGCACTGCTTGTGTGTTTGTTTAAACTTGTAAAATTAGGATTAGAAAAGTGTGAGCCCGGAAATAAGATTAAAAAAAAAAACACAAATGGCATTAAAAAGCTAATATTCAAGGTTGCTCCAGGCAGCTAACCTGAATGTGTAGTCTTGTGTGCATCATCTTTCCATAGCAACCAGAGCTTCTGCAGTGACACAAGGACCAACTGACCATTGGCTCTTTTACCTAAAGGCGGGACTTATTCCGCCAAGCTACGCTTTACACTTTCTCCCATTTTTATGATAATATGAATGAACTGTCTTGTTTAATCTTAAAGTTTTGGAGGTCATAAAGAGCGGTAACCATGATTTTGCCAAGTACGACATGGTCCTGATCAACATATTTTCAGGTGTAGCCTACCCAATGGACTGAAGTAATTTGTGGGCAGAGCTAGTAATTTGAAGTAATTTATCACAAAGCTCATGAAAACAAACACTCTTCCACTCAATTTATTTTACCCGATTGACTATTTGATTCATCCGGTAATCTGATTATTTTATATATTTCGATATTCATGGTTGTATCTAACTTATTTTTGAATGTTAAAGGACCGGCAGCTTTGACTATTCCAATATGGCTGATGGCTTATGTATATTGGCTCATAGAAACAGCCACTAATAAGGCATCTCTGTATATATCTATGGTTTACACTGCAAAGCAAAAATGGCCTTTTCAAATATATCCACTTGTGCGTTTTTTTTTTTCAAAAAGCTCCGTCTTTGCTGACAAGTGTGGATGGAAAGGCCAAAACAGAGAGAAAAAGATCAAACGAAAACGTATTAGTGTGGACAAGGCCTCAGACTCGAATGAGCTGGTCTCAAATACAATGCTGTTTGTCAACAATTCAAATGAAAGGAGAAAATGATTTCCATATTTTGGTACTGAAGTCAAAGGACGTATATCCAATCTATCTTCTGACCTATTATTCTGTCATTGGTAAAATTAAGTTGAATAATATGACAAAATATTTCAAAAATATGATATATTCAAATAAATATCGTTTCAAAAATAATAATAAAATAATGCATAAAAACAATAGAAAATAATAGACATTTTATTAAAAAAATATAAATTGCTTGAGTAAATTGCTTGCAAAAAAATATAAAAAATATTTTTATATTGAAGTATAAATCTTCTTTCTCTTTTACTTATAATTTTGTACAACAACTGTATTGGTGTATATGCATAATCTGCACTGATGTTCAATGTAAAATTATGAAGAAAAATAGGGCCACTGATATAAATACTTGCAGTCCAGAATGGAGATTGTTATATACTACAGTCCAATCAAGAGTAAGGGCTTTTTTTTTTTTTTTTTCTTATGTCATGAAACATGAAGCAGACAAATTATGGAGTTTTAATGTAGGGGCTGTTTACACCTGGCCACTTCATGAGTTTTCTGTGATTGGATAGCTATGTGATCGTGAAAAGACCAGGTGTAAATGCAACGTGCAAACTATCGCAAATCAAAGTGAAAGACAAAATGATCTTACCAGGGCTGTTACCACTCTCTCTTATTGCTGTCTTAGCTGATGATCAATAAAATGCAGCTCAAATCTTTTGCTGTTGGTGGCGTGCACTCCATTAAATCTGCATATAGCGCGGGAGTTGAAGATTGGATTTTTATCCGTTTTGAAAAAACACATTTTTCCTGGTGTAAATGGAATCATTTTGATGAATCAGATAGCTGTCCGATCTGAGAAAACAAATGAAGTGGCCAGGTGTAAACAGCCTCATAGTCTGCAGAAGAACTTGACATTTTAGTTTACAGCAATCTAGAGAGAACAACACCTGGAGTCATTCACTTTGTGACATTCAAATGAAAAAAAAAAAAATGGTAAGGGAGATCTTAAGAGGATCAGTGAAGATTGTGTCTGAGGTGGTGAAAAGTCATCCAGTTCAAGATGACAAAGGGTCATGCAATGATATATACTGAGATTGCGGATTCAGAAGCAGAAGGGGGAATGAGATGTACAGTTGAGAGTCATCAGCATAGTAGTGATAAAAGAAGCTCTGTGATTGGCTGATGGACCCGAGCAATCCGGTTCTGACGGAGAACACATGGAGTTCAAGCACTGAATCCTTTGGTACTTCAGTGAAGGGTGTGAGCCTTTCCAGATGACTTGGTAGGACATATTATCCAGGTTAGATATAAGGGTGGTTGCACATTATTTGGTGAGAAGCTGCAGTATGTTCTCGTCTGAGTCTCAAATGAGGTAATAACAGAAAGGGTGAAGTGATCGTGTGGTGGGGAATGTCAGGGGTGTTGGAGAATGAGTTTTTTTTTTTTTTTTTTAAAGTGGGTCATGAAGTCCTCAGCAGTGAGTGTGAGTGGCAGAGAAGTAAGGGGAGGATAGAGAAGGTGACAGAAACCACACACAGTTGTTGTGTTGCTAATTTAACTTGTCTTCTGGCTCTGCAAGTGACAAAAATACAATCCTAACATGCAATTAAAAGAGGAACATCCTAAATAGTTTTAGTTGATGCATGTTTCAATGTAAAGCCATAATTCCCTTCTTGTCTTGCTGGAAGATTAATACTGTCCACGTAAGTGTAAATCTCAAGGAATCTTGGTCAACTAATGGCTATTAGAAAAGAAAAAAAAACGACTTGCGGCATGGTCAACATTACAGTTGAAGCAGGTGACAGAGAGCTGATCCTGCCCATATTGTGCAAAACTCATTATATCTGCAAGAAATGTTGTGCAAAGTGAGCTATGTGTGTTATTAGTACCCATGAGGTCATTACATAACTCTCCAGAGGGTGAAAGGAAGTCAGTTTATAGATTTACTGGTGCTCTTGCAGTTCATGGGCTTATAATGTGTACATTCTAGTAATTTAACAATGCTAAACTATAATAGAGCCACATGGTGTAAGACTTCTTCACTGGTTTCACAGAGTAGGGCTAATTGTTGTGCTCAATACATGTAACGTTGGTAATAATAATTTGCTGCACAACACCATTGCCATTCCAATATGTGCATGCTTATGTAATTTATCCCCAACCTACTCTCAAACTAATAGACTGTTTCAATAATGATAGGCATATGTTTTAAAGTAAAAGAGACTTCTTTATTTTAAGTTTTAGGGTTACAATTTTATTTAGAAGGAAATCAAATCATTCTAGTTATTTTCACTTCAAAAAGTAGGTGTAATTTAGTGTAATTTTAAAAGTTAAAAATCGTTCTATGCACAATCACTGAAGTGACTGTAACAAAATCAATTAGCATTCAAGGACAGACATTGAGACTTGAAGCAGCAATGAAAAAAAAACTTTTCTTGTCAGTTGACATATCTACTTTTGTTGTGTGAATCTGGATCTAATATGAACTCTTTCTTGTGTATTTTATAGACACGCAGATTGGAATAAAATACATTTGAATGAATAGATTGATTGAACAATTCAATGACACACACACACACACACACACACACACACACACACACACACACACACACACACACACACACACACACACACACACACAAAAGAGACACTTGTCACCACCCACTGGCAAAACAATGATTCTACAGAATGTGTCAATGAACTACCCCAAAAAAACCCAAAACATTCCCACAAATTACGTCAGCAGATTTTAAATCGTTCCCTTGATTTAAATAATATTATACTATAAAATAATTTGACACATTTTTCTAAATCATGATAAGAATATAACAGTTATTGCAACATACATGATTTACTGAATTTAGGGCACACATTAAAAATGTTTTTGTGTGAACAAATACCTATTTTGAGGCCATATTAACTAAAGAGAGAATATATATATATAACTTGTATACTGTACACTTTTTGGTCCACATGTCATGTTTGTCTCCGCATTGAACAAATCAGAATAGATTTATATTAGAATCATTAGGATGAATCAAAATCAAAAAGGTAACCAAATGTGTTGATAAAAGGGTGGATTTTAAAATAAAGCTGTGTTTCACAATTAACCAAAAAAAAAAAAAAATGTGTTCCTGTTTTATTTTTAAACCAAGTTGAACATTTAACCACAGAGGATTTAATTTGGCTTAATTTGATCAGACAACATCTTTCATATACAATTTTTCAAAAAGTTAAAGATTATTATAAACAATTTACTGAAAGTTTGCTGAAATTTTCACCCCTAAGAAGTATTTAATTAGATGCTCCTGTAGCTTGACTGTTAGAAAATAGCAATCATGGGTTTGAGATCATGCTACGCTGAAAACACACAGACTGATAGAATGTAAACCTTGAATGCACGTTAAGTCTTGATAAACAAATAATTTATAAGGATAAAAGCCTATGCTGTGCAGTCTCCATTATTGGCTATTGCACCTTTTTTCCCTTCTTGCAACTCACAAGCTCAGACAGGTCACATGGAGAGCCACCCATAAATTCTCATTTTGGATTGAGATTTGGAGTCTCAATGAAGGACATTAACATAGTTGTTTTTAAGCCATTCTTGTGTAAGCTTTGTTCTCTATACTTGGGGTCATTGTCTTGCAGGAACACAAATCAGAATTTCCTCCAGGATTCCCAGGTGTTTTATTGCATTCATTTATTCACCCTTTACCCTAACAAGCCTTCCAGGCCCTGCAGCAAAGCCACCATTATTAAATGTGATTCGGATGATGTGTAGTGTTTGGCTTTTATTTAGATGCCCAAAAAGCTCAATTTTTGTCTCGTCAAGTTTCCGAAGAATCTTCCTCCAGCTGGTCTCCCACATACCTTCTGCGAAACTGCAGACAAGATGTCATCTGACATTTTATTTACAGTGGATTCTCATTGCAACTCAGTTTTTGAGGAAGGTCTGTATAGATTTAACACTAGAAATGCCAGAATTCCAAAACTACTAGAACGGCCACAAACGGTCATTTTGACCGTTAGATTCAAAACAGTGTTGATGAATAATTTTCGTAATTATTTTTGTCAACCACATTTTTTCAAAGACGAAAACGAGACGATAACTAAATAAAAACTAGGTTTGAATGACAAAAACTATGACGAAAATGTTAGATAGTGACGATTTGCGACGCGGTCAAGGCTATAATAATAGGACTCGCAGAACTAGTGAACAGCCCGTGCAGCAAAACAAACTGCGCAGGAGAGGGCAGCGGAGCTCACCAGGATCATCCTACATAAAGAACATCTGGATCCGCCGTGTCTGATGATAGCAGCCGTCTCTTTTTGCTTGATGTGGACTCTGACTCTGAATCACTCTCTGATGAGGAGGAAATGTTAACTTGCACCCAGGAAACGTCGCTGTCACTTTCCACCTCCGATTGTTCCCCTGCATCCGAATTATAGATAACTGTAGTCCGGTTTTATTTGCTTATTTCTGATCAACAACTAATGTAGAAATTATTATATAGCAAACACCGCTACAGAGGTGACCGGACGGACCATTCTGTTGACAGTTGAGAGAGAACACGATCAACCGCGGGATATTTAACAAAAAAATACCGCAAAATTCAGTGCGGTCAATATGACCGTCTATGCTGCCGTGCAAAGGCAAAAGACCTTAACTTCAATTTTGGTCAAAATGAGTTATTGTCATATTTGGAACAATGGACATCAGTTTTATCATGTGGACAAATATCTTGCGTCAATTTTGTTATTTTCTGCTAAAAATAAGATGTCGTTTTTGCCGTAACTTCCAAAAGCAGAGTGAAAGCAAAGGCAGAAGCCCTTAACATCAGTTACGGTCTTTTAGCTTTGTACCGCTGCACTCTAGAACGCCATTATTACGTTACGGTGAAGTTAAGGCACTCTGCCTTTGTTTTACCCACCAGCACGAGTTCCAACGCTGAAGTTACGGTGTTATTATGCCTATGTAATTGAAGCACTTTTGCCACATGCATCAAATAAAGTGAAAACAAAATTGTACCGCTGTTGCAGTAATACTATTAACTAGTACTAGTAGGCCTACAAGTTTTCTCGTGCCATACAGGGTGGCAATCTGACAGTCCACTCACTGACAGAAAACAACGCGAGTAGGTTGGGGACGCTTCACAACACGCCTCACGACACACCTCCCCGGGCGAGGAGAAAACATTACCAGACACACACACAAACAAACCCAGCAAATACAACAGATCGCAGCTTACCTTTTTTTTAAAACATGGTCAAAATCCATGGAAAACAACATCCACTGAGAAGACAAATCCATCGTTTAAATCCATCATTGCCGTTTTTGCTGCCTAATCTATCAAAGTGCAAGTTGTCCGCTAACGTTAGTTGACATGCAATTTTATGACCAGAAGTCCCGTTTATACCAACCACTATGAAATTGTCCCGGCTAAACAGAAAACAAAGAGCTAAAAGACTAGCTAGCACTTGGTCACTGCTGTTGTCAGAAAAACAACAGACGTGAATTAAAGGTTGCGTTTACTCAAAGCTGGTAAAACTCGTGGTGCATTCATAGTTGTTGTAAAATATCTCATCTGTTTTTGTCGTTTAACATATATGCATAGCTTTAAAAAAATAGTGAGAATTATTTCATATAAATTATTTTAAATAAATGATTTTTTTATAAGTCAAACTAACATGTACAAATTCCACCAGTATTACATTTTACTAAAAAGAAGACTATGAACAGGGGGTACAACTGGTAACACTTTACAATAAGGCTAATTAGTTAATGTATTAACTAACATGAACTAACAATGAACAAAACATTACAGTATTTATTAATCTTTGTTAAAGTTGTTAATAAAAATCCATCTCTTCATTGTTAGTTCATGTTAATTCACAATGCATAACTAATGTTAACAAACGTTAATTTAATACAAATCAGTTTGTTGTTAGACTCCCTTCTTTGTAAACTGTCAAAAACTGATATGAAGACAATCAATCCGAATTACATAAAATTTGTGAGTGAAAACTGTAGTCTGTACATGCACGTGGTTCTAAATAAATTTTCATTCTGTCCAAAAAAAAAAAAAATTAAAACAGTTAAGAGAAAACATACACACGTCATCAGATTTAAGCATATTCCTATACATTTTGTCAGAAAAGGCCAAAAGGGTAAATGGTATTTGAGAAAGGGCATCTACATATTACTGGCATAACCAAATCAAACCTTTCAAATATAAGAAATATTTTTGGAAGGTTACTTTCCTACCTCTTAAAGTGTTATTTTACTTAAAGTACAAAAATAAAGTTTTAAAATGATCCAATACAGATAATCTTACAGCCTTCTCATTATTTTTTTTTTAAATATTCTATTGATGTAAAATTAATCCTTTCTAGACAGAACTCACTAAATGTTATTTTAATCCTTTCATTGTTATCATATAAATGTTTGTATAGAGTGATAAAAGTCAAAATGGTCAATAAATTAGAAGTTAAGGTATTTTGCCTTTGTATGACCCATTATCGTTTTGCAGATAATGCAAAGGCAGAATACATTAACTTCCGAATAAAGGTCAAAGGTCAAGTTTGAGCTCATTTTTTTTTTATGTAGATAAATATATTCATTATGACAACAACTTGGTAAATTTTCAGTGTCCTACCTATCATACAATTGGCTGGACAACAAAAAAAACTTTAAAGTCATTTTTCTCAGTTTCACACTCTGGTAAGTTAAGGTCTTTTGCCTTTGTAGGGCAGTATGGCCGAAATAGGTAAATATGTTCATTTTTTTTGTTTTCCCTTACGTTTACGTAACTTAATTTATATGAAAAGCATTTTAAATGAAAATACAGACAATTTTAGGAAAAGTCAGGTACCAGCAGGATTTTATTATTTTTTTCAACAAAGTTATTATAGATATAAAATTCAAAACGGTCAAAATGACCGTTGTGGCCGTTCTAGTGTTAAATCTGTGCAATCCTTTCATTTTTTAGTTTAATCTATTTTATTTCTTAATTGATATAACTGTACTCCAATAGATATTCCATGACTTAGAAATATTCGGGAATGCTTCCTTTTACAGTCCTGTTACCCATGAACATACTATGTACTTATTTTAGTAATTACAATTATTGTGTAATAACTAGGTACTGACCCTGAACCTAACCCTAAACCTACCCCTAACCCACGTACTTCCCTAATATTAGCCAGAACTTTCTACACTCTAAAAAATGCTGGGTTGTTTTAACCAATTTTTGAGTCAAATATGGACAAACTCAAACATTGGGTTAAAAATGTCATTTAAAAACATAACCCAATGACTGGGTTCGTCCATATTTGACCCAAAATTGGGTTTGGGTCACGTTTGAGAGGGAAACAACAAATCGAGGGTTTCCGAGAATTTTTTCTTAATTTTTTTTATTATTTATTATTATTATTATTTTTTTTTTAGAAATAGTAACAGGTATTCACAGTTATGGTTAGAAATGTAGCGGAGAAAAGAGTACAATATTCCCCCCTCAAATGTACTGTCATGTAAAGTCATGAGTACTCCCCAAAAATGATACTCGAGAGTAACACAGATTGAGGGTTTTCAAGATTTTTTCTTTTTTTTTTTTTTTTTTAGAAATAGTAACAGGTATTCACAGTTATGGTTAGAAATGTAGTGGAGAAAAGAGTACAATATTTCCCCCTGTCATGTAAAGTCATGAGTACTCCCCCAAAAAGATACTCGAGTAAAGTACAGATCCCTCAAAATTGTACTTAGGTACTGTACTCAAGTAAATGTAGCCTACTTCGTTACTGTCTGGCTCTGATTTTATATCACTTTGAAAGTTCTTAAATAAATAAAAGTAAAAATTAATAAATAATTGTAACTAAAATGCACCTCGGTTATGACTATCCTCGCTTCGAGGGAACGAGACGTTGCGTCGAGATGACGCTGTGGGAATGCTCTGTGTGACTGTGTCATGAAGCACTAGTAAAATCAGTCCAATGGCATATAGGCGGGTGACTTCACGTCAGGAAGCTATAAAGCACACCCAGACCAAATATTGTCAGGTTCTGATAGGTCGAAGCAAGTCGATCACAGACACGCCGGAAGTAAGGCAGAGTGACGCAACGTATTGTTCCCTCTTCAGAGAACCGAGGTTACAGACGTAACCTAGGCTTTCCCTTTCAAAGGAAACTCGCGTTGCGTCGAAATGACTCTGTGGGAGCGTCTATATCAACAGCAAATCAGGCGAACACAACAAGAGCCACAAGACACTGCAGCCTGGTAATCTACGCTCTGCCTCGGCACACATGCGAGATCCGAGATTGAGTCACAGAATCTTTATTGCAGACCAGTAATCTACGCGCTGCTTTGGCAAACGCGAGATCCGAGCCAAAGAAACTTTATTGACTTTCTTCCCTCGAGAAGAAAGCCAACAGGAGTGGAGCTCAAACTCTCGATAGTGCATATGTAACACGTTGGGGATTTATGAATGTACCCTGTCAGCCCTCTTTTACAAGAGCTGACTCTGCATGCTCCACTCCCAAACAAACAACACATAAATTGCGAATATCCCCATTTGTAATGAAGCGATTGCAGGGAGGAACACACAATCCAAAATGCTGTTTGCTCGCCATTATATTCCTGCATATATAACATGTTTGTGGACATAATTACTAAAGAGACATAATTACCGACAATATTTAGTGTAATATTTAGTATTTTATTTTATTTTATCCCACCATGACGTCACCCACCTATACGGATAGCAATTGGACTGATTTTACGCAATTGGACTGATTTTACAAGTGCTTTATGACGCAATCACACATAGCATTCCCACAGTGTCATCTCAACGCAACGCAAACTTGCCTTTTCACCCAACCATATTTGTGCTAGGTTTCTAATTGTTCTAAAAAAACACAAAACCTTCATATTGTTTTCTTCTTGGGAAACTATTTTTTTATATATATTTGACATTTTATGCATCATTCCATGAAAAATAAGAGATGTATTTACTTCATGTAATTTAATCAAGCCTGTTCTTTTATAATCTGAGAAAATGTGTGTTCTATGTATGTGGCATGTATCATTTATCTTTAATAGTATCTGATTCACTAAATTTATTCATTTTATTATTTGCAAGTTTTAACCCTAACTGATAATATGTTAATAATGTTAACATAGCCAAAATCTCATTTTATATATGAAGAGTTCAGATGCAAAAGCCTCTAAATGCCATTTGAAATTTTCTTCTTTAATGATGATTTTTATCAAACTTGTATATTTAAGTTCAGTAATTTCACTTAAATAACAATTAATAGGTAATTATCATTGCCATTTAAGTGAAATCACTGAACTTAAGTATACAAGCTTGATAAAAATGATCATTCTAGAAGAAAATTTCAAATGGCACTTAGAGGCTTTTGCATCTGAACTCTTCATATATATATATATATATATATATATATATCAAACATTTTTAGTCTAAACGTTTAGTCTAAGTGTTAGTGTTACAATTATAGCTGGTTTCTCCAGCCAATTATTTTTCAGGAATGAAGGCACAAAATAGTATTATCTGCTGATTCTGTACTTGAAAATCTAAATGAAAAGATAGAGAAATGCTGGAAAATAGAAGAGCTCATTAAACCGTTAAAAACTAGCAGTCAAAGGTATGCTGTGTGCATAGTCCAACTGGTGCTTCAGTAATGCAGAAATATGCAGAGTTTAACTGCAATGTATGATGCTAAACTGAAAAAAAAAAAAATGGGGAAAAAATTACTGTTGAAAGGTATCCAATTAACATTCATTAAATCAAGCTTACTTCACAAATAATTTCGAGCTTAAACATGCTTTCAGGGAAAATTGCTTTCAGGTTTACCAAGGCCACTAATTAATACTTAATAAGTGCAAAAGGACCTCTAAATTAATTTATCGGCATGGAGATATGCAGAAAACTGATTTTTTACTCGGAATTGACGTTTCATTTATGTTGTGTGCATAATCAAATAGGTGTTTACTGTGGGCACAGCATTCAAATGAACACACACAAACACATGCGGATGCATTCTCTCTCTCTCTCTCTCTCTCTCTCTCGCTCACACACACACACACACACACACACATGCAAGGACCAACTTGTCATACACTGATTTAATGAGATATCTTTCTGTCTCTGTAAAATTTCTGCCATTACATAGAGTGCTGAGATGTTAAATAAACATTCAGTTCTCAATTTCATATCTGCCTCCTCTTTCAAATATTTAGAAATGCCAAGGCACACTAAAACTATCTTGGGATAGTGAGTGACTGCTATGCAATATGTGAAAATCATTTCAAATAATCAAAGACTGGCCTGGCACATGCACAAAACTGGACATAAAAATGCACACCAATTTATTATGTTTTTTTATTATTATTATTTTCTTTAGCCTACAGATTTCACCTTTGGACTCTTGAAAAATAGTCTACATATTTTCTGAAAGTCAAGCAATTCATGATTTTATATATTTCTGGAAAACATTTCCTTTGTATTTTTTTTCATCACTTGTGACATCACATATACACGAATGCTTGATGATATTTTTTACATATGAAGAGTTCAGATGGAAAAGCCTCTAAATGCCATTTGAAATTTTCTTCTTTAATGAGGATTTTTATCAAACTTGTACATTTAAGTTCAGTAATTTCACTTAAATAACAATTAATAGGTAATTATCATTGCCATTTAAGTAAAATCACTGAACTTAAATATACAAGCTTGATAAAAATGATCATTCTAGAAGAAAATTTCAAATGGCACTTAGAGGCTTTTGCATCTAAACTCTTCATATACTGTACAATTTGCATTCATTGCAATACATTACAAACAACTTATTATACAACTTACAACTTCTTATGCAGGAAATAATCAAAATAATATTAATATAAAATGGCATTGTGTGCGGTCTGTGCTAATTTGCTGCCAATTAAGGGGGGGGGGGGGGGGGGGGGGCATTTCTCAATTTATTAATGGTGTAATATGTTGAATGCAAAGAAGTGTGCAGGAGTTGAAATGGCAAGTATAAACCAGGGAGACTCACTTTATCTAATTTTGTGTGTGTTTTTACAATTTCACAAAAACAAACATGCAGTTTTGTGTGTTTCTTTGTATCTTTACAGTCAAAACACTCTTCAAATATGTGCCATGCAGTAACAATAGCTGCTCTCTGCTTTGCTCTGTTCTCAGCTCTGTGTGACTTGCCTGTCAAGCAGACTCTGGTTATTAAAAGATATTCCTCTGCTTCCCATTTCCTAGCAAATCAAAGGATTATGAATCTTATTTCCTTCCCATACAGATGAAAAATCAGTGCTCTAATGGATGAGCCTATTTTAATCTAGCACATTAATACTTTAGTGTGCAGGATATTATTGTTCTATTACAATGACCGTAATCATTTTTGTTTCATAATCTCTGTCAGTCCTGAAATTGTTCACTTCGTTTAATGCTGGTTCTTGCCATGAGTTTCATTAATTACTGACTGATCTCAAGGTCCATTTGGGAGAAAAGCATGTTTTGACGTTACTTTGTGTCAAAGAAGGCATGATATTCGAGATCTCGTTTTCTAAATAACTTTAAACTCCTTCAGTTTAGTATATGACTATTGCAAAATGAAATAATAATTTCTGAAAATGGACCTTGAATCTTTTGGTTCCCATTGAAGTCCATTATATGGAGAACAATCCTGGAATGTTTTCATCAAAAACCTTAATTTCTTTTCGACTGAAGAAAGAATGACATGGATATCTTGGATGACATGGGGGTGAGTAAATTGTCAGCAAAAGTTTTTTTTTTTATTTTTATTTTATTTTATTTTTTTTTTGAAAAAGATGCCGAGTGTCAAATTGTCATGTCACACTTTCGCTACACCAATCTGGAAGTCAAATTCAATTCTTTTGTGAAGGTCTTCTCAAAAGTTTGAAAATGAAAGACTCTGGAATTGTTGGAATTATCAAAAACGTTTCACATGCCTTTACAAATCATTGACTTTTCATATAAAGTGCTGATCTCAGAGTATATTTGGGAGAAAAGCATGTTTGATGGCTCTGTGCGTAAACAAACAAACAAACAAAAAAGGCCTGTTGGACTGTGTCTAATACATGGATTTAAAGTGCTTATTTTTTAAATTATCAACTTTTATAAACTTCAATTTCCCAGCCATCATTTCCCAGGCTTTATCTGTGTTTTTTGGGAGTAATCTTGGCATGGGGTCAGAGTGGGCACTTTTATGGGCTGAATGTGGACCCCATCTTGGTCAAAGTCGTGAACCCCAGTTAGATTGCCCATTATTAATTAGTTGAGGGTCCCATATGGGCCACAATTGCAGCTATATTACGCTATATTGCAGCTGATTTCTTTCTTTTTTTTTTTTTTTGTTGCTGTTGTTTTTTTGTTTAAATTTAATTAGTTTTATATGATTACATAATTATGTCATATATAATAATCCTCATTTATTTTTACAATCCTCACTTATTTTTATTTACAGTATATGTATTGTATCTACAAAACTCGTCTGATTCCTTTACATATTGTTGACTATGGTCATTAATAGACAATTTAACTGAATTAACTTACAGTGAGAGGCCCCACTTTATATTAAGTGGTTCACTTTTGCAATAAACATTTTTACAACATTAATCCTAAGATATTAGTTTACTCTTTTGTAAAATAGCTTGGTTTTGGAAAAAGTATACTAGAATATGACAGAATGAAGATGATCAGTAAATAAGATCAAAAAAAAAAATCAGTTATGACATACTGTATGTCTAATGGCAAATCAATTAGGAATGATAAATTACTGCATAAGTTGCATATAATGACTGTGATTTGATGCAAATTACGTTAAATGTGTTCACTGGCAAAGGGTGAATATCATAATCAAGTTAGAGATACAGTATTTGTACCTTTTCAGAACATGAATGATTAATTTTCCACAGTGCATTGCATGCAAAGAGATTTTGGTGAAGGAATAAGTACAGTGCTATAATACTACATATTTAAAATAATTCAAAGCTTAACCATGAGACATTAAGCATTGCAGTGTAATGACAAAATTGATTGTTGTCAAATCACCCTCTTGCCTCATAACCACTCATTCACGATCCTGTAAAGTCACAAGGTTGTTCTCTTCTCTAAAATTATTTCAGAAATCCTTAGAATATTTTAATGCTAATATTATAAGCTCACAAGCATAATATGATAATCTGACAAGCTTATTCTAAGCTGTGAAGTTTAAAGAGTTTCTCCCATTAGTTATCGGACGGAGCATTAAATTGCACCGCCGCTCTAGCAGGTACAAAGTTAAATTCTCTTTTAACTTGGAAAGGAGATTACTTTGACTGCCAGTGACAGTGTCATATACAGAAGGGCTGGGGTTTATCTGGGCTGCGTGCGAAGCACAGGTGTTTGGTTACGGGACCAGGAAACAGACAGAGGCGATTATCTGACGGCCTGTGATATGCACTGAGGTGTCAGTCGACACAGAGAGTAACTACAGCTGTGCGAGGCAAGCCATCACCATGGCAACCCTGTTAACACAGTCCCTGGCCTGATGATGTGAAGTGTGACAGAATTCAAATTCAATTTTGAGGGGGGAAAATATATTCATTACTATTCAAAAGTTTTTTTTTTTTTTTTTGAAAGAAGTCTCTCATGCTCACAAATGCAGCATTTATTTAATGACAAGCGGTAATATTGTAAATAATTTGCAGCAGTATTCCATTTTTAGCATCATTACTCCACTCTTCAGTGTCACATGATCCTTCAGCAATCATTCCAATATGCTGATTTGCTGCTCAAGAAACATTTATTGTTAATATCAACAGTTGCTTAATATTTTTTTTTTTTTTTTGGTGAAAGTTCAAAAGATATATATATATATATATATATATATATATATATATATATATATATATATATATATGATATATATATATATATATATATATATATATATATATATATATATATGAAGAGTTCAGATGCAAAAGCTTCTAAGTGCCATTTGAAATTTTCTTCTAAAATTATAATTTTTATCAAGCTTATATATTTAAGTTAAGTAATTTTACTTAAATGACAATGAAGATTACCTATGAATTGCCATTTAAGTGAAATTACTGAACTTAAATACAAGCTTGATAAAAATGATCATTCTAGAAGAAAATTTCAAATGGCACTTAGAAGCTTTTGCATCTGAACTCTTCATATATATATATATATATGTATATACACTTTGAATAAAAGCATCTATTAAAATGTATAAATGTAGAATATATTGTTAGTCGTATGTTACTCGAGGGGTATCCTATCTGTCTTGACATTCATGGCGCGTGGCCGGTCAGCAACAATGAAGCTCATCGCATTAACCTCCAAGTCGAGCCATTGATCTGTTTTGCCAAACTCAAGGGATCCAGAGTGTTGCCAATGGATCAATGGCTTACTGAAAGAAATGATGCTTAAAACCAACATGAAATGTGCCTTTGACTTTTTATATGTATAGTTTTATTTCAAGCCCTGTCATATTGCTATTGCCCATCAAAGACGATTTACATATGCATTCTGGACGTCAATACAAAACTTTTCCCTACTTAAGCTTGTAAAATGACTGGATTTGTAAAAACATGGGGCTCTAATTATATCCAAATGCAAGACACTTCTTTCATCTATAGATATTTCTCTGCGAGCGTCTAAGCTTACACGAATCAAATAATTCCACTGATCTGGCCCAGAGGCCTCTCCAGGGGTCGCAGTAATTATTCCTCTTTGAGGTGCTGAATATGTATTTATGTCTAATCAGGCCTCACTCTCTCACAAACCAACCCAGCAATTAACCTTCTCCATTGGTCATGTATTTTGGACACAGTAAATGAAGTGTTACTGGGGTCCAGCTCTCTCTGTGTTTACTGGTCTCAATTAGTCACTGATAGTCCATGCAAGAAACAGCTGGCCAGCTTTGTCTGTATAATCTCTTTCTGCAGCTGGAGTGGGCAGGCGGCATGTTCCTCTAATAAGTTGTGCTGCCTCTATTGGGAAACACAGTCAAGAGGCTCTGGATCAATGCCGACTCTGACACTCATGGCTTTTTTTTTTTTTTTCTATTATGCATGTGCAGTGCTGATCCCCAAACTCTAATAAATAGAGAGCACAGCGACTTTATGTATAAAATAAAAAAAAAGAAGAAGAAAAGACCACAAACAACAACTAAAGTCACTGCATGAGGCAATGGGGCCGCCTTACAGAGATAAATGAATCGATGCAAAAATATGGGACAAGATGAAACACAGGAGTAGATAAACTAGGGGTGGACTCATAGTTGTAGACTGAACAAGCTCCCAATCTTCTTGGGAATTTTTCAGTTACCATTTATGCAGGATAAATCGTTATGCCAGTTAGTGGTGGCAAGTGAATGTCTTTATGAGTGTGTTGTTAATTCATTCACTCACTGTTTTGTCACTGAGTGACTCATTCACTCATTCAATCAAGTATGCCCTTACGAAAAATACGTATATTTCAAGTTCATTTTATGTAGTATACTTAAGTAATGTTCAAGTATATTTTTAAGTATACATTATGTAGTAAGTATACTAATGTCACTATGTACTAGTAGTAAACTTGTAAGTGTACTATTTTAATACCGCTTGGGAATTGGCCCACTAAATTGGCCCACTTTTAGTACATAAAATTATATGTTTAAGTGTACTATAAGTGTAACCAACCCGATCTCACGACCAAGTCGTACGAATTCGACGAATGATTAAAAAGTGGCTAATTCGTAACAATTCATACGACCTCACTCGTACGAATTAATACGATTTTGCTAAATCTTACATATTTTACGAATTGGCCAATTCGTATGAATTCGTACGAATGACCTACCCCTTACCCCGCCCCTAAACTTAACCATCACGTGGGTTTAGACAAATCGTACGAATTAGTACGAGTGAGGTCGTACGAATTAGTACGAATTAGACACTTTTTAATCATGCGTCGAATTCGTACGAATTGGTCGTGAGATAGTGTTGGTGTAACAGTAAGTGCACAACTAGTTTACAATTATGTATCTCATGTACCTCATGTACTGCAAGTGAATTTATGGGTATACTAGTAGTTTACTTTTTTACTGTAATACTTATACAAGTATACTTTGAATACTTAATTATACTTTTAAGTATATCTGGATCAAAAGATTGAGTACAAGAACAGGACAAATATACTAGCTTTTCTCTCAGTATAAGTCAAGTACACTTAAGTGTAATTTGAAGTATATTTCTGAGAAGTACATATAGTATACTTCTGAGAAGTACAGGGAAAATAAACTGAAAGTATACTTTCTTATTTTTAGTTTAAAAGAAGTATACTAATGGCACACTTGAATCTTTTTCGTAAGGGTGAGTATATACAAGTACCCAGATAATTATATTACTTCTGTACTTTATATACAGAACATACTTTTTTTAATGACCATGCAGTTCAAATTCAAATGTAATATTTACAGAAAGCACTGTCAGTTAAAAATCACAACATTTTGTACTATATTATTATAACACAGTCTCATCCCACAATCTTGTGACCATACGTCAACATCCGCCTTTTTAGGGTACCCTTAAACATCGGTTAGATGACGTTATCGGATCCTAACCCTACCCCAGACCTAAACCTACCCCGTCACCTAACCGACGTTAAAGGTAAAGCGTCAGTTGTATGACGGCTCGGGATCGTCATGTAACCGACGTTTAAGGGTACCCTAAAAAGGCGGATGTTGACGAATGGTCAAAAGTTGATTATTACATTACGTATTTAACGTAAGAGTTATTACGCATGAGCACTACAATGTACAAAAAAATCCAGTACAAAGTATACATTTCTCTATCATTCATTCACCATCAACATGCATAAATTAAACTAATTTAAAAATGTAATCAATGTTCAAAATAAATCCTAAGCCACTGAGATAAACAAAATAAATGGAAAATGAATTTTAACCATGGAAATGAGTAGACCGATAGAAGTGCAACCAAAAAATGCACTTAGAATTACAATTTGAAAACAACCCAAGGTCTTTATATGTATTGCATATTCAGAGGCACACAGAGGAAACCCTGAGGCAGAGTTTAACAACCGGCCTGAAATTCTGGAAACACACACAGGCACAACGAATCCTTTCTTATTATGATAGCCATACATTTTATACATATTAATTTGACATTACAGTTTTTTATTCATTTATGTTAAGATTACTTTGAAAAGAGAATTAATTAGAAATAATTATGTTCGCAGGTTAGAAAGTCCAATTATTCAAATCGCCCCGGCAGTCATTCACAAAGGTGAATTTGATATTCACTTGTAGCTATTGCCACTTGTTTTCCTCCGGGACAAACATTCACTCAATGTCTTTGAAGCATGTTTTGTTTCAAATAGAGATGGTGGTGTCATTGGTGTAACCCCTGCGAGCTTCATGCCCTCCCCCCCTTAGCAGCAGGCTCCAATGTGGGTCAGAAACCTGTAATAAAGCAAGGGAGGCTGGGCTCTGTTTGGCTAGTCGGTGAGTTTTCCCCCTGTCTTGAAATGTCCAAAGCAGTGTGCTAAATTATTGGGGTCAGCGACTTTGCCTGCTCCCTTGATTTGTTTGAAGACACACAAGGCCCGTTTGACATTGAAGGACATTTTTCTAGCACAGGGGTCATAAATTTACAAAAAAAAAGGAGAAGAAAACGTAACCGGATCAACAGACGTGAAGGCACCCGCGGTTGTGTGATTGAACGTCCTTGATATCGAAGGAGAGCTTGAACATTTAATACCAGCATTTGGGAACGTTGTACAAGCAATCATGAGAGCAACACACCGTGATTCTTTATTTTTTAATTATTTGCATGTTAAGACAGACAGCGGGATGGCTTTATGAGGTTAAAGGTGCATTTATTTATTTCCCCTCTCTGCAAGGTGTCTACCTCGCTGAATGTTATTAAACAGACATACTCTCGGTTACAGCATTGCAGCTAATCAGCTTAATGAGGCAAAGATTGCTGCAGTAATCAGGCATCATTAGGCTTATGAGTATTTATTATCAACGGCATGGATGGAACACAGAGGTGCCACTTTCCTGGCACACAAAGGAACGGATAGCACAATCTGTTTATTAAACGCCTGCTGTCAGAGGGCCAGTACACTTCACCGATCCGGGTCATCCATCAACGCTACGTCCTGGTACGGTTAAGATAGATTTACTCTCCTTGTTGTGACCTGAACATTATACACATTTCAAAGCCGGCAAAGGATGCAAATAAAAGTTCAGGGTGTCACGTAGGGACCCCGAGGCGAGCTCATTTAGAGTGGGTGTTTGTGTATGCGAGCGTAAGTGTACATGTGTATGTGAGCGTGAGAGCCGAACTCTATTTGCGTGTCCCTGTGATGGATTCCAACCGTGTCTCATCATGTTTGCCTTTAAGCTCAGTTTCATGCTGTTTGGAACCAGTTTTGCCACAAGTCGAGAATCATACGCTTTCCTAAAACTCTCCTTGATGTTTTCTTGCTGTCTGTTTGCAAGCGATGCTATGCTTGTTAAGAGGCACATTTTCCATGTGCATCAAAGTTTACTGCTGCAGCATGATAGGGGACCATCAGTGCTCCGCTCAGGTAACAGCTGGCTTTAGAGCTGATTTCGTGCTGCTGAATAACATATTTTGTAATGTTAGCAAACAGGAGGCTTTTTTGCACTGAATATCAAAACATTTTTGCAAACCTTTTTTTTTCCTGGGTGGGAAACATATTAGCGATCCATAACAGGTCCCGTCGTTCATTTAAACACAGAACAAGTCAATAAACACTATGCTATTATTCTTTTTTAGAGTAGATGTGTTTAGATTAACAGTGCTGATGCAGTTTAAGTCATTTTTCTATTTACTGTTTCAACTGTTTTCATGTATACCATGGCTAGTTGTCACACTTCTTATGCCAATAAATATTTTTCACTGTAGGTTTATGTTTTGACAATTCCACAGATTTACCTTTTGTAATTGTAGCGGGGCATACTGTCACATTAAGTTGTCACAATGGAAAGTGCAATTAAACAGCATATTATAGGCGTTTCAGCTCATTTTAAGTTTAAGTTAAATATGATATTTAAATTTTAGTTTAAAGGACAGTTCAAAAAAACGTTCTCCCATATTGTGGAAAAAACCACTGTACAGCCATAAACGCAAAAGTAATGCAAGCCACAAGACAGAGATATAGATGAGCACCACATGAAATATGAGATCCATCATTTGCGTGACATTGCATTGAAGCATATTTGTCCTTTTGAAAACGAAAACATGGCAAATAAGTTCATATCGGACTGCAACTTTCCTGATATATTAATGGAGCCTAACACCAGATATTTAAAAAGCATTTAGCTCAAAGAGCAAAAATAGGCATTGCTGGTTGGATGTGGCATTTGCAGATAATTAAATGTGCATTTAAATCTGTCACTTATGATCAATATTAATGTTTAACTGAAGCCTACGCATGATTTTAGCTCTGTAACAGCAACCTCTTCACATTAAACCTGTCATTGCATTTAATAGGAAACAGAGAAAATACATGATGCAGAATCTAAAATTAAACGATAGGTTTAACACATTGAAGTTTCCACTCATCTGTGCAGCTGAAATATAGGTGTTTTTAATCACAAGATCAGTTTTATAAGCTTTGCTGACTTTGAGAACAATTGAAAGTGCAGTAGATTGGGATGTAGACAATACATCATATTATTCACTGAATTTCTTCATTTCTGCCTGAACTGCGCTGTGTGGCAACTACATCCTGTAAGCATATGCCAACCGTTTGGATGTGCCTTTGAATCTGCCTTTGAAATTGTGAATCCACCTAATCTTTCCTCTGGGAAAGGAACGATTAAACCAGAAAGCTCACTCTTTCATTTTCCCTGACAAATTAAAGCCAACAAATTCATCTTTTACAAAAAGTAAGGCTAGAAAATGCCATCCCCTTTCCCCAAGTGAGCGGTATACAAGTCTAAGCCCTCTCTGTCACACCGCGGCCCCGAGCCCCCAGTGGCGAAATGAAAAAGTAATTGAGATGTAAATAAAGGAGCTAGGTTCCGCGTTGTCTCCGTTAAATTGATTTTTTTGTCTGCTCGGGTAACATTCTCTCCTTGCCAGGATACCATGTTTTACACTTCTTTGCATCGGGCACAATATCAGATTGCCGGACCTGGCGACAGTCCTCTGTTTTAGAGATGGTTTCCTCCTATTAATACATGTGCTATCTGAAATCAATATTGATACTGTGCACATATAAAACTTCAATTAGTGCCCAGTGTGCTTTGTAATTTAATCATTGGATTTACAACCAGTGCAGGCGCCTGTCAGGAACAGTTTCAAATCAAATATTCATGTTACATTCTCGACTTTTGTCTGATTCGGGTAGTCTTTTTGGTATGGGAACAAATGGCTGTGATCAATGGCGAGTCTGTTAAAGTAATATTTAAAAAAAAGAAGAATAAAAAAAGACAATTCTATCATCATTCACCTGTATGACTTCAGCCTTGCATAGAACACAAAATGAGACATTTAGCAGAATGTTTAAGTTGCTCTTTTCCAAACAATTAAAGCGAATGAGGATCCCTACTGACTTTTCCTTTATGCAAAAGGGCAGTGTGGACATTCTGCTTTTGTGTTCCAGACAAGAAAGAAAATCACACAGGTTTAAAACGATATGCAGGTGAGTAGATCATATTTTATGAGTGAACTGTCCCTTTAATGGATATGACCATGCAGAGCAACCTTGTTAAAGTTTCAATTCAAACTAACCGTTTCCTTATCTTTGCAAACACTTTTACCAAGTTATTGTACAAGAAAAAAAAAAAACAAGCCAGAAAGCATTTCAGAAAGTCACTTATTGAAGAGTTCAACAAAATATCTACAAGAATCAATATTACCTTAACTAAAGATCTGAAACTGAAATGGATTTCTGGGCGTGAATCTGATGCATTGAATTAATTGATGCTACTGGCAAGGCTGATTCAGACTGCCACAAATTCAGAATCCAATGGGAAGAAAGTAACAATGTGCTGTTAGATGTTAAGGTTAGTCAGGTCATACCATGATGACTCATTTGTAGCTTAAAGGGTCCAGTAATACAAATAAAGTATGTCAATAGATACTGCAATGCATCTATGGAAGAAGATGTTGGTTCACCTTGTCTGAGTTTTGTTCAACGTTTCTTTTATCCAGTTTTGTACATTGTTCTGAAATATATAGTGAATGTCCAGCACTGAATTCAAGGCTAGTTTGATCCAAGACATACAATTCATGTAATTTTGATCAAAAATCTCCTTTCAAAACCTTTAAATGCATACCTCGGGTCTTTGATGTCAGTCACTACCGTCCTCCTCATTCATTTGTTCCTAAAGTTTGAAAAAAATACTAACTTTTACTAACAATTGCCCTGTAGAATAAAGGTGAATTACACTTATTTAGTCATCAAAGATCAAATTATTGTGGTGCGGAAATAACATACTTACACCGTTACTTACACACAGCCCATTCTCACTCCCAAGGCGTCACCTAACTGACGCCTTGGGAAGCATTTGGACATGCTTCAATATCTGACGTTAGGCGCCTTTAGCGTCTAGATGACGCCCTATCGCGTGTACCCTACCCCCACCCCACATAAACCTAACCGCGTCCTCTACTGACGCTTTCTTTAGCGTCAGTTAATGACGCCGTAGGATCGCGTCATGTAAGTGACGCTGCGCCCAAAACGTCAAATATTGAAGCATGGTCAAAGGTGACGCCTTGGGGTGAGAATGCGTTGTTACACACCTGGGGTCATTCGCGACCCTATTCAATTAAAAAAAAAAAATATATATATATATATATATATATATAAAAGAATGCCTGTTTTCTCATTCTTTTTTTTTTTTTTTTTTTTTTTTTTTTTTAATTGAATAGGGTCGCGTTTGACCCCAGGTGTGTAAGTAACGGTGTAAGTATGTTATTTCCGCACCACAATAATTGGATCTTTGATGACTGAATAAGTGTAATTCACCTTTATTCTACAGGGCAATGTCTGATAGACAATGATGAAGTGACGTTTCACTCATAGTTACCACATTCAATGAAACAAAATAATAGGAAGCATCATCAGCAAAACTTGAAATGGCTCAGTGATTTACTGCAGAGCACGAACTGAAGACAATCAAATATTAGTATCACTGTCACTTGATGGTGGATCTGATAAAGAAGCTGTCAGCGATCAAAATATTGATTAAGAAGATGTTGAAAATGATAGTTTTGACAATATTTTTGAGATCACGAAAATGAGCCAGATGCTGAATGTACTAGGAAATGAGTTCTGATGAGGATAGTGATGATGGTATAAAACATTTGCTCAAACTGAACACTTACAAGCTCCAAAAGGAAACAAATTTTACTTTATTTTATTCTTCTGTAATTGTTACTCTAATATCAGTTGAGTTTTTATGGTGACATGTAGAGTTCCATCAAATATGAGTCGCCCTGGACCCTAATATGTAAAAATAATTGGAAAAACATTAATGCATGTAAGGGCTTGTCTGAAGTATATAATCATTGGTTACCCGTAAGACTATCACATAACGTTTAGTTATGACGTGTGCTATGCACCCAGCCTAGCCGCATCAAAATTCCACTGTAAACACATGTATGATGCAAAAACTACGGATCCACGGTACAATCAGGTCCTCTAAAATAATATTTGACAGTAGAGTGAAACAAGAAAATATTTGCAGCCAACTGTCAAAGTTAGGATAGTTCTTATAAAGGGATACTCCACCCAAAAATGGAAATTCTGTCATCATTTACTCACCCTCAAGTCGAGTGTATGAAACCTGTATGAGTTTCTTTCTTCTGCTGAACTCAAAGAAGGATAGAATGGAGAATGGAAGTATGAAGTCTGCCATAGTCAGGCTACCAATTCTCACTATTAACTGTTGCTTCTTAGCATTTTACTAGGATATTGGCAGTTTAGTCATTCTTATGAAACACATATTAATGCCGTATTCTGGATGACCATATTTTATATCCCTACCCAATAACTAAACTTAGCCACTACCACCTAGTAACTATTAATAAATAGCAATTAGGAGTTTATGAGGCAAAAGTCGTGGTTAATAGTAGAACCTAATCTAAACGGTGACACTTTTTAGCATTCTGTTGGATTCATGTCAGGGTCTATTTTATAAGATAGATAAATATACATTTCTTTGTTTCAGACAACCAGACAAAAAAGTGTGTATCATGTATTGTTTATATAGTGCCCAGAAGTGCATCTTCTGTACAGTATTTCCAACTAATGCACATGTGACAAATGTGGAGGAATCTCCCTGATGGCATAAAGAACATAACAACGGCATTCATTAATCTCTACCAGTAATCAGGCCTCAATTTATTGTTATTTCAAATCAATATAGCTGAACATTAGCGCTGCCAAGCCACTCGTATTGATTTTATGGTAAATGGCTATAATTAAAGCAGCTAGCATGGCTTTATCAAGTAACATCCTGAACAGCTCAGAGCTCTAATAGAGCAGTGTTAATTAACATTATCTAATCAATTGACCAATGACCTGAGTGGGAAATCTTTTGAACTTGGACACAGCAGAAACATGACAATTCTATCTGCAACCCCTGGTGACGTCTCTGGGTTGTTGAAAGGCAATTTGCCACCCATGTCACACCAACCTCTCTTACTTCGACTGTTAAGTGTGTGGTTTGTCACCATGCTGGTAAAGAGACTCCCTTGACATCGCACTGACCGCTAGCATCCCATGAGCAGTGCAAAGGAACTGATGCAAGATTAGTCTGTGACTGGTGGACAGCTGAAGACAACCTGACATGAACACATGTACTCATTTGCTATTTTTGAAACATAAATAAATAAATTAATATCTTTTTTGATTTTACCATCTGTTACAGTATGAGCCAACTACTATATATATATATATATATATATATATATATATATATATATATATATATATATATATATATATATATATATATATATATATATATATATATATATATATATATATATTTCTTGTTGAATATATTTGAAATGTATTTGATTATGGAAGAAAAATGTTATTTAAATCATATTTTTTGCTTTCATAGAGGTGTAAGAAGTTATAAATCATAATACATTGCTGAATTTGAATGTTAATTTGCATATGTTGTATAAGGAAAGTTCTCATAACTTTGGCCAACATTCTGGCAAGTTTCTCTTAAAGTTATGAACAAACGTTCATCTAGTAACATTACTAGAATTTTTGTTAAAATTTATATGGTTTTTAATAATGTTCTCATAGCTTTAAATGTTAAATGTCTGCAGAATTTAATGAATGGAATATTTCCTTAATGATTGCTAACTAAGAAAAAAGTTTTTAAATTATATATAAAAAAAAATAAAAATAAAAAAAACTGGACGTTTTTGAATGTTGTTTTCATAACGTATTGGGAATATAATTTTGTTAGCTGGGTGAATTTACAGCAATACATTTATATATATATATATATATATATATATATATATATATATATATATATACATATATATATATATATATATATATATATATATATATATACAGTATATATATATATATATATATATATATATATATATATATATATATATGTGTGTGTAACTGTTTTGTAAATCTGTCTAAGAACCAGATGGGACTTGATTTTTTATATAAATGAAACATAAAGACGACCCCACCCCCACCCCCATCACATTAGCATACATATAAATAAACATCTATCTATGTTGTTGTGTGTGCCTTTAAAAATCACAAAGAACAAAAAATAAACATACTTGGTGAGTTGGCATCCATTTTTCCAATTTCAACCAAATATTGACCTGGCAGAACTTTAAAGTTCACCATTCTGCCCTTAACATTGGTGATACATACAGTGAATAAAGGCAATCAATAATTCTCAGCACACAGTCTTCATCGCCATTAGCAACATTCACAAGTTTTAAGAGAGAAAACACACACACACACACACACTCCAGTGGGATCATGTCTAGGCTGAACTTGCACATGTGAAAGACGAGTTTCTCTCGACGAGCATGCTCCATATCTGTGGATTTCTCTGGCACTACAGCAGCCATATGCAAGAAACTCCTTGAGGTTGTCCGCAGTAAAAGTTAATGGAGCTCAACGAAAAGTCATTCAAGGACCTGAAATTAGCCCATTCAAGTGGAAAAGTATTTGACTGATATTTTATTGCTGGGAATGAGTGTGTGGAAACCAAGAGGCACAACAGTGCCTTGTGAATAGAAAAGTTCCGCCTCACAGCAAATAATCTGTGGTATGAAAATGACTTTTATGAGCAGAATGACATGCTACTGTTGAAATACAAGTGTAAATCAGCTCAGCTTTTATGAGGAAATGATTTAGCTTGAATAAGGGCATCTTCAAAGTCAATCTGTGATATTTTACAGAAACCTTATTTTTGCTTTTAGTACATCAAATAATTTAGTTTAATTAAGTGTTTGTTGACTCATTGACTCATTGATCGAGTAGTAGCGGTTAACAGCTCACTGAAGTGGAAGATTATAAGTGGATAAAAAAAATGGTAACACTTCACAATAAGTCAAGGTTGGTTAATGTATTGGCTAACTATGAGCAACACGTTTATTACAGTTATTTTATCTTTGTTAGCATTAATAAAATACAACTGCTCATAGTTTGTCAAATTCTCAAAATAATATGGAAAGATATTTAACTTTTGATTTCAATAAAGTATTAGTAAATGTTGAAATTAACTTTAACCAAGATTCATAAATGCATTAGAAGTATTTTTTAGTGTTGCCTCATAACCAGTGTAGTCAACTAATGCTAATAAATGCACCTTGTAAACTGTTAAAGGAATAATTATGCAAATGTTGATCTGTTTCTCAAAAAAAGTAATTGCATGACCTCAGAAGATGTCTATCATCACACGCAAGAGATATCAAACGTTTTATTGAAGTTTAAAAGCTTCTGTTTCTGTTACTGTAATCGTAAAGAAAAGAGCAACAAGTACATTCATCACAGCATCTCATTTTCTGTTCCACAGAAGAAATAAAGAAATTAGGGTGAGTAAATAATGACAGGATTCAATTTTTTGGCAAACTGCTGTACTGCACCTTTTTAAATAAAACATTATACCAATCATGAATGGGAGCGCTGCTTTATTGCTACTGATTCACTGAGCTTCTTGTTTAGGTTTAATTAGTACAGAGAACTGACAGACTACAGCTTCCAATGCCTTGATGTTCTGTCTCGCCTTTGGCATCACTGACCACATAATCATTGGCTGGCACAACTGGGACAGGCTTGATTTTCAAAGGCTTTCGCTCCACTGATTCGCTGTGCATCCGTAAGATTGATCACAGTGGTTTATCAAAAACAACATGTGTTTCATCCCCCTTGGATTGAGGGGAGGGAGAAGGTGGAAGCTGAAACGGGTTCCGTCCCTATATTGCCCCTCCCAGCAGAAGTGCCACAAACACCAGAATGACAGAGGGAGATTTTGACAGCTCAAGTGTGTCAGCCCATCATGACTCGCCTGTGGCACTTTTGATTAAAGGAGAAACAGATACTATCAGCTGTTGCCACAGAAAGAGCTAAATAACTACGGCCTAACATTCTTCGGGTCTTCAACTCAATTAATCTTTTTTTTTTTTTTTTTCTTATCTGTCAGCACTTCCTGGAAACTGTCAATATTTTATAATATGTTTGTGTTGGTAAAACAGCCCAAGGAAACAAAAAAATACATGCATACTCTTCTGCATACAGTATATCCAACGCATCAGAGAGATCACAATGAAACTTTGACAGAGCAAAGGGTGCACCTCGCTGTAAAGAGTGTTGCATAATTAAATGTTAATTACATTTATGTAAGAAGTTCACTGATATGTGGGCATGATTAAAAGTATGTCTTCAATAACAAGCAATATTTATATGATTTAAAAAAAAAAAAAATAACATGATTTATAAGCTAAAGGGGCAGTTATCAGCAGTGCAACCGATCAGATTATGACAAAATAATCGAAAAACTGATGTCATGTGAAAAGTCAAATTAGCTTTCCCACTCTTGCAAAGAGAGGTAGGTTATGCGGTGTGGAGAGACATCATCATTTGGAACATGAACAGACAGGTTCCAATTTTAAAGAATGCAATGCAATTATTATAAACTTTCTGAGCGTGTGTGGGATATCCGAGTACTTTCCAAGAAGGGGTGCCACTGATTTACAAATATTGCGATAAATTGAGGCGGTAGCCAATGACAGCAATGACAGCTGCAAGATTATGTATCGGTATACAAATATGTACAAACATAGTATATATTTGAAAACTTGTTAAACAAATACTGCTACAACCCTAGTGTTTGAAGAAATACTGCTGTTTTTTTTTTTCTTCCTCCGTGCAGATTCCACTTGATGGCTGTCCCGAGACCCATACACACCGACCTCCTCACTTGCGTATGAAGCCACAGTGTTCCAGAAAACAACTAGACCCACTTCCGAACCAACTATCACTAAAGAAAAAAAATACACAATGCAGAGATCACGGAGCCTTTAGTCATCCACCAACATGATCAAGATTCATACTACTAACCATCATGAACATCGCACAAAGTCTGGACTCCAGAAACAACATATTCTGGAGGAAAAAAAGGTCACAAGTAAGGTCTCTCGTAAGAGACCGACACCCGCTTTCTAAAGCCTAGTTCACACTACATGACTTGTGCGGTTCACACTACATGACTTGCTCTCAGTGAAATCAGGAGTGTTCAAGTTGTTTAGCTGTTCACACAACACAACGTGATTGATACACAACAGGAGGTAACTCACTACACGAGTTGACAACGCACAACATAGAGATACAACCACGATCGGATGATAAGAGCAAATCATTTTTGACTCTAATGAGAGCTGTTTAGTACTATGGTACGATCAACTTTGTCACCCTCTTGTCTACAAACCACGTTTTGTCATGAAAAACCAGCAATAAAACGAACCAGAAATGACCAGCCCGTTCTCATCCTTTAACGTCATATAGAACGCTATATCCAAAAACGGCGCTATACCACGCACATGGCACCCTTTATCGTTAATATAACACGCAAACCCAAGACGTCATAAATCCTTTAGCGTGAATATGACACGCAGACCCTACCCCACACTTAAACTTAGCCCTCACAGCGCTTGTTATATTAATGATAACGGGTGCCATGTGCGTAGTATAGCGCCGTTTTTGCATATGGTTCTATATGACGTTAAAGGATGAGAATGCGTTGAAATGACGCGAAACAGTGTGTGCGCCTATACCCAGCGAAGAAGAGAACACACCACGTGAATATGGACGTCAAACAGATCAACACTGTTGCTGCAGACTGTTTGTGCAATGATCTGCTCTGAGAAAAAAAATCGCGCGACGGCTCTTGATATCTAGCAGGCTAGATATTTTTCTGGGCTCGGCGACGCGTCTGCAAGGCGTCTGCGAGCGTTTTCGCTGTGTTGTTGGCTCTTTCATACTAACAGATTGGCAAGCGTTCATCGTCCGCTAATCCCCCGCGATTTGCACGCGATAACACCCTGACCTGTCGGCGAGCTCAACGATTTGCAAACTGGGCATAAATCGGGCTTAAAATCCTCTAGTGTGAACTTGGCTTAACATAACCTCAGTTCTCTCTAGAAGAAGGAACGAGTGTTGTGTAACCCCGCTGTGTTACAGTGCTGTGTTCTGATTTCACTTCAGCACGAAAAACCAAAGAACACCCTATCTGGACTCCACCCTATTAGCCACTCCTATTTTGGCGGGACTTGATGCGCGAGGGCGCCCGTGGCCTCATAGGTTGTAGCATTTGCCGCAGAGCAACCAATAGGCAAGCGAGTTGCCTCACCTTGGTCTGCTCCAGCCCGTTCTCATCCCAAGGCATCATATACACCGCTTTTGCAAAAGCGTATACATCCAACGCACATGGCACCCTTTAATATGAGACGCAGATATGTATGGGTCAGAAGGTGCCTTCTTGTGGTCTAACCCTAACCCTACCCCAGACCTAAACCTACCCATACTCTGTGCGTGTTACAGTATATTGACGCTAAAGGGTGCCATGTGCATTGGATGTCTACGCTTTGCCAAAATTGTCGTATATGTGACACCTTGGGAGTGGGATGTGTTGTCTGCTCTGTGCAGCAATACATTTGAATTAATGAAAAATTAAAGGATACTTTTTTTTGGGGGTTCAGTATTCTCGAGAAAAGGGATTTCCTCGTAGCATAAGCAAGCTTAGGCAACACTCGTTCCCTCTTCTAGAGAAAACCAAGGTTACGCTAGTAACCGAGTGTCGTTTCCAGGTTTCCAATTCGTCCATAGAGTGACGCTGAGGGGCTTCTTCATTGTGACGCCGTGGACACTTGACCATGCTTCAGTTTTTGATGCCTTGGTAGTTAGACATTAAACATTCTGTCACAATACTGTTTTTAAGAAGAGATGTCTGTGTGAATATAAATAGTTTTTTCATCATCTTAAATTATCCTTGTACTCAAGAATCAAAACAAATCATGGGCTCATTTATACTAATTCTGTTTTAAAGACTGTACAACTAAAGCAAAGCCTTTCGGTTTCACATATTAGTGTGGTTTGTTGTGTACAGAAAACATAGGCATACCAATGGGAGGTCCCACTGTGAACCAGAGATGCAACTGTTTTCAATATTCAGAAGATGGTGCTATTTGTTTATGTATGCAGGCATTGTATGAACTTGCATTCACACCAATCTGAACATTCAATGTGCTACTGCTTCAGATATTGCCTTTGCAAAATACTGAAATATCACAGATGGAAAACCTATAGAATAACGCAGTCTATGCATTTGTGTACAACGTAATAGAGACTGGACAAAAAAAAAAGCTCTGCTTTTTATAATATTGATTCGTTATATCGTAAACAAGTTCTATTAAATGTATAGACAAGGGGAACATAATTGAATTAGTTTGCATGATAAATGGTCAGCTGTCTCAAGCCATTTTATTCAACTGGTTAGCTGGCATTTTCTCTAAATTCAAGTTGACTTTGATTAGACAGTCTTGGCCCATCCTGTTAGTAGCCATGTACTTGAAGGTCATGTAAGTATATAGAATAATAATGTAATTATGCAGACTCAGCCCCTGAAAGGCCTGACATGTTATATGCAATTAAAGCTCAAGATGTGCGCCTACAAAATAGCCACGCATTTTGATCCAGGCTTGAAGGGCACCACAGGATCCCGGTTTAATCGTCTGGTAAGAATGCAGAAGTGGAGAATTTGATGATACCAGTTGTTAAGTGGATCTTTGTACTCAATGTATTCATGCCACTTTAGATGCAATATATTATGCCAGTTATACTGTGATGGCTGCTCAAGATCAGTGCTGAATTTGTGAACACAAAGCCCTGTCCGATGTTTAGAGGTGATATGGTGATACTATAAATACAAAAATATATGCTGTTAATGAGTAATTCATCATGGTGTCTTTGCAAATTATGGATCAGCCATTTCTTTGAACGTCCATATGCAGTAGATAACATTTAAAGCATTTTTTTTACCCACTTTTTTTATTATTATTATTTTTTTATTAAGGCATACAGTTGCCCAATACTTCTTTGGAAGCTTAGGGCACACACAAAAAATTGTTTTTAAATTAGACAAACAAAATAAGTAAATAAATAATTGAAGTGGTATCTTTTAGGAGTGCACTTACGTAAATAAATAATATATGAACTTTTTTTGATTGTGTCCGTTGTCCATTTTTAAAGGGATCGTTCACCCAAAAATGAAAATTCGATAACACTTTGTTTTGATGGTCCCTTTTGAACATCATGTTGACTATTAGCAACTTTGCAACTACATGTCAGTAGACACATCAGTAGACTGTCTACTTAATATCTGCCAACTCTTTATTGTGATGCTCCTCCAACAGACAATCTACTGACTATAACTTTGCAACTACATGTCAACTTATACTTTTACTGTCAACTTTTCACTTTTACTAACTCTATGAAACTTCTCTTCTTGCTCATTTTTTTTCCTCCTCTGTCAGTTGCGCACGAATGATCTATGCATGCACGAGGTGTCTAGATTATGCGCATGACTTAAACACTGAAAGACACAGCAGCGTAGGTGGGAGTTATATTGATCATGAAATCATAATTTTCTTGTCTTTAATTATACATTCATTCATATTAATTCATTCCTTAATGTCACTTAAGTCATCTAAAAAATATTTTTCGACTCGATTGGGGGGCCCCCTGGTGGCCAAGGGGCCCCAAGCAGCCGCTTAGTTCGCTTAAGCCTCAGGCCGGCCCTGCCTTCCAGTCTACTAATACTCAACTAACACTCTACTAAGTGAGAGTTAGTAGAAATTTAGGTGCAACATTACTTATAGTCAACTGGATGTGTTAAAGGGACCATCCAAATAAAGTGAAACCAAAAATCTGTCAGTGAAATCTGTCAGTAATTACTCACCCTTGTGTTGTTTCAACCCCGTACGACTTTCGTTCATCTTCGGAACACAAATTAAGATATTTTTGATTAAATTTGAGAGCTGGCTCCTCCATAGGCTCTTAAGGGATTGAAACTAGCCAGCCCAGAAAAGTTATTAAAGACATCGTTAAAATAGTCCAAGTGATTTATAAGCTCTGTTGACGACATCATCATTTCACAGTCATAGTCACCAAATCACTTTTCTCTTGGCTTTATTTGTTATAACAATTGTGCCTCATAAACACACAGGTAAAGCGGCCAGAGTAAACATAATGTCAAGGGCAAGAGCCCAACTAAAGCCAATACTTATCACCATCATGGTGACTACAAACTAAACAATAATTCACCACATCTAATCTTCTGTTCATTCTCAAAAAAGAACTTCTGATTATGACAGAAATAAAGTCAGTCTGGTTAAGTAATAAGTGAGGCTGGTATGCTGTTTGTTGAGTTGTGTAGGCCTCCTTTGCTGAGATCATGAGAGATTGAATGTCTTATTTTCTCTTCAGTTGATTTCATCTAAGGCTGTGGCTGGAAGTCAAGTAAATTTGACTTAGATTTTACAGTAAATTACAAACAAAATAAGTTATTTTTCTGTGAATGTATTTATGTGAACTCAATGAATGCTCAGGAGAGTAAATTCACAGCTGCTCTTGTTTTTCTGCTTTTAAATGTGCGCTGTATTTTGGAGTTTAATCGTAGTAAGTTGCTGTAAATTTTAGAGTAATTATTTAAGTTTAGGGGTAGAGATAGGATTTGGAAAATATTTTCAAATCAGAATGTTGTTCCAGGGTCAGTAAAATATGTTGCTCGAGGAAAATTTCTTGACAAAATCCTAGCAACCCAAAGGCACCATAAGATGATGTCTAATTAGTTTTAGAAATAACTAATTGAGTATTCAGAGACTGCTTATTTCTCTGAAGAAATAGAGTCATAAATTGAGTTTGGGGGAGGGGAATTTTATAAATAAATCAACTCCTTATAACTGCTCCATCAGATATTCTTATCTCATCCTAGACAGTGATACATCTATGCCGTTTTCTAAAAATGTACCAGATAGAAGCATCTTAGTAGAAGGAATGTTTTACCATCACTGTATCCGGATTCCATTCATACCTTTGTCAGCTTTTGGAAACAGACTATGTGAACTTGAGGTGACCTGATACCCAACAGCATAATTTGATTGCAGATACCAACAATTTATGGAATTTCAAATGTGACAAAAGTCTCTAAGTCCTTTTTTTTTAAATCAGAGAATTTGTAGTAAGCAATCAACAGTATTTAACAGAAAATTAATCTTTGAAGATCGAAAGTTATTTCACACTCTTTTAAAAATAAATACACTGTAAAAAGTTGGTCTATTTATTATTTGTTTTCTATCAGATTCCAAAGTTCGTGATTTCCCGCCTGGCAGGCATTAAATAGCTGAAGACAGCTCCTTCATGACACAGAAAGAGAATAATTCATATTATCACAGAGATGTATTGACTGTTCTCATTTGATGCAAGTCTGTGGTAGCAGCCTGTCTCTGCCTGTCATATATGACTGGTTTTATTACCTGTAAATCATGCTGCAGTGGCCCCCCGTGGGTTTTGGTACAGCACAAAGGGCGGAGTGCAAGTTAACTGACATCTAATCTGCACAAAGAGAGAGCAGGAGCTTATTTGAATCCCCGTTCAGTGACAGCGTGAGACTGGAGAATTCTCTATCTCTGACAGAGAAATGTGATCTTAAGAACAGTCATTCTGACTCCATGCAAATATTGAAATGAAAATGGGCCAAAATTCAAACCTCCCCGTCTTTTCCTCCGTGGGTGAGGTAAAACCCCTGCTATGATGTCCCTGTATTTTTCTGATTACAATAGGCAGAATCACTTGGACCAACACAATTCTCTATGCCGACAAGTCTCCTGCAGATAATTTTCTCGCCTGCCTTTGTGTACACATTGCTCTTTTCTGCCTCCAATAAAATTTAATCAGCCTAGGCCTCCTCTCTCACATGTGAAATGGTCAGTGGAATTGGAACACGAGCTACAAAACCCGGCCTCGATTAATTCATCCCTCCAACTCTACCTCACGGCTCGTTGCAATATTTGTTGTTGCTTAAAGGTAGACAGCTGGATGTTAAGTCAGGGAATATCCCAGAGTCTAAACAAAGGTTGTTTTCACACACAATAGACCTTTTATCTCTTCACGCAAGCCCTCCACCACTGACAGACTTGTTACGATAACAACATGGCTCCTCCAAGGCATGTTGTCCACTGAATATTGCATTCAATTTGAAATTCACCAGAGACATCCCTTTAACCAACTTTATATGTCACACCTAAGCGGTGGAAAGAGTTTCATGCATTAATTTGTTTTGATTAAAAGGGAAATACTAACAAAAAAAAAAACAGGTTTTCTTTGCAAAGAAATTCACATTCACACGGCAACTTTGCTGATATTTGTATTCAGTCTGGCTTGCATAAATTTGGCCTAACTCATTTAATGTTTGAATCCTACCAAAGAGTCCTGGGGGGCTGTATCTCAAAGAGGGTAAGTGTTAGAAAATCACTTACTGGTTTTGCAAGTGTTGTGTTGCTCTGATCTTGTGTTTACTTTAATGTTATTTTCTGTTTTGCACCAGGTTTTATAGTACCTTTAGTTTTTCTTGTTAATCAGTTCCTAATTGTTTCCAGGTATGTCTTGTTTACCAATCAACCACCATAGATCTGTGTTTCCATTGTTTCGTCATCAGTAGTTGTTTTCTGAATATGTACCTGTTCTTTTTCTTTTTTTCTTTTCTCTGGCTTTGTTTGTTTTCTTTTTTGAATTATTATTATTATTATTATTACATCAAATTGCACATGGGTCACCATGTCTGCCAATTCCTTTCCTGACTGATCTGTTACAAAATGACTGACCAAAAAAGGATCCAGCAGTGAGACTAATTCGTCTTCATCAAGGTGGCTGTACCCTTGAGGATCATAAGACTTTTTGGACATTGCATATATTACAGACCTCCCAGATTTCATTCTAATAGACTTCCACTGCCATGAATTTAACAAACAGCTACACTCATTTGTGATTGTCCTCAAGGGTTGCTTGGTGATTTTATTGATTACACCCTACTACTAAGTGGTTTCCCCTTCACCGAGGAAGACCCTTCCCCTATAGGGCTATGTTTCTAAAGTTCTGGAGGCTGCAGAGTTTGACCCACTACAGATTTATATGTTTCCAAGTCTGATGACCTAAACTCACAATGCTTCTGAGTCCGGTGGTCCCACACCAGTCATGGCCCCCCACACTAGAGTCTCCAGCTGTTTTGGCCATCATGGCCACCACGCCAGAGTCTCCAGCCATCATGGCCAGCATGGAGTCTTCAGTCACCACGACCGGCATATTCATATTGATTCCTATAATCGTATTCATAATTCATATTGTATTTTGCTGACAATGTACACTTCATACACCATCATGCACATGTATTAAAAAGGAAAAACTGAAATAAGTACATTGCATAAGTCCACAGTTTGTAGTGTGTGTGGGTGTGTGTCAATCACTACTCACCACTCCTAATGTGTGTGCACTTACTTAAATGGATTAAATGCATGGAACAAATTCCGAGTATGGGTTATCATATTTGGCCTTCACATGTCACTTTACTTTACAGTTATTTGGGGTATGATGTGACAAGCTTAGCACACATTTGCTGATTTTCTGTCACTCTTCTCCTGAGATCCACTCAAGCAGGTTGTAGAGTGGGACAGTCAGTGGACAGACTTTTTCAGGTTTTTCCAGAGACGTTCATGTGGGTTCAATCCCAGGTTCTGGCAGGGCCACCCAATGCCATTTACAGTAACACAGTCTCATCCCAAAAAGTCATATAACTGACGTCTTGGGACGTCTTTTGACCATACATCAATATCCGCCTTTTTAGGGCCCCCTTAAACGTCGGTAGATGGCGATCCCGGGCCCTCATACAACTGACGCTTTACCTTTAACGTCAGTTAGGTGACGGGTTAGGTTTAGGGTTAGGTTTAGGTCTGGGGTAGAGTTAGGATCCCATAACCTCATCTACCGACGTTTAAGGGGGCCCTAACAAGGCGAATATTGACGTATGGTCAAAAGACGTCCCAAAACGTCAGTTATATGACGTCTTGGGATGAGACCGGGTTGTTTACAGAGGTAGAGCTTTCCTTCTACTCTGAAGAGTCCCCCTGTGCCTGCTGCTGAAAAACACCCACACATGATGATGATGCTACCACCACACTTTACTGTTGGGATGGTATTGTGCAGGTGATAAGCAGTGTGTGGTTTTCTGCAGGTTTCTCATAGTCTGAGAAAGTGCTTTGTTGTTGTTGAAAATTCCAAGTGGGTTTTCATGTGTCTTCACTGAGCAGAAGCTTGAATCAGGCCACATAAAGCCCAAGATTGGTGGAGTGTTGCAGTGATGTTTGTCCATTGTTAATTTCCCCCATCTCCATGATCATTGAGCTCAACCAGACCATCAGCTTCTTGGTCACCCCTCTAACCTGAGCCTTTCTCCATCAATTGCTCAGTTTGGCCAGGAGGCCAGCTCTAGGAAGAGTCCTGATTGTTCCAAACTTCTTCCATTAAGGATTATAGATGCTACATGCTTTTGTGAACCTTCAATAAAGCAGTTTTTTTTTGTAGTCTTTCCCAGACCTCAGTCTCGACGCACATTTTAACCTCATCTCTGATATGCATCTTGTTGTATACATACAGTGTACAGAATGTTGTTCAAAAGTTTGAAGTTGGAATTATTATTATTTTTTTAAAGAAATTAATATTTTTATTAGCAAGGAGTTGGATTTAATTACAGGAGTGAATTACAATTTAACAAAAATGCAATCTTATTTTACAATAGTACTGTTTTAACTGTATCAAATTAATCTAGCCTTATAATAAACATTGCAAAATCTCACCAACCCCAATCTTTTGAACAGTAGTGGTGTGGCGAGCAGGGCGAGGCAGAGGGCCATGAGAGAATGGCGTGATTGATAATGACTGACACAAAGCACCGGTTTCGTATCTCACAGAGGAGCGGAATCATGAAAGGAGGTGGGTGGGCAGTGAAGGACGAGAGAGGACCAGGCCTGGATTTTATGTTGTATTTTGTTTTATGTTGTATTATGTGTGTGCACGGAAGTCATCTGGCAGTTGTGCCGCCTTTACTCTCATTTTGTATTTGTTTATTTTATTAATAATCTTTGAGAACATTCACAGGTTCCCGCTACTTCCTTTCCGTAACAACAAACCATGTTACAAGTGGTTACAAACATTGTAAGTTAGTTTTCTCCCATGCTAAATCAAACCCACATATCATATTGCAGACTATTTCATTTATTTGTTAACTTTAAAATATTGCAGTCTGGCCACACATTTACGTTTTTTTAAATGAAATAACTATTTAGTGTTGCTTCAATGCATGGCTTATCAATGGTTCCATATTCATCATAGCTCTAATTTTGGTAAGATCCTAAAAATTATCATAAAGACTTTCGCTATGACAACATGAAAAGCAACATTGCATAGTTTTAACGATGATCTTATTTTAGAAAGAGCCTTGCTACAACGAGTGTCCATCACTCTCCCCTTATTTCCCCTCTGCTGCGCTGTCATCCCATAGACATTAATATTTACTCATCATAATTAAATATTAACCTTGATTGGGCTGCCTTCTTCTTAAAATTAGAGCACTGATATTGAAATTGCAGCAAGACAATTTAAGTGATTTTCTTGAGTGAATGTACAGCGTTATTAGGTGCCCAAAAGCATGTTATTTTAGAGTGATGGTAACTGATCAAGCTCACTGTATTTGTTTTTGGGTGTTTTTTGATAATTACAGCTTCCTGTAATGGATTATTAATGCGTGAGAGCAGAAAATGACTGTTTTTTTTGCCTGGCCAAGCTAACATTAGAATCATTTGGCCAGGCAGTGTAAGAATGGATTTGAGCCGAAGTGACACATTCCGCAGGAGCTCTGGATGTTGTATACAGAATTGATTGGATAAATATGGCCCAAAGAGTTGTGCAATTTGCAATGTGATACATTTTCAGAGGCTGAATCAATATCTTGTCTTGAAAGCATTGGTGAATATATCAAAGCAAATTAGAGATTAAGACCACCAAGGTAATGTGAGTGATAAAGTGTACATGCAGACACACACACACACACACGCACACATGGAAAGTGAGACAAAAACAAACACACTTTTTTTTATACTTGCAACAATTTACATTCATTTGTCCTGCATCCAAAGAATAGCCAATATGGTTATGGTTATAATCACAAACCATGATCACAATCAAACCTCCATATTCAGCTAAGTTCAAAGAAAATGTATGGTTTGTTCAGTTCTGAATTCTCAAATAACACACACATCTACATCTACAGTATATCTATATATGAAGAGCTCTTTTCCAAAACGCCATACACGCCATTTAAAAAAAAAATGAGTTTGTCGTAATTTCACTTAAATGGCAATGAAGATTACCTATTAATTGTCATTTAAGTGAAATTACTGAACTTAAATATACAAGTTTGATAAAAATGGTCATTTTAGAAGAAAATTTCAAATGGCATTTAGAGGCTTTTGCATCTGAACTCTTCATATATATATATATATTACACACACACAATACAGACCATTAATCACACGCAGAGAAAGAAAATAGCCCAAATAAAATGTTCCTGTGCATACAACCACAAAACAATCAAAATATGATAACTGTGCACCGGCACATTTAACATGCTAAAATGGACGAGATAATAGATTAAAGTTTCTAGATTCTGGAGGTTGGGTAGCTTTAGAGAGAACCTTAATGCACTGTAGGGGACGATTGAAATTTAATAATCAGCAACACCGAGGTAAGCATCTCGCTCAATAAAGCAGTTGTGGTTTCTGGTAATGGCTACTTTCATGGCACTTCATGGCTTGAACACAATTCCCATTGTCTCTAATTGCACAGTCGAGAGAAAACCCGGGACTAAAGTGAACAGTTCAGCCTGGATGTTATAAAAGTATAATGTCTTAAGCCATATATTTTCAGAGAGCTTGAAAGCAGAATCTGTGAGATATAATAATTATTTAGACAGCCTCTGCCTTATGCATTTGAAGAATTTCCCTCACAGAGCCATTACTTCATATTGTATCTTACCTATGGTCATGTAAAAGCAACCAGGCCTCTCAAGGACTGCTTCTTGCACCTTCTTCCCCTAAATAAATAAGTATTCCCTCGGACAAAAAAAGCATTATTCAGGAAGTAGCTTTCAAGTAGACTTGTGGCAGTGACTGCAGTTGAAATCTATCACTTTAAAAATGTATGTGTTAAATAAAAGTTTTTCCATTACCCTTGCTTAAACTGTCTTTTTCACCTTATTTCCACCCTTATGAACTTTGGTCAGACTAAACTAGGTGATCCCTGGACTAAGTGTGAATATACACTAATGCTATAATTAGGTTAAAGTCTAGAAGTCAAATCTAGCAAGTCTCTCTCAAATTTATGAACAAATGTTCATCCAGTAACATTAATAGAACATTCATTCAAAGTTAACTGGTCTTTAATAATGTCCTCAAAAGTTTAGCAAAAAAATGTTATTTATACATTGTTCATGTTTTTTTTTTTCAGCCTTTTCAAGTTATAGTTTATTCATAACGCTTTTTAAATGTTACTTCTTGTTTCAAAATGTCCCATAATTTTTAAAAACATTTTATAAACTAGTTTTGAACATTTAGATACATTCAACATTAGCAAAGTGTTCTTAGAACATATTTTCTAAGGTGGGATAATGCAATTTTGCCTTCAAGTGCGTTTAACTGTGTGGGGCTTCTGCAATATTTGTATATACTGCCGGTTCATTAAAATGTCTATGTATCAAAACTAATGTATGTGAATCGTGTCAATGGCTACGGTCACACTGCAGGGCTTAATGCTCAATTCCGATTTTTTGAAAAAATTCGATTTTTTTTGCAAGGCCGTTCACATTTCCAATTAAATGCGACCTTTTGTGATCTCCTGTGTGAACGTGAAATGACCCAGAAGTGACCCGCATGCCCAGAAGAGTAATCAACGGTCAACGACGTCATTGCCACAGCCCATATACAAACACAGAGAATAATTATTTTATCGACGGGCAAAGTTTGCACATAAATGTAAGATTTTTCCGATCCTCACCGACCTCGTCATAAAACCCGTTTAATTGATGGTGCGTGTCCTCGGCGCTCCTTGCTTTTTGTCACCGGCGGCCGCGGTGCGACACTGGTGGCTGGTGTTGCCAGATTGGGTATTTTTTCGCTACATTTTAAGGCATGTATACATCTGTTTTAGCCAGGTTTTCGCCTGGAAGGCTCTATAGAAATCTGGCACCCTACTGTACGAAGTTATACTGACAGAGAGCACACGTTCACAGACACCAGAATGAACGTGTTCACAGTAATGTTTATCAGTTAGTAATACAGTATGTTTATGCACTATCGTTCATTGAACGCGTTCAGGCACAACACTGGGGAAGAGACACGTCTGCAGTGGCCCATAACAGTGGAAGAAACGCGTTGGAGTTAGCGTGTTGGTTGGCTACAGGTGCGTGCAATGACGTGCGGGTCGGATATATGTGACCTGGCCGTTCAGATTGAAGTCGCATTTCAAAAGATCGGATACATATCGGATTTGGACCACATACCCAAGTGGCCTGGGTCGCATTTGAAAAGATCGGATCTGTGTCGTTCAGACTGTCATGAAAAAATCAGATACAGGTCGCATAGGGGCAAAAAAATCGGAATTAGGTCGTTTCAGCCTGCAGTGTGAACGTAGCCAATGTGACAATCCCAAAGGTCCCTGTTGATTACACGCCACACAAACAAAAGTGATACCCTCCCCAAACAAAAGGAAATCCACATCCCATTGACTAGGGTGGTGTAAATTAACCATTTGAAAGAGTCAGTAACAATAGGTTTCTGTCAGCCGATAGAGAATAAAAATGTCAGTCCTGTCAGTAAGCACATTGTCCAAAGTTCTCAAGCTCTTGACAGGAACATGGTTTGACAATTTGAAAGAAAGGCTCTATTGCTTCCATTATTTAAATATTTTAGCAATGAATCTCAGAGTAAGACACAACCATCTGCGAATGAAAAAAAGACAACCGAACACATGGCACTTCAACAAGTGCTGAATTCTCTTAAACATTTATGTGCATTATTTCCACTCGGGGGAATTTTATTTCTTATTAATATATTTGAATGATGCAACATAGAGCAAATTCAGCTGAGTGAATATTTCATTAATTAAGACCTAACAGTACAAAGCAAGCAGTAACATCATTTGCAACTGATTTAGTCCTCAGATGTAAATCGCTTTTGGATAAAAGTGTCTGCTAAATGACTAAATGTAAATGCAACTTATCTGACTCTAAATGGCTACTAAAGTGATCAAATTGTCATTTTGTTTTTTGAAGAGGGACTGTGAATTACTGGAAGCAGATGGGTAAGACACATAACAAGGGAAGAAATTGAGATAATTCACAATATTTTAAGTCATTTGACAGTATTAATAATTGTCTTTCCGTGAAGCAGCACACATGCATATCTGCCCTAATTTTGTTAAGAAAAACAAAATGCCATTAGGTTTGCCTCAGAGAGTAAATGCGAGGGCTTGTCTGATTTGAAATTTTTGCATAAGTATCACCTCTAGGATAATTTGAAATGGTTTACTCATTAGGAGCAACAAATCACTTAAACTGTAGATTAATGAATTGATGCTGTTAAGATGGGGATTGATTTTGAGATTTAATTTAGAAGAGTAATTCCATATATAACATAGTAAGGGTGATAGTTTGAACGTGCTGAGAACAAAGATTTGAATTATATGGTATGTATATAGAATACATGTTTATATATTTTGTTAAATATGAGCAGAATAGAGCAGATCCACTTTTGCAAAATTGCCACTTATGACAATAACGATTAAAAACACTTAAAGCCGAAGTCCGTTGCTATTTTTGGGTTACAAATTATCCAAAATACATATTTGAGAAAATACATAACCAGCCAGTGTTCAAAACTATCTGCTTGCCTTAGCTCGATTCAAACGGTAAGCTTGTATTAATGTTTTGTAATTCCAGTGGCACTGGTGGATTTCCGCAGGAGATTCGAACATGTCTTTGCGTCATTACGTCACATCTGTACACATAAAGGAGGAGTCTCGGCTAGTATAAGATTCGACAGATTCACCCGCTGTAAAAAGCAAAAGTGGCTCCCTACTGAAAAAAAGAGACTGCAAGTGGACACATGCAAAAACAAGGATATCGGAAGGACATGTAGTCACGCAATGCTGACATTGTTAACATTAACAATTTGAGAACAAAGTATAATCACTTAATCAGCTTAATACAAAAGATTTAATCAGCACAATTTACTGCAATGTCAAAACCAGAAGAAAAGTGGATGTTACTTTCACTGTTAGAATTTTCAAGACTTTTCAACGGTTAGACGATACCATTTTTTTTTCATGTCATATACATCACAAAATAAACAGTCTGCCTATGCTGGAAATTATGTGTATTTTTTTTTACTCGTATAAAAATTTATTTGGTGAGTTTATGGTTTTGTGTTCATTTTGACAAAGGAAATATGTCAGAAAGGTTAGGACAAATATGTGTAATACAATTTTAAACAAAACGTTAACATTTGACAAAATTAATGTTGAGGCATTGGTTGTTTAGCTGTCAAAAAGGAAATATCCAACACAGGGCAAAACACAGTTATTTTCACAATACATGACACATAACCCCACCTTCAAAATAATTATTTCCAAAAATGTGTTGAATTCATGTACATTGGTGGCCAAAAGAAGTATTTACGTGTCCTAATGTTTTTGAAAGATGTCTCTTTGATTCTCAAGAAATATTTCTTCATTATCAATTTCTGACTGTCTACGCCTCCATATTTTCCACAGCATATAGGAGTAAAAATCATCATCTAAATAATCTTTAAAAAGCCAACACAATGTGCGTGTGTGTGTGTGTGTGTGTGTGTGTGTGTGTGAGAGAGAGAGAGAGAGAGAGAGAGAGAGAGAGAGAGAGAGAGAGAGAGAGAGAGAGAATTGCATTAGTTATTATTTTACTAAAAGTATTTACTAAATCATATATATTTGTAAACACCTTTTTGTCAATTGCATGTTCAAACATTTCAGATGAACTAAATTAAAGTATGCCAGATTAAATTTTAACACTTACGTATCCTAAATTCTGTCCAAAAATGCTGAGATCTGAAAGAAAGACTGAAACTGATGTTTTAGCCCATTTCAGCTTGTTGAATACATTCAATCTGGTGAGAATTAACATAGAAAATGGTCCATCTTCTGATTGGTAATTTGCTGTGCAATAAATGTTAGACATGACGCAAAGGCCACTTAGCCTATTTGATAAGTTAGCCTATTTTATAGAGATTTTATTAGTTATTGTATGCTACCTGCACAAGTGGCAAAAAGCACTCATCAAACAATGCTAATCATTTTAGCAAACGTATGTCAATATATATATATATATATATATATATATATATATATGAAGAGTTCAGATGCAAAAGCCTCTAAGTGCCATTTGAAATTTTCTTCTAGAATGATTATTTTTATCAAGCATGTATATTTAAGTTCAGTGATTTCACTTAAATGGCAATGATAATTACCTATTAATTGTTATTTAAGTGAAATTACTGAACTTAAATATACAAGTTTGACAAAAATCATCATTAAAGAAGAAAATTTCAAATGGCATTTAGAGGCTTTTGCATCTGAACTCTTCATATATATATATATATATATATATATATATATATATATATATATATAAAGATTTCAATTACAATTAGTTTAGACCACTGATCTATATAATGACTGGATAGCTACTAAACTAAACTGCCACCAGGTAGTGAAGCCACCGGAAGTGTTCGAGCGGCTCCAACGGCCGAGATTTGTTGGTCCGACTGCACTTTTAAGAAGACACGCTGTGCATCAAAAAGTGCAAAACGAAGTTCACAGAAGGAAAAACTAGAAAAACTGCCCACAGGTTGTAATTTAAGGCCATAAATAGTCATTTATATGCACAATTGTCGCTATTTCCGTGCTGTTTTCTCCGAGGCAAGAGTGGCCTAATGGTGCTTCTTCAAAAAACAAATGATAAAACAAACAGCAATAAATTACACTTAAGATTCCAATAATGGCCACATTTGACAGCTTCAAAAGAGCTTTGTGCAGAGTCCATTTACCGTTACTTACGCGCATGTGTTGCAGGAGCATCACGCACTATTGCACTTCCATGGTAGTGAGCAACTGATCAGTGATCTTCATCTGTACCACAAACACATCATTTATTCTCTATTTTTATTTCAAATAATTTGTTGTTATTACTGCATGCAGTCATGAAAGGTCAATGTTTGTTCAATAAACTATTTTTATTTTTTTTATTTTTTTTGCCTTTTCCTTTTTCTCAACATTCAAAGTGGAAGTGTTCAACAGCCTTCTTTGTACCTATCAGACACTGACATTCAAAAATAAATCAACCCAACAAAATATAAAAGTGTGACAACTAGCCCTGGAGCAAAAACACAAAATAGCAACATAAAAAAAAAGCATGAAATAATACAATAAAAGAAGCAGTAGTGATCAAAAAAGTAACTTCATGAGAACAAGGTTGTGATTAGTTTTTTCAATTATCATACTTTGCAGCAATATGCTTGAGGTATAGAAAATAAATAAATCCGAAAGACTAATTGTATACTAATAGAGTGGAATGGAAGGTTAAAACCCCTCAGGATAAGACCAAATTAAGCTGTCAATCATTTGAACTGATATGGATAATTTAAGGCATGTCCTGCCGCATGTCACACTTGCGTTGCATTGTAACAGGCACCTCATGGTAGCAGCATTCATTTTTGACAGGTGTTCTCAGTTCTGCCTGCCCTTCAGATTCCAGAGTCACCCTCTCAGCCTCTTATCTCTCAGACTTTTTCTTTCTTTTTTTTTTCTTGTCTTGCCCTTTCCCCCAAAGACCATGTGTATGCTTTGAATTGCCTCAGTAACAGAGGATCAGCCATGCTTTCCAAGTCACACATATCAAATGCTTAATACACCATGAGCCACAAGGACGTGCGGCATCTCCTTTAGTCTAAAAATTAGAATGAAAAAAAGCATGTGCTATAAAAGAGGCTTATTCTGGGAGAAACATCCTTGAGCTGACAAAGCAAGTAGAATAATGTAAAATATGGATGCTGTGTATGAGGAAGAAAGCTCTGTTTTTCAATCTAAATGTTTTAACAAACTTCAAAGAGCTTGACATTTGCATTTTAGCTTTATGTACACAAATAAAACATGGCCCCGGTCGCACGGAATCATTAAGCGTAAGCTCTCTTTGAGTTTAATATGTATTTGTTTTATATTCTTGCACATTCTGACCAAGATTCTGCAGAGAACAACACGTAAAGGACGTTTTCTCAAGAACTTTCAAAAGGTTACATCAGCCACAGAGAGATGGTACTTTCTAAATTCTTCTCGTTAATGACTTCATCATCATTAAGCAAGTCACCCAGTGTTACGTGCGCTCATATCTTTAAGTTTTTTTTCGTACACCTTCACTTTATTCCTGAAAGTCTGTGGTAGATTCATTTTGCCTGGCTGTCCTCTAAAAGCCAAGGTCATGTGAATGACAGATTGAAGGGTGCTTTTATACTTCCATATTTAGCGTTTTATCTGCTTAAATCACTGCCTTAAGGCTGCAAATTGAGGAAACAGCTAGGGTCTCAATCCCAAACCCATTTGAGCATAATAAGTATGAGCCATCCAATGGCATTTCTTCGATCTGTCGATCTAACAGTCTGGAGATGAAGTGCAGAACAGGCACAAAGCCATTATTTTAGACCCCCACAGTTACGGGAATTGCAAAGTTGCCTTTGCAGATACATCAGCATTTTTTCTCCCATAATATTAACATAAAATGGAGATTTCTTTATTCTTCCATGCTGAAACATACAAACCAGGATTGATCAAATGAAGCATGTTTCAAATAACCTTCATGTTTCACTATTGTTACCGGGTGCGGCCTGATGATAACACCAGATAATGTATGCTCGTTGCTTACACATTTTATAGAAAGAAAAGTGACGTTCATCACAAGGTGATATAAGTATTAAAAGTTTCCGTGGTTTAACAGTGAAAAAATTCCAAATGAACTCAGGAAAATATTCTCAGTTGTACAGCTTTTGACATTTAATCTTATTCTTTGGAGCATACATGTTCCACCAGAGCAAAGCTACGGATGCAGCTTATACCAGCTTAGCTGAGGAGACAAACAGTTGGTGGAATTTTTTAACATGATTTCAGTATTTCACACAGTATGAGAGAGCAGGGCCCAAACTTACACTTTTTGGTATAAGGCCAGGTTCAGACTTCATGATATTTTGGCACAATCCATTTTACGTAGGGTGTCGTGGTCAGTGTTTGGGAAAGTTACTTTGAAAAGAAATGCATTACAATATTGCATTGAGGGAGTAACGTGATATTGTAATGCATTAATGCATTTTTCAAAGTAACAAATTGTGTTATTTAGTTACTTTTTTTTAGAAAAGTAATGCGCTACGTTACTTTTGCGTTACTTTTTTTTTTGCGTTACTTTTTTCACAAAAAGTTATATTTTTGGGAAAAAGTGATATATTGTGAAATAATAAGCATACGGTTGAAGGAAATGCAAGCTCAAGCAAAGCTTTGCCATTCTGGATGACAGAAGATTAACACTAATTTTACCAATTAAAAAAAAAAAAAAACACATCTATAGTTTTGCTTATGGTTTAACTGAATCATTGAAGGTCAGAAGCAAGTACACTGGTCAATAAAGTGAGATTAAATACATTTAAAAAAATGTTTTATTTAAAGGGCACCTATTATGCAAAATTAACTTTTACATGGCGTTTGAACATTCTCGTGTGTTGGCATTGTGCACAACCACCACAAGTGCTTTTTTTTTTAATCCCCATAAATCATAAGCACTGTCTCAGAACCATTCCTGTCAACATTTGGTTTTCAAAATCCGGGAGATTTGTCGATTGGCCCCTTTAAGAGCTGTGCGCTCCTTGTTGAACTGTCGGCAGTATTGTATTGTGTGTGTCGTGTGCCTCGAACACCCTTTTTACTGTCTATGCGAACACCCCATGTATGCGGGTAATTCCTGTTTGATAATAATTTTTAACTTATTTTTGACAGGTAAATAAGCTAAAGGGTGCCATGTGCATTGGATGTATACGCATTGTCAAAGTGTCAGTATATGATGCATTGGGATGAGACCGGGCTGTAATATGCAAACAAGCAACTGGTTAATATTGCTAATTGGACCCTAAACAATAAACACAAATCAAAGCCACTGCATGTCGGTCAAAATAACGCTAGCAAATAGAGAAGACATTTATAATAGAGAAAATATGTGAATTATACTGCCAACAGTTTGGGAATAAAATGCTACCATTTTTTTTTTAAATAAACATTAAACATAAAGATCACAGAACATGATGCCCCCCCCCCCCCCCCCTGTCCTTGTCCAGAAAGGAATTAAAGACATCATGTGACATCAGTGGGTTAGTTAGAATCTTTTGAAGCATCAAAGATACGTTTTGTTCCAAAAATAACAAAAACTACGACTTTATTCAGCATTGTATCCAATCCAGACACCCACGGAAAAAAAAAAAAAAAGTCGAAAAAAAAAGCCTTATCTAGCCTTATCCAAAATAGAGAGTGACCGGCGTCGGGCAAAGACAATAGTCAACATCGGAGCGGCATTTGATTCTTGGATGGAGCTCCGGTCAGCGCTATACCTTAACCTTACAGTACTTAACTTTAAACAATAACCTGGATGCTGTGGTTGTGCTCATACGAGCGTGCACACCGAGACCGAGCTTGAGACTGGCTGCAGTTTCTCTAACAGCCACTGGTGTCAGTAACAGAGAAATTTTAGAACTTACGCAATGCTCCTTTAAGTGCAGTGCGAAATGTTACTAATTCTATTGTTATATGGCAATGAATGAACAAATGAAGTTTCTGACACCAGTGTGGGTGGAAAGCTGTGATATAATGATGTAATAGAACTAGCCCTGTGTTATTTTGTGCCTCTGTGTAATGCTACATTTCATTTTCTTTCCTTTATTCTTTCCTTTTTCTCTGAAATAGGTTGGACACAAGGTATCTTACTTAATTTAGAAACCTCCTAATGTTATTTTTTTCATGCTTTATCCAGCAACTTGAATCGATACATAAACCTATGATACAGCACATCATATTTTTGTCATCTTCATTCTGCTGACACCTGCTATCAAGGGAGGTGAATGAGCCAGCAAATGAGCTGCCACATTGCACCATATTTTGCTATTAGAGATGTCAGTACGGCAAAGCTGACAGGTTGCTTCAAACGGTCAGCTTTTTGAATGGCATAGTCAAATATCTGTAAGTGGTCACATAAAAAAATAATAAAAAATAAATAAAAAAGATCTATCTATCTATCCATCCATTCGTCAATCCATCTATCATCAAGACAACCTTCAAACACTGTCTCAACTTCCCTATCTATCTATCCCTATCTATCCCTACCTCAACTTCCCTATCTATCTATCTATCTATCTATCTATCTATCTATCTATCTATCTATCTATCTATCTATCTATCTATCTATCTATCTATCTATCTATCTATCTATCTATCTATCTATCTATCTATCTATCTATCTATCTATCTGCAAGGCAACCTTCTAACACTGTCTCAACTTCCCTAGCTGTTTTTTTTTTTGCATTTAAAATAAATCCATATATATATATATATATATATATATGAATTGCAATTCTGCATCCTGTTTGCTACCTAAATTCAAATTAATTAACTGAATTGGAATTTAAAAGGCATTCTCAATTCATTTCTGAATGGTGCATGACCCTGACTTAAACCACCCTTCAACTGAACCAGGTTTCATAAAACCTAGACCATTCAAGAAACTCATTTTCTATTCAAAGACTCAATGAACATTTTGATACAAAACACATCCTTGATTGTGCCAGTCTCAATCTCCAACAAGGATTGTGCCATAAGCTTTCAACTTTCAGCAAGAAAAAAAAGCCTGAAATGCGTGAGACATCACGAGGTTCAAGCTTTACAATCCAAACAATAACTGCCCATCTGAAGGACACTTTGAAACACAGTTTATCTTCTCCCATATTTATTTTATAACAGACCTTGTCCACTTTTCTTCACAACACAGAAGGTATTTCAGAACACTGTTACTCAGTCAGTGCCATTGCTCAACCTATTACCTACTGCCTGAATCAACCACAATCAATCCATTTCTACTTTACATGAAGCCACAATCAAACGCTTGTGTTAAACCATCGATTTCAACAAAATACAGAATCCCAGCTAAAGCAGATGTGTGATAAGGAGGTGTAGGGAGGTGGAGGTCATCACCACATTCACTGGAACTGTTCAGAGGCGGGAAAGAAAAAGAGCGGAGGCCTCTCTCTAGTGTGTGGACGGAGCGCTCCGCCATACATCATGAAAAACAAGATGAGTTAAGCACACAGCCACACAGAGTTTCTTGGACAACTGGGATTGGAAACAAGTTGTGATTTATTGGCTGCTAGTCACAGTGCCTTTGACCTATTTAGACAAAGGATTTGTTTATCTTATCACTGTACAAGATAGTTTTATTTATTTATTTCTCTCCCCCCGTGTCTCACTCTAGTGGGTTACATGTTTTCATGTTAATGACTATCCGAGCCCTAAGAGGGTTTACCTACTCACAATTGGCATTGGTTTGTCATTAGATGTGCATTGTTCTGTAAAAAAAAGCATGCTTGAGCAAGCACTACAATTATGTTATTAATTAGACTATTTAAGGCAATGTCTTTGCACCATGGTAGCAAGCAAGTTAATGACTGGCTCCTTTGTCGGCAGTTGTGTGCATCACGAATGCAACGACAAGTCTTTAATCATTGCATTACAGTTTTTCTCAATTGATTTGGTACATTTCTTCAAACTCAGGCAACTGCTCTCAAAACATTTAACACACTGATCTGTACACTTTGTAATTGTAGTAAACAGATTGTAAATTCTCCTTCATTTCATACAAATTACAAATGAAAAGCTTAATTTTCTGTTGCACAAAATTATTTAATGTTATCACAGCAGTCAGGAGGACTGGGGGGACACATCCCACACACTTTTTTTTTTTTTTTTTTTTGACCCAGCGCCACTATTTACGCCCGTGTTCTCTGATTTGTTACTTAGACTTGAGTGAACTTACATTCAGCCATTCACAGCGCGGATCATCTACTGAGCGCATCTGCCATAAGCTTCAAATCTCTTGTTGCTCTTGCGAATTTTCGAGTTCGTTTAGTCGCTTTGCTGTTTGGCCGTCTAATGCAGCCCAGAAAAAAAAGCAGAGGATGATTACATTTTTTTTTTTTCAAACACACACTGTAAGTATGTGTTACAGAATGTCACAATGACATGAATCACACGTTAAGTTTACTTGCTATGATTTAGCCTACTGTAACGCAGTAAGACGTGTAAGACAACAGAACCCATAAGGACCTTGTCACAGTGCCGAAAATGAACAAATACAAAACAAAAGTATAAGCCAGCAGCCCCTCATTGATGACTGCTGTCCACACACAACAGAAACAAAACACAACATAAATCTAGGCCTGTTTCTCTCTCGATCTGCCGTAGTTGCTCTTCCGTGAGATATGCGAGACCGGTGCAAATCTCACAGGTGTCTTTCATTATCACTCACGCCACCGGCCTCACGGCGTCCTCTCACATCCTTCGCCCAGTCGCCCTCATCCTGCTCGCCACAGCCAACTAACTAGAAATTTTGTGTGAAATGAATTTCAAACTCTGTTAACAGCTAAAGTTAGCCTTGCAGACGAGGAAGAAGATGATGGGTCAGAGATGTATGTGTACACGATGGCGTGAATCTAACGGCCTTTTCACACTGCATGTGTGAGCGGTGCATATTTTTTGTCATCCATGTTAATCGATGAGTGTATTCACACGGGGAGCAGGAGCAGTGCGTAAGTGTCGAGCAGGAGCGTCGCGTGAGCAACAGGGGGTTTCGATGTCAAATCTTTTTTTTTGCTGCACTGCTCACGCTTAATTAAAGTGAAAGGACAGTTGTGATTGACAAAAATAAACATGTCACACAAAAAGTGCCCAAAATGCACTGAACAAGCATGTCTAGTGAGTTTTATCAAGACCTTGAGCATTTATATAGCGCTTTCATAGACCTAATGGCCACCAAAGCGCTTTACATATTGCCTCACATTCACCCATTCACATTCATACACCGACGACGGTGTCAGCCATGCAAGGCACCATCCAGCTCGTTGGGAGCAGCTGGGGTTAGGTGACTTGCTCATGGACACCTTGACACTTGGTCAGGTGGAACCGAGGATTGAACCACCAACCTTTCGTTTTGTAGACAATCTACATGAACCACTGAGCCTACTGTAAACCTAGCAAACCTACTGTATTGCCGAGAAGGCGAATAAAAGAAAATCACACAGTCTACAACGCAGCTGCGGCAAGAGTTTGACGCAGAAGTATAAATTGGGCTTGAGGCTGCATTGAAAGGTAACTTTGCGTCTGCTGCCATGTTGGATCCAGGTATAAACAAAAATGCTTCAGTGTGTTGCATAGACGTCGCCATCGTCTTACTGCTCCCTCACGATTCTGTGATTGGTTCTATGGTGTCCAGACTAGCTAGCATCATGAATAAAATTGTGCTGCGGCAAGGTAGTATGGGGAAACCCAGGGCTAGTTGTTTATCCTATCCTGAGTTGATTGCAGACTGAACTCTACTTGTGCTAATTGGGTTAATTATCTGCACCTGCACCTCCCGAACCTTGTTAATAAAATATAAATTTATAAAAACAGCTTAGAAATTTAGAACAACAGTTTTCTTCTTGAAACTATGGCATTTGTATTTATTTACAAATACAGCTTATTGTACGGCTTTTTGTATATCAGAACACATATTTACATTTATAATTCTTTATATATACTCTTGGTATCATTTGATTTTACTCTGTAATGTCCATCTGTTGAGACACATCTTTGAATGTTGTGGTCCAGTCGCAAATATTGTCCACCTAAGCCATAGGCGTGGCTCAAACAAGTGACTCGAAAACCAGGAGAATTTCAAAATGACATCAGTAATGCAGTCACATTTTTCTAATCTCCTTGAATGGATTCAGGCCATGATTTTCATTTAGTCGAATAGAGATAACCAGACTGTCAGCTAGGTTGCAGTTTCCCTTTAATCTTACCCTGAAGCTAATAATCAGCCTGCAACCCTGAAAGCCTTCATCAGACATTCATCATGCACTGAAATAATTTAGATACTGAACTTTCATTCAGTTTGGGGTTATCCATGATTGTAAAAAGGCAGATATGATTAATTAGTTACTTTTTAAGAATAAGCCGTATTGATGAAATAATGCATAATTCAATCAGTCAGTTGCAATTTGACTTAAACATGTCCTTGTGATGCTATTAGTAATGATGCGCAAAAACACTTACTGAATGTAAATAGCAAAAATTGCATTATGTTAATTAATAAAGTAATATTCACCAATGGGTACATTGTACACTACAAAATCAATTAGGTAATAATAAGTAAATAGAGCACAAATGGATTGGAGGTCACTGCAGACAGTCTCATTGGTAATGATAGCCTGCCCTTCACATTTAAATGACCAATCTTAAATGCCTTCACATTTGCTATTTACTTTCAACACGATGCTTACAATGTTGGATATGCTGGGGCATGCTCAAATAGAATGAAGGTAACAGAGCTTGATTAAAGTTTATCTTTCGGGGTTATAACTCTACCAGCCTTCATTATTGCTTGTCAGATTATAAATGGTCCTGGGGAAAATTATGCAAGCTCACACACATGCTGAAGGAAGTGATTCACTTTACTTGGCTTAAGTTAGAAAACCTGCTCATTCTTGATCTTCTGATATGGTTATGTTGAATGTAGTCTATCATAGAAAGAAAGAAAGAAAGAAAGAAAGAAAGAAAGAAAGAAAGAAAGAAAGAAAGAAAGAAAGAAAGAAAGAAAGAAAGAAAGAAAGAAACACTGTGTATCACTGTGTAGAGAGGAATGTAGCACCGGGTTGAGTTACCAGATGAGCTGACAGATACTGTATACAGATTATTACTGTTAAAACAGGGCCAGCATATACCATCTGGTAATAAATAGTGTATAATAGCGTATAAATAGGGTAAGATGTCAACATTTTATGGTCCTTCCTCATCCAGTTTTTGGAGAAGATCGCCTGGAGTATCTGCAGTACGGTTTCACAGCGCCATCAAGCCCAGAACCAGAGACCAAGCTCTCGCTCTGCTGGCCACCGTCCCCTTCCACGTGGGCCCCAGCCGAAGATTGAAATAAAGCCAGAGGCCTCAAAATCTTCCTAGCCCCACGGTTTCTGTAAAAACTAAACTAACACATATACATTCAGCTCAGGCCGACAGTGTTTTCAATGCAGTAAATGTGCCCGCTGTCTTGCGCCCACATTCACTCACAGACATGATAAGCCCCACGGGGCTGCCCCGCTCACTCTCTCTCAGCAAACTGCTATAAGGGAATCGAGCGCCAATCCAGAAACGTGTCCATTGTCGGGTTTACTTTCTTTTTTAACTTTTTTTCTGAACACATGACAGCCAATCCAACACTCACTGCTTCATTCATTGTTTATGTTCTTTTCTGGAAGTCACTCGCTACTAGTTTTGCCTTCTCGATGACATCACGCGCGCCGTTAAAGACGGCATGCGATGACTGGTCAGGAGGCAACGTGTAGTCTTACATGTCTTGTCTATGACACAACAAGATTTTAAGAGTCAAAATTGCATAATCTGACACAGTGACTATCGTGACAGACAAAACATATCGTGGAATCTGAACCAGGCATTACACGAGAGTAGATGTTAAAACTTCATGCTGCTTTGTACTTGGCTTTTGCCAAGGTAAGCAAAACTAAGACATGGCTTTACAGTAAACTATGCTTCTCCGTCCATTTACGCTTCTTTCCATATGGTGGTGTGACTCCCCTTCTGTCCGGCGTTAACAGCTGCAGTGTACCTGCCGCGTCAGCACACACGATGGCTGCAACTAAAAGTGTGGTCTCCATAGTGGACCAGCATCTGGATTGAGCCGAGTAGGGGGCATCTCTAGGGTCTTCAAGTGGGCACCTTCCATCCTCAGTATTTCGTTGACTAGCCCACAACACCCCAAGAGTGCTCGACAGTGACTATGGCGTCCCAGAGTCACCCCCCTCCGTCCCCCACTCAACTCAGCCCAGCTTACTGAACTCTACATCTCTCCTGCTGCTGAGATCTAACCACAATCTCACACAACCCAACCATATGCGCCAACACGTTTGACTAGGGCGAGCCCCACTGGTGGGTTAATGCAGTTTCTGTGGCAACGGTTCCGTATGGCATACCACCTACCGTAAAACACAATATCTGGCCAACCACCGTCGTTCAAACAATATACACAGGAACGTAATGACTGTAAATACAATGCAACCTATACAAACAGATTCTTCAAGAATTCTACGAAACTGTAGCATGGCAGCCAGTACACAGCCAGCTATAATCTTTCCATCTCAACCACAGCCAGTTGCTGCTCCTTTCTGCTGCTGTTTCAGATAAGTTCTTTACTGTGCGACGCAACTCTTGGCCACTGAATCCGACGTCTCTGAGAAACCGGGTTGTAGAGTGTGCCACAAAACCTTGACAACCCACTTCCACTGGATAAACCTGGAATTTCCATCCGTGCTGTTCTGTTTCAGTGGCCAGATGAGCATATCGCAATTTCTTCCTCTCATATGCTTCATCTACCGCATCCTCCCATGGCACTGTTAGCTCTATCAGCTGAACAATGCGTGTTGATCCAGACCACAAAACAATATCTGGTCATAGGTTAGTGGTTGCAATCTCAGGTGGAAAAATAAGCCGTTGATCAAGATCAGCCAGAATCTCCCAGTCCCTAGCAGTTTTCAGTTGTCCTGGGCAAGAATTGGTCTTAACACCTTTTTTTGGTGGTTGCTCGCCTGGGTGGAGGAATATTGTCTTCTGTGTGCAATGTTTTGCAGGCGGCAACTTATTGGTCATATTACCCTTGCCTTCCAATGCTAAAGCCAAACATAGCAGTACTTGGTCATGGCACCAAGTAAACCAACCTTGGCTAAGAGCCACCTTACATCCTGTCAAAATATGCCTTAATGTGGCAAGTGATGAACACAAAGGACAAGAGGGATCCTCCCCTACCCAGAGGTTTAGGTTCTGCGGTGATGGGAGGACATCATACTGTATGTTGATCTGATAAGGAAACTGATCCCATCTTGCATTGTTCAACACTCTCCCATCTCATCCACTCTTCCTGCTTGGCCTGGGAAATGGGCTTTATACACCTCATCTTCTCCTCCTGCTTTCGCACCTCGTTGACTACCAGCTTCCCCCTTTGAGCTGGGCCTGTCTTGTGCCATTTAGGAGGAGCTAAACTGAGACCAAAACCCCCTCTTCCCTGCTGTACCTGTCCCACGATATCCCCAATTTGATGGGCAGCCTTTGCCTCTACTACAGATTTCTTTGCTGGCCACTTTCTACCAGATTTTAACACAGGGGCTGCCTCCCTTACACATTTGTTGCGTGACTCTACTAAGATTATTTCCAGTCTGACCTCAGCACACTTAAACTCCTCGGTTAAAGCAGAGATGGGCAGCTGCAATATTCCTTTACTATAAAGTCCCACTCTGCTGAGGCAGCGTGGAACTCCCAACCATTTCCTGGTGTATGAACTTATTAACGCTTCCAGCTTATCAACTGTTGTCAAGGAAACCTTGTTTCTCCCTAACTTGTCTCACTCAAACTGTGTCCTTTAGATCCCCATCGTACAATCTCCCAAGACTCTTCACTGGCTTCTAAGAAACTGTTGGTATTGCCTCACCATAAATGAAGAATGTTTTATCTACTACCTTCCCTTTAACTAACGAGATACTCCTTGATTTAGAGGGCTTAAATTGCATTTGTGCTCATTCAATATTATCTCTTAACTTCCCCAATAACCGATTAGTGCAGGCTACTGTTGTAGTCATGGTTGTCATGTCATCCATGTATGCTCTGATTGGTGGTAGTCGCATCCCATAAGCCAAGTGCTCTCCTACTAACCATCTCGATGCCCTAATGATTACTTCCATTGCCATGGTAAAAGCCAGTGGAGAAATGGTACATCCTGCCATTATTCCAACCTCTAAGACCTCTAAGATGGAACAAACAGATTATATCAGCCCATCAAGCTATATTTATAGGCCCAGGCCACGCCCGTTTAGGCAGGAGCCAAGGATCTCTCTTGATAGGCTGCTGCAGATGCCGCAGGACAGCCAATAGGCATGCAAGCTGTCTTGCCAATGTCTGCATGCTACCGCAACGTGTTTTGCATTAATTAAAAATTAAGGATAATTTTGGGCTTCAATATCTTGTGGAAAATATGTTTTCCCCTAGCGTAAGTTAATACGCAGTACTCATTCCCTCTTCTAGACAGAATATGTTATGACATACTAAGCTTGCTCGATAGCTCAGCTGGGAAATAATTCCAATAAAAGAACTCAAAAACAAGCTTAACTGGCACGGTTACAATTAAACAATTGAACTATTTAAAAAGTTTTTTATGTCACATTTGTATTTGCGAATAGGTTTAGGCTTTAGTGTAGGTGTAGATCATTTTATAATGAAGCATTGAGGTTTTAGTGCCACTCACTGGACATTCCAATTCAGAACTGCGGTGAAACGTACAAATGCAAATGCAATAAAACGTTGCCATATTCACGTTCATCTGTTCCAGAAGAAAAAAAAGAAAGAAAAAAAAAAAAAAAACACTTTTAGGGCCACTCAATGGATATTTTATTTACATTGAAACTGGCGTGAAACGTGCACGACTCAACTTATTTTACGTGTTGCAAAAATGTTGCCACAGGTACATTTTTCTAAAGACCCTGGGCTGAGAATGGACGCATCAATCCAGACTACATCAATAAATAATGAGACTGTGTGGAATATTTTTAGGTCTTAAACCTAGGCCTAGCGATGCTGATGCATAAGCCAATAAAATGTTTCAGCCGATAAAAGCAATAATTTCCACTTTCACTGCAGATGATCAGGGTCAATTATTAACTTTTAAGTCAAAAGGAGGCTGGTATTCTGAATAAATGGCTAATAGTATAGGCAAAGAAATTTAGTCTCACTGCATCTCTAATATATGCCTAGGTCATAAAATTAAGTTTCATTTGTTTGCTTATAACTTTTCATCATAGTGTTCTAAAAAAAGTAGTCTGGATGGATATATCCATTCGGGTTGGACTGGCTGAGAGAAAAGATGGCACGAGCAACATCTTTATTGTATATATATAGTACTTACAAATCTTTTCTTTTTTCCCCTCAATTACTTAAATGAGCTCTCAGTGGATTTTTGTGTGAACAATTCAAAATACACCCCTTGAAGATAACCTATGACTTGTCTTTACAGAGTGCTATTTTGCTTGCCATTATATCATTACAGTACATTTCCATTTCAGACGTCTACCTGCTGTAGCCATTGTATCTCTGTATCAAATATTTTGTAGATTTTTGACTTTTAACCTTTCTAAAGTGCTCAGCTACTTTGCTACTATCCATTTGAGCTCTTTTCTATTCAACAATGAATTTCTCTTTTATTCAACAGGAATTAAACTGAACTGAATATCCAGACAAGCTATATAGCCTGAGGAATTCTGAACACTGCTTATCCTAATGGTGAATTGACAATCCTTGGATGAACCGGCCTTCTTCAGGGGAGAAACATCCTTGGGTGTTTGATTAGTCTTGGAGAATTGTGAGCTTTGGTCTACCTCTGGGATAGTTACCCGTGGATATATGGCAGACTCATTAAAACTGAGCTCCATGCTTTCTTATCCTATAGCAAAGGTACTGTATCTAGAATAAAGAATTTGGTGCTGGACAACAGTGTTGGGAGTAACGCATTACAAAAGTAATACATTACAGTAACATATTACTTTTTGCTGTAACACAGTAGTGTAAGGCATTACTAATCAATTTTCAGTAATATTTTACTCGTTACATGTTCAGTGAGGCTTGTATTACAGTGTATTGTCTGCTTTTACTTCTTAAAGGCAACAGACTATATGAAAGTTTTAAAGCAGTCTTTTAGTGCCAGTTCAGAGCGGTCGCGTCAGTAACATTGTTTTTTCCTCATAAATGCGAACACAAAAACTAAAATAAAATGAATATTTTAAGTTCTATGGAGACTGGAGAGCCAACCCTTCCTCATCCGATTTGCGCAGTGTAATTAACAGAATTACAAAAAAATATATTTTGCCTCCTATTTTTTTGTCACGCATGAATGTGTGTCTTGTCCCTAATATTAAAAATAAAACATAGACTGATATCTGTCTAATGTCTAGAGTCCTTTAAGGAAGTAGCCTATATACGTTTCAATACATTAATTTTCTGAGAGTTTTTATTTCAAGTTTTGACTGCAAATGTCATGTCCATAATGATGGACTTCAATTTTAAATAACTAGTTTTGTGGTGTAGGTCTACGTATTTTATAAAATTAACTTCAAATAATACTAATAGCCTAATTTAAAGATAAGGCAGCATTGGATCTGGACGGTAAGGAGAAAAACGCTGGAGTTGGAAGAGGTGTGTCGTGATTCTGTAGGTTCGTGGATCTGAGTCGTGTGGCGAATCGCGATTTCGGTTTCATATTGCATATCGTTACAGCCCAAAAGCTAAGTTCTACTTAGTTATTTTGGTGAAAGTAACTCAAAAGTAATACATGAGTAATGTAACACATTACAATTCTGGGACAGTAATATTGTAAGGTAATGAATTACTTTTAAATAACAATAACAAGTAATACCTAATGTATTACAGTTTGAAAGTAACTTGCACAACACTGCTGGACAACTAGTTATCAATATATAGGGGAGAATTCACTAAGCTCTTATTAGTATTTTAGTAAAAAAAAATAAATAAATCTTATTTGCTCACCACCAATATTGTGCTTCAATGGCTCATCACAGACAAAGCATATGGATAAACAGTGCTAACAGTGCTGCATACCTCGGTAGTAACGAGTGGTTATTTCAGTCAAAGTTGCTCTTTCTATCAGCTTAAATCAGTCGGCCTATTCTCCTCTGAACTCTAGCATCAACAAGGCATTTTCGCCCAAAGGACTGCCACATACTGGATGTTTTTTTTTTCCCTTTTTACTCCATTCTTTGTAAACCCTAGAAATGGTTGTGCGTGAAAATCCCAGTAACTGAGCAGATTGTGAAATATTCAGACCGGCCCTTCTGGCACCATCAACCATGCCATGCTCAAAATTGCTTAAATTGCCTTGCTTTCCCAATCTGACATTCAGTTTGGAGTTCAAGAGATTGTCTTGATCAGGGCCACACCCCTAAATGCATTGAAGCAACTGCCATGTGATTGGTTGATTAGATGATTGCATTAATGAGAAATTGAATAGGTGTTCCTTATAATCTTTGTGAGTGTATACACATGGTCATCCACAGATGGTGTAAGGATCGGGATCAAGGTACCATTGATCATTCCAATGACCTGTGGGATGTGATGGTGTGTTAAAAAATACTGTTGTATTTCTGTGATGTCCTGTCTTGATGCTGGACATTTAATGTGTGGCCACACATTAGGCCTTGTGTGCATGGTTCAACAAACACATGGACACCAAAAACATTGCATCTAGATTTATTCATTAAACAACATTGCACAGTTTTCTTAATTTGGGTTATTCAGATCCCCGCGAAATGCATAACTACATATAGAAAACATTTCACATTGCACAATAAACGATTGAAACTTCATAAATCCTCATTGAACAATAAATCACATTACTTGTGTCTTCTGGCATGATAATTGGCACATAAATTGAGGGCCTTTCAAAGCTCATCTCCTCTAGTGCAAGCCTCCTCTCTTCTAAAGCCAGCTTGGCCTTCTTGAGCTCAATGAGCTGCTGTTGGAAGTTGTTCTCTCTCTCACTGGCTTCTTGAAGGCCTAATGTCTTTCAAACATCTAGCTTTCTCCCTCTCCAGCTACACTAAACTCGGCCCAGTTCAATTAACCCCTTAGCTGTCACCCCCCTTTTTGAGAATGGGGGTTAAAATGCACTATTCAAACTTAAATGGTTGTAATTTAACAAGGCTTTGGAATATATACCCAAGTTTGGTCTTGTTTTAAAGAAAACACTCAGCAGAATATTGCTGAAGTGAAAACACTTCAAAAAATGAAAGTATGAAAAAGTTATGGAAGTTTAAATTTACAGTAAATTAAATATACTGTACTATATATTTTTTATTTTATATAAAATATATATTTTAAAAAATATTTTTTACTCTAAAATTTCCATAAAATCAAAGCCATACATCTTATCAAGTTATGTTCCAAATTTGAAGTTGATATCACAAAAATTGAAGTTCCCATGAGATTTTGTTTAGGCGTAGTACCAAAAATATCCACCGGGTGCCATTGAATTCCATTGAATTTAGTTGTATACATTCTGCCTTAACAAATTAATACATTTCTGTCCAAATATCAATTCTGTCACAAAATTTGGAACCTTGAGACTCTGACCTTTCTGACAATATCATTTTTGTCAAGATTAGAAAAGGTTTTGATCATAAATTATGAAATATAATGATGCCCAAAAGGGGAGGAGCCTGATAAAATAAGTACCGTTTCTATGGTAACGCAACTTTCAATTATAAAACAGTTTTCACACGATGAATTCTGAGTTTATAAGCTTTCAAATGATACCTAATTTATGATAACTACTAAAATATGTGATATAATAAAAAAAGGCGATAAAAAATAATATTATATTTTAGAGGATAATAAATATAAATATTATCATTTTTAGAGTATAATATTGTACTATAATTTTGTATTTTTTATTGAAAAATACTAGATTATATGTTTATTATGAATTTTTAGCATAAAAAACAGAAGTTTCAATGATTAAAAGTGGGTTCATCAACTTTTTGTGACAAAGGTCAAAACTCCTGTTATGATGCAGATTTTTTGAGGTGCACTCTTGTCAAAAATTCATCAATTACTCTTCCTACATAATTTTTAACACAAAACAGGGGTAGAATATCTATTTAGAAGTCTTAGACCTTTCCAACAATATATAATTTGTCATAATTAGATTAGGATTTAATAGAAATATAGTGAAGTAAAGTTAGGTGTCCCGGTACCGGGACGGTGACAGTTAAGGGGTTAATTCCTAGTGAATTCCCCAACAATATTTCCTAGACAATAGAGCAGATTGAGACTAATCAAGAGGATTAACCAACTTTACAATCAATTTGTAACCAAAGTTGATGCTTCTACCAACAAAACATTTTAGTTAAATTGGCCATATTCTGAAACAAGCAGCAACTGCACTCAATTAATCTTGTAAAGTTTCACTTGTTAGTTGACCTTGTTCACTGGTGCTCCACAAAACTTTTTTTTTTTTTCTGCATGCGTGCAAAATAGTCTGGCAGCATCTTGTAATACTGCATTATTATATTACTGATGCTATGCATAAGGAAGAAATTAGTAAACTTTGGTACACAACAAAGACTTTTGTGAACCACAGGCCACAGAACAGGAAGACATACAGTAGGGTTAATAGATTTAGAGAAACTTGTTTTCCTTTGTAAAATAAAGTTTTTTTTTACAACATTCTACAGTAAATTTTATTAAAGTCAATAAAGTCAATTCATTAGCAGTAGTGAATGCAGGAATCATGAACTAAAAAAATGAGAAATGCTTTTACAGCATTTATAAATAATTTAAATTGTTTCTTTATTAATAAATATAGGCTACTGTTGTTCATTGTTAACTCATTTTGTTCCAACTGCAGCTTTCAACCGACGTTAATTCATCCAAAAAAATAAAATAAATATGTATTAGAATTTATATAAATATGCACAAAGATGAATAAATGCTGGAAATTTATTGATAAATTATTATCTTATATATCGCATTAACTAATGTTTATATTTAATGCCTTATTGTAAAGTACACTTCTTGTACTATCTTTTTTAAAAAATAAATAGATTACATTAATTGTTACTAGTATTAATTCGTTATCATATGTTGTAGTGTTTTAAAAATCAAAACAATGTTTGGTAACACTTTATTTGACAGTGTCCTTTTTACACATGTTATACTGTAATAACTATAAATTGAGCATAATTACATGCAAACAACCTCAACCATACCTCTTTGCTAACCCTATAGTATTTAAATGTACTATTATTACTCAGTACTTAAATGTATAATTATACTGTAACATGGACACCTTTAAAAAAGTGTAATGTTTATACACTTCCTTGTGTAGCAAAAGTTTAAAGCAAAGTTTTTCAAGTTTAAGGTCTGACTGTGAGCAATCTATGTTTATTAACAAAATACAATTTTTTTCTTCAAGCAGTGTTGACCACAGTGTATTTTACTCATGAATCAAAAACCACATTGGAAAATCCTGAGGGAATCCCTGGCTCTGAAATGCAAATTCTCCTCTGGGTTTCGGACTACAAACTACTATTGCCCTTACAAGCAGAGAATGAGAATTCTTCTGTGATTGCATTGAAAAGTAGGCCTATTCATTTTTTAAAGCACAGAAGACTGATGATGTATAATGTGACAAACACATCTCTTCAGATTGCTTTTGATTTGTTGTCACACAAGGTTTTGAAGTTTGTGAAGTGTTTGGTTTCAATGTAGTCCCATATGGGATATTGAGAGTTGAACCCTTGGACTGCTAATGGACTCAACATGCCCCGTAGGCTTGTGTGGGCATCTGCTTGGGATGAGTATTACCCTTTTTCTGACATCATGGCGAAAAATATGGCGCTAGCATGTGCATGACTGAAAGGCAAATATAGGCAGCTCATTGTAAAATTGGTTATCAAGCTTTCATGTCTCATATTATTGTGGAAGACTGATGTCACATTATACACACTTACTGCCTTTCAGTGATTTGTATATCAACATATTAAAAGCTTCCACGCAGGTAATAGTGGCTTGTTATTTTTTTTAATCGTTTTAAAAGCATCAAAGTAGAAATTTGGTGAGCGGAAGAGTGACGCTTGATCAGTTCTCCCCCGCAGACATAATTAGACTAAGTTAGGACGAAGTAAAAACTGCTCTTCACTTCTCTTTATTTTATATTTACACAGCCTTTTATCTATAGCCACACACTGACACCGCTGGATTGCATTCAGAGGCAACCAACACTGAGATCGGAATTTAAATCAGCGCATGAATATGGAGGGATTCTTTTGAATTTCCGTTTTGTACATCAGCCTGTCACTCACTGCATCAGCTTCCACTTTAGCCTCACATGACTGAAATACTGAATTCAGAAATATGATAAACACCATGTCAACCCTCTGACAGTAATGTGAAATTCACCATGCTCACCTCTTAACTGTGTAGCACATGTTTGAATAGTTCTGATACACTGCCCCTGGTCAGACACATACTGACAGGGGAATATGTGGAGCACATAAAAAAAAAGATACTTGTAGCAGACAAGCTTGGAGCTTTTTCTTTCTACTCAGACTGTGAATAAGATACGATTGCTTCACGCTATGCATAAAACAGTGTAGTGCTTATTATTTTCCTCAGATTTGCCTGACTAATCTGTGTCTAAAGTTAAAGATGATCACCCCAAGGTGAAACCGTCAGCGCACACATCACAGTTGGAGCTGGATTTAATTATCTGCAGTGGTGCTTGATTGCTAACTATATATCGCAGCACACGCCGCTAGCATAATTGTTTTAATACCCCCATGTCAGTTTAATGAAGGAAAAGAAGAACCAGTTCTGTCCTCAAGACTGAATGCTTAATTTGTTTTTCAGAAAGAGGAGTCACAATAAAATTACTTCACAAATGTCTTTGTCCTTGCCTAATTTTAGGAGGATATTTATTGTTGTGGTACAGTCATGGAATATACATTTGAATACAAACATTTCATCTTTTAATATGTTTTCATAATTTAATACCATGTATCTGTATTATTATTCTTAATTAATATGCATAATAATAACCAGTTGTATTATCTTGTGGAGTTGCATGAGGTTGAATGCATGAAGAGATCAAAGATAGCATGAATCTATGTGAGTAACATGTCAGACAGAGGGAAAGCTATATATTGCTTGGAGGTATATGTGCAATGTAACATGTTCACTCAGCATAAATGTTTCTATTGATGCAAATGTAACATGCATGTATGACATGTTCGATTTTAAGTTTAAGCAACAAGTTTTGTCACAAGGCAGTTGAAAGTCTCTCTGTGATGTAAACTCAATCTGCAATCTGACAATACTGACTCAAACAAGAATATGCATAGGGCCTGGTATGAATACAACATCTTCTAAAAGTTTCTATCCTGACATATAAGAAAAAAAAATATTCTTCTTGGCAAGATAACTGGTGTCCGGTCCCATGAATCAAATAGCAACGGGGAAAAGGCTTAAGTCTACAATTTGGCGTCATGAACAACAGGATCACATCTTCAGGCATTTGTCTCAATCATTTACTCAATTCTAAGTCTGCGGGATGATTAGACATTGACAGAAAAACTGCTTAAAAGAACTGTGTTATTTAAAGCACTAGTTGTGTTGCCAATGAATATATGTGTCAGAATTGTTGTATTAATTTGATGTGGCTTATTTGAGTTGCTCTGATCAGTAAACCTCTTTAATATTTGAATGATTCTAGTCTTTTTGATGAAAAAGTGGATCTTTTTTAGAAAGAAGACCATTTAGTCAAATATTGGAATTTAGCTATAAGGCAATTTGACAATTAGCGTGACATGACTGGGAGGTGGTTGGAAAAAGGGTGAGATTGTAAAAACGATGGCAGGGTAATCTCTAAAATATTTCCAACACACCAAGAATCATTTCAGAAGGAATCGAGGATAGTGTGTCAAGCGGTGATTTATAGTGGTTTAAAGTGGAGGGTCTGTGCTCTGAGTTAGTGCAGTATATCAAAATGTATAAATATTCAAAGAAACTCTAAAACTTTTAAATACGCTGTGGATTTACCCCTTAGGAGAAGGGTATCAATGGAATTAAGAACTAGAATCTCAGGCATTCTGATTTTGACAATGAAGCTGTTCAATATTTGCGGAGGAGACTGGTCTGAGCCATAACTGACGCAAGAAGAGCAAAATAGGAAGCTCACAATATGGAACTCATTAGCCAAAGGTTGTATGTATCCCATAGTGTTACCATGTGAAGTGTTTCTGAGGGATACTACCTCAGGGACAAGAAGATTCAAGGGAAATTATGTACGAGTATGGCATTCAGAAGATGAGAATGAATATTGTGAGACTGAACTATAAACTGGGGAAATTGGAGATGAGATTCAGCAGTACTGTGTCATGGTGTTTTTATCTTTCTGTGAAAAAGACAAACAAAGCTATAACATGCCCAAATACAATTATTTGTTGGCAAAAGAAACCACAACCTTGATAAATGAAGCCTTATTTTTTTTTTTTTGATCAGTCTTATTGTGGTAATTTTACACATATAAGAAGTTTGGGGGGGGGGGGGGGGGGGCATTGTGTGGCTTGTTTATTTTCAGCTCAGAATTTAAAGGATCAAATTGTAGAAGATATTCAAGTTCGAATAGGTCAAGTTCCTGAACGAATAGGGGAATCTTTGTTAGTGGTAATCAACTTAATTTGACTTCTGCTAAACATGTCCAATTAGTTAAGATTGTCATTAAACTATATTTAACAACAATGCACATTAAGTATTACATTTAAGAGAAGACAATGCATCATGAATTTACCAGCCCGTTCTCATCCTTTAACGTCATATAGAACGCTATATGCAAAAACGGCGCTATACTACGCACATGGCACCCTTTATCGTTAATATAACACGCGAACCCAAGACGTTATAAATCCTTTAGCGTGAATATGACACGCACACCCTACCCCACACCTAAACTTAACCCTCACAGCGCGTGTTATATTAACGATAACGGGTGCCATGTGCGTAGTATAGCGCTGTTTTGTCATATAGCGTTCTATATGACGTTAAAGGATGAGAATGCGTTGGAATTTACACATGTGTATTTATTTGCAAGCAACATGTCCAGCATATTATCTTGGCAACTTGTGCTTGGTTATTGGGAGTATAGCTTAGGGCTTTACATACAACTTTCCTGTAGAAAATAAAATTAAATGAAATAAAATAATAAAAGACAGAACATCTGAGTCTTTAAATTTAGGTTTAGACCACGTTAAACTAAACATGGCAGATTTCTAAATGAAAGGCTCATTATTATGCGGGTCTTTGTCTCTAGTTTTTTTTTTTTTTTTTTTTCAATAACCATGCATAAACAATATTCTCTCAAAAATACGAACATTTACATACATGTTGCTCACATATTATGGTAGCCCTGTTTGTGCTAAATTTAATTTCACCTGTGCCATTAATAGGTTTATAAGCAACTGAAAAAAGTACAAATGTAAGGGCATCTCAAAACATCTCAAGGACCCCAAAAATACCCTAGACCTCAGAGGGTTAAAGCAGCTAAAGAGGAGGGAATTCAAGCAATGGGTCATGTAATCGTAGCAAATGAAGTAGCTAAATTGACGTCTGAGAGGAAATTAACATGAATCCTAGGGGATTTATCATGGTCAGAATGGATAGTTTTGATTATGGTTGAAGCTTTTATGTTTCTATTAGTTATACAACTCTATGATGGTGTGGAACTGACAGCCGTAGTTCCAGTGGAGGGAGATGAAGACTAAAATGTAATCTATGTTGTTACAGGTCATACTGTGTAATTAAACCAACATATATCAGAAAGCATGCTTAAATGACTCACCATTGCATACACAGAAAGAGCTATTTTATTCAGGTATTCCTGACTCTCTCTCTCTCTCTCAAAAAATAAAATAAAAAAATAAATAAAAAAAAACCTTGTCCTGCAATACTGCATGACGGAGAGCAGGACCCATTAAGTATTCTGCGTCCATTCGTACCCCAATAATTAGAATCATTCCACATCCAGTGAACTCAGAATGACCTGTTTTTGCTGGAGAACTATGATTGTAGGTTGTTCTTGGGATATGTCCAATCAAATTCACTGGATGGAAGGTGACAGAAGCATAAAAGCTCACAGAACCATGTTGCTGATTCTGAACACTTAATTAGCTTCATCCCAGGAGAGATTGTGGCGAGTCTGTTTATTTCAACCGTGCATTAGCAATGACATCTATCGATACATGGAGCATAAACTTCCAAAAGCATTGAATATTTTATACCAGGGGAATCAAAGCAGTGCAAATGAGCAGTATTTGTCTGTTGTCATAAGTTATTTCTGCTTTCCTTGTACCAAATTAATCAAAGCGTGCTATAATTCAAACACATGCTTGATATTTTATTGTATTTGCCACCCCCACTCATCACAAAATAGAAAGTTAACCTAAAAACCTTGATTAATTGACTTGATTAATTGACTTGAATTGAGAGACTGGCACAATTCCAATGACTAACTTACCTGAGAGATATAATTTCTTCTGACAAGCAATCAAATTGTAAATTGTTCCACTTCCTGATCACAGAAAAAAGGAAGCAGATATGCATGGCAGTGATTATGCACTCATTAAATTCTTTGTTAAAACCATCTGTTTCATAAAAAATAAATAATAAAAAAAGGAAAGAAAATGAGTTTATGACAGTGCAGCATCCAAAAGCAATATATGAAAATGCCTTGCCAACTTATTGTTTAATTTATAATTTATGTAGGCCTATTCAGTTGTCAGCATTATAAAACCTCATAGATATTTATCTAATCAGTCTGACATATGCATTTATTTGGAAGTGAGAACAGGGTTGTAACCATGTTGCGCATGAAAAAGAGATGTCCTGATAAGTGCTCTTCAGTGATGCTCAGTAATTTTATTTGAAAGCATGATGCCTATTTTCTTGAACTCATTCAAAATTAAATTCCTTATTCAAAACAAAGGATAGGTCAAAAAGTCTAAAACAAAAAATGTCTTATTCTATTGAAATTAATCACATTTTTAGGAATTTGCCACACCTTGTAACATCTTCCAGAGCATTAAAACCATTAACAACACACAAGCTAATAAAGCAGAATTGAACACGACTATGATTCCAATGATTGTATAGAGCCACTACAACAGCAGAATCATAGCAGCATCAGTATGCATGCTCTTATAAGGATCTGCACACTTCTGAAGTCATTTTTAATATGCTTAAATCTGCACAATCTCTGAAGGCCCCATCCCTCCACCAGGAGTGGTGAATAAATGAGTGTCTGACAGAGCAGCCATAGTAAAGATCAAAAGCGAAGGAGATAATTAACAGTAGACTAATTGATACCCACCCTGAGTTTTCACCAGAAATGAGAAAGAGTACAGCTTTGCTTGATATTAATTGGGCAAGAATATGCATGCAATCTGTTCTGATGTTGGATCTTGAGCCCTCATGCACCAAATGTACCAATGGGCTTTCACTTCTACAGCACAGCAGAAGCACATCAGTTTGTGGGTTCTTGAAACAGAAGGAATTGCAAAATTATATTATATATATATATATATATATATATATATATATATATATATATATATATATATATATATATAAAATCATCTGGGTGACCTAATGTGCCCACTTCAAAAAAGGTTAAGTTAAAACTTTCAGAAAAGTCAAAAACACTTGCATGATTGGCGTTCACACCGAAAGATAAATCAAATGCACATCACAGGTTTTCCACATTTAGTTTAAAATTATACCATTTAAATGCTGCTTTTCAAAAAGAAACTAGTTATTAAAACTTCCTTAAAGGGACAATGTGTAGTTTAAGTATTTTATCATCTAAAATCAATATTTTTATTCATAAATATGTCTTCAATGGTGTACAAATACCTCTGCCAATGTGACTTATCCTTGTAAACTAAGAATTTAGTATCTTTATATACATGGTACGGGTCCATGTCGTTCCACCATCTTGAAAAACTATAATAGCAGAGAGGGACAAAAGATTCTAGGCCAACACATTTCCCAACACATTTTCATTCAGAGCCAGAATCCATTCTTATTTAAAGGTCTCGCGCATTTAAAATGGCACATGACATTACAGAGAAGTTAATCGTCGAGATACAAGTTTGACAAGTCAAAACTTCTTTTCAAGTATATGTTAAAAAAGATGGATATATGGAAAGCAATCGGTCGTATCCTGGGAATAAACGGTGAGAAGTATTCACAATGATATATTACACAGCTTAGCATAGTGTTACAAAATTACCTGTCCAGCGCTAGTTGACAACATTGTTGAAGTTACAGTGAAAAAGGCATTGTATACATAAAGGTTTCAACTAGGCAATGTTTTTTTTTTTTTTTTTTTCCCATCATTGACTTTGTCAGCTAAATAAATCCATTGTAAGATATTACACGAGACTTGCTAGATTCACTGTTTGGATGTGCTCCCAACAATCCATTTCGCTGCTTTGAAACTGCAGTGTGGGCGCGTGCATGGGTGCATGCTTAAGAAAAAAAAAAAAAAGACTGTTATCAGTCGTTGGTGTGGACGCTTATATAGTTATCTTTATCGTTTTCTTTATAGTTATAGTGCTTAGTGTGAACGGGCCTTTAGGAACATTAAAATGACTGCTGTGTTCGTTACTACACCCAAGAACAGAACACTACAATGGATTAGATGCCATTCTGCTCCAGCGTATCCACAATGACGGACTATGATGATTTCTCGCTCAGGGCAGGTCTGTGTTGAAACGCTGCTGTCAATCCACAATTGTGGGAGGGGCATCCGATTTAGTGACATCACAAAATCGAACAAATCAATTTGAGGCAGGGGAAAACATATAAGGAGATTAAAACAAAATCACTGGATGGATTTTATCATAATAGGATGGTTGTCTACAGGCACTACCAACACATTTCAGTACAAACTTGAAAAAGTGCACCTCTTTAATGAACTCTTTAAGAACCAGAAGTATAAGAAGGTTATTATTATTATTACAGACAGAGGCTAAATCGAAATTATTAAATAGATTTATAGATTTTAAAAGAAAAATGTGCCTACACATTTTTCTGTAAATAACAACAACAAACTTTACATCCTCTTAAATGTTTCTTCCCTATTGCCCTTACATTCATCCTCCTTGAACTGTCTCCTTGAAGTCAACTGTGTGCAGGCAAAAAAGTTTATTTCTTCCATTTTGAAAGCAAATGAAAAACAGTGCTCATATAATTTAAGTCGAGGTGGACTGTGAGTAGCACACTCAACAGTGAGTTATTTGGCTGCAGGTACACACAAACACAGCATTACACGCTTACAAGCCCCAGAGGGACCACACACTATAAATAAAAGGCCTAACAACACACATTCAAATCCACAGGGGAGTACAGATGTCTTCAGTCTGTCTTGAATGTTCAGGTCTTGTTACATCTTTTTTGCTGGTTGTACAACTTTATACATCCATTGATGTATTTATCCACTGTTGTCTTACACCAAATACTTTTAAGAACAACATTTTGCACTCATTACTGTAAAAATGTATACTCCAGAAATCTTTAGATACCCAAACGGACTGCTACGTCTGAATGTGCAGCATGTCCCTGCTCCATTACTATATGATCAGTGAAGTTTTCAGAAAATGTTAAGGACCCTAAAGCAAGAACAACATGATATCAGACAGCACTGCTACTTGTGTAAAACAGTTAAAGGGTTTTCCAAATTTCCTAAAGCTGAACGTGAATTCTAATAATTATATTAGAATACATTCATTTAATATGTCAATGTGGGTCATGGAGAAAAATGAAATGAAGAAGAAAAAAATGCAACTTAAAACATGTTCTGTTGATTTATAAGAATTAAAGTTGTATTTATCTGTCTTTTAATTCATGTGGTGGGATAAAGTAAAAAAAAAAAATCTAACATTATTAGAAGGCATGGAGTTACACTTTATTTTGATAGTCTACGGTATACATTCTACTAATTCTAAGTAACTTTGCAACCATATTACATGTTAACTATATCTCATTAATTTGCAACTACATCGTCAACTAACTTGCATTAGATAATTGGTAGACTATTGGGTTGGTTAGGGTTAGTAGAATAAGTTATTTATTGGGAAACCATCAAAAAAGTGTTGGCAGATATTAAGCAGATAGTCTACTAATACTCAAATGACTGGTAGTTGACTTCTAGTTACTTGAGTGTTACCAGGTATAGTTCACCCAAACATTCTGTCATAATTTATTCACACACAAAACAGATTGATTTTTTTTTCTCTTCTCCATACAATCACAAACCACTGATTTTGATTAAACATGAATTGTAACATGAATATAAGACAGATTTGAATGTCTTTTATTTCTTCTTCTTTATAACAGATTTGGTCCAAAAACTGTTCCTAAGCCATTTTATAGTGGCAAATGTACAAATATGACTAATTTCTGCAATACATTTCATTTCATATTGGCACTTGTTTCAAAATATGCTTATTTTGGCTATAGCTTCATAGATATGTGGCAGCTTTTTTTCTCATTCTCTTTTGAATGTCTTGGGTTATGTCACCTGTTCAAGAGGTATAACAGCACATGCTGATCTCCTGTGATGGATCACGAGCAGGTGTTACATGCTCACAAGGGAAACAGCCAATTTAAACAATCATTCAATCAGCAAAATCAACAGAAAAAAAAATGGAAAGCTTTAGTCAATAGCAGTTCAAACAAATGGGTAATGCAACACCTGTGGATGTGTGTGAGACAATCATTTAAAATGACTGAAGAACACGCTCTTTTCATGAATTAAAAAAAACACCTGACTTGACTAATTTCAAACATCTGGTTAGACTACTACATATTGATATATTGTAATCAAATCAAAACATTATAGCTCACTGTAAAACAAATGATGATAAAATGGGGATGGCAATGACAACCTGAACAGCATACTTGTTGTTTAATTTTACCGTACAAGTTTAGGTTTAAAGTGGTGTTTATTGATCGCATGTCCTGAGTTAGCTGTGTTCCTTAATCAACATTCCTGCACGGAAATTTAATCCTAACCATATCCCTACCCCTAAACCTAACCCTATACCCATAGTGAAATGATGGTGAATAACACTGATGTAGAAACTCCTGAATTTGATTGTAAGCCTAAACTTGACATAAACTGTAAAAAAAAAAAACTTCTGATTGGTGGATTGGAATGTTGTTCCAGAATCAACAAAGATGTGTATCCGTGTATGGTGTCAAAGAAAGCGAGTCATTTTTAGTCGCTCGGGGTGGCCAAGGGTTCTAATCAGTGTTGGTCCACTTGAGCTCCGGCTGTTCAGATTTGGCAGTGCATCAAATGGGCTATTTACATCAACGAGTCTAAAACTTAAGCCACAAAGGATGAATCAATTGCCAAATTACATTTCTAACATGAAACTCCACATTTAGTCATCGTCCTACTAAGGACTGTGGTATTATGGGATTGCATAATATGGAATGCAAAAATAGAAACCTTAACCTTTCCTTGAAACAATGGGTCAGTTTGATCCTACAGATACAGCAACTTCACTGTGTGGACTGAAAAAATACTGAGGAACATTTCTAGTCGTTGTTGATTATCAGGAAATTAACTCAAAATACTGGAAGTGTGATTCTATTTTTGGACTGTTTTATTTAGTGTACAATAAAATAATGCAGTGAATTATCCACTGGTAGTTGATTCAATTATTGCAGGATGGGAAATTCCCTTTTGAGCTGTGATTTATAATGTAATGTGAGTAAAATTTTCTCAAACAATCCACCATAATTGGATATTGGAATTGGACAGAGGCAGAGAAGGCGAGGGCGAAGCTCGAAAGAGGGAGACTCTCTAGATCCAGCGATGCGGAGAGCTCACTGAAGAGAGGGAAATCAGAGAAACAGCCTCAGAGCCCTGCTTATATACGGTAAGCCACACCCATACTGGAGGGCTATGACACTGTGAAGGCACAGGCCCCTTCATTGGATGTAACGTCATGTCGGGCTAGACAGCCTGCTCTAGGTCTGCTAACTGCTGCACTGCATTGACAATGAATACAAAAATTAAGGATAATATGTTGGCTTAAATATCTCGAAAAGAATCTTTCCCATACCAAAAGCTCATGAGAAATAACTTTCTATCATATTTATGCATGTCAGCTATGTATTTTCCATTCTCAGAGTCAGCAATTTACCCATAAGGACACCAGTGGGTGAACAACCCAAATCAGATTATGACCTTTGATTTGCATTGACACTGCTCTGTTTCTGCACTTGAATAAAGGCATGCACGGATGCTAAGTAAGACCCAAACATTTTGTGGGGGCACTAATAAAGTTTACAAGTGATTCTTGTGATTCTTTGCAAGACCAAATGGTTCATGGTTAACTTGCTAGACGATTGGGTAGCTTCAGTAATAATTATAAATTTGATTATTGCTCTAATGAAATACATTTGAAAACTGAACAATAATTGCAATTTTGAAACAAAGAATCCATTAATGTCTTTAGAAGACTTTAACAAAATCATCAGTAGTTATTCATCATTTAGCTGACTCGTTCTTTACAAAAGCAACTTTCAAATTTACTACAGGGATCGTTCATCTTGAACAACGTGAGGCCAAATGGATTGTTCAAGGGCACAATAGGGACAGAGGATCCCAAGTTCATGACTCATCTCCCTTTAATATTTTTGACTTCAAACTTTGGATAATATAAGCTTGGATCTTTCATAGGTGTAATACATGTGCTCTGAAGGCAAGTTGTTAAGAACCCATGTGCAGCTTGCCTTTAATCCAAATAAATGTGACCAATAAACGAGAAGAAACGTGACCTAAACGCAAACTCACCAACAGCAGTACAAGGAACATAGGTAGACACTAAACTAGCTTTACATGTAACAAGTTGTTGTTTACGTGTAACAAGTTGATTTTTTATTTATTTTTTAATTTTTTTGCTTTGATCCAACGACTCACTTTTTTTCAGTTTTTGTGTTGGATACATGAAAACGTTGTTTTTGGCGTTGCAAAGGCAAAACATTTCTGTATGCTCTTCCAAAGGAGGAGTATGTAGAGTTTAGAATTACCACAGCGATACAACATCAGTATAACCTTTTGTTGTTATTATAGAGATGATTGCATCTCCTAATATCAGTGAGGTCAATGCAGGATTTGCTAAATGCTTATCCATTATAGATGGGAGAGTACCCAATTTATTTGGACCAACTTGCTCCTCCGAATCAACCTTTAAGTATGATTAATCATTGATGTATATATTTTCTACAGAGAGATTTGTAAGCAGATTTGTGTTTTATATCGTGTACACCCAGTGTAGCTGTAATTATCCAGCTAACCACCTGACTCACGTTATTACTGTCTGACTGAAAAAAGTTCTGCTAATCAGATGTGGGCCCAATATTACTTAAAACTTTTGAAAAAAGCGAGATTTTTGTTTACAAATTGTAATGTTCATCAGTCATTCACGTTAATGCTAAGCTAATGTTTATACAGTTAATAATACAGTTCACAGATGTGCATTGTAAATAAATTAGAAATATAGGCTGATGGACATACACATACATACATTTGTTGATCCTCTGATAAATTACTTTTGCAGCATCTTATAATGTACATCAAACTGAGTAAAAACTTACCACTGAGAAATGTCCTGCTCAAGTTGTCTTGTGATGAAAGCTGAGGTAGAACATTCTGTAAGTGGTCGACCAATCATAACAGACTGGGTCCTCTGACCAATCAGATCAGGAAAGACAGGGTTCAGAGTGCGAGTACGAGTTTTTTTCACACTTTTTAAGAAAGCCTGGGAAAACCCAGACAACTTCTGGCAAATTTAGAGTTGCTCTGAAAGTTAATCTGGCTCATTCAAGAGCTCATTCAAGCCCATTTCCAATCCATCGAAATCGTGGCACCAATCAGAAACGTTGGGGCGGGCTTTACACGATGACTGACAGCGCTGTAATTTTGAAGCAGGTTTTGTAGCCTACATTACAAAGATCGATGCTGCCGTCGAACATCACTCATTTGAATCAGCTATCGCGTCTGTTTTAAAGGGCATATTGCAGGTTAGCTCAGGGGTTCTCAACTCCAGTCCTCGCGACCCACTGCTCTGCATATTGTGTATGTCTCCCTTACTTAACACACCTGATTCAGATCCTCAGCTCGTTAAGATAGACTCTATGGCTATCCTAACGAGCTGAGGATCTGAATCAGGTGTGTTAAATAAGGGAGACATACACAATATGCAGAGCAGTGGATCGCGAGGACTGGAGTTGAGAACCCCTGGGTTAGATGACCCAACGAGTCAATGCATAGAAAAATAATGTAGGAACTAGATTCTTTAAAATATACTTACTGTATAAATACACTACAGAAGCTTCTGGAGTCGTTTTTGAGAGAAAATTTTACTTCCGTGGCAGGCGGATGCAACGAGCGGGAGAGCGGTCGATTCAAACAACAGGAAAACAATGGATCGCAATGACATTTCGGACGCTGAGGAAATACTCGTATGATGGACCAAGCAATAAAATGATGAGCCTGCTATGCTAAAGAGAGCAGGGACAGGCCAGGATAATGTTAGACAGAACGGTCAGAGACAAATTGAGTTGTGGTGTTAGTGAACTATGTCGTTGTACGGGAAACACCCCCCTGATTGGTTTTAGATCTACCCGCGACGTCCGTTGGTGACGCCCCTCCAGAAATGATTTTTCTATGACGCTTTGCCAGACCATATCTCAGTTACAACTGAGAATGATCTGGTTTTAACCAGGCTATAAGAAATTAGGTGATGTGGAATGTATGTTATGAAACAAATTAAGCCTTTGATGCATGTAAACCTTTAGTTTAGTAGGAAACTTCCAAACCTAAATCATCAAACTTTAAAATAGCATAATAGAGGCACTTTAATTTTGTCTTGCATGCTCTCTAAGCATTTTCTGCTTCAATATTTTAAGTTATATTTTCAGCATGTGGAATTAGAAAAATAAAAAAAAGAGATCAACTAGTTATAATTATGTGGGCTTAAAAAAAAACAAACAAACAAAAAAAAAAAAAAAAACTGTCCAGACCATAAAGTTCTGCTGTTAACATAGCTGCAACTGCAATATCAGAGATCCCTTGATATTCTACGCCTACTCCAATTACAGGATGCAGGCTTCTTATCAGTTCTGAGCTTATAAGAACTGCTGCTTGTTACAGCGCCTCTCATTTATGGCTAGGCCTTCCTGACAGTGGATGGAAATTAGAAATACTAGTCACTCAAATCATTTGCAGCCTACTGACTATAGCTAGACCCAAAAAAGACATCATTTCAAGTCCATCATGAGACCTAACAGCAGAGCATCACATTTTAAAATGTGTTTACAAATGAAGAGTTCAGATGCAAAAGCCTCTAAATGCCATTTGAAATTTTCTTCTTTAATGATGATTTTTTATCAAACTTGTATGTTTAAGTTCAGTAATTTCACTTATATAACAATTAATAGGCAATTATCATTGCCATTTAAGTGAAATCACTGAATCACAAAATGAAGTACTGAACTTGAAGTACTGAACTTTAAACTATTGCACAATGTTACTCCTATTCATCTTGTTCTTTTATTTCGTTTCTTTTTTTTTTTCATTGTAACTTTTAATATTGTTGTGGCTGTTATAATTATTAACCCAAATAATTGTCATATACCCAATACATTAGAGACCTTACACATAGGTCATTTCAGTAAGTAATTTGTTTGGATAATAGCTTCATAACACACATCTTGCTGCCGACAGAACCTTTGGGGACAGCCTATGACAGTTTTGCCTGTCAGTCAAACAAAATCGTGAATTATATATTTTCCTCAAACCATGAATACCTGAACAGATCACAACTCCCTCGTGAACTTCCCTGTTGAGCAGAGAAAACAGAGTACGACTCAACTTGGGCAGAGTGCTAGACTGTAGCAGAATATTTTACTAAATGTTTTCTAAATGTGCTCTGTGAGGAATTTCAGTGGAGTTGGGGAAGCTATTAGACACCATATCTTTCTAATCTTCATCTTTCTAATCTGTTAAAGACATACTGTCAGTCTGTGCATTACAATGATCATTTCTGCAGGTTATGACCATCTTTATGAGTGAATCATTTGAATTTGAATCATTTGACAAACTTGTGTGTTGCATAAAAACACATAGGTTTACTCTTCTGCTTTCTTAGAAAAGTGTTTTTTCATCAGTTACATAAAAAAAAACAGTTTTTGAAATGTAAGATACTCAGCAATAACAAGCAGATTATGTGTAATATGAACAAAGCAGGGCTGTGTTTCCCGAAAGCATCGTTAGCCAACTATGGTCACAAGTTTTGTCGTTATCAGCATAGTTCAACAAGTCGGTGTTTCCCAAAACCACCGTTCCAATGAATATTCGCAAACAGCATCGCAAAGTTGTGTGGTTGGAAGCATAGTTTCTAAATTGCATGCAGACTTAATAAATCCGTATCTTGAGCAATGAAAGGAAATAACTCACTCCACAAAATGACTAAATCTAAAACGAAAAATGTAAAAAGAAAATCTAATTAAAAATATTAATGAATACTAAGATTTCAAAATTTCAGTAGTCTGTACCAATACCAGAAAAATGTTGTAGTTCTCTGTACCAATTTCAGTACCAAAACAAAAACTTAATTTAGAAATTTCATTGGGGATCGCTGTCAATCATCGCAGTTTCCATTTCAGTTGTGCATTTAGATATGTTTGTCAATCCAGAAATTTTGCAGTTCAGACTGTGAATGGGTAATAAACAGAAAGCAAGAGAAGAGCCTTCCTTTATAATCATCAAGGCTGCCAATCTCTACTGCAAAATCTCACAGAGCAAAAAAAAAAAAAAAAAAGTGGCTCGCGTTGAACAAAACAAAACCGTTTTCTATTGTGTTAAAACTTAAAGGGGTCATGATCTGGCTTTTTAACTTTTATTATGTTGTCTGAGGTCAACTTATGACGTTTGCTTGGTTTTTGCATTCAAAAAACATCTAAATGACTAAGTAATAGGCTATTTTATACCCTAGTTTTGAGCCAAGCTGAAAAAACGGTTGGTTTGTATGGGCGTCTCGCACTTAACACTTGGAAGTAAACACCCTCTGTTTCAACTCACCCATCGATGCACTTGGGGGAAACTGTTTTGAAAACGTCCAATGTCGTAAAACGGCATCCGGAATGATTCGCCCATACATGTTCGACCCAGGGTCCGTGTGTTGCACCATTCCTCCTGTCAGATCCAATATAGATGGAACAGCACCGTTCTTTACACTTAATCGGTCTGCAAATCCAGTCTTGTTTACAAAACAATCCTCAGTGAAATGAAGCGAACAGACGGTTTTACCTCATCAGCTGGAATGTCAATAAAAATAAAGTTTATCCATGCAGTCCTATTGGAATCCAGAGGAAGCATGCAGCGACTGTCTTCTTCCACAACCAGGCACTGCACAATATTTTGTATTGTATTGTATTGCTCCGCAGCTTGATCTGATTTGTCATCATGCGGTAGGCATCTACGTTATTTAGCTATGAGTGTAATGCACGAATCGGTGGGCGGGGCTCAACCGGCCGTGGGGAAGTAGGCGTTGATCTTCTTCTGCGGGGGTGGTGTTTTATCCTCTTTGATGTCATAGTTCCCCACTTTGAAAAACGCGTCATTTGCTGAGCCTGGTGTCAATAAAAGCTTTTATTGGACTAACACGGACGTTTTCAGTTCTGAAACTTACAGGATATTCTTGTAATATGAGAACCTCTTAGATGTCAAAAGCTCAAAGAAAAATGTATTTCTCAGTTCATCACCCCTTTAACGCTTGTAAAAACGCTTGTAAAAACACGTTGTAAATAGAAACCTTTGATAATCAGACATCATTTAAAGAAGCGCGAATGAGAAAGCAGTGTCTATCAGTGGGTACAAAACCCGGTACTCAGTACTGCTGCCTCGTACTGAAATGCTGGTACCTTCAACTTTACTTTTTTTAGGGCAGACTTCTAACACTTTTAGGAGACTTTTACTTCAGCTATTTCAATTTACACAATATAATACGAAGACAGCAATGCAGCGTTTTGTCATGCTCTACCACTATGTGCTGGACATTAGCTGTAAAATAGCTGATCTACTGACGATAGTTAGTCACTCATTTTAAGAACATTCTTTGGCAAAGAGTTTTGGAAACTAGATAAACATAAACACCGATCCTTTGGGTATGGATTGTGGTAGGGTCTAAGGATACTATACAGAGAAGTGTGGGCACATTTTTAAATTATAGGACAATAATACAGATTGCCCGGTAACTAGGTTAAGTGCTGATAGGATTTGTGGAAAATCTCCAGCTGCTTTTTGTGCAAGGGTGACTACAGCATCACCCTTTGGTGAGGAATAATGTCTCTCCTTTCAGGAGGATGTGAAATTGGATTGCTCATACAAAGTGCTTGCAGAGGATAAACCTGTGTTATCCAATTACCCCTCCAAACTACATTAAGTAAAGCTTTGGATGGAGAGACCAGGCCACCTTTCTCCTATAAAATGCCCATAGCAGAGAGATCCCCGTGAAATGGAGGTATATGTTCACTTGTGACTCATGAGCTATTCTAATCTACCGCTTTTAGAAAGCCATCATTAAACATATATGTATAGACCTCTTACACCAACACATGAAATAACTTGAATTGATGGAAACTGTGTACAGGAAATTCTACCTGAGTTAAATCATATGGGCATAATAATGTGGCAATGTCCTTTGCTTAAAGGGGTCATATAATGGTACTTGCACTTTTTCAAGTTGATTGTACTGAAATGTGTGTTGGCAGTGCCTGCACACAACCATTAAATTATGATAAAAAATACATCCAGTGTTTTTGTTTTAATCTCCTTATATGTTTTTCCCGGTCTCAAATTGAGCCGTTCAACTACGTGATGTTACTAAATCGGGCGCCCCTCCCACAATTGACCTATGGCTAAGCCACGCCCTCAAACGCGATGAGCCAATCACAGTACACAGCTAACCCAATACACTCGGACATTCTCTGCTTCCACTTCCATTGAAATGCATTGGAGTTAGTTTTTATTCGTTTTTTCTTGTTATTTTAAGTTTAAAATGGTCAAACGGTGTGCATGGGGTACATGCAACTCTGACACTAGGTTCCTGAGAGGCTGGGTGATGATGTGTATTTTTTAACCCTTTCCCAAGCTACATCTTAACCAAGATAAGTGTCTGCTCTGGATAAAGTTATGCTGTAGCTAGACGACAACACCAACTAAACGCGGATAACAACGCATTCTCACCCCAAGGCGTCACCTTTGACCATGCTTCAATCTTTGACGTTTTAGGCGCCCTTTAGCATCACTTACATGACGCGATCCTACGGCGTCATCTAACTGACGCTAAAGGAAAGCGTCAGTTAGAGGACGCGGTTAGGTTTAGGTGTGTGGTGGGGGTAGGGTACACGCGATCCTAGGGCGTCATCTTACTGACGCTAAAGGGCGCCTAAAGCGTCAGATATTGAAGCATGTCCAAATGATTCCCAAGGCGTCAGTTAAGTGACGCCTTGGGGGTGAGAATGGGCTGCGGATAAATTAAACAAGGATGTCTACATCTGATCTAAGTTAAGTCAACAACGTATTTGAACGTTATCTTTAAAATCTCTAGCGTAACGTTAGTCTAACGTTAGACGTACATTAGAAAACATTAACGTTAGCTTCTAGCTGCGTTGTACATCATGTCAATTAGTTTCATTAACGTATATCTGTAAATAACCGAGATAACAAATGTTAACAAGGTTGTGCTGAATGATTCATGTGAATACTGTAGCACCAAACGGCGATGGCAACGATACGGGTTTATCACATTTACACTGTGACCTGTACATCTCTGCCTGGAGCTGAAGCTTCTCATCGACCTTCTCAACAATAAAATTATCAATATAACCCTCCAATGCATAGTTAAGGCCCTTTAGGTGACTTCAAGATGACATATAATTTTTATCTCTCCAAAAATCACCAATTGCCTCCTGTGAAAAGTCTCCTACTGTGACGGCTGCCATAGCGCCCGTGCTGTGTTTGTCCGAGTGAGTGGAGGGGGCGTGGCTTAACCATAGGTCAATTGTTGATTGACAGTAGCTTTTGATCACAGACCTGCCCTGCCCTGAGTGAGAAGTCATCATAGTCCGTCATTGTTGATACGCTGGAGCAGAATGGTGTCTAAGCGATTGTTGTGTTCTGTTCTTGGGTGTAATAACGAACACAGCAGTCATTTTAATGTTCCTAAAATCCGAACTGCTGAAGACGCAGTGGCTGAGTTTGGTTTTCGAAAGGGTAAATTCCCCACAAGCAACGTCAGTGCTTTCATGTTTGCGTGATTCGTGAATCTTTTCTCACTAGACTGCTTTATAAACGAGGGTTAGACTCAGTATAAAGCTGGTTTTGCTAAGAAGCAACTCCTGAAAAAAAGAATTGGTACCAACTATTCATGTCCCTGCTGCACCTCCAGAAGAAGTGAGTGTACAATTGTATTAATCTTTGCAAATCGCTTGCACGCTTCATGATGAATGCGGCTAAGCTTTACACTCAGGGTACATTACGGCATCTATGTATGACGTTCTTAATATAAGTCATAATCCCACGTTTATAATGAACAATGTGTTATGGTTACTGTTATTACAAACTGAGCACATATACATAGGTAAACACATAGCGTTTGTGCACCTCACTAAGTTACTCTAACGTTACCCTGCCACTACATACAAAATAGATCAAAGTGACATAATGCTAACCAACCATTCAGAAACGTCCTGTTCGAGCCTTAATTGTCTAACTTCTTTGCGGTCGTCATCTTGTTCCGGGTCCGACTCCGGTTCAAACTGATACGATTGCACAGATGTGTCCTCAGAGACTCCTGCTGCCATTTTTCTCCAAAATATACTCTCAATTGTCAAGGCAACACTCCACGTAAGTTGTGTCAAAACAGCTGCAGAACATAGTGAGAGAAGCTCATTAGCATTTAAAGGCATATGCACTTAAACGGCGTGCTGAAAATAGAGCTGTTTTTGACCAGGTAAAATGAGTGTTTTCTTACAATACTAGTGATAATTTTTAATAAAAGTATATTACTAGTTGTTATTTAGACCCTAAAAATCATATTAACTTGTATGAAAATGGCATTATATGACCCAGGCTGGATGTGGGGCAAAGCAAACATGTAACATTGCTACACCTATGGACCAGCACAAAAGGGCACAACCAAAGGGGATAGGAAGGTTTTTAGACAATAAGAAACTGCAAACAACTGGGGTCCCACAAGGGGATCAAACAAGCACCTTTCTAATAACTGATATCTCTTGCTGTGTCACTGGTGACCATCACCACTATTTGAGATTGAATTCCAAGAAAAACATAAGAAATGCTAAGATAAAACACTGTTGTGCCACAGTAAGAAGTGACAGCGTAGTTCTCAGTCCACACTTGACAATACAGCACTACTGTGCCTTGGAACATTGATCAAGGTATCGATGCTGTGAAACAGTGCATATACATACACTACCGTTCAAGAGTTTGGGGTCATAAAGATAAAACGATAAAGTTGTGTATTACGAATGCCTAATCATGTTTTTCAAATTAAATAAATGTGCTTAGATTATATTACGCTTTAAAATACTTGTAATCAGACCAGTTACTTTTTCATTGCTTACATTATTACCTAATGTTCACAAAATGTTCATAATTCACAGATTTCCCCTAATTCTTCAAAACAAAATTAAATTATTTTAATGTTCATTTCTAAAATAAAAGCCTGCTTATATTTGTTCAGGAAATCTTCCAGTTTTCTGAAATTAAAGATGAATTGATAAAAGAAAAAGAAAAAAAAAAGACTTTTAGGCATCTATAATTAAATAGAAAATTGAGAGGCCATGCAGCATAAACAAGAAAACATTTTTATTTTCACTTAATTTTTAAATGCCTTTGTTACACTGTAGTTATATATTTAACTGAGTAATATTAACTACATGTACTTACTAGGGTTAGGATCAGAGTTTGTTTTTTGGTTAGTTGCATATAGTTATTGATGGTTATTACTATAGTAACTACACATGTAACAAATACACTGTAAAATAAAGTGTTGTAAAAACAATTTTCTTTCTTATTGCAGTTTTATATCAATATGATACAATAATCAAATTAACACGATTAATGAGAAGTAATCAGCATTCATTGCCTAAAATGAGGGATGTAATAGATTATATTACTAACTATAATTTCATCATGTAATTTGTATTCAGTAATGGATTACATTTTGTAAGTAATCTACCCAGCAATAGGAATACATTTCATTTTAATGTTTATTAAGTTTTATAAATGTGTTAAAATAGAAAATATTACCATATTTACTAACAATCTATATTTAGAAATTAGTCATTTGAAATATTTGGTTCAAATATACAAAAAATAAAATAAATAAAAGTGACAGTGGAAATTTTAAACCTTTTTTTAATGTATGATATAAACCATTGTTCAACTGTTCAGATTTAAAAAAAGAAAAGAAAAAAAAAAACCTCTATAATTGCATTGAACAAAAACGTTCCTTATGATAAATAAAATGTAAGAGCGGAAAAAAAAAAATACTTCATAACTGAGTGACACAGTGAAAGAGCTTAAAGATGAGTTTAGAAATATTAATAGGCTGCAAGGATTATGAGCTCTGTAACCACAATAATTACTTTGTAAAATTGTCATTGGTTTTGCCAAGTTTTAGACAGGTTGTTGCAGGGCAATGCACAGCGAAACGCGCCAAAGCAAATATCTCATATTCGTTTCTGCTCTCCATCCCGTTATGCATTATCTCAGTAATAGTTCTTCACACAAAGGAATGGATTATATGCAGACACAATTTTTGCCAATAGGGGGCAATAGTCCATTGCTAAATGAAGAGTGAGGACTTAGAATTTTGCTCAATAATTCCTGTGATTTACTCTTCTTTATCATTAATATAATCATATTTTCAAAGGTTTTAGAACAGTTAGACTTAAAATAAGTATCTGGACCCATCCACAAAGTGCAGTGTCTATTTTAAATCTATTATTTCAGTAATCCCAAGCATCTCCTCTCAATTGTGCTTTCTTATTGATTGGCATAAACTGACAGGGCAAGTCCCATCAGGTTTAGTGAAAGTAAATCAGCTCTCTATAGGAAGCAGGAGTGCTGAGGCTGCCAGTGTCTCCTGTTTTTTTTTTTTTTTTTTTTTTTTTTTTTTTTTTTTTATCAACACCATCAAGACCATCCTGAAAATATGAAATTGTCTCCCCTTATTCTCTTTCACTCAGCTTTTCAGAAGCTCACAACCTTCACTAAAGCATCAAAGGCGTTCACGAAGGCATGTGCAGCTAAATACCCAAGACCTCATATGATCAATAGAGCAACTTCACCATACAACCTGCTGCAAACCTTTACAAATTGAATAACACAAGTCAGCACAGTCACATACACATTGCCTTTGATTTTTATGTATGCACCCTTGTCTCAACCACAATGGCTTGTGGCACTTCCAGAATTTGCAGCTTTTGCCTGCAGTCATGATTTCAGTTGCCTTTATACCTCAGGGAAAATCATGCAGAAAATAATAGGTCGGTTTAAATGAACAGTCACATCACAATGAAGTCATGCATTCTGTGTTAAAAGTAAAAAAAATAAATAAAAAATGCAATTGTATTGAATGTGCACTTGAAGTGTTCTTCAAATCTTTATATAAACTGTACTGTTATGTTTTAACACTAAAACGTACAACATTGTTATAATGTTTAATAACCTTGTTGTGTTTTTACACTTATTCTTAGGTTGACTAACACACATGTAAACAACTTGATTTTGAATTGCAATGTGTTATTTGATATTATATTTAAAATGATAAGCAAATTTCAATAGAAATTATATTTAAGTCTATTTTGGTTTCCCATAAATACATGTCGATTTCAACGACACTTTAACTGCATTTTAAAGCCAACATACATTATTATGAAATTGCATATGAAGACGTATTTAAGTGGGCCAAAAAACACTTTTAAGTGCAGCTGATTTATTAAATTTAAACTAACATGTATTTCCATGTAATTGCAAATAACATGCAAAATTGGAAAGGACACCAAATATTTATTTTGGACCCCATTTATTTACACTGTATGGACATATCATTTGAAACATTCTTGCATCTTGTTCCACAGAAGAAGAAAGTAAAAGTGAGAATAGTATATGCATAAAAATAATTAGAAATAACTGAAATTCTGACATCTTTGCATGCCAACCGATGAGACTAAGAGACAAGAAATGGGCTAATTCTAAGAAAACCACGACAATAAATAAGTAATCAACCATTAAGCAAGAAGCGTCCATCTTTTTTCCGTCCTTTAAAAAGTATGAAAATGAAAGCTGGATCCAATATGGTTCTCTTTAGAGCGTCAACTAGAAGGAGATTCATATAGAAAGTGCACGTCATTACCAGCAACATCGCATTATGTAAAACTCATTTCACCGAGCAGAAGGAACATCATTACAAACTGTTTCTGGAGTGTAACATGACTGCTTGACATCTAATTGGCAGAGTTGAAGTATCACAATTAGCGAGGGGACACTTTGAGCAACTCGTTTACGAGACACGCGAGTATTAGGTCTTCATCGGGTCACGGTCCACACGCTATAGGTGCCAGTCCCCTTCAGATATTAAAGTATCAGTGAAAATGCTCAGCGGGCTTCATACCGAGTACGGCGCAGAGCCGAACTGTGACTGCGAGGATCACTTTGAAGGACGCTCGGTAATGACCTGTCCTCTCTGCATGGCCTCTGGATGCAGCAATCCGCCGCTGAGATAGCATTCGCAGATTAAGCCCGTGAGCGTCAGGGTTGTGGGGCCGGATCTGAAGCCGGGGTCACTCTTGTCAGTGCGGTTCATGGCGATCACACAGGGCCAGTGACAGGTCCGCTGGTGGTGGAGAACACAGTGGGACCCGACTTGTCCCCACAGCCCCATCGGCTCACACCCACCCAGATGCTCTCAGAGTGAGATCTTTACAGTGCCGACACATCTCAGCTTGTGAGGCTGATTGCTCTTGGCAGCCAGCATTTTTTAGTTCACTCCACTGTGCTCGTGTTAATTTGATGATAGGGCTACACAGCTGCATGGGTGGGTGTGTGGTGCAATTTCATAAATAATATCGTTCAGTTAAACCATTCCACAGAACAAATGTAATGTGAAAGGGGAATGGATCACAGTAAAAACCCACCAGGATATGGACAGGTGATTCAAAATTAATGAGCTGCTGTCAGGTTTCGGGCTACGGGTAGTTTCGAAATGTATTAATTTGTATTTGTTTCTTAAACCCTTGAGGAACAAGAAGACGGAGCGCCAAAAGTTCGGGAGGGTTTAGAGGTTGCAGGATGTTCATGTTTTGCCATTGGATTCTACTTCTCAAGACGAAGTCAATTCTTCCCTGAAATGACAGAAAAAAGAAGCACAATAAGTGGCAATTCCGCGTACCCAGTCCCTCAGAACAAATTATGGCAATTAAATAATGGATTGGTTTATTGAATTTAAATCAGACGTAAAGGAAATTGAATTATTGGAGAGCCACTCAGGATTACAAACCATAAGAATCTGTTCAAAACTGAACGCTGGAACCATCATTGCTTGATTCTACTGTTGAATGGAGGGCTTTAATGGATTTATTTTGCAGTGTTTCAATAAGCACTCAAAAAACTGCGGCCTGCAGTGATTTGAGTTGTTACACTGTTGTGTGTGTTTTTTTTTTTTTTGTTTGTTTTTTTTTTAACGTTAAAATAGCAAGAAACTATTCAAACCTTTAAAGGAAAAGTTTACCTAAAAATAACCTTTACCTTTTTGCAAATAGTTCCCTCTGCTTCAGCTCTCATATATATATATATATATATATATATATATATATATATATATATATACAAGGCATTCTTACCCCAAGGCGTCACCTTTGACCATGCTTCAATATTTGACGTTTTAGGCGACCTTTAGCAACACTTACATGACGCGATCCTATGGCGTCAGTTAGAGGATGCGGTTAGGTTTAGGTCTGGGGTGGGGGTAGGGTACATGCGATCCTAGGGCGTCATCTAACTGACGCTAGTGGGCGCCTAAAGCGTCAGATATTGAATCATGGTCAAATGCTTCCCAAGGTCAGTCAGGTGACGCCTTGGGGGTGAGAATGGGCTGATATATATATATATATATATATATATATATAATGGAGGGCATGGTGTCATTTATGTGATTCTGATAAATAAGAAATAGCTAAATGAAAGTTGTTCAAGTGCTTAGTGAGCATATTAACAGTTTGTGCCAATGAGCAGCCAGAAAATTATTCAGCATTTCTCCTTTTGTTATACATTGAATGAAAAGAAAAACATATAGAAGATGAATAAATGAGGACAGAAAGTTGAAAATTCTGTCATTTACTCACCCTTATGTTGTCCCAAACCTGTATGAGTTTCTTTTTTCTGCTGAACACAAATATATATATATATATATATATATATATATATATTGAAGAATACAGTTGACATTAACCAGCAAGCAATAGCCGTTATTTCACCGTCTAGGTTAACTATAGATCTGATACAGTCAAAATAACCTTGAATTTGGTTATATAATTTTTGCCAAAATAGACAAAAATATGACATTCCATCATGTAAGCAAAGTCAACAGTGATTACAAGGTTTTTGGTTTAATTTATTTTGCCTTGTTTTAGCCCGGACGTCAGGGCTGTGTATGGTAGCCATTGACTTCCTTGACATTTGTTTCCATTCAATGGAAGTTAATTGCCATGATCATTTGATTACTCTGTTCAAAGAAGAAGAAAAAAAAAAAAAAAACTTGAGGGTGAGTAAATGATGACAATTTTCATTTTTGGGATAATTATCCCTTTAAGAAAATGTGTAAATTGTAAATACAGGTGAAAAGGAACCTTTCCTCAAAGTATCCCTAAAAACATCCATTGTCTTTAGACTGCGAAGAAAATGTAAAGGGGCCATGTATAAAGGATGGCTTAATCTATCTGATAATGAAAGCAAATGTCTTGAAGCAGTAGCTCTGTACTCGAATTAAAAAGCATGTTCATTGGGGATAAACGCAGTAGACTAAGTACACTTTAGAGCTGTAAATCTAATAGAGTTAGTGCTTACTGTGCACAGGGACTGCTGTGGAAAGGCAGGGTGGGTGGAATATTGGCAGAATACGCCACTGGTCAGATGGAGCGGTTTCTATACAATAGTGTTCGTTACACATTTAATGAACCTGGGTGAAGCTAAAAATCATTTGTTTAGAGGTGAATTTGGTTTCACTTCATTTTGATGGTCTTTTTAAAGGGATACTCCACCCAAAAATGCAAATTCTGTCATCATTTACTTACCCTCAAGTTGTTGCAACCTTGTATGATATTCTTTCCTCAGCTGAACACAAAGGAAGATATTTTGAAGAACGATTGGAACTTTGGCACCATTGACTTCCATATTTTTTTATTAATTTTTTTTAACTATGGAAGTCCATGGTGCCAAACAACCATTTGGTTCCAATCATTCTTTAAAATATCTTCATTTGTGTTCAGCAAAATAAAGAAACTCATACAGGTTTGCAACAACTTGAGGGTGAGTAAATGATGAGTAAATGAGATTTTTTCATTTTTGGGTGGAGTATCCCTTTAACACATTGTGTTGACTGTAGGTAAAGTTGCACCTGCACGTCTACTAACTCTCATTATAGTGTCTGGAGAGTATTAGTAACTGGTAGGGTTAGGGTTAGAATAAGTCGACTCGTTGTTGCAAAGTTAGTCAGTGATTGTCTGTTGGAGGAGCATCACAATAAAGAGTTAGAAGATATTAAGAAGACAGTCTAATAAAACTCTAATGAGAGTTTGTCGAGTTACCAGAATGGTCAAAAGGGAAATCAAAATAAAGTGTTACCGTACATTTTTAAGGTTTTTGAAATGTGCTGTTGATTTCTTTACATGTATTTTTTTTTTTTTTTTTTGATGAAAATGTGATGTTGTTTCTAAAGAATAAAAAAAAAAAAGTTCACTGGTCATGTCTTTGAGATCATTCAGAGACTGGTTTCCTGCAAAAATGTCAAATGTATGAGTTAATAATTATTTACAATAAACAGCACCTTTCGGCATTTCAACCAAGCCTGAAAAGCATTAAATATGTATCTGATTTGAATGTCAAGTGTCAGTAAGTTGTAGAGAAATCCCGATGTTGTATAAGATTACTCAGAATAGAACAGAAAGAAAACAAATACTGTAGATTGTTGATAACGCTTGTTTCTCATTTCTTTGATCTGCTACTTTCACACAAGGTACTACAGTACAATCCTCTTGATAAGATGAAGGATTTCACTCGGTTTTCACTCAGCTGTTTAAATTTATTGTTGGAAATTGCCAGCAGAAAAAAAGTCCCTGTTTGGTAAACATACCAGCTTCAAAGGTGTATAAGATCATAGGTTTTTGTTAAAGTGGTGGTTATTACTGGGAATAAGTAAACCTAGTAATTTAGTTATATGGGAAATAGTGGCAAGCTTCACTTTTTTGTCTCTAGGTACTTAACTTCCTGACATAATACTGTTGATACTTTATCACAGCCTTGTTTTTAACTGGTTTATTGTGCTCTGTGTAAATTTTGGATTTCGTTGCTGGGAAAGAGAAAAATGTATTAACCCACTCTTTGAGGTTCTTCTGTGAGGGAGTTGGCTCTTCAAATTTCACAAAAGAGTTTTGTCATTTTTAGTCAAAGAGGAAAGTACTGTTTGTGTTCTATGCATTTCATCGTTTAACAGCACAACTGAGTCACTCAAAAACTATTAAAATGAATAATGGCCTGTCAGTCAAGACCCTAGTGGCAGCGATGTTATTGCTAACTAAAACTATTAAACATGTTTATTAAACATTTCCAAAGCTTAGAATATAAGTACCATACAAAATATGAAAAAAAAAATATATATATATATATATATATATATATATATATATGCCAGACCACATATCATTGAGCATGAAACGTGGTCTGGAAACCACATGTAAATTTTCTCGTATTTGAGGCATGGTTTACGAATGTGGTTGACCGTATGTGCTACGAATGTCTATCAAATGCGCCATGTGCTCCCTCCCCGTTCTGTGATTGGTTCCCTATTTCAGACTGCCCAGCAGCGCCTAGCAGAAACCCAGGGGCTATATATATATATATATATATATATATATATATATATACCTATTGTTTCAACGCAGCTTTACAGAAAGTTCATTTCAGAAAAATACACAGAAAAATACAGTTAGATAATCATGTATTAATTTAGGGCATAACATATCGCCGGCGTCGAGTCTTCTTTTTACAGGCGTTGAGTCGTCTCTTCACAGGCGTTTAGTCATCTCATCGCAGGTGTTGGGGCATCTGAAGTCTCTGTGAGAGGCTGGATACAAACCGAAGCTGATGAACGCCATTTACCTCGAGACTAGCATTCCGAGATAACAGCAGAAAAGCAGATGGGAAATAATTAGCATAGCTGCTGTTCATAATATTAATGCATTCGATCTGATTCAACAGTGATATACGTATATGTTTGGAAGCTTATTTGTGAAAGTATATAAACTCCAGATTCTGTTCCAGAAATGAAACACCACTTTGTGTTGAGAAAATTCACTGTGGTTCTGTTGTGGTTTCTTTTCTTAATTTTTCATTGGCGGAGCAAAACGGTAAAAAAAAAAAAAAGTGACTACAACAGAGACTAAAATGTACGTTACTCAGTATTAACATGATTATTGGATGATTATGTCTCTTTTTCTAAGAGCAGAACCTAAAATAAAGCTACTATAGCTGGAACATTAAAATCTTGTTTTTTATAGAAAGTTTGCAGCCATTCAGTGCTCATTACAGTGGGTCATATCAAAGTTCACTAATTAGTTGATTATGATGAATAGTAAAGAGTACTTGAATTAGTTCCAAATTGCAGATAATTAATTCACTGCACCTCTGGTTCTCAGTTTGGGCCACAATGAGCCTTGATTCTAAAGTAATTTCTAACTGATCTCCCAAGCATATTTCTAATACTGATATTTCAAAACATTATGCTTGCAAGCGGTTGCCCTATTTTTTTTTTTTATTTTTTTATTTGTTTGGGGGGAGGGGGGGATATTTGACACTCTTTTGTTTGGTGAAATGCATGCAGCCTCTCAGACCAACATATTTGTCCTGTTCTGTTCCAATCTCAGGACCACACATCCTTCTCTTCTGGATCAATACCATGTCAAAGGGTCAAGCTACCTGATAATCTTTGAAACAGAAATAGAGGATATAAAATAAAGTGATGCTATGTTATGAAACAGGATTCAGAACAGGATATATTTTTTTTTACCTTCCAAAATAATAGGAGAGAAAGTCTTGCTGATTTTGCCAATATGTAATATTTTGTGTATGCAATTACACACAAATAATACATTTCCATTTCAATTGGTTTATTATTTTGAATTTGAAAATAAATCGCCCCCACAGGGTCACATCTATACTCAAAAACCTGATGTTATCTGCAATCCTGTAAATGTAATGCTTGCCTAGTATACCATCCAATCACAGAAACTCAGTGTGTTGCATTTGTCATCATCCTCTGAAGAAAGTCGCTGCACTGAGGCAAAAGAAAAGCAAAAAAAAAAAAAAAAAAAAATCCCCTGAGTTAATAAAGGTTCAATTAACAGGACTGAGTGCAGGCAGAGAGAAACCTGCCATAGCCAGTCTCTTCCACGAAGTCATGCTGAGAACAGCCCCAGACTGATATTAGTTCTGACATAGTTTGCTTGCACCTGTCTGAGCTCAATTACGTAAATATCAACTGCTTTGAAAATATAATAAGGGAAGTCAACTAATTTTGCTTCCCTCCTCCTTGTGCAGCAAATCCATAATGGCTCTGAAAAAAAGCGTTTTACATCCATCTTTCACAGTTTCACACTCATTACTGCCGCAACAGTATAGATAAAACCATGTTATTGTTTTCATTTTCTGCAAGAGATGCTCCACTTTCTTAGGAAGGAAAATAGAACATCAAAGGTAACCCAAAAATGCTGCACTGTAGTAAGATGGAGAACAACACATCGTGGTCATGCCGTCAGAATGTAGTGCCGCAAAAGTCATAGTAAATCGACCGAATGTGGCATTTGTAAAGCCACTATGCCCAAGTACAAGTTCAAATGATGATATTTAGTCACAATAACTTTCTATCCACGAACAGGGCTAAAGGAACAAGCGTGCATAATGATCCTTAATGCTTTTATAATGACATTTGGGGGTTAAGTCCATTTAAAGAGGAAAGAGTAGTAGCATAAATCAATGGTATACTATTATATGAAAGCATATTAGCATTGATTTTCCATTGCTGAATTATCAGAATCACAGGAGAAATTCTGTGAGCATGCTGTGTTAATGCTCAGTTAAGTGGCTTCTTGCTATGTATTGTAATGATAATTTGGGCTGAATTTATAGGTATGTACATCTTAAAATGGTTATGTGTTGAGGTAGAAATACCCGAGGGGGCAAACTGAATGGTGAAAACTGAATGAAAAAAAAAAAAAAACTGGTCTTCTGAATATTCCTAGTTTCGAGTTAAATTAAGGAAAATTACAATTTCTGTAATGTTGATAATGATGATTTTAAAGCACCCCAGTTTGGGCAAATTGTATTGCATTTAAATGGAGACTGTTAATATTTTCTCACCATAAGTTATCTGTTTGATCTGAAAGGTTATTCTGCACTCTGTTTAGTTTAAGCCTGTAGATAACATTGCCAATGTCACCCCCTCCATGCCTATGGAAAGAGAAGCACATGCTAAGGTAACTGTGATGAATGGCTGTGGCTGATATCATACAGTTGTCCAACATACCATTACATCAATATAGCGCTGCTAGCCAAGAAGCCGCTGCTAGCCGAGAGGATCCAGTGAGAGCTTGATAGGGCAACGAGGAACGAAAGGTGTCGCTATGACGACCAGGTACTATTTGTGGCGGCTCTGTCTGCAATGGAAAACGTAGCGAAAAGCGAGTCGAGTCGAGCTGGTACTGGTAATGGAAAAGCACCAAAAGAGTCAAAAGAACAAGTTCCCCTTCCAATGAAAGATTCAGGTTTTTACAGCCGTCATTTTACATTTCTCCAAAAGCGAGTTGACACGCAAACCTGCCTGTTGGTGTTACAAGGCTTGAATTTCGCCATGGGAAATTGCACAGATTTTTTCACACTCAAAGTGTGCACACATAAAGCTATGAAAGCTTTGTTTCGCCACAGAATAAAAAAGAAAAAAAGGTAATTGCAACTTTTTCTCAAAATTATTATTTTTTTTTATTTCTCGCAATTGCGTAATGTTAAGTCACAATTGAAAGTTATACCGTCAGAAATTGAATGATTTAAAGTCGCAATTGTGTGTCATAAAGTTCAGATTTTTTTTCTTTGATTTTAAAACAAGCAATTACGACTTTATATTACACAATTCTGTCTTTATTTCTCGCAATAGTGAAGAAATCTCACAATTCTGACACAAATTCTGTGAGTAAATTCTGTGAGTAAAAAAGTCGCAATTACCTTTTTTGTATTATGTGGCGGAAACAAAGTTCCATATGAAGCCACCTCTCAGAACTACATTGAGGTTTTTTTAATTGCACTCAAAGAGTCAAATACACACAAAATAATTTCAAAATGCCACTCTTGACTCTGTCTGTCAGGTCTTTTAGATATACCTGCTGCCAAATTACGATATATTATTACTATTAGTACTTTACTAATATATTATTACTATTATATAATTATTATAATAATACTATTATGTAATAATAGTATTATATAAAAATATTATAATTTTGTAGTGTATTAATGCATATGTATTGGTGGGAGGATAATATATAGGCTACTCTATGAATAAAATGAAAATATAGAACATCCTCATATTTATGTTGAATAAAGAGAATATAATAATGAAATTGTTCGACAACAGCATTTGGCACAGGTCCCTTGCCTGAACATTTAAAGTTGGAGAAAATAAAATGTTTATTCAGAATTCTTATTTGGGCAAACACAATTATCACTTTAAAACAAATCCCAGCGGATGGTCTCTTCACTGGCAGCTCCATATTTACTTGCCAAAAGAGCATGCATTTATCATGCAATATGTGTGCTTGTATAGTCCAACCCCGTCTATTTTTTTTCCATGTCTAGTTAATGGGTGTCTAAAATTAGGCAAGGAGCCTTTGTAAAAAGGGTCAATGATTTTTAAGGGTATCCATTACACTAAAACTATTGCCATCATACCCACAACTGGTTTAACCTGCAGGCTTTGATTAAGATAAACCTGACAGGGGCTTGGGCAACTGCGATGTTCAGGTTTTGGTCCATTTAAAAGTGTCTCCTCCCATTTTATATTCACCGCACTTCATTAATCTTTCAGATATATTTCACTCATCTGCAGTTCTGTTCTCATCCCGCTTTCTGGTTCACTTGCATATACACTTATGGTTTAAAAATGAGTGAGGGTCTTGATAATGAGGACACAAGAAGAAAGAGGTGACTGAATATTATCACTGACTTGCAAGCTACGGATATATATAATATATGTTATTTTGTATAACACCGGAGTAGGTCAATTTTCATGTGCCTTGTGACTTTTCATGTGCTCTGGTGAACAAATCCATGCATAGTTTCAGGTACACTATTCCATGAGCTGGAAAGTTTTATAGTTGCACAATATTTTCTACTCCCTCTTCCTACGGGAACAGCTAATAGGAAAATAAGAGAAGGTGTTGAAACATTGAGTAGCTGTGACTGTAAATAAAGTTTATGTGGCAGAGAAAATGTAGCATTTCTCCCATCACCAAGGAAACAGTGGAAGCAGTTAATCCCTCGAGGCGCTGTGGTCACACTCCTGCATGTGTCACAAATCCGTTTATGGATACAGGTAGACACTTCCTTGATTAACTTATCTTTTCATGCCATTGTTTAAAACGGAATATAAAATTATTTCACGATCTAATCCACCGAGGATGTTTTCCCCTCCAGTTCTACGCACCAACATCCTGATTTAATAATACCTGTACCAGACCCGCAACACTGCTGGTTCACAAGTGTGACTGTGGCGTACAAAATACTTTTGAAATGCTACAGGTCTTGCTTGTGTCCCAAAAAGAAAATTAAATTAAAACAAAAAAATAAAATAAATCAAAAATAATATAATAATATAATATAACATAGATCGCATATTGTCATCAATACATGCTCTCAATATTCTCATATTTCTATTCTCATTTGGAGATAATTAATTCCAGGTAATACTTACCAACAATTCTGCACTGTTCTGTTCACAGTACAACAGCAAATTATTATTGTGTACAGACAGCTTGGCTCAACACAGACACCTGCTCAACAAGACAATCTGTCATTTTCACTAGACAAACACTGTCAGTCTCGCAAGCCAACGTCTTGTATTTTAGCCCTAAGTTTGGTGCATATTCCAGCTTAATCTGGACAGAACCATCCACTTGGATACAAACATGTCATCTATCTGACATGTTCAACCACCAATCACACTTTTCTTGGTATTATGTGACATTTTGAGTTGGGCAATAGTGCATCAAAATATTGCCACAGATGCGTGGATACATCATTTTGCTCAAACTATCTGCCACAAACAAAACTCTTGAATCATTAAAAGGTTTAATGGCACAATATCAGGTCGCCTTCAGCTAGAAAATAGAGGCATATGTACATGCACAGTACATTAGAGCTGTCAATGAATTAACCTCATTTTATGTGTTGAAATTATAGCTTTTTGATATAATCTCTTATTTAAAGGGATAGTTCACTTTGAAGTAAATGTTTAGTATGTTTAGCTTACCTCAAAAGCATCCAAGATGTAGGTGTCATTGTTTCGGCAGGAGTTTCAATTTGTATATTTTTAGGTCAAACCGTTCTTGTCTGTCAGTCATATAATGCATGCAGGTCGACTGTATGGTCACCCCCTCAAAGAGCATGCAGAGAGAAGTCCAACATAAACATGATTTAATGACTCGTAAATGTAAGTACACGTTGATGGCCTAAGACACGAAACGAGCGGTTTGTGTGAGAAAACGAACAGTATTTATATTGTTTATATTTGCCACCTCCAAGTGATCTGAAGGCGCGGGCAACTTCGGTCTGCGCAAGTTCCGGAAACCCCCGGAAGTGATCTCTCGTGCATGTATGTCACTCATTGTTTACACAGAAATAAGTTTGTGGGTAAGACAGCCAATTAAAATGGTTCTAATGTAGCAATCAGCGCAGTCTCATCCATATAACTGACGTCTTGGGACGTCTTTTGACCATACATCCGCCTTTTTAGGGTACCCTTAAACGTCGGTTAGATGACGTTATCGGATCCTAACTCTACCCCAGACCTAAACCTACCCCTAAACCTACACCGTCACCTAACCGACGTTAAAGGTAAAGCGTCAGTTGTATGACATCCCAGGATCGTCATGTAACCGACGTTTAAGATTACCCTAAAAAGGCGGATGTTGACGCATGGTCAAAAGACTGTGTTATACCAATAATAGGTACAATAGGTACCGATGTACCAATAATGTATTATTTTTATACTGGGAGTGCACTGATTTCTTTCCGCTTAGAGTCCAAACTAGTTTGTTGCTGAACATTAGCCATTGGCTCACAAGGACTGAAGTGCATACATTGAGTGGACTTCCCTGAGGCAGAGCAGGAACGCTCTTCTTGTTGATTTTTGCCTCTTTGACAGATATGATTTCCGTACTAGCGCATAGGACAGGGTCTTAGTTTCATTTAAGCCATTCTTACCCGAGGTTAGAACGTAGTCACTTGAATGAGCATTTGGACATGAGTAGAAGTGACACATTTTCCACTTACATGGTCCTCCGACAGGGGGGAAAAAAAGGACGAAGGACATGGCTCTATGATACTTTCTAATATATATATATCTAAAACTTGAATAGTCAAGTTTTGTGTTGTTACAACTTGAATATTATATGTGCTTGATGTAAATGTAAAAGATCTATAATGTAGAGTATGTGTCATGGGGAAATTATATAGTGAATTAATTCAATCAAAAGTACTACATCAGCTTGATATTTTAAAAATGGTACTAAACGGAGACACTTAGATCAGGGTTTCCAACATTGTTTTACATAAGTACCCTCTGGCTCAAGTACTCCATCAACATTAATCCAGAAATGTGCTACTCTTAACTCATATTTACCTAAGCTGAAAAATGGAATATATTCTCCACTAGCATCACCAAGCAATATTGCACAAACAATAGCTGTGGTTTATAATATGGGTGGCTCAACAGGCTTCAATTTAGAGCTTGTTAGCATATATTGTGCATGTTTGATTGAATATTTATGAGGCGTGCAACATTTATGCCCATTTCACTGTCATTTAGAACACAGTTGGCAAAGTACACGTCAAAACTATGTCATCTTTTCGTTGTACACCACACTCATAGCAGTCCAGAGATTTCTTTAAGTTTCATCATGCTTCACATGTCTTATTGATTTCTTTAAGCTGTGAACATGGATTGACAACCCCGTTCAAACATTTGATTTCAAGGAACCAGAACATCATAGAGACAACAGAGGGAGACCTCAAACATGGCAATGATCAGACTGTCTTGTGTAGCCATTAAACTTTGATAGGCCCAAAGAGGTTGGAGGGCATCAGTATCTTTTCAATCTGGCTGATTTAATTGCAATTTGCTCAACTGTAGAAAGTGCCTACAGTAAATGGTTTATAGAAAAGTCAAGTCTCCTTATATTCCCTCAACAAGTCCAGAATTATGATATATTTGACAGGGACAGTTACATTAAAACTGTATGGAACTGCTTGTCAATTAATGGCATAAGTTACCGTAAACGTATCAAAAACACATACCTGCTCGATGTATTCTCATCTGCTGTCCCTTTAACAATCATAAAGCATTGCAGTAGTTTCTTCCAGATAATTAAGTGGTATATAACTAATATATTTTTATTTTATTTTATTTTTTAGTGACGAAAAGCTCAACCTCTTTGCATTCATTGCACTTAGGTGAAGGACATAAACAAGCAAGTCGTTTCTGCCTGCCGCACACCGCCTCAGGTCATATTGTAATGAGAGCCCTGATGTTTTACATATACCTTACAATTGTAAAAAAGTCAAATTCACAGCATCCTGACAATTATGGTGAAATATATTAATAAGCACTGATTTAAAAAAAAAAATACAACTACAGGATGTCATAGATATTTAATTCACCCACATTTTCTCTACAGAATCAATATAATATGGTCTGTAGGTTGGATACTAAACATTTGCAGAGATGAAGATGTCCATCAATAGAGAGCCTTTGGGTACGTTTGCATAACAACAATGTACTAAATACTGAAAAGGTTTTACTTGGCATTTCCAGACGACAACGTTATCAATCCATTATTTTGGTATATGAGGTGTACTGTATATGTCCCCTTATTACTGAATTTGTTTCAGATTGTTATTATACATGTTGCTTATTATTCAGAGCTCACAGGGAACTATGGTATAGACATCAATCAAGCCAAAAGGTTCATTTTAGATAAGATTATATTTCCTTATGAATGTTTGAACATTAAAAGGTAATCACACTATTAATGCAGGAAGATGCACTTAAAGGATTAGTTCACTTTAAAATGGAAATTACCCCATGATTAACTCACCCTGAAATTCTATAGGAGTTATATTAAAATCATATCCTGGCTCTTCCCATTTTTATAATGACAGTGGATTGCAACCAACCGATTGAAGCTCAAAAACACACATCCATCCGTCGTAACCTTCACACGGCTCCAGGGGGTTAATAAAGGCCTTCTGAATCAAAACGATGACTTTGTATAAGAAAAATAATCATATTTAGCACGTAACAAAGTAAAATTCTAGCTTCTATATGCAGTCTAAACTTAGGAAACTTGAGACATCGGAAAAAGCGTAGTGCGCCATCGTTTAGCGCAAGTATCAGCAGTACGTTGCATTAATCACATAAATTGCGCTTTACACTTTTGTGGAATCCATAATATCTTTGTTTGGCCAGAAGCTAGTTATTTTTAATATAACTCCGACTGTATTCGTCTGAAAGAACAAAGTCATATACTCTATACTCAGGATGGCTTGAGAGGGTAAATCATGGGCTAATTTTCATTTGAAAGTGAACTACTCCTTTAATATTCAATGTCTTACTGTGAGCTAAACAGTCTTTCGTTGTTTTAATCACAAAACTATGAATAATGGACACCAGTGTAGCCGTTTTTATATATATATTTTTCTGATCTAGAAGAAATTACGTATACCAATTCTGAACCAAAATAATATTCATAAATAATAGTGAGACATAAACAAGTTGAAATAATACTAATAAAATATGTAACATTATCTTCATCACCCAATAAAGCACAGTTGTCTTACTAAGTTAAATAGTAAAATAAATAAAATGAATTATTAAAAAGCAGATGTGAACAACTATTATTATTATAATTTTTATTTGCTACACATGACTTGTCATGCTTTATCATTTTCATTCCATAAGGCACTCACTACAGGACAGTCAGGACTGACATCAATAGGAAGGATTTGCTCAGGTTCTCTTTGATAGAATTACATTTACAGTACATGAATGTTTATCCGTTGTGCCTGTCTGTATTCCTCTAAATTTAATTCAAAGACCAAGAGATTTGTCAGGGATTCTTACTTATGTTTTATACATTATACATACTCTCTTCAAAAACAGCCATACATATATTACAGACCCAATGCAGATGTAAATCAGTGACAACTCTAAAGAGGAATGTATTATACAAGGTCTTCTGAAAGTACTCACCCCAAAGCATATTTGGACCCTCAGTGTTTTGAAGGGAGGGAATTGTCCATAAACCCTGTGATCTGAATGCTGAGTCTGTAGTTATTTAGCATGTTAACACTAATAAGTGCAAATAACCTCTGTCCTCTGTAGACTGTAAACAAATCCCATAAAAAAGTCAAATCTCTGGCAGCAAAGTTTCCAGACGGTTTCCGTTAAATTACAGCAAATAACCATTTTTCAAAAGTACATGCAAAAAAAACGTAAAAATACAGAATTTACTTTACAGTCAAAATTGATTAAATTGCAGTATATTACTGTTGATAATGGCTTAGGACAGCCAATAGGCAACACGTTTTGCAATAATTCAAAATAAAGGATAATTTTTTGGCTTCAATATCTTGAGGAAAAGAGGTTTTCCCCTATCGTAAGATATTACGCAGTACGAGAGAACCTCTCGTAAGAGAACTACTGTAGTTAGTTTAACAGTAATTTTGCTGTGGTATGAAATACAAAAGCTTACTGGCTATTTGTTGCCAGTAAGTTACTGTTGATTTTAAATGTGTGTACCACTCTGGAATCCATGCTTGCAAAGTCCGTGCTTGAAATATGTTCAGCACGATCCTCTCGTTCGTTAACATTGCTATAGAATCAGGCTCAAATTGGTTTGAAATGTATGCCATCATTAATATTTACATATGAATAGAGTTTGCGGTTATGTGTGAAATTTCCCAAAAAATGCTCTAAGCGCTATACCAATCACAACACACTGAGCCAGATAACCAATCACAGCATATTTTGTATGTGGAAATTTAGGAGCTCCATCGAAAATGACACTTTCACCCAGATTGGGGAGAGAGGAGCTGTAATGATGTGAAATATGTGGAAAATAATGCGTTGCACGCAATTTATAATAAATAAATGTAGAGCAGTTTTATAACTGGTCACATCTCTAATGTCTTCCTTCTCATTCATTAAATATTATATGCATATTATATGTTGCCTTTCAAATAGTTATTTTAATGAATACACTTTTTACCAAATAATGGTGTAGTTATTGGATCTGCCAGCAGGGACTAAGTGTTTAGAAGAGTTTATTATCGACTTCACACAGCTGTGACCTCACCAAAACCCTGTTGTGTTGTGGATTAAACTAGAGTGACCATGCTGGGATGACAAATCTGAGTTTGTTTTTGTTTTTTCCGGAGTTTTCAAGGTTTTTTTTTTTTTATTATGTATTCAAAGTTGCATTAGGAGGTGTAAGCATTCAATGCAGTAAAGCTGTTGTGGGTGTTTCCAAACTCTGTCTGGGCGAACTAGAAAAAGGTTCATTTACTTATTTTCAGTCCAAACCTCCTGCTTATCAGTGAATAATGGAGAAAGACCTTTACAGATTATTTATTTATAAAATCAAACCCAGATGGGGCATGTGCAGTCATGTGCTTCCATTGCATAGACAAATTCATTTAGAATCAAGCATGAAGAGTTTTAAAAAGTGTGAAGCTCATTAATTTCTCTAAAGATTAAGTTCTGCACACAGTTTAGGTTGTTTGCAAGGAAGGTGAAGGCACATCAATGTATTTTTTAAAGAAGAAAAATATATTTAATAATGTAATAATAGAAATACATCACATGTCTGTCCTACATTGGAATGCAAATGCTGTGATTATGCTAAAGGTTAAAATTTAAGGACAAATGACTGAAGTTGTATTAATGAGTGAGCGATGGAGCAGACGAGGTCTTAATATGAGTCATTAATTAATAGCTTAAATCCTCCGAGTGAAGAAGTGATTTGAAGCGCATTCCATTGAAGATTATTTCAACATTTGGAGAATATTTGAACAGTTGTATGTGTAAAAAAAAAAAAAAAAAAAGACCAAAAAAAGTCTGTGTTTAAATGGCTATCATCTGTCTTGGTATGTGCATACATTACAAAAAAAAAAATATATAAAAAAATAAATAAACATTGATTAATATGAGCACACATCAGTGATAAAAATTGATATCAGCAACACTTTGTACATGCGATACAACTCTATTATGCTTCAAAACAGCTTCTAGCCATATCAAAGATTGTCTACAGAGGACATCATGCACTTATGAAAACATACACTTGCTTTGAAACAGAAGGCAAAACACCAGATGACAGGTGACTAAAGGAATAAAATCTTTGAGTTTTCAACCTTATTGTCATGATATTATTTTGGAACATTTACCACTGGAGTAGCTTTAAATAAGTACTCAAATGTTTATTTATAGCATATTAAAAATAAAAGTAAACAAGTAAAAAAAGAATAATGCTGTCAAATCAATATCCTTCCAAATTTGTTTTTCTTCAAAGTAAAGATGAATTGAAAAGCTAAACATAAGTGTATTTTGTGCTTGCCTTGTGTTGTGACAGTTGCCAGACCAACACTATCTGGCATCATGGTAACCCAATGGTTACGACCTTGCCAACAGGATGCCTAAGGCAACAATGTGCATGAGACGGGTAGTAAAAATCGTTTCACATATTTGTAGTTTAACAAGTCATCAAGTTATCAAGGGCATACAATGCCACACAGCAGGAAAACATAAATCAACAAATAAGACTATGATTATTGTACTGGACCGATTACGATACGATTTCTAAAGCCAAAAAAAAAAATATATATATATATATAATAGTCAAGTTTTAGTTCCTTTTAGTTCAGCCCGTCTTTGTTTGTTCTTAGTCTTATTGAGTGTGTATGTATCCAACCTGTCTTTACCGACCTTTTGTAAGTAAAAATATTCTTATTTGAAGAATTTGCATCATCCTCTTCTTTTGCCAACACCACACCCTGACAGGTTCAAACCATTGCCATTAATATAAAGAAACAAATGTGTACTATTTCAGATTGTACCAGACAGGTGTTCCTAATAATCCTTTAGGTGAGTGTATAAGCATACTTCTTTGAAAAGCATAAAAAAAACGGTAATGTAGAAGAAACAGTTATTTGCATTTTATACAGCACATATCACAAGTAAAAACTCATAATTAAAAATAGCATAGCAGTAGGGCATAACACTAATGTAAATTAGTTCTCAATGATAGGAGATTCCTCTGAATTACATAGATCCCTGCCACAAGCTTTCATATATGAGTGAGGACAGTGTAAATATGCCTTTGTTTTATATAACCTTATCAAGCGGCATGCTATGTTAAATGTTAACTGCACTAGAATGCTTTGTTACGTTTCATGTTTTCTTTTAGTAAATATTTATTTTATTTTTGTCAAACATTATAATTACAATCACTCCACATAGGGACACAGTCACTACATAATTGTATAAAAAATGTATAGAAAACTACGTTGTCACTAGAAAAGCTCCACACAGTTTTATCAGCTTTGTATGAATTTTAATGGGAATACAATTGCTGCATTTACATGTTAACTGGCTTGCGAGGGCCCTGGAGAGCTTAATCAGAAGCAAGGTACTCCAAACTACTTAAGACCGAACATTAGCATAGATGTTGCCTGTCCCCCTTGACTGGCAAATCAACGCTGGATTTTTCATGCAAACTTTTTTTTTTTTTTTTCTTTTTTTTTTTTCTGAGCCTTTCATGTTTTTCAACACTTGGCCTTTGGACAGGCATCTTGGCAATTATCAAAATAGATTTGAAGATTATTTCAAATATCAGCACTAATTAGACTGCATTTACATTAGTGGTCAAATAATACCAAGTTGTCAAAAGCTCAACACCTAGAGTCTTTTTTTTTTTTTTTCTCTCACACAAACAGCTTTTTATGCTCATTGAATTCAGCAATTGATTAAATTGCATTAACATGCACATTATATGTGTTCCAAAGTCTGGAACTAGTTTTATTTATTTATTTAAAATGTTATAATCTGAATTTTTATTTGATTGCAGCAGTGGTTCTCAAACTGGGGATGCATGATGTGACAGATGGGGTACGTGAACAAAATGCTTAATTTTGCCAATCATTTAATTCTACCTTAAAATAACATTAAAACTGAAAATGTACTTCTAGCAGGTAAAATGAGGTAAATACATGACATCTAATCAAATTACCTCATCTTTCATGGTCAAAACTGACTGCAACCACTCAAGTAGCGAGCATATAGTTTTCATTCACAGTGTGCTGCCTTAGCAAATTGTGCTATATTACTGCCGTTCTCGACAATGTACCTTTGTAAAAGTGGGGCTTTAGCACTCCTTAGCATACATAACAAATATAGACACAGACTATGCATAGAGATCAATTAAAGATTCTAAGTTTCTTCAATTAAAAAAAAAAAAATCCCCTGTGTCCAGATTATCCACACAATTGCAAATCTTGCATTTCACACAACAGTTCAACACATATTTCTCTTTTTAACTTTTTTTTTTTAAGAAAGACATTTATGTAGGTAAAAAAAGCACTGGAAAATCAAAGGGGGCAATATGATGCAGAGGAGGATAATATATATAAATGAATTAATAAATAAACAAGAACTTTGACATGGATAGACTTCAGAACAGAACAAAGGACATGCAAACTGACAACATCAATAACCGACAACAATTGAGCTAAAACACAAGGCTTAAATACACAGCCAACCAAGCAAGATAACAAGGGGGCGTGGTTAATAAAAAACACCTGGGAAGACTAATCAACATAACAGGAGAAAGCTAAAAAATGAAAAGACAAGGGCCGTTTCTCGATACCAAGTACGCAGACTTCGGACTTGCGTCCTTGGTAGTTCAGACTTGCAAGTTCGACTCCGGAGAACGAACTCCCGAGGATGCGAGGACGCAAGTCCGGTTCTCCTGCAAATGGAACAGAGCATACTTGATCGCGTCACTCAGCACGCTCTACTCTATATTTTAGGCAACAATAAAACGAAATTTGCTACAACTCTGCATCTTTTCGTCAACAATAAGACGATATATGTTATAAAACACCCCTCTGACTTTTCATTAACAAAAAACAACATAGCCTATAATAGCCTAATGGCCATGTGGTTCAGGCAACGCGATTCTCTTCACTGCATATATTTATAACAAAATGAACATGATCTTTTTGTTTTCATTTTAAAAATATGAAACATTGGATTTTTATTGACATTTATCAAACAGAGACAGGGTTATGTCATTTTATTTTATTGTTCATATAGTGAAGACAATATAAAAAATATAGCCATGAAACCTTAAAAACTATTTTTTTTTTTTGCGCCATGGAACAAATTATAGTTTAATGATACCAAAGATAGACTTATACACAAGACGAGTTATACGTCAAGGTTTATCCACTAGACTAGAGAGATCAGAGCCCGTGGCAAACGTCAGAAGCACTAGCCGAGGATAAGCTGTTCCAGTCGGGGTTGATCTCGCTGAGTGTCCGCTGAAGGCTTGGATGTCAGAACTCCGAAAACGTCAGATGCATTTTACAATATAGGCGCTATCTTTATAAATAAACTACAGATTTGAGATTTAAACAACCACATTCTCGCCTGAAACACTCTTAAAATTACATTTCATGACTCAATATTTTGATATTTCGCGGATTTTCTCCTCTCCCATTTACGCTTGCTGGTTGGTGCGAGGTGCATTCTGGGTTACCTTGCTATCTCAAGTCCACACAAGTCACCTCTCGATGCATCCTCGGTAAACGGGGCGGATCAAGAACACATCCGGGGATTTGAAGTGGACTTGGCTAGATGCGAACTTTGAATTGGAACAGTACTTCGGCAGCGACTGATGACGTTTCACAAGTCCACAAGAACACAAGTACAGACAAGTACGCATATTGAGAAACGGCCAGGGAAACACAGACAGACAAGAACAAGACACAAAACCCAAACCGTGACAATTATTGATGTGACTGGAAGAGAGGGGATATGCAGAATATATATATATATATATATATATATATATATATATATATATATATATATATCCTTCTGACAGATGGCTTTCAGACGATTAATCGCGATTAATCACATCCAAAATAAAAGTTTGTGTTTACATAATAAAAGTGGGTGCACTGTGTATAATTATTTTATAAATATAAACACACACACATGCATGTATATTTAAGAAAAAAAAATAATTATATATAAAATATTTATATATAATATAAATTATATATAAATCTATTTACAGTATATACATGAGAATATTTCTTAAATATATACAAGCATGTGTGTGTGTTTATATTTATAAAATAATTATACACTGTGCACCCACATTTATTATGTAAGCACAAACTTTTATTTTGGATGCGATGAATCGTTTGACAGCCCTAATATATATATATATATATATATTCGTTGACGTTTAACGCCAATGTGAGTGTGCACACCGACATGCAAAATGTCACGCGTAAAAGCGTATTTTTTTTTTTTTTTTTTTTTAAACATGTATTGCTGAGCAAATGGGCGCAATCTAATGTCAGGGAATGAATTTGCTTGTTCACTCGGCTCATCGTCAGCGAAACTCGTTTGGGTGTAAACACAAAAAAAAACGTCCTGAAAAACACTGGCGAATAACATGTGGTGATATTCGTCCCGGTGTGTACTGTACATTTTGCAAAATTATTTGTTTTTATTTTATTTGAATTTGTAACATAGTTTATTACATTGAATTGGGTTTATTATATTATATTATATTATATTATATTATATTATATTATATTATATTATATTATATTATATTATATTGGGTTCATTGTGGGCTCAAGACTTTTAGTCTCCTCTGCACTGTTTGTCTGCTGAAATTCTTTCTATGATAACGCCGTGTGACTTTTCCGAGTAACTGTCAGCAAAGGCTTTTCAGTGTGCTGTCACCTAGAGAGGGGAAGTTACCTCAAAGCTGCCTGGCCGGGGCCACTGAGTGCCCACTAGGGAAGTGAGAGACAAATGCTAGTAAATAACCAAAATGACAGATCCAATCCTATATGTATTACCCAAATAGAGATGGATTGTTGTGGAGGCAAACCAAATATTAATAAATAGATGTGGTGCTTAGATTTCACGATAGCAGCAGCATTAAACTCATTTATCTTCCACTTTGCTTTTCGATCTGGCAGTAATATTTCTCATCCATCAGCAAGCCCAATGTCAACCTCAGTCCAGCAACAGAAGAATGTCAGGTTGATCTGAGCGAGTCTGGCCACCCTGTTGTCAATCAATGGCAATCCTGAGCTAATGAACGTATAACAAGCTTGGGAAGTGGTAAGTAATTAAATCTTCTGTTCATGAAAAGATCCTCAAAAAGGCTGTTGACAAACTGTGAGTGTGCAGTGTGTGTGTGTGGGGTGGGGGTACTTCTATATAAAGTTATGAACATTATCAAATAAGAAAAGTCCAAGCCTGGAAAAACAGAGTATAGTATTGCTTTAAAAACTGGGCTAGAATAAAACAAGATTTGCAAATGTAATACAACAAATGAAATTCAAAACTGACATCCATTAATTTGACATTATACAATAGTAGGATCTCAAACAAAAATGATTGTGTAATCAGCATTTTAATCGAGTCTTAATGATTGCAATTAGCAGTTAAGAAAATGAACGAGTCAGCAGCACTTGATTGGCACAGAAAAAGAAGATTAAAGGATTTTGTTGCAGAAACATTTGATCTATGAACAAATGCACTTGTGAAAATGGAGATTTTATATAAGCTACCCTCGCCTGCAGTGGATTTCAGAAAAGTTCATGAAGTTTACTTAACATCTATTATTATGTGAACAAACTGGCAAAGGTTTGTTTCATAAGTGTCACTCATTTTAGTTTAACTAATGGTGCTATATTCAACAAATACTAACTAAAATAATAACAAACCCACAAATTAACTGAAATGAGAAATAGGACATTAATTATTGCACGAATACTGTGTGTCAAATACCAAAAAGCATGAATAGTTTATCACCAAAGAATATATTTGTAAGTTATTCTTGTAACCCAGAAAATGTTTGTTTTATAGAGATAGTACATATTTGATGAAACAGTGCCATCTGAGACTAAAGCAAAGCATCCTGTTTGAAATCAACAAACATGAGCATTGTTTGAGAAGTCTATGGCAGGGCTGTTTTTGTTTGAGTCCGTTTGTTGCCGCACTAACAGTGACAGCTGGAGCAGTGTCTGAATTCTCAGAAAATACAAAACCAAACAAATGTTATCCATATTTTCTTTTTTTTTTCTTTTTTTACACAGCTCTAAAAGCATCACTCTCTGTTGAAGTCCATTACAAGACCATCATATATTAAAGTATACCAATACCAATACGTTTCTCAACACGCCTCTCTCCAACTGTGTATCACACGAAATACGTTCTGAGGAAACTATTTTGCAAATCGTAATTACGTTACATGCCAACATATAAGCAGTGCTATTACGTTTGTCCTTAACGTAATACTATTGCAGTGCTATTACGTTTTTCCTGAACATAATACATCCAAGCAGGTTTCTTTACTATTTATGCATAATCGTGGCATTACAATTTTGACTCTTTTGCATTCAACTGTCATATCAATTAAGTTTTCCTTCGCATTTATTAATATAATAGACCAACGTTACTCATAAATATATAAAAAGCATTTTCTCCAATAAAACACAACATACTGATACATTCACAAAAGACATACATTTTATTAGCTTGATGTAAACCAAATCCTAGAATCCATACGTTGTTTGCAAGAAACAGATCCAAATTCATCTTCATTTCTCAGCAGCGACTGCAAACGTCAAATCCGCGCTGGTGATTAATTCAAATTCAAATAATGTGCCTTCAAGAAGCGTTACGACATGTTTTACGGCAGTGATATCAAACGCTCATTGGCTCTCGCCTGCTTCGTCACAGATTGCGACATGCCGTGTTTCAGTCGGTGTAGTACATTTACATTTGAAATGGAGAAGAGCGTGCGCCATCAGACAGAGAGCGAACCGAAATCAGATTAACATTTTGGATTAACGTTAATAACTTTAATTCTGATCTGTACCTCATACACAACTACTATAATACTGCCAGAGGACTGCGACTGCAACGCATCATCATGTGAACGACTTTTGGTAATGTTAATCATAAATAAATAAATTATTGTGAAATGTATCTGTCTGTTATGTTTTTTTTTTCTTAATTGTGTTACCTACGTAGTTTTAAGGAATGGTTATGGTTAGGTTTAGGGATAGGAGTGGGATTAGTGGCTCAAAATATATTTTAGTGCTAAAACTCATTTAACTACGCATCTCTGTCCATTACGTTTTATCCTTTTTATATTCTGTATAAAATAAATATGTTTTTTGCAGTAGGATTAAGGGGTCTTGTTACATTTATCTTTAAAAGTGAAAGTATACAGATATCGTTATGATATGAAACATATGTAAATAGTTAACGTTTTGTAGCTGTAAAAACGTAATAAGGTTACGTTTAAATGTTGCAAATACGTCCATATTATACGTTTTAGCATCTATCCAAACGTACAAAAACGTACGTTACATATCTTTGAAAATAACGTATTAAATCTACGTATTAACAATGAGACATATTACGTTAAGGACCAACGTAATAGCACTGCTTATATGTTGGCATGTAACGTAATTGCGATTTGCAAAATAGTTTCCTCAGAACGTATTTCGTGTGATACAGGGTTGCTCTCTCCCCCACTGTTCTCTTCGGCCCAGCAGTGAACGGGATCGTCGACCGCTTCTGTGAAGTACAGAAGACCACGCAAGCCATGAACTTGCTCCTGCCATGACGCTCTAGAACGCTCCCCATTCCCAGCAATCAGGATGTCACACATGAAACAGCATGCCACTGCTGTTTCCCAGGGGTATCAACATTCGACATTCACAACAGTGAATGTCGAAGTAGGACATCTACTCCGCGCAGAAACAGCGATGCTCTTGTGCAAAGGGGCCATAGAACTGGTACCACCTTCTCTGAGATCCTGCTTCTCTACAGCCGTTATTTTCTCGTACCCAAGAAGGATGGAGCCTTCAGACCTATTTTAGACCCGAGACATTTGAACAAAGTGCTTGTGAAAAGAATGCTTCAAAATGTTTACAACCAGGAAAATCCTCGATCATGTTCGCCCGAAGGACTGGTTTATAGAGGGAATGCGCGTGACGTCACCGTTGGCAGGGGTGCCTGCAGTTCCTCACAGTAAGTGGCAAAAAGACTGAGCGGCTGTATGTGTTCAGCGTGAATGCCGCGAAAAACAAACACAACACACACAAATAAAGTGGGAAAGAGCTTTGCGATTGACTGTAGGCCTACAACTAGATTTGACAAAACATCGGAGGTATATTTGTACAGACTGCTATGGAAAGAGGAGCAAATGGATCGCTGCAATTCACAGAAACAACTGGACTCCAGTCAGCCAAAGGTGGATTTGCAGTTATCATTTTGTGTCAATATGCTAAATTTAGCTGGAAAACCATACCCATATATTTTGGATTGTTATATACATTATCAGCTCATCAATTAAACATTTATCATTGCATATTCTGCTTTATTGGATGTTTTTTAATAAAAAAAAAGTTTTTTTTTTTTATTAGAAAAAGTTTTAGGGCTGGACGATATGATGATATATCCTATAGGCTATATATAACACTGATATAAGTGATCACCCGGATTCAGACCTACCTATATTATATTTATATAAAGCGTTCACAGGCAAATTTGCTTTACGTTTAGGTTTTGGTTTATTTCCCCGGTGTCGAAATCAGGCAACACTATTCCCGGCTGCATGTCAATATCCATGGATCGCTGGATCTTTAGTAAGTTGTAAGGAACACTACATTGAGTCCAACATTTAGTTTAAATTGATAAAATTGTTCGATTTAGTCGCATTTCCGCAGTTTCCCCCTATTAAATCCAGTCACGCAGCAGATCTTTTGCCACTCGGTCAGGCTGAGGGGGGTTGTCACGCGGGAAAGTCACGTGTCAAATGCATTCCCTCTATTTCTCTCAATCTGAAAGACACCTATTTTCAGATTCAGATATACCTTGTCACAGGTCATGCTTGAGATTCGCCTTTGGTCAGGTATATCAATGCACCGTCCTTCCGTTCGGCCTGTCATTGGCACCTCACACATTCACAAAGTGCACGGACGCAGCCCTCACGCCCTTGAGAAATCAGGGCATGCGAATTATGCTCTATTTGGACGATTGGCTGATTCTGGCACAGTCAGAGACACGGAACTGCTGTCACATAGAACAGTGCTTCTCTCACACCTGGAAAGCTTGGGTCTCTCGGTCAACTGGACCAAGAGCTCTTTAACGCCGTGTTCGTCGCCTATGCTGGCCCCTCATTTTCCACTTACGTTGTTCCCCGACTGGGGGACTCATGGAGTGGATGCTTGGTGTGCACGGCGTTGACAAAGGGTTCTCGCAGCATAAGCTAAATTACGCAATACGAGAGAATCTCTCATTAGAGAACGTATCGGTTACCTAATGTAACCTCGGTTCTCTCTAGAAGAGGGAACGAGTATTGTGTAACCTGGCATGCTCGCGCCACAACTTTTGCTTCAGTCGACTTTCGCTTCTCTGAACCAGAGAATCAGCCTCCGAGCCCTGTTTATACGCTAAGCCAGCGCAGTCTCATATATGACGTCTTGGGACGTCTTTTGACCATACGTCAACATCCGCCTTTTTAGGGTACCCTTTAACGCCGGTTAGATGAAGTTATCGGATCCTAAACCTACCCCGTCACCTAACTAACATTAAAGGTTCTCAAAGCGATCCTGGGTGTTGTTAAGGTTCGAATATTTTCAAACAAATCGGAGCTAGACCCTCCCTCCTCCGCATCTCATCTCCTCCCCCTCCCTTCCGTGCTTCCTGAAATAATTGTGAACGTGCATAGTTCTAGCTAATTATATCCTTGTGTGGGTTTGGCGAACATAAGCGTCAATTTAGAAGAAAAAAAAACAATTTAACGTTACCCACCTGTCCAGCAAACACAGAGCAACCTGAATGTCGGACTGGAAGCCCTTCTGCCGCCGGAGTTCTCGCCATCATTCAAAAGCTTTGCTACCGATGTAAATTCAGAACTTCGCACATTCTTTATCCGACTCCTTCTTCTTTTTAATTTGTTCTTCAGAATGACGTCTCTTTGGTCGTGTGTCGGTAATTTTTCAAACTTCCCTCTGATGCTTCACTGCTCTCCTTCACACACCCTTCATGTGCATGCGCACTAACCCCCCAGACCCACCCTCAAATACTTCTTGCCAGTGATTGGCTGGGACACTGTTTGTTAGGTTTCGTGGTCCGGGTAAGACATGATTGTTTTTGTTGCCGTTTGTGGAGCCTGTGGTGTCTACAGAGACCGCGTTTTTTACAGTGTGTTTAGGGGACAGGCAGCTAGCCGATAGTGAGGAGACGTTTGATGTATGTGACAAAAGATGTTTTGGCCCAGCATCGCTGGAGAACCTTTAAAGGTAAAGTCTCAGTGTTATGACGGCCCGGGATCGTCGACTAACCGACGTTTAAGGGTACCCTAAAAAGGCCGATGTCTCTCGGTATGGTCAAAAGACGTCCCAAGACGTCAGTTATTTGACGACTTGGGATGAGACTGTGTTAGCTAAGCCATGCCCATACTGGCGGGCTATGCCCTTGTGAAGGCTCGAGCACCCTTAATTGCACGTGACGTCTCGTCGGGCTTAGTGGTAGGCTACTGCAATTTTCGCAAGGCAGCCATTGGACACGCTAGACAGCCTGCTGTAGGTCTGCTAGCTGCTGCACTTCATTGACAATGAATACAAAAATTAAGGATAATTTTTGGGCTTCAATATCTTCAAAAGATTAATCTTTCCCGTAGCGTAAGCTAACTTACGCAATAATCGTTCCCTCTTCTAGAGAGAACCGAGGTTACCTTAGGTAACCGATATGATTTTCAGCAACATATCTACAGTTTTTAGTGTCGCATGATCTTTCATAAATCATTCTAATATGATGATTTTGTACTCAATAAACATTAATTATTATGATCATCAATGTTGAAAATGGTTGTGCTGCTTAATACTTTTGGTGGAAACCATGACACATGTCTTTCAGTTTTCTGTGAAAGTTTGGTTAAGCTTTATTTTGATGGTCCACTTTAGTAAGTGCATGTCAACTAACTCTCATTATAGTATTAGTAGATTGTTAGTAGACTGTTTGGTTAGGGTTTGGGTTAGCAAAGTTACGTATAGTCAGTAGAATGTTAGGGGCATCAAAATATTTATGCAGATAGTCTACTGATACTCTAATGAGAGTTAATAGACGTGGCTAAGTTAGTAAGAATGTCTAAAGTCGACCAAAACAGTGTTACCGTAAGTTCATAAGAAAAGCATTTATTTTAAATATCCTTTTATTGTAACAAAGTAAAAGTATTTTCTGTCACAAAGATGCAGAACTGTACAGCCTTAAGCGAAGATGATGGATTTCAAATTGTACACTTCCGAGGGGTCTTGTGCCAGATTTCTGCTTCACAATTCTTCTGAGACTCTCATGCTGAACCAATAGATTTTCAGACATTTAAGAGACACTGGAGAGTTCAAAAGAACAGTTTTTGGTAATAAAGAACTTGATTGATTTTGCCCCGTTCTCTGTTTTGAATTGTCAATGCACTTTCTGTTTATCGTAATTGTATCAAAACACACGTTCAGTTGTGAACAGACACTGTAAGTGAAAGTGAATGTGAAAGATCATTTCTTGCTTGTCAGAGTCTTGGCATGCCGGTTTCACACATCACTCTCAAAGAAGAATGTGATGGGATCGAGAGACAGGACTACTCGTTTAGTGCTGTCACTTTCTTTTTACCGCCGCTTCTGGAAAATGAGTGAAAACAAATAGATAAGCTCAGAAAGAAAGGGCACACCCAGTGTGATTTCACAATGCCAGTCAATGTAATGAGAAAAGGGAAGCCCTCTCTGTAGAGTCTCAAGATAAGGGCTGTGCCTATCACCGAGAGGACCTCACTCACTCCCATCCTTCACAAGAGAAGAAAAAACCGAGAAGGACCTTCACCGAGGCCCAGAGAGGTCATCACTGTCACATGTATATTAATGACCCCAAAAAGCAGGAGACAAAGTTACAACATGCCAAACTTGAGACGACAAACTTCTTAAAGTCACCTTAACGCTTAAACTTCCCTTATTTTTTTAATGACTTTCTTTTCATATAATCCCCTTTGAAAGAGTGAATGAAAGAATTGCTGCAATGTTACACTAAAGCAAACCCGTTCCCTCTGGGATTCCGTTTAAAGCCTGGCATGAGTTGCTGTACGTCCACACTAATTACGACTGCGTGTTCTCAAAAATTTCATTCGGAAATTTCATAAAGCTAGAGGATGATTTGTAGAGAGAACGTATCTGATTTATGCAGTCTTTTTGTTCAAGGATCACAGAATTAAAAGATATTGCACCCTGCCAGTGTAACAATGAGGCAAATAATATTATGCTCTCTTCCATGTCTCCTTTAGCGCAGTTGTAAATGTGAGAATGAATGGATCAACAAGGGTGTCAATAATGCATTTTGTTAAAATATACTTGGACTGACACTAATGCGTTGACTGTCCTCCCCAGAAAACAACAACTATTGACTGTGTACATGGGGACTGGAAAATCAAGCTTACCAGCACTTTTTGTATAAGACTTTAGGTTGAGAAAATATGCACCGATTTTCTTTCAGGATGTACGGTCTGTCTAGTTTTTTTTTTCATTGGTATTGGTTACACCATCTTATGCCCTGGGCTTGCTGCCAGGTAGGCAGACTTGGCTCCAGGTGCATTTCCCTTTGGGCAGAAACACCACAATGACTAAAACTGAAGGTAAAATAAATGGTAAATTTATCCCCTGCTTTTCAGAATTAATTCTTTATGAGAGGCACATGTGCTCCCGTCGTCATCCGCCTTTGAAGAGATGTTCACATTTGGAGCATGAACAATGATTTTACATGAAGGCTGCATTGAATAAAAAATGTAGTCCTGGGAATTTCGACAAGATTTTTCCAGTTTTTTACGAAGATTTTGCATGTTAGACTTGAACCAGAACGTTAACAAAATGTTAAAATGGTCACTGTTTCAGTAATATAGCCACATTATGTAAACAATATGCAAGTTCACATAACTATTAACTATTAATATATATATAATTTAAACAGCTTTACAGTTAAGAGTAAAACACAATTAATGTAATGTGCTTATTTAAAATGAAAAGCTATTAAATCTACTTCTAAATAAGATTATTTAAAAAAAAGAAGAAGAAGATTATACTTTTATTAAGCAAGGATGCATTTAAAAGTAACGGTAAAGACTGTTTGTTAGTACAAAATATTTCCATTTCAAATAAATGATGTTCTTTTGAACTTTGTATCAAGGAATCCTGAAAAAAAAAGGTTTCCACAAAATATTAAGCAGCAAAACTCTTTCCATAATAATAAGAAAGAAGCACCAAATCAGCATATCAGACTGATTTCTGAAGGATCATGAGACACTGAAGATTGGAGTAATTATGCCGAATATTCAGCTTTGCTATCACAGGAATAAATTACATTTTAAAATACATTAAAACAGAAAAAAAGTTCTGTCAATTGTCAATAATAATAATTCCTCATATATTTTGGAGGAAATAAATGCAGCCTTGGTGAGAATAAGAGACTTCTTTCAAAAACGAACAAAACTTACAAACCCCAAACATTGAAGGACATTACAGAATAATTGTTGTAATCAACATTACGCCACAAATGCTGTTGATTGTGCTAAACTTGTATTAAACCTTGAATATTTGAGAACGAAAAAGATTTGAGAATGTTAACCCTAAACAAACGATATAGTATATCTGGTACTTTAATGTTTAAAGTAAAGTCTCGTTTTGCTTTTACATCATAACTTAATATGTTAATACATCACAGTTCCATTCTGGAGCCTGTTTGTTATGTTTTGGTTTTTTTTATTTATTTTTTTTTCCAAGTTTAATTATGAGTGATTGCTTAAACCAGCCAGAAAGGTGGCCAGCTCGGCAGCGGTGATGGACCTATAAATAATGTTATCAGTTCTATCTCCAGTGGCTTGCTTAATTACAGCAACCTTGTGCCTAATTACACGCAGATGTTATCAAGACCAAAGTGAAATTTACAAGTAGAAAATCAAATAAAAAGCTTAAGTTATAAACCAATTGCCCAATAAGATGCCATCGAGAAGATGCCATCTTTTGTGTAATGTGAACTGCAAGTTATATTTGATCATAAACCACTTTGTCATATATATTCAAGGAAGCTTTAATTGGATTTAAAGACCCTGCGTGATTCCTGCTGACTCTACAATTCCATCATCAATTACAGCAATTAATTATGGTGGTTTTATATACACATTATAGTTTGTACTGTGTGCTTTGCAGTTGATGTTTATGTTCTAGTGACCTGCAACGTGGTTATTTCTAGGTGGAGTACACCTGTGGTATTAATTAAAAATGGGTTGTATATTTGTCTTAAATTGTTAAGGGAACAAACTGGAAACAAACCCCTCTGCCTTTCTGACCATACTCGCAGATTTCTGCTGAATACCGTAAAAGTTTTGTGGTTTAAATCTGTGTTAAGACGACCAATGTTCTCTGGAAGGCAAAAAAATAAAAAAAAAGTTTTTCTTCATATCAAATAGGTGTGAACGTATGCCTGCAGCCGAGAAAGGCGACACATCATTCATGGTTAGTCTTGCAACAGATGCTCCAAGTGATCTGTGTGGCTTTTTCAGGTGGTGACAGAGGTAAGCAAAGATATATCCCAGAGGTTTGAGACATAAATGTGTGAGAGAGGTTTATATTTCTCTCGGGTAATGCAGCTGATTGTTCAATCACGTCACATGGCCCACTTAGGGAGGCTAGAGAGGCAATCATGTGCATCTGAAGGCAAAGAGATCGATTGCTCCATCTTTTCCCTCCGTTGAGCTCCTCCTCGAGCCGTGTCCATCTGACATGCTGGCAGCTGTTGAAGCTGTTTGCAGCAGGTATACCTCTGGATGTGGATTTAAGGAGGAAGCTTTGCCCAATTTATGACCTTCAGGGACTGTGGTTAAGCCAGAGGACATAGAAATAATGTTTATAAGTAATACAGAACCACAGCATAGTTTACTGCAATTGTGCTGTATTACAGTTTTATGTTATTTTGGTCACATTTATTGCTATGGACCTGTTGACAGGTCCAAAATGTATTTAAAATAAATGTATAAGTACTACAAATCCATCAACATATTTACTGACACATCTCTTGAGACTTATACTGATATAAATATTATATTTAAATGTTTTTTTGGAGAACGCATTTGGAGTACTTTATTTCACAATACACATTTCTTAACGTTAAGCTTAAAATGTGTTTTAATACCACTATTAGTAAGGATAGGATGATCACTGAATAATATCAGTCATGTGCAAGGCATTTAAAAAAAATATGCAAGACATTTAAGTGTACCAAATGTATTCTTGCAATAGTTCCACTTTACTTTAGAGCAATCAAATACACTTAAGTATAGCTTTAGTTGGGCCTCAGCACTAAATCTGGATAACTAAGGTATAATTATATAAACAAAAATTAGCTTGTCCAATTTAGCAGTAAAAAAAAAAAAATACAATTGCAGGTTATTTGCATTAAGTGCATAAAAATGTAAATGCATGGGTAGTATATTTCACATAAATGCATTTCAAATATATTGTAGTATATTTATAAGAGATCCCATAAAATTATGGGGAGAAAAGGACTTTAAAAAGAAAAAACAAACAAAAAAAAAATGGCACCTAGAGTACTTGATCATCACAGTTTGGGTTGACTAAGCCTCAGCAGTCAGTCACGACGCGAAGTGGAGTTTATAAAAGCGTTTATAAAACGGTTGCCACACAATATTAAAGTAAAAAACAATTTATTAGTGCAACTTTCTTCAAGTAAAATCACAAAAAGCCTTCCTTCTGCTGGAAAAAAAAAAATAGTCCCTGAGCGTGAACAGCAACAACTGTTGCTGTTTTTCCATTGTGTAAAATGCATGAAAGCTCAAATAAAAACAACATAGAACCGCAGTAATGCACAGCGATCAATAGAACCGTTGGGTGAAGCAGTAATAGCCGTGTTTTATCGTGAATAAAGCACAGCTCTTGACCAATCAGAATCAAGGATTGGAACTAACCGTTTTATAAATGTAAATATATCACAGAATTATTTAAAAAATGCAAAGCTAGTCCTGCAGCATGCTATCAGAGTTTCTGTGAACCCTCTACCTCCCCCAGCTCCCCCTGCCGAGATCTGATGAGGGATTTATGTATGTCTATTTATAATTTACATGCTCACGGGGACATGTCTGTGTATTTATTAGCAGTAGCAAGCCTATACAGATAGCAATTCCATAACCAACAGCAACCTACCACGTCCAGTCCGCCAAGATCAAATACATTAACATTGTTATTTCCAATAACAGGCTAAAACTATTCCAAGAGTTGTCATGATTGACACACACACACACACACACACACACAAACCGCAAAGCCAAGACTCTAAACTGTAATATATTTGTGAACACATAAAGTAGTAGAACCGCTTAACCTCCGGGCCCGGCAGAAAATAGTAAAAATAAATAAATAAATACTGTAGGAAGAACTCATGGAAATGTACCTGTGTTGGTGGGAATTTGCTGAAAACTGTCCACAGCCACATGTATAGAAAATGTTAAAGTATAGAGAAGGATCAAATGAATGAAAAACTGGTTTGAGGTCCCAGCAGAATTGTTAGCAAATTCTGTGCAAGAACTTGGAAGCTGAGCTCAAACATTCCTGGTTGATGTCAGCTGGTATAGCCACAGGAAGCTCATGTGAACTTCATGAGCTTCCCGTGGCTGTACCATAGAATCACAGAATGTGAATTTCAGCACAAAGGAATAATCTTCTCCCTCGGTGAAAGACAGAAAGAGGACCCATGTGAAGGAACACGCATGTGCCGCTTTGAAGGAAAGAGCCCTCCAGATTGAAAAAAAACATTCATTTTAAGTGGTGCATGCCTTTGTAACAAAAAAAAAAAAAGATTTAGGATACAAACTATTAGAACAAACACCTTCTAGTGGAAAGGCACATGTCGAGCATTTACCTTTCCAATCATGCCAGACACAAATGAGCTTACCTGCCAACTGTGCCACATTCACAAAACAAAAGCACAGACTTGCAAAACAGAATTGACGAGGTCTTACACTTCTTTACAGACTGATACGTGAAGTGTTTTAGGTTAACGTGAAGAAAACTAATTTAGCATGAATTACAAGGCCTGTCTTTCATACAGAAGGCAAGAGTTCCTTTCTGTTTCTTCCTCCTCACCCCCTAATCTAATGATCACGCTGATCCCACCAGAGAATAAGCTAAAGGCATTTACATAACTCCGCACCAGAGAAATACTCAAAGCATCCAATTTCTTGTTAGAAGTCTGAAAATCTGACAGAGAAAAATGACCAGAGCTACTGAAGTGGCAACACTTGACTCAAGACTTTGATTCCCCTCCATCCCTACAGAATTCACTTTCATAGTGGGTGTACCAGTGCATAAAGTCTTCCCTGGTTGAGACCTGACAGCCTCGGATGCCAAAAATCCATCTTCCAATGCAATTTAGCACACAGGGAGCAGGGAAGATGGGAAAATTATACAGGACTCCAGTCTGAGTTTTAACAGGTAGCTGTGGAGACCTGCTGACACATTTGAAATAATGACAGGTTGCTGGAATCTGACAAGTCAAAGTTAGTCACTCTAAAATATAAATTCAGTCACTTCTGAAACATGAATGGCAGCGGTGAATACTACGGGTGTCCTCATGTCTAGACTTTTTGAGGAAGAGTCACCTCTAAAACCTGATCCCCAGTATATTGTCAATTCACTGACTGGAATGATACAGTACAGTGCTAAAATCAATACCATTTTCTTTTTTTATTTCTTTCTTTCTCTTTTCTTTTTTTTTTCTTTTTTGAGATGACAATACCAAACATAGTGATTGGAGTATGTGATTTCAGTTGCTCACTGGATACACACACAGAAACCATCAAATACAGGTAGGAATCATGCAGGAATCATGAGGTTAGCTGTAAAAAATGACTAGTAAGCCAACTTGATGATGCAAATTGCACACCAGCACTAATCATCAAACCTGAAGACTGTATGTTAACAATGGCATTACAATATTGGATATTGTCAATGAAGAGGATTTTATGGGTTTGAGGATTTAGGTGTCAGTTCAGGATCAGAAAGAACATGCAAGAAAAAAAAAAAAAAGATGATCTTTTCAATTATGGCAGGCCCATACACAAATATGAATAGGGGATATTCTCTTTTGTTTTAGGAACAATACGTCAGTCCTTTAACACTGCATTGAGCTTATAGTAATGTCTCACAAATCACCCTTCAGTATATCGTCCAGAAGCTGTCTTCTGAAATGAAATCACTGCAAAGTGAACCGAGAGAGTGAAAGGAACATACATTATTAAGTAAAAAGACAGAATTAGCTTGTACCGTAATGACTAAATAGACCTATGTGAGAATTCAGGAAACAGCTGCAAGCAGTTTTTTTTTTTTTTTTTTTTAAAAAGGCCATCTGTTTTATATGGACTTAAACGCACTGTGGTGGTGTGTCTTGTCGCTGTGAGGAACAAACGACCACACTGTCAAATGCTGAAAAGCCAAAGGCTTGATTGACAGAGTGTTAAACACCACGTTTGAACTTGTTAGTGCATTAGGCGATTTGTTAGCGTTCCACATCTGACAAGGTGACTGTGTTTAATCACTCTTTTCATGTTGCCAAAAGACAATAATATGTTTTTACTCAATCACATTTTGTTTCGCTCACCATTACTAAGATATATAGATAGATAGAGCTGTTGTATTTATAGAACAAGCAGCTGTCCATATTTCAGATACCCACAAGCCTCTTTCTCACGATTTGATGTCATCTCCCTTGTTGTGTGATTTTGAACACCAGCCAAGTGGCTGGTGGAAGTAAATGCTTTTAAAGATGCACTGCTGGAATATGGCCAAATGCTTCTGCAAGATGAATTAAATGGCAATCATGTTGTGGCAGCATATTGTTTTAATTAGGACCCTTGTCTATTTAACAAAAAGACCAACAGAGCTAACAAAATGCAATAACAGAATTAATGGGGGTCCCCTGAAAAATGTCTGGGCCAGTTGCTTACCAGTTGGATTTCAACAATGCTTTTAAAGCCATTCAGCTTGAAGTACCTTTCCTGACAACGATAACTTAGTTTTATTTGCTTGTGTTTTCACAGCATGTAATTCCAGTAATTTACTCTCCAGGCGGGGTCATGGAATTATTAATCATTTCATCTATTTGTTTGTTTTCCTAGAATATTAAAGCAAAATATATTACTCTCAAACAAATGAATTTGCGCCAATACCACTGAATTTGGAAACATGACCTCTGTGGTCAACAACAAAAGATATGGGAACTGTTATCAATTTTAATAGTTAATAAACTGTGCTACATTCACATTTATTCATTTAGCAGATGTTTATTATTATTATTATTATTATTATTATTATTATTATTATTATTATTTTATCTTAAGTGATACAATGAGGAAAATCCCAAGCAATTTCTCATAAGAGCCAACAATATTCATTATGCACACTGCTAAATTTAAAGTACGGGCTAGATTACTGCACAAGCTACAGCCAAGGTGAAATGCATTAAAAGGAGAGAAAGATATTTTTGAGAAAATAAATAGAATTCATAGTAAGTCTCTTTGTTTAGAGTTGTACATATGTGTAATAATATGATTATTTGAATTGTATCATGTTGTTCTTAAATCAGTTAACATTGCATTACATCTCATAGCATTTATGATTGTATAAATGTCACTCTCATCCATGTCAATACTCAATGTTGAACAGCAGAGCAGTGTAGAGGCAAGTGGCATCATCAGGCTCATCTGTCTTATGAATCATCTCCTGTTATGACATCACTGAAATGTCATCTGACCACGTTACTATACTAGTCTCTCTGATTCCAACATCTGTCACAACAAATGTGGTCAAGGTCATGGTTTGGTAATAATCAGCCCATTCTCACCCCCAAGGCGTCACTTAACTGACGCTTTGTTAAGCATTTGGACATGCTTCAATATCTGACGCTTTAGGCGCCCTTTAGCGTCAGTAAGATGACGCCCTAGGATCGCGTGTACCCTACCCCCACCCCACACCTAAACCTAACCGCGTCCTCTAACTGACGCTTTCCTTTAGCGTCAGTTAGATGACGCCGTAGGATCGCGTAATGTAAGTGACGTTAAAGGGCGCCTAAAACGTCAAATATTGAAGCATGGTCAAAGGTGACGCCTTGGGGTGAGAATGCGTTGTAATAATTCATGTTTCTTTTTAAGGTAACACATTAGAATACAGTTTCTTCGTTAATGAATAACAAGAACCAATGAGTAACACAATATTAAAAATCTAGGAACTACTATTAACTTAAAAGAAACTCTGATTAACAAACTAGTAAGTAATAGCACACAGATGAAGGTGGTACTTTTCTAAAACTAATCCATATGAATAGAGCGGCTTAGTCCAAATTTTCTGAATTTACTGTAGGTTGAAAATACTGAATAGAAGATCAACCACTTGCTTGATGCACAAGAACAAACCTTATTGGTTCTCGCTGTTACGATTCTCTGTATTTGTTTTGTGTGTTTTTTTTTTTGTTTTTTTTTATATATGTGTTCTGGGATTGCCTGCCGTTGGAGGATAGCAGTATACATTTAATGTCCTCTGAAAATAACTCGACATACAGCCATTATTGTCAAAATAGCTGGCAACAAAAGTGAGTACACCCTAAGTAACATGTCAAAACTGTGTTCAAAATGTCAATATTTTGTGTGAGCATCATTGTTATCTAGCACTGCCTTAATCTTCCATTAGAGTTCACTAGAGGACACAGGTTGTTGCTGGGACCCTCTTCCACTCCTCCAAAATGACATCTCGGAGCTGCTGGATGTTAGACACATGGCGCCTATCCACCTTCCACTTGAGGATGCCCCACAACTCAGGTTTAAAAAAAATGGTGCTAAATAGCACTAAAAGTGGTTAATTGGCTTGTAATCATAGGGGAACCACATTAAGTGCTATATAGCACTTATCTTTGTCATATGGTGCTATGTAGAACCATAAGAGGTGCCATAGAGCACGTTAATCACCCCCAGAAAACCACTGAAGAACCACTGAAGAACCGGTGGTGCTATATAGCACCATGACCACCGCAAAGAACCTCTGAAGAAACTTTTTTTTTTTTTTTTAGAGTGGGGTTCAGGTCTGGGGACTTACTTGGCCACTCCATCACCTTCATCTTCAGACTCCTCAGCAAGGCAGTTGTCATCTTGGCGGTGTGTTTGGGATTGTTATCATGCTGACTGTCCCGGTTTCTGAAGGGAGGGCGTCATGTTCTGTTTGAATGTCACACAGTACGTGTTGGAATCCATGTTTTCCACAATGAAGTGCAGCTCCCCAGTACCAGCAGCACTCATGCAGTCCCAGACCATAATGCTTGACAGTAGGCAAGGCACAATTTTCTTGGTACTCCTCATGGGGCATTGCCACACATTCTGGACACCATCTGAGCAAAACAGGTTTATCTTAGTCTCATCAGACCACATGACATGGTTCCAGTAATTCATGCTCTTGGACAAGTTGCTTTCAGCAAACTGTTTGTGGGCTTTCTTGTGAGCCAGCTACAGAAGAGGTTTCCATCTGGGACAATGGCCATGCAAACCAACTGGACCTTCCGCTTTTGTAACCTCTAAAGCAATTCTGGCAACACTCATGTGTCTGTTTTTTTTTTTTTTTTTTTTTTTTTTTTTAAACCAAGCTTCTGCACCTGACGCACAGCACGAGGACTCAACTTCTTTGATTGACCCTTGCGAGACCTGATCTTGGAACCCGTCTTGGAAAACCTCTGTATGACTCTGGCATGTACTGTAACTCAGTTTCAGGGAGTTACCAATCTTCTTATAGCCTATGTAATCTTTGTGGAGAGCAACTATTTTAATTCTCAAATCCTTGGAGAGATATTTGCCATGTTGAACATCTAGTGGTCAGTATGAGAGAATTGTACTCAGAGCACAAATTTTAACTGCTCTAATAAATCAAGCAAACAAAAACATGAGCATGATGAATAGGACATGTGGCTTTGCATGCTTAAATAATCACTTAGGGAGGGTGTATTCACTTTTGTTGCCAGCTATTTTGACAATAATGGCTGAATGTTGAGTTATTTTCAGAGGACAGTAAATATATACCATACAAGGCACACATTGACTCTAAAATATATCCAAGTTTAATTCTATAGTATTGTCCCTTGAAAAATGTTTGCTGAAATGTGGGGGGTGTACTCACTTTTTGTGAGATGGAACACCTTTTTAATTTTGTAACAATGTAAAAATCTTTACTGTCAAGTTTGATCAATTTAACATGTCCTTGGCATTTTTTTTATTCTAAATATTACCCCAAATATTTGAATAGTGAATTTCTAAATTATATTGAAAATGATTAAAACTATTTTTGATAAAAAAAGCCCAAAAAATATATATATATATATATATAACATATTTGTAACTACAAACTGCAATGTTGCTATTATTCAGGCCAGTGAAAAAAATAATCAGTTCAAAAGTGACTGAAATTGATTTACATGTTCTATAATCATTCTCTGTGGCACTGAGAAAAAAACCTGTGGCAGTGTCTCGAAGACGGCCTCTCTTTAATTAACAAGGACAGTGGATGGCTTGGAGCTGTCATTCTTGTCTGGGCCTATAAATGACATTTAATACATTTAAGCCCAGCTGCGTATCTGCAAACATCCTTTCAGAGGATGTTTTCAATCGAACATGCTGCATACGAAAGCAGTTTGGGGTTCATCTTAGGAAATCACTCCTCCTCGAAGAAAATTGCATGGTGTGCTGGATAAACTCGCAGCTTATGTTTGTTTTGAGAGAAATGCTATCAAAATTCCTGCGAGAGCACTATATTTCTCTTTCAGGTGAATACACAAACACGTGCCATATTGAAAAGGACAACACTGTTACACTTACACACTTCTAGGTGAGAATACATTTAAAGCTTAAATCTTCATTCCTCACTTTTCAATGAAACAGATGGGCAATTTGACACAAAATAAAACATGAACAAAAACATAGAGACTATGTAAGAATCCTGTTGTGAAACATTGTGGTACTGCTGACAATCACTCATTTATAAGGACGTTTTGTAAAGATGAGTGACAACCAAATGCCCTTCAAACTAATGAGACTCTGACAATTACACTCCAGCCTGACACACTTTATGTATGCCGATTATAAATAATTAATCGCTACAAGTAAGCAAGCCTGTCAAGAAAATGTCAAGTCTCATTTGGACGTGAGGAGCAGCTTTGATTACCTTGAAATATGTAGCTCGATATATATATACAGTATATTTAGATGGTATCGCTTCCCTTCACCTCCGTTCGTGAAGTTATGACTATAGCTCCAAGTATAGCTCTTTTTTTTAGTGTATCTGGAGTCCTTTTATCAGTCCAGACCATTGTGGAAAGGGTGTCTGGGCTCTGTATAGTGTATGATAAATAATTTAAGCCTGATCTTTCCTTTCCTGCTCTCATGGAGAAGTGTGTGAGAAAACATCAACAAATAATGTGATCTGCTATAAGAGACACTGATGGTGAAGTATGGTAAACGTATACAATAATAAAACACTTTTTTCACAGAAAAAGGGAAATACATTTTCCTTTAAACTAATAATATTCAAGGTAACATTTTATTTTGATGGTCTACTTTAGACAGTCTGTTGACTACAATTAACATTGCACCTACACACAGATAACTTTTTATTAATGTATATGTCTAGACTGTCTGCATAATATCTGCTAACACTTTATTTTTATGCCCCCAACAGACATTCTACTGACTACAAGTAACTTTGCAATTATATCCACTTATTCCACTAACCCTAACCCCTTATTCTACTAATCCTACCCCTACACATAAATAATCATCAACTAATACTCTAAAGAGTGTTAATTACAGTCAACATAATATCTAAAGGGACTATCAAAATAAAGTAAATCCAAATTCAATTTCAAATAAATTTTAAAATTAAGGAAAAGGCATATTAATACACATATGCACATTAGGGACATTCCATAGACATAACCGTTTTCATTCTGTACAAACTGTAAACTTTATCCCCTATACACTAACCCTAAACCTACCCATCACATAAATCTTTCTGCATTTTTACAGTCAAAACCCCTTATTCTTTATTGTTTATAATATGGTTTCCTCAGGGGACCAAAAAATGTTCAGACAAGGACAGGATTTTGGAAATTGCCATCTTTGTAGGGACTAAACCCACCCTTCACACAAAATGTTCTGCATTTTTACATTTCAAAAACAAACATCACAGTATGATTAAAATGCATGCATGCTCACACAAACACACACTTCATTTAAAAAAAAAAGAATTCTGAATATTATTAGTGTCATTTTTTACGAAATTATTCATTTAATATTTTTATGAAAATATTATTTTTTCAGGATTCTTTGATGAATAAAAAGCTTAAAAGTACAGTCTGTTTTCAATACTTTTCTTTTCAATACATCTATGCTGAATAAAAGCATTAATTTCTTTCAAAATTCTAGTAAACATATCATGCACATATTTTATTCGCTGATCTATCACCCATTAATAACAATGTAGCAAAGTGAACTAGTTATACTTGGCCATTAATAAAATATAACTTGGATCCGGTTATGCTAGCAGTGGGAATATTCCATATCTGTACGAGCATTTGCTGGCATGTGTGGCAGTAAATTATCAGGCCTAAGGACATCTGTACCCCAGGAGCCCAGGAGATGCTTACTGTGTCAACAGCCTTGTGCAGCAATGTCACCACACATCACACCTAAGCCATTACCGGGAAAATGACTGGTCAGGTTCCCTCTGATCAGAAGCGCATGATTTTCTGTCAAAGAGAGAAGGGAAAGAAGTGGAACACTGCTGAGACTTTTAGTGCTGAAATAAAATATACAATCCAGAATTTCTGAAACAAATGCACAGAGCAATGTGGCTGAATTGAACTAAAATATTAACATCACTGCATGTGTGAAAAAGAGGGTTAAAAAAAAAAAAAATCCAGGTCATTCTGAGTTGTAAGTAAAAGAAATAGTGTGATAGATTATGTCCCATAATGCTTTAACCTAATTCCCCCCATCAGTTTGAAGCTCAACCATTAGAGATGAAAGGAGGTCAGGGGTTAATTATGGATTCCTTCCCCTGCCAACACCGGACCTGCCACCAGCCCCTCATTTGTCTGCGCTTTGATATCAGCACAGTTCACTTCATCCATGAAAAGACACTACCCATCCCAATTTAACTGAAGAGACATAGACACGAATATCCAGTGAGAAAGATTCAATGTCATTGCTATTACAACACATGAACACATATTCCTACTGCACAACAAATATTTCCCATTTTTCTTTAAACAGACCCTCATTTGTTCCTAAATAATAATAAAAAAGAATCATGTAAAAAAAAAAAAAAAAAAAAAACGCAATCGTGATACTCAGATCCACGAACCTGTGTCGTGGTCAGAGGAGGCAGAATCACGACACACCTCTTTCAACTCCCAGAGATATCCTTCCTGTCCAGATCCAATATAGCTACCATATCTTTACTATTTGTATTATTTGAAGTTAACATTATAAAATGCATAGACCTACACCGCAAAATTAGTTGAGGATAAATTATTTAATATTGGGCGATTCCAGCGTTATGGATGTGACATTTGCAGTCAAAACCTGATATATAAATTTTCAGAAAATGCATTTAGGCTATTGAAACCTCTGTTTATATATAATACTCCATTAATAAATGAGATCAGACATTAAAAAATATATATAACATGCATTTTACATTTAATATGAGGAAAATACACATGAGGGACGTCAGAGAAACAAAAAAATATATATTTTAGAAAGCACTGAGCCTTTATTTAAAGTTAATTTCATTTTGTATTAATTGTATCTTAATTTTAATCAATGTTTCATCTACAAATTACCTGTATTTAATAAATAAGTAAATAAAGAGCTCAGATGCAAAAGCCTCTAAGTGCCATTTGAAATTTTCTTCTAGAATGATCATTTTTATCAAGCTTGTATATTTAAGTTCAGTGATTTCACTTAAATGGCAATGATAATTACCTATTAATTGTTATTTAAGTGAAATTACTGAACTTAAATAAACAAGTTTGACAAAAATCATCATTAAAGAAAAAAATTTCAAATGGCATTTAGAGGCTTTTGCATCTGAACTCTTCATATATAGCAGACACTAATCAAGACACGGAGGAGCCGGCACCTGAACTGCAACTCGTCTCATAAATGAACCGAAACTCAGTGTCTACTTGCCTCACAGATGTGAGATATATATATATATATCGCCTATATATACTGTGAAATGTTTACTGTGTGTTCATGTTCTGAAGATGTTGCTTCACAGTAACCTTTATTTAAAATCTTCAGTCCATGATTGTTGGATAATAAAACTTGCCACTGAATTAGTTTAGTCCAACATCTCTCATAAAGGTTTGCGACTTAGTTTAAATACTAAAATATTATCTGAAAAACATCTAGCTTCTTCGCTAAATCACACAAAATACCATTGGTATGCTACTTTCGCCGCCTGAATGGAAGTTGCACCCACTTTATTTTTTACAGTAGCGCTACCCGGAAACAGGTGGATAAGCCTGTTTTTTTTTGTTCTTGTTCATTATTTGCGAAGTCTTGTTTAGTGTTTTTACTGCATTTCTGAAGTCCTGGTTTTCCCATTTCCATCTCACTCTCTGGATTTATTTGTTTGATTGGACTGATTTACTGTGCTTTGACCTCTTGTCTCTTTTCATCTATGATTGTGGATTACCCTTTCAATAAAATTGCACTTGGATCCTCAACCTTCTTGTCTCAGAGCAGCTTGTGACACCTTGTCACACAAGGTTTTTGTTTTTCTCTTTTTACATGAGACCACTTCTACTTCTACTTCAACAGAACATTTTTATGTGTTTTGGTTGCTCATTTACATGACAACAGCGTTTTTGTTATGATTACGTTTGATCTGTCTGCACCTGTTCTTGTTAGTCCTAATTAGTTTAATCTTTCTCTACATGTGCCTGTTTAGTTCCCTCATTCACCTTTTGTATTTAAACTCCCTGTTCAGTTATATCCTTTACTGGTTATTGTTGAATGTCAAAGTAATTCTTCTCAGTTCCACACTCTAGCAAGTTAAGGTATTTTGTCTCTGTAGGCCAGTATAATTGGTTGTGTTTCTTCTGTGTGTTATATCTATCTTGTGAGAGTTTGTTATTTTGAATTAAAATTCATCGAAGTTGAATGCTGTATTTAGATAACACAGTCTCATCCCAAGAAGTCATATAACTGACGTCTTGGGACGTCTTTGGACCATACGTAAACATCCGCCTTTTTAGGGTACTTCGGTTACATGTCGATCCCGGCCGTCATACAAGTGACGCTTTACCTTTAACGTCAGTTAGGTGAAGGGGTAGGTTTAGGGGTAGGGTTAGGATCCGATAACGTCATCTACGGTACCCTAAAAAGGCGGATGTTGACGTATGGTCAAAAGACGTCCCAAGACGTCAGTTATATGACGTCTTGGGATGAGACTGCGCTGATTTAAATCATGTCACAACTCATCTTTGGTGCAACCAAACTATGACACTAACTGTTTTTTAGTTATTTCAATTAATGCATTATCTAATAGGATCTTAACTTAAAGCGCTACCTACTTTTTATAGTTTTAGCGGTACCACTTAAATTGTTAACATATTTTTAATTACAAATTGTTATTTTGTTAACATAAGGCATTTACTGACAAAATGCAACTGTTGATTGTTACTTCATGTTGGCTCAGGTCCACTAAATAATAATATTAACAGATACAACTTTTGATTTTAATAAAGTAAAATATTAATTTTATAGATTATTCTATATTTAAATAAAATTTTGAAATTAAGATTAATAAAGGCTTTAGAAGTATTTTCCATTGTTAATACACACTAATGTTAATGTTACGATGTTGGATCTGCTGGACCAACTCACCTTGTCGTTGGAGAGGTTGGCCAAGATGGTTCGCAGCCTTCATGTTTCCTCACCGGGACCATCGCAGACTCATCCCGTCAGCACAGTTTTGAGCCCTGAACCGATCCCAGTTCCACGGCAAGCTCTCCTGGTAAAATTCGACGGCAAGGTATCACGACGAGCTTACGCAGCAAGGCCGAACAGTGGTAAGTCGCAGCACAGTGGTATGTCGAAGAGTTTGACAATCTTGACAAAGTTTGACAAAGGTGTTCACCGAACACCTGACAATCTTTTTCCACGGAGGGTTATCTGAACTGCTCCGTTCACTGATGCCCATCAATCCCCACGGTACTTTAATGCAGTATATTGACATGACCCTTTTACTGAGTGGTTCTGCTCTCACTGTGGGTAAGATGGAGAAGCAAATCCACAATGCCGCAGCATTCACCGAACCAGGGTCTAGGCATGTCACGCTCGACGAGCCAGAGTTTCACATCAGCCTCGACGAGCCAGAGCTTCACATCACCCTCGACGAGTCAGAGTTTCATGTCAGCAGTAGGCTCCCATGAAGGGACCATGAAGGTCATGCCGCCATGGTCTCCTGAGGGATCTTCTCTGCTGTGGCTGCACGAGAGGTCTTCACATCTCTGGAAACCTGAGTAAGCTCCACCCTGGCCTTCAGCCCATCCTGCTCCACCCTGGGTGCCGACTCTTCCTGCACCACCATGGCCTTGGGTTCATCTTGCTCCGCCCTTGTCACCGGCCCAGTCTGGGCCGCCCATGCTCTGCGGTCCAGTGCCGCCTTGGCTACCTCCTGGTCCCATTCCCCTGCAAGGGACTGGCCCTCCGTCCCTCTCCCAGGATTGTGGCACTGCCTTCCCTGGGACTGATCATGCACACAACCCTGGACTGATTACTCTCTCAACAGTTTTCATTGATCACTCTCACACCTGCTTCTAGTTCCACAAACAGCTCCACACACAATAAAAGCCCATCTCCCATGTGCAAAGTCTTGTTTCACTGTTGTGTACATCACCGAACGTTTCCGAGTTTTCAGAGTCAGTTAGTCCGAGTCAGTAATCCTAGTCTAGTCTGTTCCTGTCTGTGTATCCGACGCGTGATGAACCTGTTCCTCAATTGTCTGCTCCCTGCCTTTTGACCTATTGCCTGTTTCCTGGATTGCATCTCGTCTGCTGCCTGCCCTCGTCATCTCACCTGGTTTCTGATCCTGAGTATTGCCTTGTCTTGTCTCCTATGCTGTGTTTGCTGTCTGTGACCCTTGCCTTTCTGATTACCCTGTAATAAACTCACGCTGTCTCTAGTTGAATCATGACAGTTAAAAAATTGATCCTTATTGTAAAGTGTTACTGATTAATTTAATTTAACGATACAAACACAGGCACCAACAGTGTTCATTTGCTTTAATATACATTAAGGTCCTTAGCTGCAAGGCAAAATAATACATTCATGGGAACATTGCGAGAGAAACACTTATTTTGAAAGAAATCTGTATGAATATTGTTGTGACCCAATGCTGTGGGAAACATAAACCATGGAATGACATACTACAATGTATAATGAGTTGTCAATTCATTATAAGCTTGTTAACCAAGGTGTAAACACTGAGAAAAGGATTAGCGTATTTTCAGTTGAATCAATTATCTACAAGTGAATGCATATTAAACTGTCTAAAATCAGTTTTTGTGAGAAGAAAACACCATGGACAGCACATTCTTAAGCACACCGAACTGTAATGCAGTTCAGACAGTCTGCTGTGATGAGATATCAAACCCCAGCCAACAGCCAAGACTGGGATTCAAGAGAGAGCTGAATAAAATGTGACCTTTCAAACACCTTATGCATTCTGGACTGGATTCTGCATGAAAAAACCCCTCAGTGTATGACAAATTAAGTTGGTATTGTTAAAATGTACTGAATTATTAATAAACACTTCCATTTGAAGAAATGTGAAAGTTTGAAAGTACTTCAGTTTATGTAAATATGGGCTTTGGCATCAATTGCAAATGGTGTCAGAATAATGAAACACAAAAGCTGAAACAATTTGCATTCTCAGCAAATGCAGACTAAAATAACATCAGTGATTTGCATTTATTGATTGAGATAATCATCCATCAGAGATTAATTAGGATATGCCAAACATTTCCATTTTAATTATTGGTTTGCAAGCATTTCACCGGAAACAATCTTTAAATAAATTTTAAAAAAATGCATGCGAGGATGTATGAAGGGCATCCAAATGACAGCATGTTTAAAAATATCAGCCATATGACAGATTAATAACTGAAATAATTGTTTTAGCTTTTCATTATTTAATTATAATGATTTTCCCAACAAAGTTAATGTTTGTGTTCTAAAGAGCCAAAGCAAATTCAATTTACAGTATATTTGTCCTATGAAATTTACAGCTTATTTCTGCATATTTAACATTCATTTTTGTAATGAAATCTACCATTAGCACAAAGTCAAAAAGTGGTAACACAGAAAGACTAGAACACAGTTCCGGAAGGATCGACCTCCTACGTTTATAGCGCTCAGGGAAACGACAGGCTGACGCGCTTTCAGATCTGACGTGACGTTTCTGACAGAAAAAAAAATAATGGTGATAACAAAGAGTGGCCTCAGATCTGACAAACAATTAGATGTTATTACCCAGTTACAGTGAATAACCAATGTGCCACTCAAACCATTCCTGCATGCCCACTGGCAATACCAGCCAGCCACCTAATGCCAGTAGACAGCAGAAGCGCACATCAAGCAAAGCTACAAATTCATGTAATTGACAAAAGATAATGAAGAGTTAGAGAAGACATGTTAGGCGTCCTACTGCGCCGCTCGCTACTGTCAGTGTGTTTCTTTGCTATACTTTGCATGTTATTTATATGTACAACGGTATGTTTTTAGAGCAGGGATATGTCTAAATAGCATACAATCTGCAACTTGTGTTTGTGACCGTTATTAATTTTAGAGATATAGTGGATTGTTAGAGATTTTGTTATTTTTTATTTATTTTTTTTTATTTTTTTCTGGCTGGTTTGATCATTTGGTTGGATGACAAAGTAATTGCATAGCTTTTAATCAGTGCAACGTGTAAAAAAAAAACAACAACAGTGAAACAACACTTGGGTTAAACTTTATTTTAAGGTTATAGTTGCATTGTACTTACTCTAGATAGTAATGCTGATATAGTGTCAGTTACTTGTTATTATGCATAATTTACTGTTATTACTATAGTAAGTACATGTATACATGTAATTACAACACCTTAAAATAAAGTGTTACCATTTATTTTTTAATTAATTAATTAATTTATTTATTTATTTATTTTTATGTGGACCACTCATCCCAATCAATTTCTGAGCAAATCATGCTTCTCTGAGATCAGTAATATTAGAAAAGAAGGGAGTTGGTGTTCCAAAAAGAAGGCTAATTTCTGTTTGAAATTTAGAGGGAATAATTCCAAAAATTTCTCCTCTGGGCTCCATTAATGTTACACTCACTAATCAGTGCAGTTAAGTGCTTTGGCAGCACGGCCATTGTAAAGGGGAAAGTACAGCCCACGTGAGAGATGAGAGGCCGTAGTCAGACTCAGTGCTATGGCAGCCCTCTGATTTCCAGAACTTGCTGTACTTATCTAATTTCAAACTGTAAAATGTCATAACGTTCATAGAATGAATGTGTTGATTAATTAATGCATTTAAATCAATAAGATTAATAAATGTGCTCAAAGCATCATGCAACTATAATTGTTACACACAATTGTTACAATTGTACCAGTCACCAGTGACTAGTACCAAATTGGACCTCATTTTGCCTTCACAACTGCCTTAATTATTTGTGGCATAGAGTCAGCAAAGTGCTGGAATAACACAGTCTCATCCCAAGAAGTCATATAATTGACGTCTTGGGACGTCTTTTGACCATACGTCAACATCCGCCTTTTTAGGGTACTCTTAAACGTCGGTTACATGACGATCCCGGGCCGTCATAGAACTGACGCTTTATCTTTAACGTCGGTTAGGTGACGGGGTAGGTTTAGGTCTGGCTGTAAACATTCCTCAGAGATTTTGGTCCATATTGACATCATAGTTCCTCGACATCCGGGAGGTGCTCGATTGGATTGAGATTTGGGGATTGTGGAGGCCATTTGAGAAGTGAACTCATTGTCTTGTTTAAAAAAAAAAACAGTTAGAGATTATTTGAGTTTTGTGACATGGTGCATTATCCTGCTGGAAGTAGCCATCAGAATATGAGTACACTATCATAAAAGGATGGACATTACTGTTACTGTTGTCTTTCTATCCGATGGAACAAGTCTGGCCATTCTCCCCTGACCTCAAGATCAACACGGCATTTTCACCCACAGCATGCCACTCACTGGATATTTTCTCTTTTTTTCATACTATTCTCTGTAATCCCTAGAGATGGTTGTGTGTGAAAATTCCAATAGATCAGCAGTTTCTGAAATACTCAAACCAGCCCATCTGGCATCAACAACCATGTCACGTTCAAAGTCACTTAAATCACCTTTCTTCCCCATTCTGATGCTCTTTTTGAACTTCAGCAGATTGTCTCAACCATGCCTAAATCCACTGAGTTGTTGCCATGCAATTGGCTGATACATATATATATATATATATATATATATATATATATATATATATACTGTTGATTTGCCAACATCAGTTAAAATGCCTGAGTTTATTAGGGCGGCTAGATAATATAATATACTATAATATAATAGATAATATAATATACTAGATATAGTCAATATATGTTTTTGTTGTTGCTGCATTGGATAACATTGACAAAGAGTGATGTAAAAGTATTCACTAAGTTTACACTGGCAAAGTATGTGAGAGAAATCGGATTTCACAGTAAGTGATACAATTTTCAGCAGTAAGAAAAAAAGTATTTTAAATCTTGCTGTTTAGGGGGGAGTTGTGAACTCTTAGGGTTAGAGAGTTTGACTTGTAACCCAAAGATCATGGGTTCGAGTCTCAGTAGCGGCTGGAAATGTTGGTGGGGGGAGTGAATGAACAGCACTCTCTTCCGCTCTCATTACCCACAACTGAGGTGCCCTTGAGCAAGGCACCTAACCCCCAATCACTCCCTGGGCACCGTAGCAAAAATGGCTGCCCGCTGCTCAGGGTGTGTGTGTCCACACAGAGTATGTGTGTGTGTTCAGTACTCACTGCTGTGTCCACTCGAATGGGGGAAATGCAGAGCACAAATTGCTAATATGGGATACCATACTTGGCAACATGTAACAACACTAGTTCTACAGAACATATAATATGACATGAGAATAGTAAGGCCTGTAGTTAGGGAGTATGTGTTATTTAAGGAAAATATAATTATATTTTCAGATTGACATCATTTTATTTCAAAGTCTGTGGGGTAAAACGCCCCCAGTCACTTGGGGCATCACATAATTACTGAAGTTCCATTTTCTGAACATCACACCCTTTATTTTTTTTTTTCCATCAAATGTAATCTAACTAGGAGGTTGAATCAAAATATGTGGACGTATATTTAAAAATTACCTCAAGATAGAATCAGCTAGCTAGTTAGCTAAATGATTAGCATCCGCTAACAATATTTTTCAAATAGGCTGATTATCAGCATGGCTCATTAATAAATATTCACATTTATCAACTGTTATTTTTTGCTTTATTTTAAGCTAAAACTGTATGCAGTTTCTAATTTTGATGTAAATGTATAAAACAAATTGATTTATCAGAGTAGGAGCATTTTATCCCACACTGGGGGAAATTTACCCCACCTGTGGGGCAAAACGTCCTATGGTACAAAATTATTTTTTGTTAAAAACTTTTTCATTTTTCATAATTGGTTTATAATGTATGTCATTGTCACTGAAAACAAGTATACATTTGGCCATTCAGCAAAGAAACTTAAGAAAATGAGGTGAGTAGACCTGTTTAAGGAACATGTTAAATGCAATTCACGCGTACATGCAAGTGTTTTCCCCTGTAGATTAGGTTTCATAATGAAACAAATGTTTTCTCTTTTTTGTGCCTTATTTTCCCCCTTTCTAATAGGCAGAGCAGAAACTGTACTGGTAGTCAAAGAGAGGCAATTGCAGCATACTGATGAAGCAGAAATACTGGCTGAGCAGTGACTGATGCATATTCTTCTGGGTAAAGCTACACACTCATGGAAGGTGAAAAAGCTATAATTATTCCATATGCATCTGCCTAAGCAAGCTGTTTTCATTTAAATCATGGATGAAATAGGAATGAAAATGTCCTACTTGTCAGACTATATATGCAGCAAAAGCCATGACAGGCAGGAAGTTAATTTACTAACAAATATACAACAATGTATACAGTAATTACATAAACAAAAAGATGATGTCGAATAACTAACTTTCAGATGGAAGTATTGTTGATTAGTTTTATATTGAATCATTTTATATGCTCTCTAGAATAAGAATGTCCATCCCTATCAAGAAGCTATGTATAAAATCAACCAAAGATTATCAGCTACTTAATTAAAAATGATAATAATAATAATAAATATAGCTGCAAGCAGTACAGTATAGCAGCAAGTGCAAAGAAGATGACAAGACATGCCAACAGGTGTCAAACCTACTGCAGCGAGGAGCAATTGAAGACATTTAAAGATGAATTTAGGCAAAATGGCTGAAAAATCACACACGTTAACTAAAAAATTAATTAAACGGATTATTACTTTCAACCAATAGGTGGCCTAGTTACAAAATTGATGTGATGTGGTCAGAGTTCAGTGACGATTAAAAAATCTTAAGACCAGTGTCATTAAAATATGCAGATTTATTCAAAGCTTAAGCGTATTATTCGAAATGTTGTTATAACTTTGACCAAAAGGTGAAAGTCTTGAAATCTTTTGAGTACCTTCAGGGGATGGTGCTGATGGCACAAACTGGGTTTCGTAATGTTACACCAATGCATCCGTTAAACATAGCATGCTATGTTCTATTATAGCACCACCGAGAGGCAAAATCCCACTTTTTTTTCCATGTTTGTGTGTGTGCCAAATTTGGTGAAAATATCTCAATTCGCTTCAGAGTTATAGGCATTTATATGAAAAAAAAAAAAAAAAACACGTCAAAAATGACTGGCACGTGACTTTGATAGAATTTTACAAACTCTTACTTTCAACATTTTGGCATTTGTGCATTGGTATATAGCTAGCTTTGTTTTCAAACTTCTGACGGTGGTTTTGTCTCGATCGGACTAACGGTTTCAAAGATATCGGCGAATGTTTTTTTTTTTTAAGTGCTAAATTACTGCACTGCACAAACAATATGCCAGAACCTGGCAAATCTGGTATCGTTGGACTCGGCAACGATTCAGGAAGCCAACAGGATGACTCCCGTTAAAATAAGTCAACCACAGCCTCACAGAGTTATATGTTATATTATTAAATTATAGTTATATTATTTGAAAATTAAATTGTACAACTAGGTGGCGCTGTTTGGAAACTTCTCAGGCTCCTTCAGGGCATCGTACTGATGATCCATACTGAGTTCCGTAACATTTCGTACAAGGGTTCAAAAAATACAGCATTTTAGAACATAATTAAAATTGGCTGACAGAAAAAAATGGCCGATCTGGGAAAATTGTATATCAGTCAACTCCGCATGAATCTAACAAGACCACTTTTATGTTTGTCCATGATTTTTGGACAAACTGTTAATAAATTATGAGCAAAAATAGCCATTTTTCATATCTCTGGACCAGTAGGTGGCGCTGCACCGAAAAACAGCATGTACACTCAAGTCATGCTTGTGATGACATGGAGCAAGTTTGGTCTGAATACGATAAAGCATTGCTTTACAGATACAGCCTTATGTCTGTTTTTCCAAGTGCTCTGTAAAATTAATTTGCGTGATATTCTACAAAGTAGAATGACTTTCAGCTTTTTTTATGAATTCCGCAACTTTTTGTCAGCATGGTCTGGAGATAATCTGGTTCAGTTTTGGTGAGAATCGGAGCAACTGCCTAGGAGTTAGAAAAAGTAGCTTTTTCGGATATTTAAAAATGGCGGACAAATTATCATGACGGAAATGACGTCATGGGGTTCAATCGAATCGGCTTGAGCCAAGGAATAAGACGACAAAGGAATTGTGATTCCATTGCCATTATGATTCAAAAGTCATTAGCATAAAAAATAGTGAAATTTTGGACAGTTGGTGGCGCCAGAGAGATTGAGTTAGAGACACCAAATTTGCTATGACAACTTTTCAGACTGTCCTCTATCAGTGTACCACATTATATAACTTTCCCGCCACATCAAGCAAAGTAAACCATGAAATTGATGGGTGATCAACCCTCTTTTAAAGTAAATATGTGTCTTTCCCAAAAAGGACACTAAATAACCAAATGAAATGAGGAGGTCATTTAATTCTTAAATTTATGCACACCACAACACCCAGATCCATTCAGAATTTTTAAACACAGCAACATACAAATGATAAATTACTGTAAAACATCATCCTGAATGTGTGTGGAAACAACGAGATTGTACCGAAATGTGTCTGTGCATAAATACAATGTGCGATTGATCAGTCCATCGAGTGCACATAAAATTGACACATACATGAAATTTACTTGTAATCTTTCGACTTCTAAGATCATCTCATTGCATGGCGTAAATTACGTTATTACAATTTCATGTGCTTCATCAATTAAATGTGTTATTTGCATTAATTATTTTTCAACAAATTAATGATTTTGAATTTGTTGTATCCGTTAATATGACAGCCTTTACTACTACTACCACTACTAATAATAGATTGGTTGGTTTCAACAGAAAATACACACAGCAAAACTCCACTTGTAAAGATATTTTATGATGTATTTAGCTAGAGTTTTTGTCTTATTTGTAAACCAGACCTAAAAGCAAACCTTAAGCAGAAGTCTTTTCAGCAGAATTAAAAGCCTTATTTACACATTAGAGTTCATGTCACATTATCCTAGGTAAATTACACACTTCCTCGCTTGTGGTTTATAAGGCCTCCAGATAATCAGGCTGAAATGTTTGTGGGATCATTTGAACCAGTCTGATTTAATGGAGCATGTTCAGATCCAGTGAGGGGTCACTTATATCTCATAAAAACCTTGAGAAAAGCTGTAAAATCAATGACCTGTTTTGTTACTTAATGAGTTGCTGGAGTGAGAACAGAAAAAAAAAAATGAGTTTGCAATTGCTCGTCTTGGCTATTAACATTTTGGTTTTGCTGCAGAGATGTTTTTAAAGATGCAGCACAAAGACAACCAGAACTCTTTAAACCCATTCTTATTCCAAATACAGACAAACACAATGACTCAAACCATCAATAAATAACAAAACCACAGCATAATGGCTCACCTAAGGGAAACAACTGCATCCACACCACAACATGCCCTCAGACTCGAGTTTTGGAAAGCAAACATGAAAACCCAAGAAAAACAAGCAGCAAATACTGACAAGTTTGGATGTCAAACTGGATCTCCAATTAACTCTGAAAGCATATGTTTTACTTAAATGTATAGTTCTTTCAAAAATGAAAATTCTGTGTATTCATTAATTACACACCCTCATGTCGTTCGAATCCATTCAAAAACCAAACTAAAGATCTTTTTGATGAAATCTGAGAGCTCTCTGCCCCTCCATAGACAGTCCTCGCAACTACAACTTTGACACTTCAAAAACTTCATAAAGAGATCGAAAAACGAATCCATATAAATTGAACGGTTTAGTCCAAAATTTTCTGCAGAGACAAGATCACTTTATGATGAACAGTTTGAATTTAGACTTTTGTGCATATTAAACATCACTTAACTCACAAATCAGTTGTGGTAAACGGAAGCTCAACCATGAAAGAACCAATGAGGTTCATTCTTGTGTGTTACGCAGCACGTTTGAGCTTCCACAAGAACCAATGTTTATATGTGAATAAAAGTCTAAATTAAATCTGTTCATTATATAAAGAGATCAATTCTCTTCAGAAAATCGTGAAATAAACTGCTCAATTCATATGGATTAGTTTTACAAATTCTATGATTTTTTTGAAGCGTAGTTGCATATCTGCTAATGGAGGGACAGAAAGCTCTCAGTTTTCATCAAAAAAGATCTTCATTTGTATTCTGAAGATTAACAAAAGTCTTGACGGTTTGAAATGACAACCATCACAAGGGTGATTGAATAATGACAGAATTTTTATTTTTGGGTGAACTGTCCCTTTAATGATAGAGTGATTTATGTTCTAGTGGAGATAATTTACATGTCTGCACACACCACCTAATTCAGCAATCACACACATATAGATTAGAATAGATTGGATTTTTTTCTTCTTCTTCTTCCTTTTCTTAAATGCAAAAGCTACAATAATTGGACCTGCTGTGAACAGAATGAAATAGTTTGGGAGGTCAAAGCTGCTTGGTCCGATAGATATATATATAATATCCAATCATATCATAAGAGTGACAATGAAAATAGGATGATAAGTAAGTATGGATCTTAATGCAATGGAGTACATTTGGTGTGTGTGTGAGTGAAACAGGCCTACATATGTTCCTCACTGCTGTTTTTCATCATATCAATGAGATAGTCGGCTGATCTACACCTGTCTGTTGACTGTTAAGACAATCTATCCAAGATGAATGAATTGCTGAACTTTACACCAGTGAGAAGCTTTTGCTTGCAAGATGGTGGTCCTTTTTTCTTAAGTCAAGCAAATCTATCTTAAGTATTTAGCTATCCAGCCCACACTCGTTTGGTGCACACTACTCACTTTGGTGCAGTTTTAGAGGTAAACAGTTTCACATAAGCAGTATGAGTTATGTTAATGTAATGAGGCATGTTAACTTGCTTCATGTTGATAAACAGATGCATTTGTTCGCATTGCAAATTTTGTGGCCGCATTGGAAATTCTGTAAATGTTCTATCTCATGTCCACTTATGACTTTTAATGCATACAGTCTGCTTAAAGAGACAGAAATGTTAAGGGAGGCATCGCATGATTTGAAGCAGCTCATTACACATGCAAGTCCATCCCTGTAAATCTATAATCATTAACATCTGCAGTGTCTTTTCTCATTGAACTGTTTTGGTCCTGTGTGGCCCACTCATCCTGCTTAACTCTTCTCGTGCAAACGCAGCAGAAAGTGGGAGTTCGTGAGGGATAACGTGAGTATCTTTGAAACTTTTTCACATTTATTTCAAGACCCTGACTGGCGTCCGCATCGTGCACGTGTTTATGTCTTTCAAAATTTCATTAGTTTTGCATTAGACACCAGTAGCCGCTGATTTAATCATGAGTTCTATATAAATAATATATGCAATTTTGTTTTTGCTATCAATTTGGACAGGAACAAAATAATACAGAGGATGAAATTAGAATTTGTGGATTGCTGAAACAGAAAGTCGTTAAGTATAATGTTGACCTTGCTTTAATTTGAAGCTTAGGACACTCGCTGTTGCTATTTGAAATACATTAATTGTTGTATTGATTTACTCAGGGAGGAAAAAATCTGATTAAAACAGAGCTTGCCAGTTGTTTACATGTCCTCACGAATGCTCTTTTTCCAAACGCATCACCCTGGCAAATCAATGACAATAATTGTCAACACTGAGAATGTATCCATTGAGTCGGTCAGCCGTGAAGTGATAGATATTTCAGACTATTTGAAGACTGAAAACACCTGCCAAATCAGAGTAGATTTGTACGTGTTGGCGGGCAGAATGGTGTTATTTTTGCACTCTTTATCAAGAGTTCAGATGAAAAAGCCTCTAAATGCCATTTGACATTTTCTTCAAGAATGTTAATTTTTATCAAGCTTGTATATTTAAGTTCAGTAATTTCACTTAAATGGCAATGAAGATTACCTATGAATTGCCATTTAAGTGAAATTACTGAATTTAAATATACAAGCTTGATACAAATGAATATAGAAGAGAATTTCAAATGGCACTTAGAGGCTTTTGCATCTGAACTCTTCATATATATATATATATATATATATATATATATATGTGTGTGTGTGTGTGTGTGTGTAATAATAATAATAAATCACGTTACCAAATCACAAGCATATATAAAAGTGGGTGATAATACCTCTACGTTCCAATCCACCAACAGAGCATTTTATATCTCTGCTCGTTTAGACCACAATTTCCAAAGCCAGCCTCAGAGCAAGAAGCCATTTACACTAAATGACCCTTTTTTGCAGGCAGCCAAGGCTGTAAATAGAATATTATTTACTGGATTGGCAGAGTTAAAATTAATGTTGCAAAAATCCCTTTCTCCAGTTGGATTGCGGCTTTAATGAGCCTTTACTGATACGAACTCTGATGGCACCACGGATGGCGGGGCTTTCGGGATGTCAGGAGTGAACTCTGGATTCATCGTCCCTCAGCTGTATGACACAACGATTCCACAGATAATCCACTTTCACACCACGCATCACGATTGTTATGCCAGTATTGTGGTCTTCAAAGTGTATTTGCATGTTACTTCGGAGAGTGAAAATGTCTCCACCTTCAAAGCTCTTAGAGCACTTTAATTTATTGATTTCAGTGCTCTTTTCTCCATCATCGGCCCACTCGTATTTGCGCTGCACTAAGCCAGAGCTGCCTTAGCAAAAAGGAAAACTCTGTAGGATAGCAGATACAGCTTTTAGGGTGGAAAGTTGAGTCTACACTAAGGCCACTTGCCAGAAAAGTTCTGAAGTTACATGTGTTATTGCAACAATATTGGGAGAATAGTTAGGTTAGAAAATCCTCTCAAAGTCAACACGAAATCAAAATGTATCCTATCTACCAACATCAAAGGGAAAAGTGCCTTTATAAACTCTGTAATTCTCAAAATTGGATACAACCATCGTTTTCCACTGAACTCAGACTATTGGATAATGTTATCCAACAGCCAAATACTGAAGCTATTTTCGAATCACAAAAATTCCAGGCAATTTCCATGGATGGAGGATAAAATGGAAACTTTTCATAGATGTACGCGTTTCCACAGTTATTAACACCGTAAGTGCTGCTCTTCGACTTTATTGATACAATAGTTTCGCATTTGCAAAACTATAAAAAAATAAAGAAGTATCTTTGCTGTTTTTGAATCAGTTAAACTTACAGCTTCGCTATAAGTATAGATGCTTTTGGAGAACACTGTTGAGAGGCGCACAGATGCGGGTAATTCACACACGCTTAAGCAATGTATCGATCTCTCTGTCCAATAACTCCCTTAGTTTGCATATCAAGGGCTCAAGCCTCTGTTACTAGCTCTAAAATTATGCTGGAATAAGATGTGCAATAAATATTCCTACACGCAAGAGCGGTTTAAAGACAAAAAACGAAGTCAAATGTCTTGAAATAAAACAGCTGATTAGATGTGAGACATGGCAACCGTAGTATAAGCGGAGCAATTGACGAATTCTGACCTCTGGAAGATTGTAACCCACCACATGACCATGTTTATTTTGCTATTAAAGCAAATGGGAATTCGAAAATTATATTTGTTGTAGAAACGTTTACCACTATAAACTATGTGAACTTCCGGTTCTGAAAACCCTGGGAATGTGAGCCCCGGTCCATTAGGTTCCGACCTGCATTTTTCTTGTTTAATAGATCAAATTACCAAAACAGTTTCACTGAGTGGGTCAATTTATGAGGATGAAATTCATGTTTAACTGTAAAAGAAGTTGGCCTTTGCCTAAAGTCCATTGTCTAGTCACATTTTGCTTATGATGGCTGTCACGTCTACATTTGTCCCTGCCTTGCTGAGAGGCTGATGACTGCTAGGTAAGGCGCCTGTGGCATCAGCTGAAATACTTTTATCTGTATGGTACATTCAGTGCAATTGACAGGGATGCAATCAGGGGCATGTCCAAGATGATTGCTTCTGATTTTACAAAAACTTCTTTGTCTCAAAAGAGGTGAAATGGGTGATTTCCGTAGACACCTACATTCATGTCAGTGTATAAATAAGAGTAAAACAAACAGGGCATATCGGTGCAAAGTCACAGGCTTGTGTTGTTTAATATTCCAGTGGGGTGCTGTGAAACCTGAAAGCCTAGATAACAACAAATAAACATTATTACTAGATATTACCTTTAATTTGTGCTAATTATCTGATTTAAATGGTTAACTTGCCCGATTTTACTGATTTTAAATGCCCAGAAAAACTGAAAATGTTAATGAACAGAAATCACAAGAAAAATAAAAAAATGAGATTGGTGTTAGTATTGAACCATTTCAGAAATGCACCACATCCATGTGTGATCTTTTGCAGACATCTTTTCGAGAAGCATGTTACCTGCTGAATAAATACAGTTTTTAGCAAAGCAAACTGACATTAACCAAACTAATGAAGGAAGTTCCATAGGGTGAGAACACAAAGTTTCGAGGAGGCATACAGATCATGTCGTTTAGTCTTGGGATATACGGTAAAAACATATAGTCTATAAAACTGTATAGAGATGCTAGAACTAGTGGACCCTGGGGTTCAGTAGTCCCTCCAATTTTAGCCCACTCAACCAAAGGTAAGTGCTCACAACAGCAATATCCTTACACAGTCTCCTAAAAACAATATAAAACCCAATCCAGTATAAATGTGTCAAAAAGTAGGTTATGCTGCACCTGATTCAAAAAGCTATTTTCCAAACCACAGACAACATGTCCAGTGTAGACATCTAAATTTGTTTTAATGGGTGTCTTTTAATACTGCTTGTGTCCATTGTAACTGAAGGTTGCTGATGTCTGGTGTTGCAACTTTCCAGATCAATTTAGAATTTAACTGATGTGCAGTTACAGATGTTACAGGTGTATTGGCTACAGCGTTCCACAACAGCTGTAAATGTGACTCATCCAGTTAAATGTATTGATGTATTACTGTTCTTTTTAATTCAAGTGTTTCATAATGTGAAATTGTTTTTTATTTCATATTTATGACTCATTTGCTATGAACAGTCATGTGCACGGGTCTGTGTCCATCAGTTAGAAGAGAAATAGAGACAACATTTTGGCTTCTTTACATCTAAATGATTTATTCACTGAATTATATAAAAAACATTAAATAGCAGTTTTCTAATTAAATATATTTCGCAATGCAATTGACACAGTTATGCTCAGTTTTGGTTCCATATTCATTGTGTCCAGTTCCTGTTTACCTGCCTTTGTTATCAAGTCACTAGTTTGACTCCTTGGTAACTCATTATTTAGACTGCACCTGTTTGTATCCATATCTTTTGCATATCTATCAGTTCTTCCAGCTCTTTGTACTGTTACTGTGATTCTTCTGTTGTTTTATTAAAGTTACTTAACTATGTGAACTACTGCTTCTCTTATCTTATTCTTTGTGGAGCAACCCATGACAGTAATTTATTCTTGTGATATCAAAGCGTTTCAATAGCCTTTACTCCAGAAATCATTCTATTATGCTCTTATAGCATATTTAATTAGCTCTCTCTCTCTATATATATATAATATTTTCTGCTCAACAGTATTTATTTGAATGGAAAAATGTAGCAAAAATTATAAATGCATTTATAATTGACAAAATGACAAAACAGTATTTTGCTGTGTGGAGTGGCATTTGGAAGCAATGACATCAATGTGGGCGGAGCTAAGCTACACACACACAGACACACACATGTCTGGTTCGCTATCTTTGTGGGGATTCTTCATAGATGTAATGGTTTCTATACTGTAAAAATTGTATATTGTATCCCCACACTAACCATACCCAAACGGTACAACAAAGATGGATACATCACAGTAAACTTTTTGTATTTTTTTTTTCAATAATAATAATAATAATAATAATAATAATAATTCTGTATGATTTATAATCTTGTTTCCTCATGGGGACCCCAATTTAGGTCCCCATGGTGACACAAGTCCCAATGAGTCAGTGTGCATTCAGGTTGAAGTCCCCACATGGATATAAACATGCACACACACACACACAATAAACAAGAGACTGACTAAACAACTTTGTTAGATTTTATATTTAAAACTTAATCTTTTGGGTAATATCAAAAAAAAAAAAAAAAAAAAAAGAAAAAACATCCATAAAGCATTCCTAATGATGTCTTCAGCTAGCTGAACAATTTCCGAGCCAGACAACCGCTGCAACAACTTGTCTGTGTATTTGTTTTTATGCCAGTTCAGTTTTTAAAGCACATGACAGATGAAAGTAGTTATTAACTGCCAATAGACTAAAACATTTCTTTTCTAGCTCACATACAAACACTCCACACTACAGTATGTGCACAAACAGACTTTAGATCAATAGCTTGCCAAAATTCCTCATTATTTGCAAATGGAAAGTGTTCTTTTGTACAAGATCTCTTAATTAAGCTAAAACAACAGCCCTGATATTGACACCAAAATGTTGCTTCCAACAGAGATTGCTTTTACAAGAGAACCAATATCCCATTCTTGGCCAGGTAACCGCTCAGTATAGATTGTGAAGGATTACCATTTGCATTGTTCTACTACACAGTCACTCCACTCGTTCTCTCTCCTTCACCCAGTTTCTCTTGTTTTCACTATCAGACCAGATGCAGATGGCACTCCCTTTGTACTTGTTAATGGTGATCAAGATCATAAAAAACGCGAGCAAATGACAAGAAAATCAATAGAATGCCTTATTGTTTAGCTGGTATTTGTTCCATTGTCCCTTGGAAATTACACTTTCACTCAAACTGTGAACAACAAAAACACGAGCCCACATAGCAAAACACTCTATCCATGACTGAGATTAGATTAGGACATGGGCCCAGATTTGAGGAGACGTGTCCCATCCATAAGGGAGTGAATTGTCCCCCCATCATGCGTCTGTCTTTTCTGTTTAATTAGCGCAAAAGGAAATGGTAAATGAAGCATTTAAAGTTATTGTAAGAAAACTCACAAGGCATGCATATGATATTGAACTTTTAATGAATGCTTGGACAACGTGTCCCATGAGATACATCGATTTTTTATTGTATTTTTTTGGGAAATAAGAAAGACTTTGTTCATCCGATCTTTTATCACTTATGGCAGCTTGGTCTGTCTTGAGTATGCTGGTCACATGATTTGCTTCAATTTTTTTGTGATCAATTAGTCAGCCTGCCCTATATCCAACATGGCTGCCAGTGGTGCAGAACATTCAGAAATTTAGATAAGTAAATATATATTAAACTTGCTTTTCTTCTGAAAAAGAAAAAAAAAATACTGCTAAAGGTGCAATACCTAAGATTTTTGCATTAAAATATCCCAAAATCACAAGGCCAGTGTTATATATTTAGTAAAGATGATAACTCACAATATTCCAAATGTTTCAAACAATGTTTAAATCGCGAGAAAATTGAGATTTTAACCAAGGAAACGGCACGTGTCAGCAGGGGTGAGCTGGGAGTCGCGAGTCAATCGCGTCATATCCGCTTACCTCGGTTTCCGCTCTTACTACGTGTAGTCCTGGACAAATGCGGTAGTTGTAGTTGTGCGTTAGCGCCTATCAAACGGCAGCTTGTTTCGCGCATTTGTTATGGAATGGAGCACACATATTCTTTTCATTTATTCTCGGAATGTGAACTGTTGGCTGTAAAGGGGGTCGCACACCGGACGAGAAGCGCCGCGTCACGTTTAGGACAACTCCAGTAACGTTATCGAACACCGGACGCGCACTTTCTCATCAGTGTATGGCCAGCAATATTGTTATGTTTAATGACAGAAAATGAAGATAATGTCTGTTCTATGTTATTGTACTGTACAATTAAATACAATCGTTGCTGAGTCTGCATTCTGAAAACTTTACCTCAGAGCATCCGTTCACAGAATGAATTGAGAATCTCACGTGAAAAATCTAATAATAATCAGTAATTGTCATTCAAGCAGCTGATTTCTGTAAATGACTGCAAAACTAAATGCATAGATATTGCAGCATAGGGCAAAGTCAGGATCCATTAGCAACGGTTTGAGGCAAAAATAATTACAATTTTATATAAAACTATGTAAATGGCGCTCTGTGGCGCAGCAGGGTTTTGAACACGGTCCTGAAACGTTGCTGGGCGCCGCGGCGGACAGACGCCGAATGGCGCCGCCGGTATGTGTACACTTATAGATAATAATGTGTTCGAATAATTATGTGGTGCAACGCGGCGCTGCAGCTTCTCGTCCGGTGTGCGACCCCCTTAACGTTATTTTTGTGAAACTGTAGCTGTGGTTGAATACTTACACGACATGAAAAGATGTGTCAAATGTACATTGCAGACATCCCAAGTCTCCCGGATCTCCCGCATATTGATAGCGTTTCCCTGATGCCCGCAAATTAGTTCAAATCTCCCGGGATATAATGTTAGAGCGAGACATACTGCGCGCATAACATACAGCGCGCTGCGCGTGCACTGTACAGAGGGAGAGACTTTGCGTTTGTGCCTCGCGAACGCGAAAGTTAGCCTTCCCTCCCACCCCCACAATCTTGTTATCGAAATATACCTCCCGGAAATGAATTCTTGCAGGTTGGGATAACTGACATTAAATTGATTTTTTATTTTTATAAAGTTACCAAGGAGGGCCAACCACGTCAACTCCTTGCGAGAGACCTGCCCATTCAAACCCTCTCCACCATAGCTTCGTCCAGTGACTCGTACAGTAACATCTGTGATAACTAATTTACTTTTAAACCTGACTTTTCTTGCACGGTTATTTCAGTTTAATGAAATACAAGCATGTCATTAAACGCAACGTTTATAGAAATCGAACTTTACCTCATCCATGACAACTAATTTTCGATTCCCGTCTGACTGATTTATCCACGGTGGAGTTGAAAACAACAGTTCCCATCATTCCGCGTTCCTCCACGGCGTCATCAAGCAAAGCCGTTGTTGTTGTTTTGAATGTAGCGCCCTCTAGCGGCATCTAGATCTTAGGTATTGCACCTTAACATTAATTGGGAACATTTTCTTAAGGTGCTGAAGGAGAAAATTAAGTAATGTGTTGTTCATGTTGTTATTTAGCATGTTTTGAAATGTACTGTATGTGTCTCCTGAGACATGTTGCCTGATAAAAAATGGATAACTAGCTAGCTCTATTTAAACTTAAATGATTGTAATTCAAGAATGCTTTGGAATAAAGACCTAATTTTGGTCTTGTTTTAAAGAAAACAGTCAGCAGATTTTTGTTGAGGTGAAAGCACTTAAAATGTTAAAAAGTTAAGGAAATTTAAAGTTAACATGAAATCAAATATACTGTCCTTAATATTTTTTTTTTATAAAATATGTATTTTACAAAATATTTTGAAGTATAAAATTACTATAGAATCAAAGCCATATATCTAGCCAAGTTGTGTTCCAAATTTAAAGTTTTGAAGACTTACATTCCATTGAATTTAATTGTATGCATTCTGCCATTACAAATTAATAAACTGTTCAATTATCACTTCTGTCACAAAATATGTTTTGTCAAGATTAAAAAAGGTTTAAATTATAAATTATTTATAAATTATAGGCGATAATTATAGGCGATCTGGGAAAACCCATCGGATGTCACGCTTGTACATTTTCAGTAGAGTCTAAAAATAGATAATCATTGAAAAGGTACACAAAATGTGTTATGTAGCTGGAGAAAGCAAACCAGCATCTTGCTAGTGAAGTTTTGATGTGTGTGAGGATTGCAATAGTGTTTTTATCTGTCATGTGTATGTTGCTGTGTTTTTTTTTTTTTTAACTCACCCTCAAGTTGTTCCAAATCTGAAATTTCTTTCTTCTGCTGAACACAAAATAAGATATTTTGAAGAATGTTGGTAATCAAGTTAGCAGTAGACATTGAGTTCCAAAGTAGAAAAAAATTAAATAAATAATAAATATTTTGGAAGCCAATGGCTACAGTCAACTGTCTGGTTACCAACATTATTTACAATAAATTATTTTGTGCATTAATTTAAAAAAAAAAAAATAATGCTTTCTTGCTGAATAAAAGTATTACAAAGTATTAATTTCTGTAAAAAAAAAATAAATAATAATAATAATTCTGGCAACTAAGGATCATTACTGTTCTCCATACACAAATGCATAGAAACTATATTTTACCATCTTAAATGTAACTGAAAATGACTATAGCAGTAAACAAAAAATGAATGTCACTGAATGTCACGTTATCTGCTTATTATTATTAATAGAGATAATTTAACTGGTTATTACATTTTTGTCTTTCGAAAAATTCAAATCAAATACCAAACAATTCAAAATATGGAATTGCCATGGTGTAGCTGGAATATCCATCACATTAGAGTACAGAACATTATATTCTGGCATTCTGCATGTTTCATAGATATGGCAACCGACTGAAATATGCATAAAATGGATGCACTCCCTCTTGTTGAAAAGTATCTCCTTTTTTTCTCCTGTCTGATCTGCACTGTACTGTGGCAGAGCCTCTTATTTCATTTTGAATAATTTAGCGAGCCGCCTGCTCTTTTCATTTGAAGAAGCTTTGAGGACAGACCCACACACTGTGGCCCACTCAACTGAAATTTTCAGCCACCATATAAATTGAACCCTGTCACCTTTGTGAAAGTTAATGACTTTCTAAGTGGCGAGGATTTACATACGGAATGACGGATGACCAACAGCGGGATTCTGATATGTACAGTTGAAGATGATTGGCAGCAGAGCTGATCAGGAAAAAGAGCAACAACGACTAGCAAAATGTCAAGAGGGGACTTGAGAAGTCTGATGTATTCTCAGTCAGTCTGTCTTTTCGTTTTTGATTCAGAGGAAGAATAAACGTAGATTCTAATACTCTGGATAAATGTCTGGAGGCACGTGGACTGAACAAATATGAAAGTGCATAACCTGTTGGCAGAAAATCCATGTGTAATGACGACTGTGAAAGTTTCAGTGCATGAACAGCATGTCAATGCAAGAAACACGTCCATGTTCTACTAATAAAACCTCATGGTTATTACCAGTGACCCCAGCATCTTTTGCAGTGTCCAGAGTAAAAAAGGGGGTCATATGATGCTTTTCTTGCTCTTAGTGTGGTTAGTGTGTTGTGCATTTATAATATCTGCAAAGTTTCAGAGTCATAGACTACTACCACAAAGGGATTTATTATATCTTATATAGAATGTTGATCCAGACCTTGCTAAAAAGCAAGCCCAAATGTACCTTCCAGGAATGCCTATGTCACAATGGGAAGTATTAGCATAATGTTCATTCAAAGGTGGTTTGAAACGAGGCTTCAGTGAACTGTAGTGTTCGAAAGCAAACCCCTTTATTTTAAGGGATATTGTTTTGGACAAGGGGAGTCTTATACTGCCTCATATCAAGTGTATGATGTAATGTGGAATCCAGAAATAACAAAGGAAGTACATGAAATCTTCAGCAACCTGCTGATATATGATGTCTTAGTGGAATAGTAGTTCATGACCACTTCCTCTACTGCAGTGGTTCTTTAGCACGGGACTGGGGCCCACTTGATTAAAAAAAAAAAAAAAAAAAAAAAAAAAAATCATGCTGAAATTCATGATGTAAGCCAATAACATCTAAACATACAGTCTATTTCTCTGGTGGAAATGCACTGCTGACCTCTCAGTTGGATTTGTCTTTTTCCACTGATGTGTAGAGGTCTACACGGACAATTGTTCCATCCTGCTCCAGCAAGATTCTTCTCACACCTGTCAACTTTGAATATGAGTTTGCACACACTGCCTGGTTGCAATACATCCTAGTGTCATAGATAGTATAAATATACAATACAACATATACAACATATATAGTATACATATACTAGTAGGTCATCGTTATTTTTAATATTATTATTATAATGATTTTGTAATCCTATAAATCAGGGTTATTATACTAAACTAAAACTGAATCCATAAAAACATGGTAACACTTTACTTTAAGCCTTTGTGCAAGCCTTTGAATATAATCTTGGAGCCACACAAAATAGCATAAATTACATAAAAACATATAAAATTGACACCTATAGAAATTGTGACGTAATTTTTGGGCATACATGGTAACACACACACACACACACACACACACACACACAAAGGTTAATATCCAAGTCAGACACAAAATTAAACTGGAATGCACATTTTATCCAAAAAAATAAATAAATAAAAAATCAGTGCACTAATAAACCAATAGCAAATTCAGTATAATCCAGAGTTCATTCAGTCAAATTAGCCCAACATTAATTAGCACAATGTATTTTCTATGCTGTGTTCTGCTGGAGTGGTGGAATCACAGAGAGGGATAAGAAAAAGGCTTGACAAAATGATTAGAAGGTCCAGCTGAGCTCTATCGTGGACTGGACTCAGTAGAGGTGAAGCTATTGAACATCCTGAACAACCCCTCCCACCCCCTGCATGTATGAGACAGTTGGGGCCTTGGGTAGCTCCTTTAGTTGCAGCCATGGTGTAAGAAGGAGCGCTACCGAAGATCCTTCAGCAGCTGCTGTTCCGACAGGAGCTAGACTTTTTTAAAAGCAGCATATCTCAATATTAACTCTATATGTAACACAGTCTCATCCCAAATCGTCATATAACTGACGTTTTGGGACGTCTTTTGACCATACGTCAATATCCGCCTTTTTAGGGCCCCCTTAAACGTCGGTAGATGAGGTTATGGGATCCTAACTCTACCCCATACCTAAACTTAACCCTAAACCTAACCCGTCACCTAACTGACGTTAAAGGTAAAGCGTCAGTTGTATGACGGCCCGGGATCGCCATCTACCGACGTTTAAGGGGGCCCTAAAAAGGCGAATATTGACGTATGGTCAAAAGACGTCCCAAAACGTCAGTTATATGACGATTTGGGATGAGACCGGGTTGCTATATGGGGACCAGTTTTATTTTGTATAAAACTTTATTTTGTATAAAACATATATATTCTGTATGTATATGTCCTGTTTATGCTGCTGTAATGGCTAAATTTATCCTTGGGGATAAATAAAGTCTTGTCTTATCTTATCTTATCTTATCATCTTATCTTAATGCCCTCGAAATTCAGCTGGGATTATTAATTCATTAATATTTACTCCTTGAAGACAAAGTAGAACATGCATGTCGTTAATACAGTTACAGTTTGTGATAAAACTGAAAGTTGTAAATGTTTCCATCTCAGTGACTTCAGTTGTGAGATTATGTCTTTGACATTATAAAACAATGATGTGGGGCTCACACAGTCTAGCATGACAGGCCATTCATTTGTCATAGCAGTTATACCATCATTTTCAGCTTGATACAACGCTTATGGAAGCTACTTTTCTGTCTGTAATTGATTATGGATATATATTGTACATGTACACGCATGTTGCATCTTCCATCTTGTGTCATAATGATTCAGTTTACCATGCATCACTGCAATGCATAACAAATACAAAGTCATTTACCCATCACTCCATTCTTTATGATTTAGTTGGTTGGACATCAATTAAAATTCGTAGACAACAGAACTGGTATATCTTTATTTATAAAGCTATACTTGGCAAACTTCCACTGTACCTCAGTAGTCTCCTCATTGTCTGCTCTGGTACCTATCAGCAACACTCCTCAAATGGTTGCTTTTTAACATGTCACGAATTACAACTAAATTGGGAAGAACTACTGCCCTTTCGTTGTCCCTCCGAGTTCCGTCGGATGACGATGAATGGGGCTTTGCTTAGAAAGCCTATCAGCTTCGCCTCTTACAAAATGAGCCAATGGCAAAGAAATGCCATGGGTCTGCGGAATTTGCATAGCGTATCTCCGCCTTACCTCGTTGGTATAAAAAGGAGGACGCCGCAGCATGCAGATATGTTTTTTTTCCCTTCAGAGCCAAGTGCATACTTCACTCCCTAAACCATATCTCTCTTCATTCCTCTTCGAGACAAACAGCTCTTGGTGTGACGGCGATCCCAGCGAGTTTCACAATTTAGTGATCTGCCAGTGTTTGTGTTTGAGCGAGTGGCCCGTCTTTTTAGAGGTGCACTTCGGGTTGTGGTTGACTGCTTTCTGTCTCTGATGGGCACAATCGCTGCTTTGTGTGTTCGGGCTTTGATCACGCTAGTGCCCAGGGTGACCTGAGGGTGATGGTGTGGCAACACCAACCGACGATTCATCCTCGGGCCACATCCCCCTCTCCAGTGTTGCAACCCGTGAGTCATCAGGATGATATCCCGGAGGCCCGCTGTTGGCTCCACCCCTCCGCCGGTAATAGATCCTCCGCCTGCTCATCGCCCTATGCCGCTGCTTCCCTTTCCGCTGGGCCCCTGTAACAGGCTTCACCCGGGCCCCAGCGTAGAAGCAGCAGCAGACAGGCCGCCCGGTCTGTCTCGGTCACCACCCAGCCAGGGGGCGAGTACCAGAAGCATTCCTGAGACAGGCCACCTAGGGATGGGGGGACAAGTTCTTCAGATGGTTTCTGTTCCACCTCTGGCTCCCCGGAGTCCAGTGGTACCCAAGCTGTCGAGAGAGCGAGTCTCCCCGTCCCTGGGCCACAAGAGGCTGAGGCTGGCGGTTCCCGGTTCGACCTTGCTCTGGAACCCCGGGTATGTCTTGCTACCCCGGGTATGTATGTGGTAGGGGTGGGTGAAAAAATCGATTCTCGGACGTGGACGATCCTGAATCAATTCACAAATGTCAAAAAATCGATTTAAAAAAAAAATATATTATATGTATTTATAATAACGTAATATTGACGGAACGCGAATGACGGAACTCTGAAGCGCGGATGTGCAGTGGCCAGACCGTCTGTGGCGTGCACATAACAGAGATGAGATGGCACGCGAGATCCAAACACCTTCCTTGTTAGGTTAAAAGCTGATGTGTGGAAATATTTTGGCTTCTGAAGTTGAAGGGGGGAAGGAGCTGGACAAGAGCCGCACTAGTTGTACGCTTTGTGGAATAAAACCAACGACGGAAACACGACAAATATGATAAGCCATATGACACCTTTCCAGCCGGAGGAGGAAAAACACTCGGCTGCACCAGTCGTTATATTATTTATTTACTACAAGTATGCTCCTAGTTCAAGCACACATTTATTTTCCTGGTCGTTCTTTGTAATGTTAATAAAATATATTGTGCATTAATTCTTTATGGGTCATTACTTTGTACTTTTAAAGCAAATTATTTATAGTCACACACAAAAGATTCAGATAATCGATTTGTAACATTATAAATGTCTTGTACTTTAACTTTTGATCAACTTAATTTATCCTTGATGAATACAAGTATAGATTTCTTTTTTCTTTTGCCCAAAAAATTAAATAAAAATTCTTACCGACTCCAAACATTTGAACGGTATTGTTTAATGTTACAAAAGCTTTCTATTTCAGATAAATGCTGTTCTTTTGAATTTCTAGGTGATTCTCTGAATCGGGTGCCCTTCAAGTCCCCCAAACTTGCTTCAAATATTTTCCATTGAAGGAAATCACAAAATACATTTTAATGCTGTCAATTAATAGAACCAGGTGCATTTGCATTATAATGCAACAAAATAGCTTTTGAAAAAAAAAATTTAAAGTTAATAAATTTAAAGATAATGACCCAGCTAACATGGGAACGTTCCCAGAACATTCACTAACGTTCTTTAAAAGTTGTGTAAATGTTAGGACAAACCGTTATTAAAATAATGTTTTCGGAACGTTCATATAACATTATTAACGTTCTTGTAACGTTGAGAGAAAACGTTCTTAGAACAACGTTCTTGGAACGTCTTTATCACGTTATTTGTATTTGATGAACGTTCTCATTACGTTGATAAAAAACGTTCTTAGAACAACGTTATCGGAACGTCTTTATCAGGTTATTTGTGTTTGATAAACGTTCTCATAACGTTCCAGCAACATTATGCTAACCTTAGGATAACGTTCTAACAACATTATGCTAACGTTCCAGCAACGTTCTGCAAACATTAAGACACCGTTCCAGCAACGTTAAGCAAACTGGACATTTCCGCGTTTTTAGAACATTTTAAATTAACGTTCCCACAACCAAAATGGAACGTTAGAAAAACGTTCTCAGAACCTAACTTTGTTAGCTGGGGAGTTGCCTAAGTAGTAGACAACAAGCATGTTTGCATGTCCTCACTAACCATCATTCTATTTTCAATGAATATCAAACAAATAAAAAGTGCAATTAATACCAAAATGTTGCTGCTGCTAATATAATCACATGTTGATCTAGTGTATTTTCGTTTACTGTTGTGAAATGGAAAATCAATAATCGGTAATCGAGAATCGTTAATAATCGAAAATCGACTGTATTCGAATCGGGACTTCAATAATCGTAATCGAATCGAATCGGGAAATCAGACAGATTAACCACCCCTAGTATGTGGTGCCTCTGGTCCCCGGTCCGGTTCATCAAGGCCTGGAAATCGTTTCCCAACCCGTCTTGTTAAAACAAAAAATCACCCTGGCCTGCTGCCAAACCCTCAGTCCGTGGTCGGACTCTTTGTTTCGCCGGGCCGGAGTGCCCCTAGAACAAGTGTCCAGGCACGCTGTGATCTATTTCCGCATTTATATCAGTGCTGCGGGGTGGAGTTTGAGATGCATATCTTGCACGCCAATGTGCATTGGCTCGTTCAATAATACTCTAAGACAATAGGCTTCCTGAAGTGATCCCATTTCAGTTGAAACCGACTACGTCCTCCCTTCCCTCCTTCAGGGGGACCAGGGGGATCAGGGGGCATACGCAACCAGGACGTTATACTCACCTTGGGAGTAGAATGATCTACAAAAAGAGCTTAGGTTAGAAACCCTCATGTACATTAATTAATTTAAAACTACTGTAAAGAGTGTTGTGATGGAGACATTTTTCTTAAGAGTCTCATTGTGTTCTTTTTGTACATGAAAATGTCATTTGGTGTTTGTTGTGTATGCATTTGTTGTGATTTGGCTGCTACCTTGCCCAGGTCTCTCTTGTAAAAGACATTCTGGATCTCAATGGGAGCTCCTGGTTAAATAAAGGTATAATAATGACAGTAAATGTAAGTGTGATCGCCCATGCAAGTTCAGTACCTCAGCTTTGACGAGGGCCTTATATGGCAGAACTGAAGTCTCAGTCACGGATTGTATCTTCTATGATTTAACATAATATCCAAATAGCGGTGAAATGTAAGCAGGATGCCAACATTTGAATTCTCAAACGGCTCAAAAACATGCTGCCGTTGTCATTAAAACCAGCTAAAGGCTCTGTACCTGCAGTTCTCTAAACTTTCACCTGCTGGGACCTGTCAAAAGCACTTAGACGACTATGCTGTACACTTCACAGAGCATTATACATGTGGTCCTCCCCACATAATACGGTGGAAACGATGCCAAACTTGAACAACCTTGTCTAACATTTGTAGACACTAATGCCATGCAGTGTGCTTGCTTTGCCGTTAGCACCTTTCAAGCACTGTGCATGACTGCGAGGACCTGATTCATTTTTTTTTTCCTGTTTATACTGATAACAGAACTGTGGGATGCATTTGCTGACCTGGTGGTGATAAAAGTCTGCACGTAAGCCTGCACATTAGCAGGTGCTAGTGAACATTAAAAGAAATGCAAAGCAGTCAAAAGAGAGATGTCAGCACACAATATTGCTGAAAATGATATTCAATCTGTCCTGGCTTGCTCAGAATTGTGCCCGGCACAACGGCAGTGACGATGTGAGCATTTTGGAGCGCACCCAGCTTATCCTGGCTCCATACTGGGTGTTGCGGCTACAGCTGGTTATACAATAGCTCCTTTTGCTTATTTTGTGTATCTCTGATTTTGTCCGATGGAGGGGAAACATGTTGCTAAGTAACTATTAAAGGGTAAGAACCATTCCTACCTTTGATAAAGTCTAATTGAAAAGACAAGCTTCGATGCTGATCTTTATATTGTTAACTACATTCAGCACATTTAATAATTAGCCTGTGACACGAGTGCACTTGGTAGCACACTCTAAAAAATGCTGGGTTGTTTCAACCCATGTTTAGGTCAAATGTGGACAAACCCAGCCGCTGGGTTTAAACAATTAATTAAAAAATGTAAACCAGGTGAACCCAGAATTGCATTGTTTCTTAGTCAATGGGGTTCCAAAAAATAATATACTGAATGACTCTAAAACTTGCATGTGGTTTAACTATCAGGTAAAACATAACAACACATTTTCCTTTGATATTTTTTAAGTCTGTATATTTTTCAAGGTAATATATATATATATATATATATATATATATATATATATATATATATATATATATATATATATATATATATATATATATAAATACTACAAATTATTCATTTATAATATTTTTGATACATTTTTTCTAAGTGTACTTAATCATTATTTTAACTTATTATTTTAATAAGTAAATAACTTTATTTGTAACTTATTAATTCATTTGTCATTACATTTTTGAGGAGTCACACGACAAGACATTTTACAACATAAAGTAACCCAACCATCTTATATTTTTTTTCTCATAACAATCTGAACTTTTAAAAGTTACTGACCTTGAATAAGTCATGATGATCTGCAGGGGGCCTCTGATGTCATTTCCTGTTGAATGAGTCCGGCATGTTCACTGAAAAAAAGGGTAACTGTTATCAAAGGATGTATTTTAACTTGACCTCAACTCACAAAATTTGTTGATGTTAATGATTAATTAACTAATGATTGACATTTTTGTTAATAAAACCAGTTAATTTATATTTAACCACAATGACACATGTTAAGGTTACCTCCAAAAACATAATGGATGAATTGCATTTGGATGTAATTTAAAAAAAAATGTCTTCATTTACCAGTACCTTGCACCATTCACAATCCTTTTTATTCATATTTCTATCAAGGTTTTCCCTCGTTTGTCTACGTTCTAATATTTATATGTCTCAACAGCAAACATTCCACAATTTAATTAGGTATTGTTATGATCCTGACATTGTTGTTTAATTTTGTCATACTTTGCCCATCAAGGCACAGTTAATTGGTACTAAAAAAGCCACATTTTCTCAGTTACAGAACTTTTTTGTTAATTGCAAACCATTTGATTTATGCTTTGGCTGGCCTGAAGGAGTGTTAATCAAAAATGGGATCCTCTCACGTTTAGTGGCACACGTTTTACCATCAATTAGACCAGTTGAAGATACAACCCTGAATCTCTTCATAGATCAGAACCCATTTACTGCACATTTCATTCATAATGCTGTAAGGGCTACATCTTCTCTGTTATAGAGTGAGAAGCTGATTTTTCTCTGTCCTGAAAATTTCAGAGGCCATTAGTCCTGCGGCTGTCTTTACTTATAAATGTCACTCATAAGGCCACCGCTTCTGTCATTTCTCCATTAAAACTCAATTTTGCTTGACAGACTGCCCTCCACAACAGTACTTTATTAAGAGCTGATTGTATAACACTTTGAAAAGAGAGCGAAAATGATATGGAGGAAAAAAAATACATGTAGTTCTCCATCCAGAAAAAAAAAAAAAAGTCATCTCTTTCCCGCTTTAAGTCAATTTTTCATTATGCTCAGCTATTGACCTTTCCTCCAACAGGAAGTGCTGCGACTGTCTTTGTGAGGATTGTAATTGACAAGATGTCTCTTCTAATAGAAAAATGACCACATTTTCTCACCAGTTAATTATAAATTCAGTGGTTGCCTCAGCGCTGGCAGACGAGACAAGAGCTCAGTAAACCTTGGCCCATGTCAGGCAAACAATCATATCATCCATTATATCCCTGCCACACACATGCTGATTTTTGAGCTTTTCTCATTGGCTGAAAGTCACTACTCTTATACATTGGTTTTATCTGAGTTTAGGAACACAGACAACAAATTGTACTGTTGAACCTGAAATCTATAACCACTATTGTTGTTATTATTAATTTTAAATGATTCAGATTCACCTTTTGTGTATAGGTGCTCAAGAAATGGTTCAGCCAAAGTGGCATTATTTCAGCCCGTTCTCATCCCAAGGCGTCATATACGACGCTTTTGCCAAAGCGTAGACATCCAACGCACATGGCCCCCTTTAGCGTCAATATGAAACGCAGATATATATGGGCCAGAAGGCGCCTCCTAGTGGTTTGACCCTAACCCTACCACAGACCTAAACCTACCCATAACCGAAGCATGTTTTATTGACGCTAAAGGGTGCCATGTGTGTTTTATGTCTACGCTTGTATGTTTATGAAAAAAAAAAAAAAAAAAAATCCAAAATTTAAAATGTAGGCATAATGTAAAGTATGGAAAACAATAGTTTATGATTTATTTTAATATTTTTTTGTTCTTACTTATTTTAAGATTCAATAAAGGTTACATTGAGCACTGTTATTAAATTAGTAGTGTTTAAAATTCTTTAAAAAATAAGTAAATAAATAAACTATTCTAGCCTCATGAATTTTTGAATGTGTGTAAGTTTCATAAAAAATAAAATAAAAATTATAGAAAAAAACATTTTGAGCTAAAAGCAGAGCAAATCTCGTTTTTGTCAAAGATTACAATCAGATCAGATTCAAAAGAATGATCAAAACATGGAGTAGACATCAACACCCCGAATGCTTCACAGTCCTATGACATCAGGCCATTTAGATTTTTTATGCTGTTCATTGATGATGATCCCGTAATTTATCTCGTTACATATGAGATCGCTTTACATCAGTTCCATAGCCTATACCTAAATTTTATATATATATATATATATATATATATATATATATATATATATATATATATAATGTGTACTCTTTTAAATTCCCAAAATTACTTATTTATGCATTTAAATGTAAATTTCATTTGTGTAACACTTTATTTTAATGTGTCCTTGTTACACATCAATAACTATGCATAATAGCATGCACAATGCATCTAATTCTAAACCAAACCCTAACCTTATAGCAAGAATAGTTAATTAATATTTCTCAGTACTATATTTAAATATAATTGCACTGTAACAGGACAATCAATGTAACCGTACTTGTATGGTACTTTACCAAGTAACACAAAATTGGTGCATATTAAATTACAGATAAATGTTTTTTTCTGTTGTTTATATATATATATATATATATATATATATATATATATATATATATATATAAACAGTAGGATGTATTTTAGCCCTTTTGAGAGGCATGCTATTAAACCTGATGCATTAACAAATAAATTCATGCATGTTTTGACTCTGCATGCTTTAATCACCTCCATATTTAATCATGTTATAATAACTCGTTCACAATCCCATATATCTGTACTTGTAGCTTTTCTGTGCTTGTTTAACTTGTGTCTGGCACTGAGGCTTTTGAATGACATTAAACAATATTCAATTGTATTTGCAATTGCAGTTTTAATTTGTGCACGCAGAAGTTGTGATATAATGGAAACACACATGCGTGATTTTGTATTTTTTCTACATGAAAAGTAGACCATTCTTCACTATATTAAAATGAAAGTAATAAGTAAATCAAATATTTGTGGTGCTCTATATCGTGATTTGACATATTGGTCGCTATGCGAATTGTGTGATGAAGAAGAAGAGAAAGAAGAAAATGCATACAGGTTTGAAATGACACTCTGGTGTATAAATAATGACAACTTTTCATTTTTTTGGATGAAGTATTCCTTTAAATTCAAACCAAGCAGGAATCACATCTGCGCCTCAGTGACACAGATGTTTTATACAACTTCAATATCTGAAAGAGAATGTGTCCGGTGATCTAATAATGCAGGCGATTTGCTTTGTATTACCAAACAATTCAGGAGACAACGGATCATCTGTCAAGGTAATGAAAACATGACAAGTCTCTGACGCATACATGCTCATCTGCCCTTCATTTGCCCCCGGTACCTCTCCCTGAACCCTGCAAGTGATAAGAATGACAAACACGCTCAGCAAACGTGAAAATGATTTAACAGTCTGTGAGAGCCAATCATCTATTTTTTGTCTGAAACAGAACCCATTTACATTATGCTAACTGCAGTGGCATCATGGTCACTAACTCCTGACCATAGGCTATTCCACAAGCAAAATGTAGATGAAATGAAAATGTGGAACGGTTTTCTGTCTGTTTGTTTGTTGGGGGAGGGGATCTCCTCTACGATTCAAACTGACCTTTTCCCAGGTGAGATTAAGGATTTGGCTGAGTGTTCGAGCTGTCCCTGCATACCCACTTCACTGGTGCCCACTGAAGCAGGGCCGAGCAGTTTAGAGTCAACCACATGTCACGGCTGGCTAAGATGGGAAGCACTTGCACACCAACGGTGTGCGATTTTGGAAAGACCTGTGCTTCGTGCAGCTTTAAAGCTCAATCAAACAACACTGGACCAAGAGGATTGAATTGTTCTTATGACTCTGCTATGGTGCAGAAAAAAATGTCACTGGTTTCCTACCAGTTTTGTGTCGTGCTACAGTCTGTCAGCATGTTATTCAAGTCAAGTGATACAATTGATTGAATCTCAGAACTTAAACCATCAACTAAAAGTAACAAAGAACCCAGCAGAGGGGAGTTGGCTGTCAAATTAAGGCACCAAATGTGCAGTGCTGTTCATTTTAGTGCATTATACAGAAGTCTATGGAGTGGCAAGAAGCTATCCGAGTTATTCAGCTGTGACCTGATGGACATCCAAGTTTTGGAAGCAGAATTTTTCACATTCTGCTAAATCGATCCACAGTTCATGGATAGCTCAGTAACACATAGGAACAATTTGGATAACTTGCAATATAACAAAAGCCATACAGTCAATATGGTGAATTCGCATGAGCAACTGAACAAGATGAAAAATATGCGTGGGTAAATCTTTCGTCATCATACTAATATCCAGATCAGATCACATTGCTATTGAAATTACTATATATGTGTGTGTGTGTATGTATAGACCATTTTGCAAGATGTAAACAACACTGGTCCAGAAGCACTTCCTGTTTCAGTTTTTTAACACTACATAAAAGCTGGGATAAAATACAACATGTGAAATAAAGAAAACAGTTACAAACTGAAACAGGAAGTGTTTCTGGACCAATGTTGTTTACATCTTGCAAAATGGTCTATATACATGTATACATATATATATATATATATATATATATATATATATATATATATAACACATTCTCACCCCAAGGCGTCACCTTTGACCATGCTTCAATATTTGACGTTTTAGGCGCCCTTTAGCGTCACTTACATGACGCGATCCTACGGCGTCATCTAACTGACGCTAAAGGAAAGCGTCAGTTAGAGGACGCGGTTAGGTTTAGGTGTGGGGTGGGGGTAGGGTACACGCGATCCTAGGGCGTCATCTTACTGACGCTAAAGGGCGCCTAAAACGTCAGATATTGAAGCATGTCCAAATGCTTCCCAAGGCGTCAGTTAAGTGACGCCTTGGGGGTGAGAATGGGCTGATATATACATGCATGCATAGGTATTTATATATACAAAATAATTATATACAGCACACACAGATATATTATGTAAACACAGACTTTTATTTTGGATGCGATTAATCGCAATTAATTTTTGCACAGCCCTAATATATATATATATATATATATATATATATATATATTGGTACAGTGAGAAATAAAATTGCAATTTTTACAGTAAAACCTAATGGTGTTTGTATTGTTTCTGAATTAATCAGCTCAATTAAATGAATTTGAGTGTATTATTCAATGACTCACTGATGAATGCAGTCACTTGTTTTGTCTTGAACGACTCAGCGCTTTTGAATTAATCGGTTAAATTAATTTTTCAGTGATTCACTCAATTAGAAAGTCACTTGTCATTATCTACTGGCTCTCACTGAAATACACAGACTGTCTGATACTCTCAAACACAGATAAGTTGTGTGCATGTTTTTATTAGGAGTTTTATATTGTGTTAATTGCAATTTCTTAAAAAAAAAAAACTTGGTAATGACTTGATTAAAAAAGGGAAAAATATTTAACCTAAAGTTGTTAATTTCTACTTTTTGAAGTTAAACAAAATGTTGTTTGTGGTTACATCTTTAAAACATCAATAAGATTGTGCTGTTTCAGTAAGTGTTTGATTGGTAGCCTGGCTATATGTTTAAAATAGAAATAAATGCCATTGGTCTTAAAATGTCACGGAGACCACAGTTTAATTGGCTAATCAAAAAGTCCCCAGTAAGGGCTGGACAGAGGGATTACAGTCAGAACCAAGTCACCCTGAGTGACAGCCAAGATTTCTAGTGTGTGAAGAAGAGTAATTGGAAAGTGCTGTGGAGTACAGGGAAGGATTTTTCATCATCTTGCCAAATGGCACTAAGGATCTCTAGCATATCCTTCCTCATAGGAGTAACATCATTCTCTGTGGTTTATTTTTGAGTCTGTATATGAATGTCCCTGCAGATGGATATGGGATGCTTTTAAAAATAAGTTTAGCACCATTTAATTCTTTCAACTGTTTGTGGAGTTTTAATGTGATTTGAGTGAAACATGGGCAACATATTCAATATTTAATAGCATGCATATCAAAACATGCACAACATTTGTACACAATTGAACTGTGGTCTGCAGGCAACACATTAAATACAAGAATTTTACTTCGTATGATGTTTATACACATATATTGATGTACAAAAGTCACACAGGCGTAGAATTAAATTAATGAAGCATTGCCATCATTATTATTATTTTTTTCTGTCTAAAAATCTTCATATACATCTCTGGTGGAGTCATGGGAACCCTTTGACATGTTGTTTTCTGTTCATTAACCCACCAGCTGTTCATTCAAATGAGCCTAAAGGCAATATCTCACTGTTGTTGAGTCACCATTCAGCCTACAACTCACAACTGTGAGTGTCCTGTCTCGACTTTCTAATTCTCACCTTTTCCAGGTGTTCCTCAGAAGAAAAAGAAAGAAAGAAACCAGTGCAATGGAGGAAGTGTGTATTGTTATTCAATCATTTGCATTTTGTTTAGAAACTCCAGCATTGTCGACCAGCGATTGTTATGCAGTGCATATATCCAAATTCTGATTACATGCACATTTCATGACCATATAGTGCAAAGCCTACCATAATTTTACAACCGTTCTTTTCTTCCCCAGCAGTCATAAATCCTATGATTGACTGTGGATGTGCCCTTATGCGGAAAGCAGAAATGCATAGGGAGAATAGCTCCCTGATGTATCACATTAAAATATGATGCACAGCTGCGCTTTCCCAGATTACAATAAATATTTCACTTGCCTTCAGAAAATGAAATGTGCATCTGTGCAGATATTTACTGTTTTGAAATTATTATTATTATTAGTAGTAGTATTAAATCCCATGGTAAAAATCCAGCTAGTTTGTACTAATGTTGAACTACAAGTGTCCAAAGGAAACAGCAAAATAACCTCTTTCCAAGGCAGAGTGTCTTTGAATTGGTGTTTGAAATGATTTAAAACAAGAATTTTAATATTCAAAACCTCTTGTTTCTTTTGAGACTTTCCAAGACATTCTCTTGAGACTTTCTCATTTGTCTTTTTTTCCCCTGCATTCTCTACACAGACATAGAAATACTGCAAAACTGCAAATATAGTCAGTAATACGAGTACAGTGCCGAATGTTAGTGTGACTGTCATGTAATTTTAATTACAGAGATGAATGATTTGTGAATTATGGATCCATATTTATCATTAATATGTGACAATGCTATATAACCTTCCCTGTTATTCAAACATTTAATGTGTATATACTATAGAATAGCAGTAATCAAAAGGGGTAAAAATGTTTTGTGATTCAGTCCGATTCGTCCTCTTCCCAGAATGCAATGGTTGATATGATTTCATTGCTCATCCATTTGCTATTTTTTGCCATTTGCTTATATGACATTTTTAATTCAGCCAAACCATTTACTACTTACTTTCTATGAACCAATTTATTTTATTTTATTTATTATTATTATTTATTTATTTATTATGGAAGATGGGGCACTTGTTGCAAATCCGAGTCAGGTATTTTAAAAATGCATAAAGTGGGAAATAATACAGGCGTTGTAATGTCTATGTGATTTTGGGTCAGCCCTGTTCACAGTGTTCCCGCTCCTCGTTTGTGTTCATGTATACCACGAACATTATAACATTATCTTGTTTAGCCTTGTATTTAAGCCCTGTGTTTTAGTCAAGTCCTTGTTCTTGTTGTTACTGTTTACGTTGGATGCCCTGTTCCTAGTCTGAGTCTATGTGTAGTTTTCAGTTTATTGAATAAAGTGTGCTGCATGTGGATCCTGCTTTCCCCTTGCTTCAACCACATCATGAAAAAAGGGTCACTGACATTTGCCCTTTTTGTTTTAAACTATATGTCCAGTATGTCACTTGGAACATTTGAATGTATAAATGGACATTTTATGTGATCAGTATTAAAACTAAAAGCACTCAAAGATCAGCTATGGGTCTACAGAAACCGCCCGAAATCTTTCATCACAACCGAGAGGGTGTTAACTTTGAAAACACAGCAATTTACAAGTTTGAAGGTATGCCACTAATGAAGCACCCCCGGCTGAGGTTGATTAACTGGGATCACATGTGAGGGGACTGAGGCCAGACTGAAGCTACAGCAGCACATCATGGAAGACTGCCAGATTCCATTTGCTTGTGAGGTTTGTGTCATTGAAACGACTTTTATTTGATCTTCTTTTACACCTGTTATTTCAAGTATCCAGCAATATTATAAATGCCTTCACAAGCAGATTGCAAGATCCGGCATATGAATTGATACCTGCTGATTCATGTAAAAACCTTGTTTGTGCAATAAATATCATGTTAATGGTCTTGTTTTTCATTAGATAAATTAATTCAAATTAGTCAGTCAGCACTTGGGATTTTATCACACACTTTTTCATTCAAAGTGATTTACTGTCCTGCAATTGCATGGACAGTCCACCTGGAGCAACATGGGGTTAAATGATTCTGTGTTAAAGGCACAGATTGAGATTGAGATCTCCAAATCTCACTAGCTCAGGTCACCCCTATTAGAAACTGAACCTGTTGGCCCAGATCCTTCACCAAGAGACCATCACATACAACAATTTTAGCTTTCTGTGTTTTTTTTTTTTTTTTTTTTTTTTTTATCGAATCTATTTTTACAAATGCTTTCTAAAACAATACAAAACAGATCTTCGAAAACATTAAGGAGTCATCTTCAACCGAGCTATGCAGCAAAGTATTTGTGAAGCTACAACATGGACAACCTTGAGGCGGATGGGCTACAACAGCAGAAGACACCACCGGGTACCACTCATCTCCACTACAAACAGGAAAAAGAGGCTACAATTTGCAAGAGCTCACCAAAATTGGAGAGTTGAAAATGGGAAAAATGTTGCCTGGTCTCATGAGTCTCGATTTCTGTTGAAACATTCAGATGGTAGAGTCAGAATTTGGCGTAAACAGAATGATAACATTGGCCCATCATGCCTTTTTACCACTGTGCAGGCTGGTGGTGGTGGTGTAATGGTGTGGAGGGTGCAATATAATGCATCATGTCACAAAGCCCGAATCATTTCAAATTGGTTTCTTAAACATGACAATGAGTTCACTGTACTAAAATGACCCCCACAGTCAGCAGATCTCAACCCAATAGAGCATCTTTGGGATGTGGTGGAACGGGAGCCTCGTGCCCTGGATGTGCATCCCACAAATCTCCATTAACTGCAAGATGCTATCCTATGTCAGTGCTTTTCTTCTCATAAACTCAACTTTTATAATCAACTTATTTTTTAGCAGTCATCAAGCTTGTAAACACTGCACGAACACAGGCACAAAGATATACCTTTGATTTAAAAAAACAAACACAATCATCATGTTTTCAGGCCATTTCAAGTTTGATTTTGACATAAAATAAAGTGTGATATAAGTGGTTGAGTTATTTTCTTACTTTGTATTTAGTCTTTCCTTTAACGCCATCATTGTCATTTAGGCCTTCATTTTTTATTTATTTTTTTGACACTGGAGACACTGCCTCCCTTGCCTTCATGGAGGAAATGCCCCTAGGCGAAGCGGTTGCTGTGAATGAGGAGCTAATTGTTAGACTAATTGATAACATTGTTTCAGACATACAGTATGCTGCACAAGTTGTGCATTGACCTAATGAAAGCTCAGGCACTCATGAGCACAAAACCCTTGCATGCATGTATTAATTTAATGTAAAAACAATGACATATAGCATTGCAATTTTAAGTCTGAAATAAAACAATAAAAAATATAATTTTAACAGTTTTAAAATGGAGTTAATTTAGTTATTACAACAACATAAATCATACAGTATGAAATAATATATATATATATATATATATATATATATATATATATATATATATATATATATATATATTCTTTAGATGTGTTAAAGATTACATTAACCGGGGTTATTAAATGATAGTGTTTTTTTGTATTCACTTTAAGTGAGCATTGAATGAAAACAAATGGTAATGCACAATTAAATATCCAAATATGTATTTAAAAAAATTCTCAAAATATCATTCATACATCATTACTAAAAATCACTATTCTATAAGAGTATACTTATGCTTCAACAGTGATATTAAATGTTTGTTTAAAGTTACCCCGAGGTTGGATAACAAAGTTAGCCAGGTCTTGTATTTCACCTTGTAGTAAATAGGAATTCAGAGATAAATTGTTCACCTGAGGTAACCATAGCAACAGTATGCTTCTTGAACATTTATTTTTGTTCTTACAGACATTTATTTCCAAGCATCAACCTTCCTGAATGTCATTGTATAATGTGCGCACATTACCTGTAGTGCAGTAACAAATGGACATTGTTAATTAACAGTCCTCCGCTTGTTTGTAATCATCTCTAAGATTCTCTCGCAAGGACGTGAACATTGTAATGAATCTTGGCCAGGCAAATTATACCACACACACACACACACACATACACATTCATCCACGTACCTCAGTGGCATCGAGTTACAAGACTTTTATGGGACCAATGGAATGTGGACAAACTAATGTCTCTGAACAAAGAGAAATACATCTCTTTTGGTTTTAAAGACATTTAACAAAGGTATTCAATGGTTTTTGTGTATATGTGTCTTCCCCATGTCCCAGTGAAATAACTTTGTTTGGTCACAGTTTAAATAGGAATTAAAAATACCTTCGTCATGCATTTGAAACATAAGTGTATATTCCTTTGATATAACATAATGTTCCTTGATATCTCTAGAATGCTTATTGAATGAAACACTCGAATATGCATAGAGATGTAAAGTAAAGTGTATTTTTAATTCGTTTTACTGCCAATGAAGATCAAATTGTTATTATAGAACACACCCCCTTCCACGAGAAGCGCGCGCTGAGGAACAAAGGACCATAAAAAGGACCATAAAAGAAGGCTTCTCGCGTGTAATATCCACTCTCCGATTGGCTCAAGCCAACAGGAAGGGGATGGATTTCTCCAAGGTGATAAATGTGAGAACGCAGGTCCGCCCTCTTCTTCTGAACTTTCCAGCGCTCAACATGTAAACCTAATGGGACTCTGATCCAACCATGGATCTTTCCTTTTGTTCGTCTAAAAGTTTCATCTTTTCCTCAAGTGGACTACCAAGTTCGTCTTCCAGGAAAGGGAGTGGACTTTGCCGAACTATCTCCTCGGGTAACGCAACCTCAAAGACTCTCAGCCTTTCAAACGCTGGCGCTAAATGCCGACGAACGCCACGTGACTCCCCACGGAACAAAGCAGCCATGAACGAGTCGGGACGGGCCGCGCAAACACGCCGCGGCCGCGCTTCACGTGACGCACGCGCGCCGGACCGGCGCACCTCTAGCCGACACGTGCAACGAGCCCACGACTCACACAGACCCAATTGTGCCCTGCAAGTATACCTTCTTTTAGAGCTTCTAAGAAGCGTTAAGAAAGTGTTTTCGTGGTGTTCAGAAAGGTTAACTGACTGTTTTGATGAACGTAACTCTCTCTCTCTCACAACTCACTCTCTCTCACTCTCTCTCTCTCTCTCCAACTCACTTAACTTGCGCGTATCCATTGTCTAAACGCTCTGCGTCGTCTTAGTTTGTGTTTTAATGTTTGTAAATACATGTATCATTGTAACGTAGTGAATGCTTAAGTAGGAACTTTATTAAATACAAAATATGCTTACCTTGACTGATTGTCTTGCTCATGATACGGGTCAATGAAATGTCGATTTAAAGCTACACGCTTTACAGAACTATAAATACCTAAGAGGGTATTTGGTTATATAGCAGGGAAGGCAGATTCTAGTGGCCACAGAATTTGTTTTCACAAGCTATATAACTTAATTGAGCTAATTGATTTTACCTGTCTTGTAAAACGTGGTCCTTGCAATCAATAACAATTAATTTGTGGTGGATTGCGGGGATGCACATGTATGCATATGGGTAAAATTAATAAATTAACATGTAAGACCGGTCTGATCCAAATCTGTATGAATAATTATTAATTATCAATTATTAATTATGATATGCAAATTCCCCCCTGATCAGAACCGACCCAGAGTCTTTACATGAATGGTGGAGAATGCGGGCATTTCAAACTTGTTTATGAGCAATCAATTTCAAGCTAATGTGTATATTGTTATTTAATATGGTTTATGTAATATTTAATATTACACGCGCGCATCGGAGTGAACGCTTTGCGAACTCACGATATGACTGATCTGGGCACGAAAGCCGCCTCAGTCAAGCACATTTAACAAGCTGCTAAATGTTCAAACATTTTAGTCACTGTTAATTGTTAAAAATAAACTGCAGTTTCCATAGTATTAAACTTGTTCTGGCACAGATGGAAGAGAAACCTCTGCGCACAAACAACATTTTTAATAATTATAACTCCTCTGAATGAACGATAATCTTCTGAAAGAGTCGAAGACAAGATCGGTAAAACGATGCTCTTTTACTGTTCTTAAAAGGCCTTATATTATAATCGTTAGAGTAACGATAAGCTCCTGGTTGAAAAAAACATTGACTTAGCTACTCAATGTATAAAACCGCCAAGCATAGTATCATAAGTGCTATTTGATATATGCCTGTTGGAGCAGGAAACAGACGAGTAATTCCTGTTTTCCTTTGCACAATGCAGCGAAGAAAACCTGCGAACGTGTTTTAAACAAATATAGCACCAAAAAATCCAAAACTGAAAACATTCCAATCATTAATACTAGTTGTGATAAATGTTATTTGGAGTTTTGAAACAGACGAGTAATTCCTGTTTTCTTTTGCACAACGCAGCGAAAAGAAAAAATCCTGCCAAACGTGCTTGTAAAATATAGTACCGGAAAGAAATCCGTCGAGATTTAAAATTCCGTAATATTTGTGATTATTCTCCCGCTGAGAATATCACAGGGGCAGCAGGTGGTTGTAATACTACTGCCAGACACTAGGGTGCGCCCCTGAGTGCTTTGCAGTATCAAATTTCCACCGGTGTCCTGACTTTACCCCGTGTGAGCGCAGTGGCGCCATCGTGTGGACACTAACAGCTAGGTCATCTTTTCCTCAAAATTCTCTGTTAGAAAATTCCTATTTTCTTACTGAAATTTTGAACTAGTTTCTCTAACTTTCAATGCATGTGCAATTTACAGCCTCGTTGTAATAACATGATTTTCTTTACCTTGACTGTGTGCACTTGTTTTGAATTTGGTTCAAACCACGTTTGAATTTAAAATTCAGAATTAAGTCTTAGCAGCTTCTGATGACCACTTAGAGGAAAGCGCCCCCTTGTGGCAAGCCCTTTTGCTAAGTCATCAGCTAACATCACTCTGTTTTTGCATGGCTCTCTCCGTTGGTTGTATTCTGGTTATCACTGATCCCTCACCGTAATCGTGATTATCATCAAATATGACACCAACCTTTAATTTCCTACACTTATTCAAATTTGGTTTGAAACAGACAAATTTCGAAGTTAATTTGAATTAATTCTCTCATTTCCCATTGGGAATTGTTTATGGCTTTATTTCTATATTTCCTCCTCAAATTATTTTTAATAATTTTGATCTGGTCTCGGTACAACTGTATCCTTACTAATCTAATGGTTACTTAACCCCTATGCATTTGCTCAATTTGAATTGTGTTTAATCAGTTTGAATGCAATTTAAATCAAGCTCCCTGTCAGCCCGGTGAAACACTAGCAGGAAGTGGCCCAAAACCCTTAGTGGCCAAAACCCGCCACTACAGCTCGCTTCCTCCTGTGTTCTTCATTGCGGCACTCTATCCCTTTCCTGAATGGAGGCTAGGTTATTCTGATAAGTAACATTGTCATAATTTCCTTTTGTTTATACCATAATTTTAGTAAAGCTGTTGCCTTTGATTTTTCTACAAAAGACACTCAATTTGATTTAGATAAAGGAGCTTTAATTCACATTGAAGTACACTTGTTCTTCATCCTGTTTTGTGTTTACAAGTAGAAATCTCTCTCGTGCTGTGATGATTTGACAGTCATCTCTGCCTGGGGTCCAGCGAGCTGGTTCGTCTGATCTGCGTCACCATCACTGACTGAGCGCGAGTCTCTGACTTTTCTGTATCTTCTGTTGGTGCGGCCTGCAACACGATATCACCAATCTGGCACTGCCGGTTGTGTTCAAGGTCAAGTTGCTTGAGAGGGCGCACCTCGGTACAGATGCACCGAAAGGCCCGGGACACTGCTGTCATGTGTGGGGCGACAGAAGGACCAACCACGATGCTGACTCCGGCCAGAGTGACCTCATTTCACCCCAGGCAAACTAGAAAAGGTATTAAAACCCATCCACTTACTATTTGCCACAGAACCTAGAGATTCCCCTGGTAATTTGAAGTGGTTGGCTTCCTCCTCTCCGAGCCACAAACCGGCTCCAAACAGGCTTAGGCCTTCTCTTCTTCCCCTTTCTAACACTGCTGGTGTACTACTGCCATTTCAGTACCGACCTCCCCATCTCTGATGGTTGCATGTTACTTCAAACTTTGCTAGATTGCCATTGCTCTGTTCTGTTGTGCTCTGTTCCTTTCAGTTCACCTAGAGACAGAACCTCTCTGACACACCAAGGAAAGCTGAAGAATAGTTTGACAACCAAGTCGTTAGCACCAACAGGTGACCCCTAAGCTAGCGCCCTGTCAAAAACCTTCATTCAGACCCATGATGACCTACCCAAATTGTCCCACCAAACGGTTTAACTGTCTGCATCAGTTAACCAAAATTCTCATACACGGCTTAGCCTGTATTATAGCTCGTTAAAAGTAGTCGAACTGGCATTGGTCTGTCTGTGTGTGTTGTGTTCCTCTCGTCCACAGTGAAGGCAGTATGTTCCAGTCCTACAGTCCCACAACCCGCTGGGACGACCTGGGACAACCTGGAGACATGGCTGAGATTCATGACATCTCCATCCCTGCCCAAAGCCACCAGCGACTCAGAGCCCCGAGCCAAGAGCAGCTGACAAAGACTGGGCCAGACACGTCACAACCTCGCTCACCAGCTCAACGCACACGCACGCCTCCGCGAAAGGAGCCGCATCGCCCTGGAGCACAAGGTTGTAACGCCGAGGATGACAACTACCCCGAGCTACCGAAGGAAGTGAAAGACTTCAAACTGCCCTGTCTAATTTTCTACATAGACTGAAGAAGAATAGTCAGAGAAAAGAACTAAAAAGAATTCAACGAGAAACTCCGACAAAGTGAAGTCTCTTGCAAAGAGCAGAGACTGAACTGAAAGAGACTCAAAAGCCACGGCCTGCGAAAGAGGCCCGTGCGACCACCCACAAGCTCGTTCAGCAGAGACAAGATCTCGAACACGAACTTGACCCACAGAGTTGCAACACTCTGATAGACTGCAGCATGACTGGAAAGGGGAGGACACACACCACAAGCTTCCCCTGACCAGTCTGCACATTTCAGCCAATGCACGAGAGCTGAAAAAGGGGGGTGGAAAAGCCCGCCTTCCACAACATCTCTGACAATCTACAAGACTTTCACCTGCTGCCTCCAACTGGTGAACGCGACACCGACACCCAGCAAGACAGACCCCGGAGGGCCTGTACCATCACCACCGGCTCCGAACGAGTTTTCTGTGGAACATATAACGAACATGTAACTGAGGAGGACGCCAGTTTCAAGAAACTTTCCCTCCAAAAACCCGTCAGTCACCATAGTTCTCTCGGCCCCACACCATGCCCACTCAACGAGGCGTGAAGGCCCCCAGTAAAAATTCCTCAAACCCCAAATTATTCTGAACTGCAGAACCAGAAGACACACAGCACGAACACCGTGCAAGACTCTGCGTTTGTAGAATTAGAATTTTACTAAGTTAAAGGAATCTGAGATAGGCATGTAAGCCTCAACGGCCGACGGACTATGCACGACTCTTTTGAAACAGACAGTTTCTAGATGTTGTTTAAATCAGCACCGTTAAACATTAGGTTCCATGACAGTGAAGAGTTACAGAAAACACCAACTCCGAACAGGGCATACAGTACGTTACCCTGACGACAGAGTGTAGTAAAATCACCCGAGTTTTAACTATTGTTAACCTACAGGCGTGCACTCGATCATCGCGACCCAACTAAGACGCAACGTGCAACACGCATCTTGATCGCTGGCTTATCTAAATGCAGATAAAACAAATAGCTGGAATTGACATCTCTACTTTAAAAAAAAAAACAGCCTTAGAGTCCCAACTGATATCAAGAACGTCAGCATTAAAGCGTAAGTCTGTGTAACAAAGGTATCACCTCAGCAGCTTGTAATCTGTACCGATATCTATTCTGCTTTGGTTAAAAAGAAATCCAAATCGCGGTATGACTAAACCTGTTCCTGACGAAGGAAGCCCAGGACAGAGTTATATGTAGGTAGACCTGGGAGACGCTCCCCCTTTCTACAAAGTAAAGGCCTTAATGTTATTGTTAGATTGATGTAATTCACCTAAATTTTAGCTGCATCGACAAGCAGAAAGCCACTAAACGATCAAAACAAGTTACTCGCGGAAGAGCTAACACTCATGCATGAGAGAGACGTACCTATATATGCTTAGACGAGCTTTGACTCAGCAGCAAACCTATTTCCTTACTCTGTAAACAAATAGAACAAGACAAGCTTTGACTTGCAGCAAATCTATTTCCTTACTTTGTAAACAAATAGAAGACGTGTAAAGTAAAGAACAGAGTTCCATGAGAAAATCAGCAAATGCCAAAACACATTTGCGTTTTACTGAATGCAACCAAAGTTCTTGAAAATCATAAAGTATAGGCGCCTCCTTTTAACCCATTAAAACGTGCATGATTCATGTAAAATATACAGACATTCTTCAGATACTGTTGAATTGCTCTGACACGCTCTGGTTCCCATGACAACAACTTGTCACAGGAAGTGTTACCTTGTAATGTCACTTTTGTAAGCAAACCAGCCTGGGTGGCTAGCCTAGCATCAAGCTAACTTAGGCTAAGCTAAACTAACCCAGCACTAAGCTAACTCCGGCTAAGCTAACCTAGCTTAGCATCAAGCTAACCTAGGCTAAGCTAACCTTACCTAGCTCCCATCCAACATAAGCTAAGCTGAATAACCTCCACAGTTAAGAGTTAGCATCATTTACGTGAACCCTTACTCACCGCTCGTGTTCCACAGTGCAAAGTATTCTAGAATACTTTCTCAACACCAGTTAGGGTTTTAAATTACTCACTTTCCATGTTTACCATTCTTATTAGCTAAAGTTTACCTTCACAGGGTTAGGAATACTCCTTGCTAACCGTTAAGGACGAACTTCGCAGATGCCTTGTTAATTAAACTTAAGTTTAACTACATGAAAACTGCGTAACTAACTACAGAATAACGCGTGTAACCGTAGGAATTTTCATCGGCATGTTGACTAAAGCTTTGGAGGGACACACAATGTGGTTTTGAACACCCAACCGCTACAACCCACTATAGTGTTGATCAAAGCAAATCCAAAGTTTAGTCACTAATGCCACTGAACACTCTTGACCTCAGATCATTCCCGTGTTTTGATCACTTTATTTCCTTTTGCTTTAATTTTAATTTTATTTTGCCTCATTGATTATTTCTTTCCTTCGACCTTGATGATAATAGCAAGCAGCTATTCCCTTAGGTCATCTATATGATTTAATTTCATTTCCTCTCTTGTCCAAGTGTGGTTCTATTCCCAATAGGGCCCAGAAAGGAAACAGAGACCCCCTTATTTGTTATTTTGGCTTAGTTTCAACCAATGCACTCGTTCGTGACCCTGCAACGCAAGTAATTTCAACAATTTACTAGGGCACTACTAGAGTCCTGAGGGTCGATAATAAGCAGAATTTAAATAAGAAAGCGGTCCTTTTCCTATTATTGTTCACTTCGTCGAGCCATAGTGGACCACCAGCTAAGTCCAGAGAAATAATTTAGTCATAAGGACCACCTTATGTTATTTATTTCATCTCGGATATGTCCTTTCCAGGAAATACGCTCGGAACCACACAAGACTTAGCCCTAACATGCACAGCTAAGATAAGGACACAAGAGACACTTAGCTTTATGCTAAACACTTAACTAACTTATTAAGCAGTAGTTCTGAACTTTTAGGGCCATGCATTAGTCACTCACAACAAGTGTGCCAGAATGCCACAGAGCCCCTGCTTAAACCGACCTCAACCTGCCAAGGAACCACTGCCCCAAACCACGGCATGGCTCCAAAAAGGATGCAACAAAGCTAACCAGAAAGGTCCCAAGATTCACTCAGGACCCTGCATCTACCCACGACATGCAGACAAGACTTTCACTTGCAAACTGTCTAACCAACATGACTGCATGAAACAGATTCTGCTTGATATGGATTACGTCCAGTCGCGAGGTGCACAGCTTCCTAGATCGTCAAACAGAGACTGTCAAAATGGACTACCAGCTGTTGCAATAAGCTTTGATCGCTTAACTCCCTGATCCAGAATCAGACCAAGGGTTATCACCACCGTGGACATCAAGTAAGACCGACTTGAAACTCCACCGACTTCGGCAAGCCTACTTCGAGAAGCAAACCATCAGGTATGAAAAGGATACCAGTTTCAGAACTTTGTTCCCTTAAAACCTGCATCCCACAGTGAGTTAGTCGATAAGCACCCTGGCCTGTGCTTGTAGCCTGTCTACCTCAGCTACGAGACTGGGCCCGCAAAGCTCACATTAAGCAAAGGCTTTGTCCGAAAAGACTGTGTAAAAACCCTCAGACTAACCTGTCTCTGAGCACGACTCAGAGCTGCCCCTAGAAGGCACCCCATACATCACAAACACCTTCACTGAGAGTTAAACCGTTCCAGGCCAGCAGAGGGCAACACAACAGTCATGGTGCTCATCTAACGCCCCAGAGCAAGAGCTCTGAAACATTTCTGGAAGCCAGCCGGCGACCCAGAATGGACCGCCCAGCACCAAGAGACTCAAGCCCAACCAGCCCAGAGCGGTACCCTCTCAACACGCCACTGGTAAGCACAAGTCTGAGCACACATCAGATAACAACAGTGCAGCCACGTCACAGACGGCAGAAATCCTGAAGGTGCTGAAAGCGTTTCTGCACGAGACATCACAAGGAGACAAGTCAGACATCCTATGTCTCAGCGCAAGACCCAAGCCAGACACCCAGAACACTGCTCGTCAGCATCAGACCACAGAGCTCACTGTCGCATCACAAAGCGACAACACCAAGCAGCCGCTACAACTGACAGCTGCACAACCTGAGCATGACAGTCCGGTGTCCCACAAAACACCGGCCCTAACCGCTCATCGATCACAACACCAGCCCAGATGCCTAAACTTCTGGGAACCCTAAACAAAAGGGGGTGGCCAAAAGACTCTACATAACCACCACCAGAGACAATCATTTGAGCCTTGAAGGCCTGTCAGACACTAGCTCAAACATCACGCTAATGTCAGCCCAACTCTTCGAAAGACTCACTGCTAAAGCTAAGAGTCAAGAACGCACTCTCAAAGCCCAAACATGTGAGCTGAATGAAAACCCTACAGCCAAAACAACTTCTGGCTCAAAACAGGTAGCTCCCATTCATCCTTTGGTCCTATGAGCCTGATTCACCCAGGGTACCGATCACGAACGATCACGTACCCACTTCTGATTGCCCAAGATCTGTTAGATCGCTTTGAGCCTTTAATAGACTTTAAACAACTGAATGCCTGAGCTCAAGTTCAAGAACCCCTCCCCCTCCAGTCATACAGGTCAAGAGAACCTAACTGGCAGGTCACAGAGGTCACAAGAACTCCCGCAGCCAGCCATGAAGGCACAGCCTCAGCACCAAATGGAGAAATGAACTTGCTACTCTGCACCTTTCAGCTCACTAAAGACTTTGACTAACCAAATGAACTCTGAAACTACCACCTCTTTACCCCTCCAACCTCCCAAGCCTGCCGTCGGACACATCAGGCAGCACACCAAGAACATGCTGCTCAACGGCCCTACAACTCAGTTTCATGCACCTCGTGACATCACTTCGCCACGGCTTGTGCTGCCACGGTGCAGAAAGGGGGATATGCCAGTGTATGCCCAGTCACGCACCATGTGGGCTGCACACCGCAGCACCAGGACATCTCGGCATCCTCAAAGGCATCAGACTGTCCCAGCCGACAGCCGCTGAATTCTTTCCTCCCTTTCTCTCTCTCTCCCCTGTCTCTGTTACAGGATGCTGCTGTGGTCGTCTTCCTGTGCCTCCAGCCAACCAGAGGACAGCTACTGTCGACCGCCTCACCGCCGGGTCCGACATCAGACAGCATATGGTCGACTGCCACGCAAGCAGAGCTAAATGGACTCCCACGCCGCTGCTGTCAGTACGCAGTCAAACACCGGCCTGTCCAGCAACCAAACGAACTGAAATCCCACAGCCAAAAGGTAACTCACAACACAGAGTGCCTCCTCACAGACCATCAAGAAATTGAAAGGAACTGTGATAAATCCGCAACGCACACAGCATTCTACTGAACCAGACAAGTGAGCTCCAGCGAGACAACTGTTCACTGTCTGCCAGAATGACTTTGCTAAAATTCACCAAGCAGCCTTTGCTCCAAGACCCGAGCTACCCTGCTGCAACCGAGCGTGAGTCAAGTCCCAGCCAGGACGAAACCCACGATTTCACCCTGATTCCAGAACTGGAATTATGAACGATGATAGGAGGGGTCCAGCCAAACTGGACTTGTTCCCAGTGACCGCTGTGTCTCAACTGCACACCTGTTGCACTGCACAACTGCCTCACCGGTAGTCCAATCCTGGACTGCAGCTGATTCTGCACTGGGTACCTCTACGGTAATCAACCACACCCTGACACTTGACATCCACGCTGCACAAGAGGCAAGGAAATGCAAACCTCCACAGCCACCACGGGACCCTCAGGAAGAGGGTACCACGCTGGAGACTGCGTCAAACCTCAGCAAGCTGAGCCCCTACCTCAGCCTAGCCGCCGCCTGCCACCTGACCCTCATGATTCACCTGCCATCCGTCCATTGCGATGGTGTCGTTCGATGAAGTCACACAAGGACTTCACCTAACGAAAAGGGGGAGATGTAATGAATCTTGGCCAGGCAAATTATACCACACATACACACACACACATACACATTCATCCACGTACCTCAGTGGCATCGAGTTACAAGACTTTTATGGGACCAATGGAATGTGGACAAACTAATGTCTCTGAACAAAGAGAAATAATCTCTTTTGGTTTAAAGACATTTAACAAAGTATTCAATGGTTTTTGTGTATATGTGTCTTCCCCATGTCCCAGTGAAATA